>OU342784.1:7431428-8050714 GCA_910591435.1 Acronicta aceris
AATTTTTTTAATAGACTCAAGCATAGTTAGAGACGGGAACTCTCGCGTTTCTAATAGACACAAATAACAGCTACAAGATACAATTCCGACTAAGACTGGAACTCTCTTAGGAATACCAGCAGAGCATGGTAGAAAAGTAGAAAAGTTAAAATCGAAAATATTTTTTTTAATAGACTCAAGCATAGTTAGAAACGGGAACTCTCGCGTTTCTAATAGACACAAATAACAGCTACAAGATACAATTCCGACTAAGACTAGAACTCTCTTAGAAATACCAGCAGAGCATGGTAGAATGACAGAAAAAGTTAAAAATAGAAAAGATTTTTTTTGATAGAGTAAAGCATTGCTAGTGACGGGAACTCTCGCGTTTCTAATAGACACAAATCACGGCTACAAGATACAATTCCAATTGGGACTGGAACTCTCTTAGGAATACCAGCAGAGCATGGTAGAATAGTAGAAAAGTTAAAATCGAAAATATTTTTTTTAATAGACTCAAGCATAGTTAGAAACGGGAACTCTCGCGTTTCTAATAGACAAAAATCACAGCTACAAGATACAACTCCAACTAAGACTGGAACTCTCTTAGGAATACCAGCAGAGCATGGTAGAATAGTAGAAAAGTTAAAATCGAAAATATTTTTTTTAATAGACTCAAGCATAGTTAGAAACGGGAACTCTCGCGTTTCTAATAGACACAAATAACAGCTACAAGATACAATTCCCACTAAGACTAGAACTCTCTTAGAAATACCAGCAGAGCATGGTAGAATGACAGAAAAAGTTAAAAATAGAAAATATTTTTTTTGATAGAGTAAAGCATTGCTAGAGACGGGAACTCTCGCGTTTCTAATAGACACAAATAACAGCTACAAGATACAATTCCGATTGAGACTGAAACTCTCTTAGGAATACCAGCAGAGCATGGTAGAATGACAGAAAAAGTTAAAAATAGAAAATATTTTTTTTAATAGACTCAAGCATAGTTAGAAACGGGAACTCTCGCGTTGCTAATAGACACAAATAACAGCTACAAGATACAATTCCGATTGAGACTGGAACTCTCTTAGGAATACCAGCAGAGCATGGTAGAATAGCAGAAAAGTTAAAAATCGAAAATATTTTTTTCATAGATTTATATAATTGCTAGAGGCTAGAACTCTCGTTTTTCTAATAAACACGAAGCAGAGCTATGAGATACAACTAGATTTAAGACGGGAACTCTCCTTGGAATACCAGCAGAGCATGGTAGAATAGTAGAAAAGTTAAAATCGAAAATATTTTTTTTAATAGACTCAAGCATAGTTAGAGACGGGAACTCTCGCGTTTCTAATAGACACAAATAACAGCTACAAGATACAATTCCGACTAAGACTGGAACTCTCTTAGGAATACCAGCAGAGCATGGTAGAAAAGTAGAAAAGTTAAAATCGAAAATATTTTTTTTAATAGACTCAAGCATAGTTAGAAACGGGAACTCTCGCGTTTCTAATAGACACAAATTACAGCTACAAGATACAATTCCGACTAAGACTAGAAATCTCTTAGAAATACCAGCAGAGCATGGTAGAAAGACAGAAAAAGCTAAAAATAGAAAAGATTTTTTTTGATAGAGTAAAGCATTGCTAGAGACGAAAACTCTCGCGTTTCTAATAGACACAAATCACAGCTACAAAATACAATTCCAATTGGGACTGGAACTCTCATGGGAATACCAGCAGAGCATGGTAGAATAGTAGAAAAGTTAAAATCGAAAATATTTTTTTTAATAGACTCAAGCATAGTTAGAAACGGGAACTCTCGCGTTTCTAATAGACACAAATAACAGCTACAAGATACAATTCCGACTAAGATTAGAACTCTCTTAGAAATACCAGCAGAGCATGGTAGAATGACAGAAAAAGTTAAAAATAGAAAAGATTTTTTTTGATAGAGTAAAGCATTGCTAGCGACGGGAACTCTCGCGTTTCTAATAGACAAAAATACCAGCTACAAGATACAATTCCAATTGGGACTGGAACTCTCCTTGGAATACCAGCAGAGCATGGTAGAATAGTAGAAAAGTTAAAATCGAAATTTTTTTTTTTAATAGACTCAAGCATAGTTAGAGACTGGAACTCTCGCGTTTCTAATAGAAACAAATCACAGCTACAAGATACAACTCCAGTTGAGACCGTAACTCTCTTAGGAATACCAGCAGAGCATGGTAGAATAGTAGAAAAGTTAAAATCGAAAATATTTTTTTTAATAGACTCAAGCATAGTTAGAAACGGGAACTCTCGCGTTTCTAATAGACACAAATCACGGCTACAAGATACAATTCCGACTAAGACTAGAACTCTCTTAGAAATACCAGCAGAGCATGGTAGAATGACAGAAAAAGTTAAAAATAGAAAATAATTTTTTTAATAGACTCAAGCATAGTTAGAAACGGGAACTCTCGCGTTTCTAATAGACACAAATAACAGCTACAAGATACAATTCCGATTGAGACTGGAACTCTCTTAGGAATACCAGCAGAGCATGGTAGAATGACAGAAAAAGTTAAAAATAGAAAAGATTTTTTTTGATAGAGTAAAGCATTGCTAGAGACGGGAACTCTCGCGTTTCTAATAGACACAAATCACAGCTACAAGATACAATTCCAATTGGGACTGGAACTCTCATGGGAATACCAGCAGAGCATGGTAGAATAGTAGAAAAGTTAAAATCGAAAATATTTTTTTTTAATAGACTCAAGCATAGTTAGAAACGGGAACTCTCGCGTTTCTAATAGACACAAAAAACAGCTACCAGATACAATTCCGATTGAGACTGGAACTCTCTTAGAAATACCAGCAGAGCATGGTAGAATAGCAGAAAAGCTAAAAATCGAAAATATTTTTTTCATAGATTTATATAATTGCTAGAGGTTAGAACTCTCGTTTTTCTAATAAACACGAAGTAGAGCTATGAGATAAAACTGGATTTAAGACGGGAACTCTCCTTGGAATACCAGCAGAGCATGGTAGAATAGTAGAAAAGTTAAAATCGAAAATATTTTTTTTAATAGACTCATGCACAGTTAGAGACGGGAACTCTCGCGTTTCTAATAGACAAAAATCACAGCTACAAGATACAACTCCAACTAAGACTGGAACTCTCTTAGGAATACCAGCAGAGCATGGTAGAATAGTAGAAAAGTTAAAATCGAAAATATTTTTTTTAATAGACTCAAGCATAGTTAGAAACGGGAACTCTCGCGTTTCTAATAGACAAAAATCACAGCTACAAGATACAATTCCAATTGGGACTGGAACTCTCTTAGGAATACCAGCAGAGCATGGTAGAATAGTAGAAAAGTTAAAATCGAAAATATATTTTTTAATAGACTCAACCATAGTTAGAAACTGGAACTCTCGCGTTTCTAATAGATACAAATAACAGCTACAAGATACAATTCCGACTAAGACTAGAACTCTCTTAGAAATACCAGCAGAGCATGGTAGAATAGTAGAAAAGTTAAAATCGAAAATATTTTTTTAATAGACTCAAGCATAGTTAGTCTAAGAGAGTTCTAGTCTTAGTCGGAATTGTATCTTGTGGCTGTTATTTGTGTCTATTAGAAACGCGAGAGTTCCCGTTTCTAACTATGCTTGAGTCTATTAAAAAAAATATTTTCGATTTTAACTTTTCTACTATTCTACCATGCTCTGCTGGTATTCCTAAGAGAGTTCCAGTCTTAGTTGGAGTTGTATCTTGTAGCTGTGATTTTTGTCTATTAGAAACGCGAGAGTTCCCGTCTCTAACTGTGCATGAGTCTATTAAAAAAAATATTTTCGATTTTAACTTTTCTACTATTCTACCATGCTCTGCTGGTATTCCAAGGAGAGTTCCCGTCTTAAATCCAGTTTTATCTCATAGCTCTACTTCGTGTTTATTAGAAAAACGAGAGTTCTAACCTCTAGCAATTATATAAATCTATGAAAAAAATATTTTCGATTTTTAACTTTTCTGCTATTCTACCATGCTCTGCTGGTATTTCTAAGAGAGTTCCAGTCTCAATCGGAATTTTATCTGGTAGCTGTTTTTTGTGTCTATTAGAAACGCGAGAGTTCCCGTTTCTAACTATGCTTGAGTCTATTAAAAAAAAATATTTTCGATTTTAACTTTTCTACTATTCTACCATGCTCTGCTGGTATTCCCATGAGAGTTCCAGTCCCAATTGGAATTGTATCTTGTAGCTGTGATTTGTGTCTATTAGAAACGCGAGAGTTCCCGTCTCTAGCAATGCTTTACTCTATCAAAAAAAATCTTTTCTATTTTTAACTTTTTCTGTCATTCTACCATGCTCTGCTGGTATTCCTAAGAGAGTTCCAGTCTCAATCGGAATTGTATCTTGTAGCTGTTATTTGTGTCTATTAGAAACGCGAGAGATCCCGTTTCTAACTATGCTTGAGTCTATTAAAAAAAATATTTTCTATTTTTAACTTTTTCTGTCATTCTACCATGCTCTGCTGGTATTTCTAAGAGAGTTCTAGTCTTAGTCGGAATTGTATCTTATAGCTGTTATTTGTGTCTATTAGAAACGCGAGAGTTCCCGTTTCTAACTATGCTTGAGTCTATTAAAAAAAATATTTTCGATTTTAACTTTTCTACTATTCTACCATGCTCTGCTGGTATTCCTAAGAGAGTTACGGTCTCAAGTGGAAATGTGTCTTGTAGCTGTGATTTGTGTCTATTAGAAACGCGAGAGTTCTCGTTTCTAACTATGCTTGAGTCTATTAAAAAAAAATATTTTCGATTTTAACTTTTCTACTATTCTACCATGCTCTGCTGGTATTCCCATGAGAGTTCCAGTCCCAATTGGAATTGTATCTTGTAGCTGTGATTTGTGTCTATTAGAAACGCGAGAGTTCCCGTCTCTAGCAATGCTTTACTCTATCAAAAAAAATCTTTTCTATTTTTAACTTTTTCTGTCATTCTACCATGCTCTGCTGGTATTTCTAAGAGAGTTCTAGTCTTAGTCGGAATTGTATCTTGTAGCTGTTATTTGTGTCTATTAGAAACGCGAGAGTTCCCGTTTCTAACTATGCTTGAGTCTATTAAAAAAAATATTTTCGATTTTAACTTTTCTACTATTCTACCATGCTCTGCTGGTATTCCTAAGAGAGTTCCAGTCTCAATCGGAATTGTATCTTGTAGCTGTTATTTGTGTCTATTAGAAACGCGAGAGTTCCCGTCTCTAGCAATGCTTTACTCTATCAAAAAAAATCTTTTCTATTTTTAACTTTTTCTGTCATTCTACCATGCTCTGCTGGTATTTCTAAGAGAGTTCTAGTCTTAGTCGGAATTGTATCTTGTACCTGTGATTTGTGTCTATTAGAAACGCGAGAGTTCCCGTTTCTAACTATGCTTGAGTCTATTAAAAAAAATATTTTCGATTTTAACTTTTCTACTATTCTACCATGCTCTGCTGGTATTCCTAAGAGAGTTACGGTCTCAAGTGGAGTTGTTTCTTGTAGCTGTGATTTGTGTCTATTAGAAACGCGAGAGTTCCCGTCTCTAGCAATGCTTTACTCTATCAAAAAAAATCTTTTCTATTTTTAACTTTTTCTGTCATTCTACCATGCTCTGCTGGTATTTCTAAGAGAGTTCTAGTCTTATTCGGAATTGTATCTTGTAGCCGTGATTTGTGTCTATTAGAAACGCGAGAGTTCCCGTTTCTAACTATGCTTGAGTCTATTAAAAAAAATATTTTCGATTTTAACTTTTCTACTATTCTACCATGCTCTGCTGGTATTCCTAAGAGAGTTCCAGTCTTAGTTGGAGTTGTATCTTGTAGCTGTGATTTGTGTCTATTAGAAACGCGAGAGTTCCCGTTTCTAACTATGCTTGAGTCTATTAAAAAAAAAATTTTCGATTTTAACTTTTCTACTATTCTACCATGCTCTGCTGGTATTCCCATGAGAGTTCCAGTCCCAATCGGAATTGTATCTTGTAGCTGTTATTTGTGTCTATTAGAAACGCGAGAGTTCCCGTCTCTAGCAATGCTTTACTCTATCAAAAAAAATCTTTTCTATTTTTAACTTTTCTACTTTTCTACCATGCTCTGCTGGTATTCCTAAGAGAGTTCCAGTCTTAGTCGGAATTGTATCTTGTAGCTGTTATTTGTGTCTATTAGAAACGCGAGAGTTCCCGTCTCTAGCAATGCTTTACTCTATCAAAAAAAATCTTTTCTATTTTTCACTTTTTCTGTCATTCTACCATGCTCTGCTGGTATTCCTAAGAGAGTTCCAGTCTCAATCGGAATTGTATCTTATAGCTATTATTTGTGTCTATTAGAAACGCGAGAGTTCCCGTTTCTAACTATGCTTGAGTCTATTAAAAAAAATATTTTCGATTTTAACTTTTCTACTATTCTACCATGCTCTGCTGGTATTCCTAAGAGAGTTCCAGTCCCAATTGGAATTGTATCTTGTAGCCGTGATTTGTGTCTATTAGAAACGCGAGAGTTCCCGTCTCTAGCAATGCTTTACTCTATCAAAAAAAATCTTTTCTATTTTTAACTTTTTCTGTCATTCTACCATGCTCTGCTGGTATTTCTAAGAGAGTTCTAGTCTTAGTCGGAATTGTATCTTGTAGCTGTTATTTGTGTCTATTAGAAACGCGAGAGTTCCCGTTTCTAACTATGCTTGAGTCTATTAAAAAAAATATTTTCGATTTTAACTTTTCTACTTTTCTACCATGCTCTGCTGGTATTTCTAAGAGAGTTCTAGTCTTAGTCGGAATTGTATCTTATATAGCTGTTATTTGTGTCTATTAGAAACGCGAGAGTTCCCGTTTCTAACTATGCTTGAGTCTATTAAAAAAAATATTTTCGATTTTAACTTTTCTACTTTTCTACCATGCTCTGCTGGTATTTCTAAGAGAGTTCTAGTCTTAGTCGGAATTGTATCTTATAGCTGTTATTTGTGTCTATTAGAAACGCGAGAGTTCCCGTTTCTAACTATGCTTGAGTCTATTAAAAAAAATATTTTCGATTTTAACTTTTCTACTTTTCTACCATGCTCTGCTGGTATTCCTAAGAGAGTTCCAGTCTTAGTCGGAATTGTATCTTGTAGCTGTTATTTGTGTCTATTAGAAACGCGAGAGTTCCCGTCTCTAACTATGCTTCAGTCTATAAAAAAAAATATTTTCTATTTTTAACTTTTTCTGTCATTCTACCATGCTCTGCTGGTATTTCTAAGAGAGTTAAAGTCTCAATCGGAATTGTATCTTGTAGCTGTTATTTGTGTCTATTAGAAACGCGAGAGTTCCCGTCTCTAACTATGCTTCAGTCTATTAAAAAAAATATTTTCGATTTTAACTTTTCTACTTTTCTACCATGCTCTGCTGGTATTCCTAAGAGAGTTCCAGTCTTAGTCGGAATTGTATCTTGTAGCTGTTATTTGTGTCTATTAGAAACGCGAGAGTTCCCGTCTCTAGCAATGCTTTACTCTATCAAAAAAAATCTTTTCTATTTTTCACTTTTTCTGTCATTCTACCATGCTCTGCTGGTATTCCTAAGAGAGTTCCAGTCTCAATCGGAATTGTATCTTATAGCTATTATTTGTGTCTATTAGAAACGCGAGAGTTCCCGTTTCTAACTATGCTTGAGTCTATTAAAAAAAATATTTTCGATTTTAACTTTTCTACTATTCTACCATGCTCTGCTGGTATTCCTAAGAGAGTTCCAGTCCCAATTGGAATTGTATCTTGTAGCCGTGATTTGTGTCTATTAGAAACGCGAGAGTTCCCGTCTCTAGCAATGCTTTACTCTATCAAAAAAAATCTTTTCTATTTTTAACTTTTTCTGTCATTCTACCATGCTCTGCTGGTATTTCTAAGAGAGTTCTAGTCTTAGTCGGAATTGTATCTTGTAGCTGTTATTTGTGTCTATTAGAAACGCGAGAGTTCCCGTTTCTAACTATGCTTGAGTCTATTAAAAAAAATATTTTCGATTTTAACTTTTCTACTTTTCTACCATGCTCTGCTGGTATTTCTAAGAGAGTTCTAGTCTTAGTCGGAATTGTATCTTGTAGCTGTTATTTGTGTCTATTAGAAACGCGAGAGTTCCCGTCTCTAACTATGCTTCAGTCTATTAAAAAAAATATTTTCTATTTTTAACTTTTTCTGTCATTCTACCATGCTCTGCTGGTATTTCTAAGAGAGTTCTAGTCTTAGTGGGAATTGTATCTTGTAGCTGTTATTTGTGTCTATTAGAAACGCGAGAGTTCCCGTCTCTAACTATGCTTCAGTCTATTAAAAAAAATATTTTCGATTTTAACTTTTCTACTTTTCTACCATGCTCTGCTGGTATTCCTAAGAGAGTTCCAGTCTTAGTCGGAATTGTATCTTGTAGCTGTTATTTGTGTCTATTAGAAACGCGAGAGATCCCGTCTCTAGCAATGCTTTACTCTATCAAAAAAAATCTTTTATATTTTTCACTTTTTCTGTCATTCTACCATGCTCTGCTGGTATTCCTAAGAGAGTTCCAGTCTCAATCGGAATTGTATCTTATAGCTATTATTTGTGTCTATTAGAAACGCGAGAGTTCCCGTTTCTAACTATGCTTGAGTCTATTAAAAAAAATATTTTCGATTTTAACTTTTCTACTATTCTACCATGCTCTGCTGGTATTCCTAAGAGAGTTCCAGTCCCAATTGGAATTGTATCTTGTAGCTGTTATTTTTGTCTATTAGAAACGCGAGAGTTCCCGTTTCTAACTATGCTTGAGTCTATTGAAAAAAATATTTTCGATTTTAACTTTTCTACTATTCTACCATGCTCTGCTGGTATTCCTAAGAGAGTTCCAGTCTTAGTTGGAGTTGTATCTTGTAGCTGTGATTTTTGTCTATTAGAAACGCGAGAGTTCCCGTTTCTAACTATGCTTGAGTCTATTAAAAAAAATATTTTCGATTTTAACTTTTCTACTTTTCTACCATGCTCTGCTGGTATTCCTAAGAGAGTTCCAGTCTTAGTCGGAATTGTATCTTGTAGCTGTTATTTGTGTCTATTAGAAACGCGAGAGTTCCCGTCTCTAACTATGCTTCAGTCTATAAAAAAAAATATTTTCTATTTTTAACTTTTTCTGTCATTCTACCATGCTCTGCTGGTATTTCTAAGAGAGTTCCAGTCTCAATCGGAATTGTATCTTGTAGCTGTTATTTGTGTCTATTAGAAACGCGAGAGTTCCCGTCTCTAACTATGCTTCAGTCTATTAAAAAAAATATTTTCGATTTTAACTTTTCTACTTTTCTACCATGCTCTGCTGGTATTCCTAAGAGAGTTCCAGTCTTAGTCGGAATTGTATCTTGTAGCTGTTATTTGTGTCTATTAGAAACGCGAGAGTTCCCGTCTCTAGCAATGCTTTACTCTATCAAAAAAAATCTTTTCTATTTTTCACTTTTTCTGTCATTCTACCATGCTCTGCTGGTATTCCTAAGAGAGTTCCAGTCTCAATCGGAATTGTATCTTATAGCTATTATTTGTGTCTATTAGAAACGCGAGAGTTCCCGTTTCTAACTATGCTTGAGTCTATTAAAAAAAATATTTTCGATTTTAACTTTTCTACTATTCTACCATGCTCTGCTGGTATTCCTAAGAGAGTTCCAGTCCCAATTGGAATTGTATCTTGTAGCCGTGATTTGTGTCTATTAGAAACGCGAGAGTTCCCGTCTCTAGCAATGCTTTACTCTATCAAAAAAAATCTTTTCTATTTTTAACTTTTTCTGTCATTCTACCATGCTCTGCTGGTATTTCTAAGAGAGTTCTAATCTTAGTCGGAATTGTATCTTGTAGCTGTTATTTGTGTCTATTAGAAACGCGAGAGTTCCCGTTTCTAACTATGCTTGAGTCTATTAAAAAAAATATTTTCGATTTTAACTTTTCTACTTTTCTACCATGCTCTGCTGGTATTTCTAAGAGAGTTCTAGTCTTAGTCGGAATTGTATCTTATAGCTGTTATTTGTGTCTATTAGAAACGCGAGAGTTCCCGTTTCTAACTATGCTTGAGTCTATTAAAAAAAATATTTTCGATTTTAACTTTTCTACTTTTCTACCATGCTCTGCTGGTATTCCTAAGAGAGTTCCAGTCTTAGTCGGAATTGTATCTTGTAGCTGTTATTTGTGTCTATTAGAAACGCGAGAGTTCCCGTCTCTAACTATGCATTCAGTCTATTAAAAAAAATATTTTCTATTTTTAACTTTTTCTGTCATTCTACCATGCTCTGCTGGTATTTCTAAGAGAGTTCTAGTCTTAGTGGGAATTGTATCTTGTAGCTGTTATTTGTGTCTATTAGAAACGCGAGAGTTCCCGTCTATAACTATGCTTCAGTCTATTAAAAAAAATATTTTCGATTTTAACTTTTCTACTTTTCTACCATGCTCTGCTGGTATTCCTAAGAGAGTTCCAGTCTTAGTCGGAATTGTATCTTGTAGCTGTTATTTGTGTCTATTAGAAACGCGAGAGTTCCCGTCTCTAGCAATGCTTTACTCTATCAAAAAAAATCTTTTCTATTTTTCACTTTTTCTGTCATTCTACCATGCTCTGCTGGTATTCCTAAGAGAGTTCCAGTCTCAATCGGAATTGTATCTTATAGCTATTATTTGTGTCTATTAGAAACGCGAGAGTTCCCGTTTCTAACTATGCTTGAGTCTATTAAAAAAAATATTTTCGATTTCAACTTTTCTACTATTCTACCATGCTCTGCTGGTATTCCTAAGAGAGTTCCAGTCCCAATTGGAATTGTATCTTGTAGCTGTTATTTTTGTCTATTAGAAACGCGAGAGTTCCCGTTTCTAACTATGCTTGAGTCTATTAAAAAAAATATTTTCGATTTTAACTTTTCTACTATTCTACCATGCTCTGCTGGTATTCCTAAGAGAGTTCCAGTCTTAGTTGGAGTTGTATCTTGTAGCTGTGATTTTTGTCTATTAGAAACGCGAGAGTTCCCGTTTCTAACTATGCTTGAGTCTATTAAAAAAAATATTTTCGATTTTAACTTTTCTACTATTCTACCATGCTCTGCTGGTATTCCTAAGTGAGTTCCAGTCCCAATTGGAATTGTATCTTGTAGCTGTGATTTTTGTCTATTAGAAACGCGAGAGTTCCCGTTTCTAACTATGCTTGAGTCTATTAAAAAAAATATTTTCGATTTTAACTTTTCTACTTTTCTACCATGCTCTGCTGGTATTCCTAAGAGAGTTCCAGTCTTAGTCGGAATTGTATCTTGTAGCTGTTATTTGTGTCTATTAGAAACGCGAGAGTTCCCGTTTCTAACTATGCTTGAGTCTATTAAAAAAAATATTTTCGATTTTAACTTTTCTACTTTTCTACCATGCTCTGCTGGTATTCCTAAGAGAGTTCCAGTCTTAGTCGGAATTGTATCTTGTAGCTGTTATTTGTGTCTATTAGAAACGCGAGAGTTCCCGTCTCTAACTATGCTTGAGTCTATTAAAAAAAATATTTTCGATTTTAACTTTTCTACTATTCTACCATGCTCTGCTGGTATTCCAAGGAGAGTTCCCGTCTTAAATCTAGTTGTATCTTATAGCTCTGCTTCGTGTTTATTAGAAAAACGAGAGTTCTAGCCTCTAGCAATTATATAAATCTATGAAAAAAATATTTTCGATTTTTAACTTTTCTGCTATTCTACCATGCTCTGCTGGTATTCCTAAGAGAGTTCCAGTCTCAATCGGAATTGTATCTTGTAGCTGTTATTTGTGTCTATTAGCAACGCGAGAGTTCCCGTTTCTAACTATGCTTGAGTCTATTAAAAAAAATATTTTCTATTTTTAACTTTTTCTGTCATTCTACCATGCTCTGCTGGTATTCCTAAGAGAGTTTCAGTCTCAATCGGAATTGTATCTTGTAGCTGTTATTTGTGTCTATTAGAAACGCGAGAGTTCCCGTCTCTAGCAATGCTTTACTCTATCAAAAAAAATCTTTTCTATTTTTAACTTTTTCTGTCATTCTACCATGCTCTGCTGGTATTCCTAAGAGAGTTCCAGTCTCAATCGGAATTGTATCTTGTAGCCGTGATTTGTGTCTATTAGAAACGCGAGAGTTCCCGTCTCTAACTATGCTGGAGTCTATTAAAAAAAATATTTTCGATTTTAACTTTTCTACTATTCTACCATGCTCTGCTGGTATTCCAAGGAGAGTTCCCGTCTTAAATCTAGTTGTATCTCATAGCTCTGCTTCGTGTTTATTAGAAAAACGAGAGTTCTAGCCTCTAGCAATTATATAAATCTATGAAAAAAATATTTTCGATTTTTAACTTTTCTGCTATTCTACCATGCTCTGCTGGTATTCCTAAGAGAGTTCCAGTCTCAATCGGAATTGTATCTTGTAGCTGTTATTTGTGTCTATTAGCAACGCGAGAGTTCCCGTTTCTAACTATGCTTGAGTCTATTAAAAAAAATATTTTCTATTTTTAACTTTTCTACTATTCTACCATGCTCTGCTGGTATTCCAAGGAGAGTTCCCGTCTTAAATCTAGTTGTATCTCATAGCTCTGCTTCGTGTTTATTAGAAAAACGAGAGTTCTAGCCTCTAGCAATTATATAAATCTATGAAAAAAATATTTTCGATTTTTAACTTTTCTACTATTCTACCATGTTCTGCTGGTATTCCTAAGAGAGTTCCAGTCTTAGTTGGAGTTGTATCTTGTAGCTGTGATTTGTGTCTATTAGAAACGCGAGAGTTCCCGTTTCTAACTATGCTTGAGTCTATTAAAAAAAATATTTTCGATTTTAACTTTTCTACTATTCTACCATGCTCTGCTGGTATTCCTAAGAGAGTTCCAGTCCCAATTGGAATTGTATCTTGTAGCTGGTATTTTCGTCTATTAGAAACGCGAGAGTTCCCGTCGCTAGCAATGCTTTACTCTATCAAAAAAAATCTTTTCTATTTTTAACTTTTTCTGTCATTCTACCATGATCTGCTGGTATTTCTAAGAGAGTTTTAGTCTTAGTCGGAATTGTATCTTGTAGCTGTTATTTGTGTCTATTAGAAACGCGAGAGTTCCCGTTTCTAACCATGCTTGAGTCTATTAAAAAAAATATTTTCGATTTTAACTTTTCTACTATTCTACCATGTTCTGCTGGTATTCCTAAGAGAGTTCCAGTCTTAGTTGGAGTTGTATCTTGTAGCTGTGATTTGTGTCTATTAGAAACGCGAGAGTTCCCGTTTCTAACTATGCTTGAGTCTATTAAAAAAAATATTTTCGATTTTAACTTTTCTACTATTCTACCATGCTCTGCTGGTATTCCTAAGAGAGTTCCAGTCCCAATTGGAATTGTATCTTGTAGCTGGTATTTTTGTCTATTAGAAACGCGAGAGTTCCCGTCGCTAGCAATGCTTTACTCTATCAAAAAAAATCTTTTCTATTTTTAACTTTTTCTGTCATTCTACCATGCTCTGCTGGTATTTCTAAGAGAGTTCTAATCTTAGTCGGAATTGTATCTTGTAGCTGTTATTTGTGTCTATTAGAAACGCGAGAGTTCCCGTTTCTAACTATGCTTGAGTCTATTAAAAAAAATATTTTCGATTTTAACTTTTCTACTATTCTACCATGCTCTGCTGGTATTCCCATGAGAGTTCCAGTCCCAATTGGAATTGTATTTTGTAGCTGTGATTTGTGTCTATTAGAAACGCGAGAGTTTTCGTCTCTAGCAATGCTTTACTCTATCAAAAAAAATCTTTTCTATTTTTAGCTTTTTCTGTCTTTCTACCATGCTCTGCTGGTATTTCTAAGAGATTTCTAGTCTTAGTCGGAATTGTATCTTGTAGCTGTAATTTGTGTCTATTAGAAACGCGAGAGTTCCCGTTTCTAACTATGCTTGAGTCTATTAAAAAAAATATTTTCGATTTTAACTTTTCTACTTTTCTACCATGCTCTGCTGGTATTCCTAAGAGAGTTCCAGTCTTAGTCGGAATTGTATCTTGTAGCTGTTATTTGTGTCTATTAGAAACGCGAGAGTTCCCGTCTCTAACTATGCTTGAGTCTATTAAAAAAAATATTTTCGATTTTAACTTTTCTACTATTCTACCATGCTCTGCTGGTATTCCAAGGAGAGTTCCCGTCTTAAATCTAGTTGTATCTCATAGCTCTGCTTCGTGTTTATTAGAAAAACGAGAGTTCTAGCCTCTAGCAATTATATAAATCTATGAAAAAAATATTTTCGATTTTTAACTTTTCTGCTATTCTACCATGCTCTGCTGGTATTCCTAAGAGAGTTCCAGTCTCAATCGGAATTGTATCTTGTAGCTGTTATTTGTGTCTATTAGCAACGCGAGAGTTCTTGTTTCTAACTATGCTTGAGTCTATTAAAAAAAATATTTTCTATTTTTAACTTTTTCTGTCATTCTACCATGCTCTGCTGGTATTCCTAAGAGAGTTCTAGTCACAATCGGAATTGTATCTTGTAGCTGTTATTTGTGTCTATTAGAAACGCGAGAGTTCCCGTCTCTAACTATGCTTGAGTCTATTAAAAAAAATATTTTCGATTTTAACTTTTCTACTATTCTACCATGCTCTGCTGGTATTCCTAAGAGAGTTCCAGTCCCAATTGGAATTGTATCTTGTAGCCGTGATTTGTGTCTATTAGAAACGCGAGAGTTCCCGTCTCTAACTATGCTGGAGTCTATTAAAAAAAATATTTTCGATTTTAACTTTTCTACTATTCTACCATGCTCTGCTGGCATTCCGAAGAGAGTTCCCGTCTCAAATGTAGTTGTATCTTATAGCTCCGATTCGTGTTTATTAGAAAAGCGAGAGTTCTAGCCTCTAGGAATGGTAATGAATCTTTCGAAAAAAAAAATCAAACTTGCATTCTATTGGATCTAAATTTATACTCTTTTACTCTTTACTACCTGGTTTTTTTTAGGGAAAACGCCAGAACTATTTTTGAAAGTTATCAGGAACTGTAGAACTCAGCTGTATACGGATGGAACTGACATTTATTTGCGATCTGCTGCAAATTGATCTGCTACGGGAAGTTGGCAGATCATTTTTCCTTTAATTTTTTTTATAGGAAAAACGCCAGAACTATTTCTAAAAAGTATCAGGAACTGTAGAACTCAGGTGCATGCGAAAGGAACTCACATTAATTTTTGATCTGCTGCAAAATGATATGCTACGGGAAGTTGGCAGATCATTTTTTTAACTGACTTTTTTTTCGGAAATACGGCAGAACTATTCTTGAAAAGTATCAGGAACTATAGAACTCTGCTGCATGCGAAAAGAACTCTCATTTATTTTTGATCTGCTGGACAATGATCTGCCAAGTTCACTGGCATCGAGACCCCTAACTAAGTTGGTTAAGGTTGGTTGGTAAGGTTGTCGCGGTGCTGTCAGTATCGAGTGCCGCGTCACGACGTGTGGTCACGTAGGTATAAGTTATAACACGTAAACTGCAAAATAGCTGAATTAATTTACGAAGAAATAAACAATATCGTTTTCATAGAACCTACCCTGTCCTTGTTTCCCAACAGATTATTTTTAAAAAGCTTTTGAATATAGTTAGATTTTTTTAAACAATAAAATTGTGAAGTTATAAATAAAGGTATTTTTATGTAACTACCAACCTGGTTTTTTAATTACTAGGTATCACTCGCATTTTTGGATTGAAACGCGGTAAGGTTCGCAGCCGCTCAGTTCGCCCTGCCCACGCGCCACTTGCGTTACAGCATCTACCGCGCGCCCGCTCCGACGAGCGCACGATACGTTTGCGTCCAACCGCGGCTCGCGTACGCTCTCGCCAAAACTTGTAAAAGGTTACGCCGTAATGACAATGTTAAATATTCTAGTTCTAGTCTATTACTTTACTGATATTGCAAGAACATGGTAACTATGACTAGACGATAAAACTTGTAATAAGATAACCTATACCTAGTTATTGCATGCCACATTTACGTGAGTCCTCTCATTTATGTCTATAAAGTAAACGTCATAATGACAATGTTTTTATTTTTGGAGAAAGCTTAGGAGCTTAGCCATGTTAGCTTCGAAATTATCAGAGAAGATTTTTATCAATTTTTCCTTATACTCTTTCCGGATTTCGTCAATAATTTCTTTGCTTGTCATTACTTCGTAGTTCTTTAAACAGTTAAGAGGAGGAACATTATCTGTTACCATAGAATGTAACTTTGATTTAGCATTTTTTCGGACAAAATCCAGTATAAAAATGAGAAATTCAAAACATACATTGGAACGGGTGAATAGTAACATATTTGTGCTTATAAGTATGTTGAGAAATACATCCAAATTTTGCTCGGATAAGTTGTTTTCTAGTATCGTCATAAACAATGATTTGACATTACGTAAATTTCCTGATATGGTTTCGGACAAAGCCCATTCATAGACATAATTGTGCGTTTTTCCTGAGCTCTTATTAAACCTGGAACTTTTTGCATTGCTTTGCATTATTGGTTGCTTTTTCTGAATGCTCGTGATATATTCAAAATGTTCTTTTCCTTGTTCTAGCAAAATGTCAAATATGAAATCTTTATTGTTCAGTAAAACATTTTTTAGAGACTGATCGATCTTAAGTTTATGATCGAAAATGCTGCGAACATTATTTAAATCAACTATAGCAAACATTTCATTGAAAATAAAATACAACCCGGACTTTTGCTTCTCTCTACAACGCTCATTTTTTAATACGTCACAAATATATTCAACTGCGTAATACTCAGTGAATGTCATGTGTGCGAATATTGGAATACCATTTGCCACCGTGCATATGTGACCCGTCTCCCTGTGTGCCTTTTCTATGAATTTTATGGAATCCATGATTTTCTCCAATTCTCCCTGATCAAACAAATCCTTACTAAACTGGTGGAAAATAGCATAAGCACCTAGTTGTTTATGCTTCAAAATCAAATTCGTGAGCTTTTCCTTAAAATCTTCATCGTAATCTGGCATACAGATGTCCGCATTATATTTCTCTTCAACCCGTATTTTTAGTTTCTTTTCTAAATATTTATCGTAAATGTCGAAGGTATTTATGTCTAAATTCCATTTCAATGTCTCTCCTTTGGCCTTTATAAGGCTTAGAAAATAATCAGCTGTTAAGTGCAGAAGTAAAGGAGTGCCATCACTGCTGTCATTATCAATGTATTCCATATACAGCGATTCAGTTATTTCCTCAATACAAAATGAAATATTATTTATTTCGTATTTCCATAATGGTATGTGAGTATTTTTTATCTCATAAATCAAATACAAGTTCGCGCTGACATATATTTCGTGTAAAAACCGTTCAAACTCAAATCCGACATAAACGTGCTCTTCTAATTCACACATATATTGGATAAAGTCATGTACATTGTCGAGTTGCCTGCTATCAAACTCATTCAATATCAAATTGGATTTCCAAAACTTTGCCAAATATATTGCTCTTTCGCCGTAGGATAAGGGTCTCATTTCGTGAGATATCCCGAACTCTTCGCGTAATTTGGACTCTATTTCATTATACGGCCGGCTTGTGATCCATATTTTGTGTTTTTGTGGACACTTCCTTACAGATTTAAGACATTCTAGTACCTCGTTTTTGTAATACGAATAGATTTCGTCGAAGCCATCAAATAGAAATATAATTTGTTTTCTATTATAAAAATGTAGAAACAGTTCTAGCTCAAACACAGTCCACTGATCTTCCGGGCAATCTTTCAGTTGCACTACACCATCTACTTCTTCAAGCGATATTTGGACTTTGTGGTTTTTGCCAAATTTCTCGTGTAGGATAACTTGGCACAGAAACTCCAACGTATCGATGTTTGCGTTAGTATTTTTCCATTTGCTGAACTTTGACGAATGTTCCAATAAGTTTATCCTTACAATCCAAACCTTTGGATCGATTTTCTTTGTTTCCAATGACAAGTGTGTGAGCAGAGTTGACTTGCCCATGCCCGGTTTTGCTGTGACGATTACTACATCATCATCTATGTCGTGAAAAGTTTTTACATCTGCGCCATTTTCATTACTTTGGACGCGTCCATCGAGGTATGACGTTTTGTCATAATGTTTAAGGCTTATCGCTTTACCAAGTACAATAGCTTTTCGTTGAATTACGCAGTCCAACACTTCTCCTTTAATATATTTCATAGATTCGCTATCTAAAATCAGATCTAAGCTCACTTCTTTGCCTTGGAATTTGACTATGGCGTTCTTTAAGATATTCTTCCGTGATTCCTCAATCAAGTCAACGATGCCATGTTTGTCATCACGTATAACATTACCTGTTTGTATGAAATATTTCTGTATTGTGTCAACTGATGTTTTGTTTGTTATAACGATTATTTTCCTATTGCCAATGATCTCTGCAATGCTTTTTAAAGATTTACGCACGTGTTCAGTATTTTGTATCTCATTACACACAAATATCAGAATGTTTTTGTCATTAGTACTTGACAGCTCTGCACTTAATGCTTTGAACTCATTCATCGGTAGTTCCAAAATATATCTTAAATCGAATACAAGATATTCTAAATCCAAAATTGTTAATTTTTTTTTCAGTGATTTCTTTTTGTGATTGGTCTGTTTCTTACGCGTGTTGGTTGTATCTGATGACAGTTTTTTGTCATCTATCTCTTTCTCACAGATGTTATTTATGTCGGATGACAGTTTCTTTATTTCTTCTTCTTTTAAAAGTTTCAAATATTGAATGACTTTAGGAAGAAGCATCTCGCAGTTTTCTGCAATCATAATATTTTGGGTCTGCAGCTGCAATTTAATGCGCTTCATAGCATCTGTTGTGTATGTGTAATTCAAACATTTTTTTATATTTATATTTGTCATATATGTTACAAGACCCATCAGTCGATCTTTGAGGATATCGTCCATCACATTTTCGAACTTTTTAGAGCTTTTTGTAAGATACGGCGTCTCCTTAGCCGTGCCCTTCCACCATTCCTTTATTTGTTCGTGATATCTATTGAATATATCATCAGTGCTGACTAAAAAGTTGTTTATATGGTTAAGCTGCTTATCTTCTATTTCCTTCTTTAATTGCTCGCCGACGCCAACCTCATTAGATTGGTTAGTAAAAAAAAGTAATTTGTTAAAGAAATCTCTAGCTACGTCCTCTTCATGTAAGCTATAATCAAAAGACAGTTTCGGGAACAATCTAACTTTAAAATTAAGTTTATATTCGTGTAAATTATTTATTCTGATGTTCAATTTTTCAAAAAGGTCTTTAGCTAAACCTTTACATTTATCTGTAAACCTCATATATTTGGTGTCTTTATCTAGAACTAACACATTACCGACAGTACTGGCTATGTCGCTATTAAGCTTCAGAAATCTTTCATCTATAGAAATCTCGTTGGTTTCAGACTTTTCTAATAAATCACCAAGTTTATTGGTCACGTAATCCAATCGCTCTTTGTCCCTCATTGTCAAATCTATATTACCAAACGTAGTTGGAACTTTAAACTTTTTATCTATTAATATTTCTTTAGCGGCCAGTTCAATTGCTTTATTGACCGTTAACTGAGGGACATAAACTGTTCTTAATTTTTGCCGAAAATCTTTTAATGATGATGCACCTTTAACAAGTTGTAGTTGGCCTTTATTGTATGATATAACGGTTACAATGAGTTTGCTCAATGCTCTCACATCTAAGGGATTGGTCAAAAAAAATTCCAAGTTGTGTTTGTCGTCGTCGGTCAACTTTCGCTCTTTGAGGATCTGTATGGACAGAGCTTCTCTGAATAATGTAATATGTTCTTCATTATTCTCAAAGAATTCTGGTCGAAAAGTAGCCATTCGATGTCGTTTACTTGGATCTTTGTCATCAATTATATCAGAGACTTCTAAAACTCTTTGTCGCATGATGACATGGTACCGTCGCACTAACTCATCTTTCATTATATTTTCGAAACGTTCTTCATTACCTTTATGTACTTTAGATTCTTTAAGTTCTTCATGTTTTTTACTGTGTTTAAGTTTGTCATGTTCCGTATATTCTTCATGTTCGGTAAGTTCTTCATTTTTTTTTAGAATTTTATGTTTTTTATTTTCTTTACGTGTTTTTTGTGGTTTATCAACTTTATAATTCATAAAATGGACCATACGTCCAGCTAGCTGAGTGATTTGATCTTTGATGGCTATTTCACAAAGATATTTCACATCTTCTGCAGAATCGAAAGGTCTCTTAACATTGCCGCCCGTACCAATTAGTTCATTCAGAGTGTCGGTGAAATAACTGTCATCCAAATCAGTGAGTTCATTTTTTGCGTTCGAATATAGAACAAATAGACATTGTGTTTCATGAAAATTCCCTTTAAATAACACTTCCTTTTGTTTAGGTCCGAACTTGTGTCTGATGGCCAAATAACTTTTAAAGTTTTTACCAATTTCCATTTTGTAACTGTATAGTCTTTTAACGTTCTCCTTATGTTTGGCTTGTATGAACACAAATAATGGTTTTTCGCCTTTTAGTGTTACCATAAAGCAAATGTCGTCGAAGCTTCCTATGTGAGCGACATTTGTTGCCAAATGAAATGTTTCAATATCATCATAATGTAAAAATCTAAAATTTATTAAGCTCAAGAGTTTTATTTCATACAACTGTCCACTGATACCTGATGTACCTTGACGCTTACTGTAATTATTATTCATTGTGGCAGCATTTAGTTTTCTTATTTAAATTTACTGGTATCAATTTCCTGGTTAGCACGCCAATTAAGTTAATTGATTGGTGTTAGGAGTGAGTCTATGTTAATAGCCTTTAAACTCCAGTGTTAAACTTATCCGTTAGCGCCTCAGCAGTGAATTTGTATACTCAGTGAAATCTGCAAACAGAACTTACTGGAAGCAGTCAGCAGTGTTGAATTGGATGTAGCATGGTCAGCTTCTGCAAATAACAAAAAAAATGTGGGTTTTCGCCAACTCGACATAAGACACCGGACACACGTGTGTCCAGTTCGTGAAACTTAAAATGAGTATCACTTATTATTTTGTCATCTGGACACGGCCAACTTTTTACATATGTCCTGATAGTGCAAACTTAAATTAAATCACTTTTCGTCAACTGGACACACCCAGTTTCTTTGCAAAAAAAATTAAAGAAACGAAGTGAAGTGATTACAAGTGTGACATTATAGTGCGACAAGAGATAGTGTAGCGACTTTCTCTGTAATTTCTGTTGTGTTTGTCAAGTTAATTAATGTATTTGTTATTTCGGTGAAATTGGTGTTAATTAAATTTATCCGAACCCCAGCTCGTAACAATATATATAATGAATATGAATAAATCTTATATACCTACCTATATCAAACTGCATGATTTTCAGCAACTATTTAAAACAAAGTAGTAAAGCTAAATATTGTAACCATGTTTTTTTTTATCTATGGAGTTTCTTGCCATCTCATAAAACAATGGTGTAGCATGAGTGTCAGCTGTATGGAGCAGAAGAAACTATTTGCTTCCCTCAAATTTAGATATTCCAGTTTAAATGATAATAGTTATGTATGTAATTTACAAGAATTTTAATTATTATATTGTGAAATATTGCCACCCCCTAAAGATGCCGCCCAGAGGTGGGCCACCCACTATGCTATGCCACTGCTAGCTATAAGACCCACATTTTGGAACCATGCAATAAGTTTTGACTTTTCAAAAGTAAAGTACCTATTATATTAGTCTAATTGACATAAAAACATTTTGACTTTGAGATGAGAAAATTTGGAAAGAATAATAGACATTATCTATTAGTCAACATTATGGCAACTCTCTGACCACACACAGAGAAAAAAAACATTATAGTAAGTAGATGCCCTAACATTGGATAAAATGGATTGATTTATAAATTACTTAATACAAAATATACTTATAATAAATCTGTAGAGAGGTCAATTCTGTACATGAAATATATTTCCAAAATAACTATCAGCAGGTGATTAGTGATCAATACTGACGCCAAAAATGCAATCAGTAAAATTTTTGTCTGTCTGTCTGTCTGTATGTTCGTTATAGAAACAAAAACCACTCGAGGGATTTCAACGAAACTTGGTACAATTGTTCTTCATACTCCTGGGCAGGTTATAGTATACTTTTCATCACGCTACGATCAATAGGAGCAGAGCAGTGAAGGGAAATGTTGGGAAAATGAGTGATTCATGAGAAAGGTTTCAAGCTATAAAACATCACGCTACAACCCTTAGGAACGGGGCAACACAGGTGAAACCGTGGGCGAAGAACTAGGGAACAAAGTAACTATTCCACGCGGACGAAGTCGCTGGCAAAAGCTAGTTACTTAATACAAAATTAAACTTTTAATAATAATTAAGTACAAACTTTTAACATTCCACCTTACTAAAATAATATTATTACACCTTATTTTAATGTTAATTGTAATGACATCTTAGCTAATAACGATTTAAAAAAATACATAACCATACCTCTCTAGTACCTACTTGTATCTAGGAAAATAATTCCTCCTCTCGTCTAATCTAATATTGTTGTGCCCTACAGGGTCCATAATGGTTCTTGTTTGTATTACAGATAAGTACACCACCTCATTGTACACTATGGTATGCCAATAGAGAATAATTATGAATATAATTAAATACCTAATAAACCATTTAAGTATTTAATAAGGACGATATTTGAATAGTCCCCAGAACAAAACACCCGACAGTTTTTATACAAATTTTATTTTAAAAACGGTAGGTAGCTCATGTCATGCATATTGTTATAACAGCAATTTGATTGATTTTAGGTGATGAGTCATATTATTTGCTCATTTCAATTTCAAATCAACTAAAACTTTGTAAAAGATATAGGTTAGTACATAAGTACCTTTTTTAATGGTTGCCAGCCAATTTAGTGTTCTATCGCAAAACTAGGTAACAATTGTAGGAACACGCCGAACACGAGGCGAAACAGAAAATTCTTTTGTTTTATATTCGAATGCGGGAAAACTTTATCAACTCGTCGAACAAAAATCAACAAAACAAACTTTGAAGTTTGAAACTTATTTTTTTTTTAAGAAATTTTATGACCTGGTAACTGATATGCCTACACTCGCACACGTTCACGAAAACTTGGTTATCTATCCATTATAATTACACATTAATTAAACTTCGGGGACACACAAGATTTGGAAAGTAATAATTAATTAACTGACAAAGTGCACTTTACATTTTCCCTCTTATACTAAACTCCCCACTTTGTGCTGTAAATGTACTTTTTGAGGAATTTTATGAGCTGGTAACTTATATCTTTAGGTCATGACTCCTCTGAGGGTCATGACTTCATGTAAAGTTTTGTAATCAGGCTAGAGATGGTAAAAATATCGAACGATATAAATGTATCGATGCTTTCTCACGAAATTCGATAATAAAATATTATGTACATATACATACATACACTCACGCCTTTCTCCCACAGGGGTAGGCAGAAACTATAGACTGCCACTTGCTACGATTCTTGCATACTTCTTTTGCTTCTTCCACATTCATACATCTTCTCATACATACACGCCGGTTGCGAGTGCTACGCACCTGACCTTTTTGAAGGATTTCGCCAATAAGATCGGCGTATGTCCTTCTAGGGCGACCTCTACCGGCGCTGCTGCTGACATTCGCCTTATAAATTCCTTTCGTTAATCGTCTTTCATTCATTCTTTCAACATGTCCAAACCATCTCAGCATATTCTTTTCAATACGCATCACTACATCATCTTTCAGCCCGCAACGTTGTCTTAACACACTGTTCCTCAATCTATCATATAACGAAAGAAAGTGCTCTCTTTGCGGCGGGACAGATATGTGGCCCGCCGCAAATGCCGTAAGTGCCGCGGCGGACTCGGGGTCGTCAGTCGCCCATTGCACTTGTTCCTCAGGGAGGGTCCAACATTGGACGTCCACGGTGGGATCGCGAGCGAGAGCGATTCCCGTGATCCCACTACTATGCGGAAAGTGGCAGTGGTGGTGGTTTTAGTCGGTATGCTGGCCACCTGGTCGGAGAAACCGACACAACCGTCCCGCATCCCAGAAGCGGGGCGGCGTGCATAAGGCGCATTTCCCCACCCAAAAAAAGGCGCGACAGATGTCAGAAGTGACATTTCTAGGATTGGGGTTTTGTTGGAAATATTCGATTATCGTACTCTATGAAAATAAATCGATAATCGTTGAAAACATATTTTTAATAAAATTGGTTTTATATTGACCTAAAACATGAGATAAAATGAGAAGAATATTAGAACATACAACGTAGGTAGTACCTACTACTGTACTGCTACTATACTGTTGTAGTTTTTCGCTTATAAGGCGTTAGGAATCGTACTGACTAAAACAAATTAATCGATCCATTATTTTTTCATGATCGATTTACAACAGTCGGGCGATAGATGACGCAATGAACATTTCTTTTTGTTAGTAAAGTATGTTCATGTCTCGTATGTTCTATGGAACCAACTTCGCGAACTCGATGACAGCTGTCGCGCAAGCAAGGTAGACGGATTGTATTTCCTTCCTCTCCCAATCAACTTTTCATGTCTTCTCACCTACCCCTCCCCCAAAATACTTGAGGCCTTGATGATTTTTATTCGTGGCAACAATATTAAACCTTAAAATCTATTCACACGATTCACACTAAGCACTAATATATATAGACTTCATTCTCACTTTTCTTAATTAATTATTGTCTAAATTGATTTTAGATCTTCACACGTTTCTCCATTCTACTTGTTATTGGCTGAATTGTCAAAACAAAATATCTAAAATAAAAAGATATTTAAAAAATATATCTTTTAACTAGGGCGACATAGTCGTGATTGTCACAAAGCCCTTTTCTATAAAATAAAAAAAAATGCCAAAATTGAAATTGAAAGTCCCGCCAAGCCGTATTTTTTGTTCTAACTTCTACTAAGTTTAAACGATCACTATAACTTTTAATTTAAAATAAGTATTGTAATAAGTCTGGGATTGATAAATGCACTAATAGGTATTATGTGAAGTACTCGTGTACATACGTAAGTAAAGAGATAAGAAATACAGCAAAATTAAGAAATGACTCATCTATATTATTACATTTCATTGCATTTTGATGATACTATAATACCTATTTGGTATTTTGGTGGCAGTGTTTTTCTTGTCGAAATACTCAACGACCTTTGTCAACGACACAGTAGTAATAAGGTAGGTATGTAAGTTATTTCTATAACAAGTTGCAAAATAACGTTCATGATAAAGTAAAAATATTAGGTCAGAGAGGCCATTAAGAAAATTGCCTGAAAATTTTTAAAGTATGGTAGGTATCAGATTTTTTTAAAGTATAAAGTATGGTTGGCATGCAGAATTCTTCTGGTAGTTTTTGAATAAAAATTGTCTTTCTTTTCTTAGATTAAGAAATGTCATAATTGCTGAGACATAGAACACATTGTTTTTTTTCTTTGTCTACCAAGATTGATATTTATACCTACTAAAACACTAATTCTAGAATAGTGGTGCAAACTCCCCAGCAAAACATTTCTGTTTGTCTACCAATACCTACTTAAATCAATGTATTTTACACATTCACACGATTGTGCCTGTATTCCCAGAAAGTGAAGGCAGAGGTGTACTAATGTACACCCACAGTTTGCCGGAATGTTTAGGTACCATTTAATAGGGAGTGAGTCAATTGCCATTAACTAGGCACAAATCCAGACTGAGCGGCTACTGAGAATTTCATAGTAAAACCCAATAGTTAATACTTTGCTCAACCTGGGATTCGCACCCAGAATCTCTAGCATAGCAGTCATGCTTTTGGGACCACTAGACTAATGAGGCAGTCAAACAAAAGTGTTTTTACTTATAATAAAATCTTAATAACATTTGGCTTACACAATATTACTTACATAACACATACCATCATGCCTGTATTCCCCGAAGGGTTGGGCAGAGGCGTACTAATGTACACCCACAGTTCGCCGGTATGTTTAGGTCCCATGTAATAGGGGGCGAGCCTATTGCCATTAACCGGGCACAAATCCAGACTCCGAGCTGCTACTGAGAATTTCATAGAAAAACCCAATAATCGAACCCAGGACCTCTAGCGTAGCAGTCGCACTTGGGACCACTAGACTAATGAGGCAGTCATTAGCATGGCAGGGGGCGGAGAGCAACCTGGATCATCAGGTCCTAGTCACCAGATAACATTACAATTAGATCAGATCAGATCAGAGATTAGATAACAAGAAACATTAGATCAGATAACATTATTATCATCGGGGCTATTGATATTAAGTGATACTAAGTGGTTACAATAGGTGGTGGTTTATACAATTTATGCATGTATCACATGCATAAATTGCTCTTTCTCTGCTCCCAATCCAAGGAAATCATGAAAAAATAAACATTTTATTTGTTTTTCATAAATTGTAGGCCAATAAAAGAGTGGGGCGTTGACCCCAGAATCAGCTGATTACAGTTGGTATTTTATCTAATAATAGCTACAGGATTTTACATATGATATAGGCACTTATAATACAACGATTTTGGGGACAACGTCCTGTGTGCCGAGGCACATGGTCTCATGTATGAAGAAAGAATCAAATAATTCAAATAAATCTCAATAGATGGCGTCACAAGCATCGATTTGTTTTTGAAGTTTTCGTATAATTCTAAACATCTTAGTTTAAAACAATCTCTAATCAAATAATCCATATTGTTACATATTTAGGAAATGAGTTTCCTATTTACTACTTATGTACTTGGCGGTGTTTGCATTTTTTGAGTTTTTACATTAATTATTGTGTAAAATATTTCTGTGGACTGCCTCATTAGTCTAGTGGTCCCAAGTGAGACTGCTACGCTAGAGATCCTGGGTTCGATCCCCAGGTCGAGCAGTGTTATTGGGTTTTTTTTTATGAAATTCTCAGTAGCAGCTCGAAGTCTGGATTTGTGCCCGGTTAATGGCAATAGGCTCGCCCCCTATTACATGGGACCTAAACATTCCTGCGAACTGTACACCTCTGCCTAACCCTTCGGGGAATACAGGCGTGATGGTATGTTATGTTATGTTTTATTTCTGTGGAAGTTGTTAGTTAGCCTAGTGATACGACCACACAGTCGTAGGTCTTGAGTCCCAATCCAACCTTTGAATCGTAATCATGTGTGTATTCATATTATCACACACATAAAAGTAGGTATTTTTAGGGTTCCGTACGTCAAAAGCAAAAAACGGAACCCTTATACGATCTCTTTATTGTCCGTCCATGCGTTCGTCAGTACGTTCGTTCGTTCGTCCGTCTGTCTATCAAGACCCTTTATCTCTGGAACGCGTGGAGGTATCGAGTTGAAATTAAAACCAAATATTCAGGTCTACAGTCCGTTGAAGCTGTAAAAATATCAAACTTCTAAGTTAACGAAAAAGAAAAGATATGGCCGTTTATGCCGCAAAACGTATATTTATATGACACTCTCAAGGGAATCAAAATTTATAGAGTATTTTCCGTAGACCTAGAACTATGGAATTTGGCAAGTAAAACCGTCTTATACTACAAGGGAAAAATCTAGAAACTACACATTTGTAATTAATTATAATATGTACCTACCAATTCGTACGGAACCCTTGGTGGGCGAAACCGAGTCGCGCTTGGCCGGTTTTTTTTTAAACGAGGTTTAATCTGTACCATGCACGTCAATATTATTGTGTTTCTTTACAGAAGCAGTCACTTGTGGTGTTGCCTGACTGCTCGGAGTGACTGTAAGTTCCTTTACAGACTCGGTTTTATGAGAAACTGGGTTTGAAGCGCCAACAGATGGCAAAAGGTAGAAACCCTACCTGCTGTATAATATCAATGTAGACTTTAGGAAGATAACTGGACTTACAAAGACTTACCCCAGACATTAAAAAACAGATATAATGAGTAACTATAGTAAGCGTCAAGGCACTTCGGCGATCCGCGGACAACTGTACGAAACAAAACTATTAAGCTTAATAAATTTTAGACTTGCACGTGACAATAACGACTATTTTTCTATTAAAACATTTCATTTAGCGACAAATGTCGATAAAATAGGGAGTTTCGACGACGTTTGCTTTATGGCAAAACTAAGGGAAGTTGAAAAACCATTCTTTGTGTTCATACAAGCCAAACATAAGGAAAACGTTAAAAGACTGTACAGTTACAAAACGGAAATGGGTAAAAACTTCAAAAGCTATTTGACCATCAGACACAACTTTGACCCTAAACAAAAGGATGTGTTATTTAAAGGGAATTTTGATGAAACACAGTGTCTATTTGTTATGTATTCGAACGCAAAAAATGAACTCACTGAAAAGGATGAAAGAACTTTCACCGACACTCTGGATAAATTAATTGGTTCGGGCGGCAACGTCAAGAAACCTTTCGATTCTGCAGAAGATGTGAAGTATCTTTGTGAAATTGTTGTCAAAGAGCAAATCGACGAGCTAGCTGGACGGTTGGTCCTGTATATAAACGATAAAATACATTTTACAAACATGATGGGCGACGACTTAATGCTGAGGTATCATGTCATTTTGCGCCAAAAAGTTTTGGAGGTCTCTGAAATTCCAACGGAGGGACATCGAATGGCTACTTTTCGACCAGAATTTTTTGACAATAATGAAGAACATATTATATTATTAAGAGACGCTCTGTATAAGCAGGTTCTGAAAAACCGGGAGATAAAAAAAGATGATATACCTAAGTTTTTTTCTGAATATTTTGAACAGCCGTCTGATGTAACAGGGCTGAGCAAACTTATTGGAACCATTATAACATACAATAATGGCCAATTGCAACTTATAAAGCGGACATCATCAACAAAAGAATACCACCAAAAATTAAAAGAAATATATGTTTCTCAGTTGACGGTTAATAAAGCCGTTGAACTGGCTGCAAAAGATATACTTCAGTATACAGATTCGACACCCAAATATAGAAAACTAAGACAACCCAATAAACGAGATAATTTACCTTTGAAGATTTACATTACATATATTTTCTCGATATTTTTATTTCTTTTAAATTTTCTCGTGTTTAGGTCTGATAATAAAACGCATAAAGAAAAAGAAATTAGAAAGATCAAAGTCCCGAATTCGTTTGGTAATAGAAACTTAACAATGAAGGACAAAGACCGATTGGATCACGTAATCAAGGAATTCGGTGATTTATTAGAAAAGTCTCAATCCAAAAACGAAAGTAAATACATAGTGGTTACTTTAAATGAGTCATCGGAAAATAAAAAGGGATTACTGAAACTTAATGGTGGTATATCCAGTGCCGTTGGCAATGTACTAGTACTTGATAAAGAAACTAAATTGATGAAATTTACAGATAACTGTGAAGAACTAGATGGTTTTGCTAAAAACATGTTCGAGGAATTGAACAATAGAATCAACGATTTACACAAATATAGATTTAGTTTTGAAGGTAGAAAGTTTCCGAAGCTTTCATTTGAACGTAGCTTATATGAAGAGGAATTAGTTAGAGATTACTTAAACAGATTGCTTTTTTTCACTGAACAATCTAATGATGTTGAAATCGGCAAGATGCTAAAGAATGAAATAGAAGTTGAGGTTCGTAATTACATCAGCGGCTTAGAAGTGAGAACGGCTGCGATATATACGAGATATCTGGAGGAAATACAAGAATGGTGGATGATTCCTAAACAGGCGTCCTATCTTACAAAAAGCACCAACGTGTTTGGGAAGGTTACAGCTGATATCCTCAAAGATCGTCTGATGAGTATAATAACATATGTGACGAATAAGAATAACACAAAATATTTTGATTACATATTCAAGGAAGATGCTGTGATGTTCTCCAAGTTGCTGGAACAGTCAAAAACTATTTTAATTGCCGAGAACTGCGAGCTACTTTTTGCTAAAGTGATACAACATTTTGAGAGGGAAAATAAGAAAAAGGCTTTATCCGATATAAAAAATACAGATAAAAAAAGTACAGCACCTGGAAAGAAAAAAAATATTTTAGAATACGAGTATATAGTTTTCGATTTAAAAGATATTTTAAATCTAACAAAGGAGGACTGTGAAGCATTAGGCTCGGAGTTATCAAGTATAAACGAAAATAAAATACTGATATTCATATGTGATAAAATTCCGAATTCCAATGAAATGCTTAGCAATTTAGAATGTATTGCAAAATCTACTGAAAATAAAGCAATAAACTCCACGGAAAAAATCAATAGAAAAATAATTGTTATTGTAAATAAAAAATCAGTTGACGTTGATATAATACAGAAAAATTTCACACGAACAGCTAATGTTGTAAGTGATGATAAACATAGTCTTATTGACATGATCGAAAAATCACAAAAGAGTATATTAGAGAACGCCAAAGTCATACTTCAAGGTACAGAAATAAGTTTAGATCTAATCAGAAATGACGAATTGATGAAATATGTTCAAGGAGAAGTGTTGAATTGTGTACTTAAACGAGATAAAATTCTCATTGGTAAACCAATTTTCTATACACAATTGGATGAAATGTCACACATGTATGTAGATAGATGCCTCAAGAAGGCTGAAGACGGTGTGGATATAGTTGTAGAAACTCTTAACAGTATAGCGGATGATGTAGTCCTCGTTACAGCTATACCCGGCATGGGAAAGTCCACTCTGCTTACTAACCTGTCACTCAAAACAAAGAAATTCGACCCAAAAGCTTGGATAGTAAGGATCAATTTGTTGGAATATTCAGAGGAATTTAGCAATTGGCAAAAATTTAACACAAACATCGGTTTTTTGAAATCTTTGGAGTTCATATGTCAAGTTTTGCTCCGTGAGAAACTTGGTGAAGAGCATGATGTCGAAATTGCGCTGGCTCAAGAAGATGGTGTCGTGCTCCTGGAACGTTGCACAGGCGACCATTGGACTGAGTTCGAGTTAAAATTGTTTCTACATTTTTATAATAGACAAAAACTTATTTTTTTGTTTGACGGCTTCGACGAAATCTGTCCTCATTACACGAATGAGGTTTTAGAATTTCTAAAAACTGTAAAGAACTACCCTCAAAAGCATAAGATATGGATCACGAGCCGTCCATATGACGAAATTAAATCCAAGTTGCAGCAACAGTTCGGGACATCCTATGATATATCTCCCTTATCTTGTATAGAAAGAGCAATGTATTTGATGAAGTTTTGGATCTCCAATTTTAATTTGAAGGAATTCGATAGCGCGCAACTTGAGAACGTGCGCGATTTCATCAAATACACGTCGGATTTAGGAAATCGCGAACTTCAGGGGTATGAACAGCTTTTACACGAAATTTATATCAATGCTGCCGTATTTTTTGCTTGTGGAATTAAGTATACACACCTTCCTTTATGGAAATATAATAAGAACATTGAAATTGAATATTTTCTTAGGGAAATAGATTACATTGAAATGCGCGCGAATAAAAATGAATACAGTAATGGAACTCCTCTAAATTTATACATGATAGCTGATTATTTTCAAAACCTAATAAAAACCACTAGATGCGTGGATTATAAATGGAATTTAGACATTAATACCTTCGATATCTATGATAAATACTTAGAGATGAAAGTGAAAAAAATATGGCTCGGAGAAAAAAATAAAATAAATATCTATGCATCTTCATCACTTATGCTTTATGAGCAAATGCTCCCGCTATTAATTTATAAACATAAAAAGATAGCAGCTTATGCTATTTTTCAACAACTTCGTGAGATATTGTATAATGAAAATGAATTGAATAATGAAATAGAAATAATTGCGAAGGGAAAAGAGAAGGTGGGCCTTATTTGCGGTGTAGCCAATGGCATTCCCCAATTCTCACACTTGACATTCACTGAGCATTACGCAGTTGAATATGTTTGTGATAAGTTAAAAAATGAATGTCGTAGTGACCAACAGAAGTACTGGTTGGATTTTATATTCAATGTAGTGTTTATTCGGGGCTCTTTCGTGAAAGTCCGAAGCATTTTTGACTATAAACTGAAGATCGATAAGAAATTGATGAGCGTTTTAGTTCAAAACCAAGAGTTTATATTTGACATTTTAATGAATCAGGGAAAACTTAATTTGGACTATGTTTCCAGGTTGCACAATCACTTTTTTGAATATATGAGAAATGAAATTGATAAAATTGACAGTGCATCGCTTAGGGATGAGAAAGTAGGAGATTTTTGGGGTTTGTCCGCAGCGTTATCAGAAAATTTATCGAACATCATATCATTATTTACATTAATATTGCAAAAATATTTAAACAAAACCCATGTGGATGAATTTATTGACATTATTACAGCAACAGACGTGTTAGAAATCGCACGTGGGAATGGATATTATGATTTTATAATATTTGTATTGGATTTTGTGAGAAATAATTCCAAATCCAGGTTCAATTCTTTGATAACTAAGAACTTTCCTTTTCTTCCACGTTCAGCAAACTATGAAGAAATGACGAGTGAAAATATAGTCCAGCGAATTCATAATTATTTAATTTCTATTTATAAGGACCTTGTTCAACAGAAGTCTGGTAATTAAAAAGTGTACAAATATTTGTGTCATCCAGATAAAAATCAAATCTGTTTAATGTAGGTAGTACAAAATAAATATTAAGTTTAATAATATAATTTTTAAATATAGTTTTCGAATATAATTATTTTCTTTATTATCACACACTGATGTTATGGAAATAATAAAAAGGATAGGTAAAGGTATGAAGAATTTTTTTTTAAGATTTTTATGCAGGGAAATGTATGTATTACCTGTATATATTATTGACTAAATAATTTATTAAAACACTTTATTATATATCTTTTTTAAAATAATAAACATTTACTAGTCGTCTTTATTTCTGTAATTTCTATGTACTTAACTAAATTAATTATTCACATAAGTAATGACTATAGTATCTACTAAAGGCTTCATAATTAATAACATATTATTCCCTTTTTAACAATCGCTTGTTTAGTGAATAACATAATATTCCCTTTTTAATAGTCGCTTTAGTAGTTATTCCCCGAAGGGATAAGCAGAGGTGAACTAATAGCATGTGCACTTTATATGGATTTAACCAAACCGTTCGACTACGTTGACCACCAAATATTGTGTAATAAATTATACGCCTATGGAATCAGAGGAAATGTGCTAGATTTAATCGTCTTATCTTACCCACCGAACTTAGTCAACACAAATTACCAGACTTTGTAAAATATCAAAAAAGAGTGTTCTTATATTTCAAATTATAGAGAAGTTAGCTTTGGTGTACCGCAAGGAAGTGTTTTAGGTCCTTTACTATTTTTAATCTTTATTAATGACTTCCCCCAAGTGGTATGGTAAACCAACATTGTATTCTATTTGCTATTTACTACTATTCTTTTTACAGGTAATGATAAATCCATTTTAGAAAATGACATTAATAATGCTCTTTATGACATAATTCATTGGCTGACATCTGATAATTTGAAAGGGAATCTAGGAAAAACAAAAATAATGACATTTAAAAACAGAGTCGAAATTGCAATTAATCTAATCAACTAGAGGTTCTGGGTTCGTTTCTCAGGTCGAGCTAAGTGTTATTGGGTTTTTCTATGAAATGCTCAGTAGCAGCTCGGAGTCCAGATTTGTGCAATAAACTCGCCCCCTATTACGAGTACATGGGACCTAACCGGCGAATTGTGGGTGTGCATTAGTACGCCTCTGCCTAACCCTTCGGGGAATACAGGCGTAACGGTGTGTTATTTAATTATTGATATCACTTTTCTGAATATAAAACGAATCAATTTTATGGTCATATAACCAATATTGAACAATTGTATATGCAAGTTAAATACATAACGACCGTTTGTGGTTATAACGCTCATGTGAGCACCATTAGCCACCCCTTACGTGCCCAGAATTCGTCATACAAACATTTCGTAGCAGTTGTTAAGCTTACCCAAGAATCACCTGTGCTGCTAATTTTTTTTATGCAATATAATTTGCTTAACCCGTGCCGCCGCCGCCGTTCGGTATCATCAGATGATCCTCCGAGCTTTTTTCCCAACTATGTTGGGGTCGGCTTCCAGGTTCATTCCCGGCGTCAGCTGTCAAGCACAAGATTCGGGAATGCAATCTGGACATATGGCAGGCAAGGTACCGGAGCTCTGACCAAGGCGGCGCACACAAGGATGCTGCTGCCCAATCTCAAGGACATACGTAAACTCTGGGAGTCCACTAAGCCGAGCTTCTACCTAACGCAGGCACTAACCGGGCATGGATTCAATAAGACCTACCTGAAAAGGTTCAAAATCGTAGAAAACGATTCATGCGCTTGCGACGACAGTACCTACGCCCCAAACAACAGCATGTTATTAAAGACTGCCTCCGCTTTGAAGCATTTATTGTAGATTACCACACAGAATCATTTGTGAAAATTTCGATATAAACCCTTACCAAATAGACGAAGTAATTAAGAAGAAGCAAACTATAGACTCATTCACCAAGCTAATAGAAACAATATTCAGCAAATTCAAGCGATTCAATGTAACTTAACAAGAAACATCATTAGAAAACAGCAGACATGTATCCAATCGCATGTCAGCTTCAAGAATCAAATTTACAGACAAAGAAATCAACCGAAATTTAAAAAAAATACAGATGCTAAACACGAAGCGACTGCCATCAGACCTCCGAAACCCAATTTCCGGGCAATACCGATATCCTATACCTGGTTGTCAGGCTTTTTAGGCTTCTAACAACCAATACCTAACAATAGTCATAGATGTTCGTATGACAACGTGCGTTTTACGTGCTTTCTGAAGCACGGAGGGGTCTCGATCGCAGCGTAATCTTGCAGATCAGTTAATCAGCTTAGTTATTAGACCCCGCTAACTTCAGATACATACAAAGATACACAATTATTTTGAATGTATGTAATGGACTCTACATTTATATAATAAACTAGCGACCCGCCTGTGGTTTCACCCGCGCTGCTCCGTTCCTAAGAGGCGTAGTGTGATGTTAAATAGCCTTGAACCTTCCTCGATAAATGGACTATCCAACACAAAATATTTACTCAATTCGAACCAGTAGTTCCTGAGATTAGCGCGTTCAAACAAACAAAACAAATTCTTTATTATATATTTATTTATAAACTATGTGTTTTCTTAGGCTCTTCGTTGTACTCGGCCTCCTCGTAGGAATACGGCACATGATTCTTGTACATAGGTATCGTCTTGTACGGGGCCACGTCGCTACTCTCTGGTGTGAAAGAGCTCCAGTCCGCTGGGTAATATGATCCTGGAAGGATTAAGTTTATTTTTTCATTAAAAGTAATAATAATAATTTGGACGAGTAGAACTACTTGCAAGTAAAGTTTCACTAGTTCTAATAATCGGGAATAAATGGAAACTAGTGAGAACCGAATCTCCCATTAGTTCTACCGTAGAACTGTGGAATGGAACAGTAGAACAAGTGGAAATAAACACTCCCATTACTACTGAAGCAGTGATAGCCTAGTGGTATGACCGTTGGACTGCCAAGTCAAAGGTCTCTAGTTCGAACCCAAGGCACGCACCTCTGACTTTTCGAAGTCATGTGCGTATTAGTTAATTATCACGCGCTTAAACGGTGAAGGAAAACATTGTGAGGAAACCTGCATGCCTGACAGATTTTCTCGATGGCGTGTGATGTCTGCCGACCCGCACTAGGCCAGCGTGGAGGACTATAGCCTAATCCCTCTCATTCTGAGAGGAGACCCGTGCCCAGCATTGTGACAGTATAATGGGTTGATTATTATGTTAGTTTTACTATTTTGTAACACCTGATAGAGTAGGACTAGTGAGAACAAAAGTCCCATTAGTTCTACGATAGAGTGGAACTGTGGAAGGAAGGAATGAACTAGTGGAATCAAACCAGTTCGGACATTTCGACAGAATAATTGAAAGGTGACTAAACATATAAAAGTAAAACCGCAATATACTTAGTTACAATAAACATTTACAGCAAAAATATTATATTACAATTTTAAACTCAAACATATTACATTGATAACGAAGAATTTAGCCGTTTTGAAAAAAGTAACCATTGGAGTAAATTTCCTATTTAATACTTCTGTACTAGACTAGCACCAGTCAAAAAATATAAAAAAGAAAGAAAGAAACACATTTATTTTGTCCTTACAGTACATAAAGGATACTTATATGTATAAAGAAAAACACATTAAAAAGAAAAAAAAAATGGAATAATAAAACTAAAATTGTGATTGTGCTGATTTGTGAGAAAACAAAAAAAAAGCGCTCAACGCGCCTGAATAAGTTTTCACTTCAAAAAGTTTAAATACATACTAGGTACTAAATCAGATAAAATGCCTATAAAACTAATTTTTTGAAAGGAGTTTCTTGCCGGATTCTTCTCCATAGGTTTTTTGGGACGGTGCAACTATATAGACTCGAAAAGTTTCATTAATTTCTAGTTAGTTAAAGATTATTTGAGATAAAAACTTGAATTTAAATTGGTAAATCTAGCTGCGGTCCGTGGCTTCGCCCGTGTTCATCATTGCGAATACCTTTCATACTATACCGACTGCATTTAAAATTTGACAGACTTCACGGGTATTGACTGTAAAGACATTGAAATAAAATGATGAAATCATACGTCTCAATCATATCTACCTATTTATTTCTATAAATAGGTCTGACACTTTTACAAGTTTTTTAAGTATCTTGTAGTTACATGTTGTCGGCATTTCCTAGCTAATGACCTCTGAGAAGGAACGCCGAAACACACTCAGAGAATCATGGTTTCTTTTAAAGTCCAGCCAGACACAATACTATCAGAATAATGGTGAGTAATACAATTCAAGGTAATGTCTGAAATGGTCTTTTCAAGAAGATCCATAACAGGTAATGTAAGAGTGCTATGACTTAGCTATAGACCCAAAACAATGTAGTGACCAAAACACTTATATATAGGTCCTATAGCTGAGTGTAAGTAGATATAAGTGTTTTGGAACGAGTCTCTCAGTTATTAACGAAATCTCATTTTTCAATACATAGCATAAGAAATAAAATGCTTACCGATATCTCGACTTCGGTCGTACCCTGCAACGAGAAAAGAGACCGCTAGATATCTTATGTATATATTTTTAAACAAGATTATGTTAATAACTTAGAATTAATCTACTGTAGTCTGTGCCTATACTTACTAGTGAGGAACGGTAAAAGTTAGGTGCCTTGAAAACTAGAAAGGCTTACAGTAATTTTTTTTCAAATGAGAGTGGTTTACTTAAGGCGGATCGTTCAACTGAACCCCGAAATTCATATTTCGAGTGCTTTTTCGCAGTTTGTAGGTCTCTAATAAGTTCTACATTCATGGCAATGGTAATTGCGACATTAACTATACAAAATTCTCAATGTTTAACTAAAGCCATTGCTTGAAAATCAGTATTGTAGCTAAAAGTAGTGTAAAATGTCAATTTTGACCAATTACACAGTTTTCCGCAAGTTTCGGGCTTGATAAGGATTTATAAGTAAAGATTTTAGTTCTCAGTTGTGAATGTTGTATAGTTAATGTCGCAATTACAACTGCCATGATTCTAGAACTTGTTATAGACCTACAAACTGCGAAAAATCACTTGAAATTTGAATTTCGCGGCCTCAGGTGAAAGATCCGCATTAAGTCAGATTTCTTCAAATAAGGAAGGGTAATTTCAACTAAGTATTTGGTTAATAGGTACTTTAACCTTTTGAGCGCTTGGCGAAATATCAATTCCCGTGCCCCTAGCGCGCGGTTACAAATCGATAAAAAAATTACGTAACTGTTGTATAAACAATTAATAATCTCTATATTGACTACATGACTTCGGAAAAAGTCAGAGGCGCATGTCTGGGAACTTTGAACTCGAGACCTTTGACTTGGCAGTCCAATTAAGCTATCACTGCATGTCAATTACAGAAACACGTACCTAGTTACCAAAATTATTATTAGTTGTTATTTTAGTGAAGGAAAAATTCGACCGCGGGCAGGATTTGAACCTGCCATTTCTGGTTAGATACACCAGATGCTATGACTTCTAAACCACCGCGAGTCCCATCCGCCAGATCGAAAAATATCACAATAAAGATATTATTAGGTGTTTTGAAACATAGCTGCCTTTTTTATGTGATAGGAGGGCAAACCGGCAGACGGATCGGCTGATGGTAAGCGATTACCGCCGCCCATGGACACCCGCAACACCAGAGGAGTCACAATGTGTTGGCGACCTTTTAAAAGGGGATTGGGCCTCCGGTAACCTCACTCGGCGAAACACAACGTAAGCGTTGTTTGACGCCGGTTTTCTGTGAGGCCGTGGTATCAATCCGATCGAGCCGGCCTATTCGTGCCGAAGTAAGGTTCTCCAAGTGCCTCGTTAGCCTAGTCACAAATAATGTATAATATCTACTAGTCCTAGTGGTCCTGAGCGTGACTGCTACGTTAGAGGTCCTGGGTTATACACCCACAGTTCGCCGGTATGTTTAGGTCCCATGTAATAGGGGGCGAGCCTATTGCCATTAACCGGGCACAAATCCAGACTCCGAGCTGCTACTGAGAATTTCATAGAAAAACCCAATAACACTGCTCGACCTGGGGATCGAACCCAGGACCAATAGCGTAGCAGTCGCGCTTGGGACCACGAGACTAATGAGGCCGTCCACATTAGTACACCTTTCGGGGAATAAAGGCGTGATGGTGTGTTATGTATGTTGAAACATACCGTGGTGTTCTAAATGAGGTGTCCAGGAGTACTCATGATGATGACCATGTTTTGATTTAAGCGCCGTGAAGAAGGAGGCCACCTGGAAAAATTGAATTATAAATAACAATTTGGTCTTATTACATCAGTTTATTGAATCAGAAATATGGTTTTATTCCTCTTGTCCCCCATCTCTTCGCCCCCACTCCCACATCACATCTAATAGGATTTTTTGTTATTAAAAACTTGCCACACTTGTTAATTCGTTACAGAAAAAGTACATCCCATCAAAAACATTCTGTAAAAACCTAGCTAAGTCTCGATGAAGCTGCTTGTTTATCTCTAAAAAGTAATGAAATCTAGACAAAGTCGTGCCAAGTCTAACGTTCCTTACTGCGATTTCTTTATTATTTATAGTTAATGTCGTGTGACTTGGCCGTTGACTTTGTCAAAGTTATGATTAAAAAGTTATAAGGGTTTAATCGTGGCCGTGCCATTGAAACGCGGAGAACCGCGCGGCCACGGAAATCTTTAAAACTAAGCGTTGCAACCTGAAATTTAGGTAAATGATAGAATTAATTTGTACAAAAATTGCAGAAAAAGGATCCTAGGTTTATATTTAAAGCTGTAAGCCTAAAACCGCTGCCGCAGCCTAAGGCCGCTGAGTAATAATGTGCTATCGTGTTCCGACATTATTGGGCATGGGACATACTTAATCGAGAACCAACTGAGGTCTCAAGATGACATCTCTCTAGTGATCGTTTCAGCTATAATTTTTTTTTAAACAAATTTGTCCTCTGTATTATAGTTACATATATTCACACATATCTACATACATCCATCCACACACACCCACACAAGGTGGTAGGTCAAAGGCCTTACCATTTGTCTCGTAATATTATAACCTATTAGACCATACTACCTTTAGATATTTTTTTTATCATTTGGCCGCTAGCGTGTAAATGGCGTACCTATTACTATGATCTGAATGCAGTTTAATATGCACGCGAATAATAACAGAATTGGTAACGGCAACTGGTACAGTTAACCGCTCGATTGGCGCATTAGATAAGTAATAGGTTGCTGAGCAACTTGTCGTGGGTTCGGTCCCCGTTCAGACCAAAGTTTTGTATGGTCTCTAAATATATGGTGTTAATGCATTTGAGATAGTGTTGTTATGGAGCTTCGTAACCGAAACCGAAACTATCAGATATCCGAAATAAAACCATCCCAAACCGTAACCGAATCCGACAAAAATGTTTCGAATAATTTCGGACAGGAGCGGAATAAATAAGTATGTTGTATTTCTCTTTTACAATTCCTAAATAATCTAATATCCGGATCGGATTACGGAATTCGTAATAATTTCATATCCTTCACCGTAACCGAGATCGATAAAATGTTATATCCGTATCCGTATCCAGAACCAAAATTTCATACCTGTAACATCCCTGATTTGAGATGTATATTAGTAAACGAACGCACAATATAGGAAAAATTCTAACGGAAATTCGATATTGACGGCCAGAAACCTCAGCGGTAAGTTAATTTTATTGGATAACTAGTTGGTGTCAAACGGATTTCCCCGTAGTCCCTCCTTTTTAGGACAAATTGTAGCCCATGTCCTTCTTCAGGATACATATATCTCCTTGTCGAATTTTATCGAAACCTGTGCAGCGGTTTAGATGTGAAAAGGTACCTAATAGATAAAAAGAGTCAGTTTCGCATTTATGATAATAACATAACATATCATACCATCACGCCTGTATTCCTGGAAGGGTTATGCTTACTAATGTCCACCCACAGTTCGCCGGTATGTTTAAATCTATGTAGGTGAGCCTATTGCCAATACCGGCACAAATCCCAAATTTCGAACTGAGAATTTCATAGAGAAATCCAATAACATTTTGCGCCACCTGGGTATCGAACTCAGGATCTCTAGCGTAACAGTCGTGTTTGGGACCACTAGGCTAATTAATAATGTTATTACCCTCAATTTAACTATATGTATAATGTCATTGGTTATTACTTTGAAAGCGTCTGGTGCCATTACATGTATGTACCTAGTACGTAACTAAACTGGTGGACGCAAACGTTCCGAAGACTACCAGTGAGCTAATTTTTTTTTTATATTCGACAGCGACGGCTCTATTGCTAGCCCGAAAAAGTTCCAAAAATTGGAGGCATAGACAAAAAGACCATAGACAAAGATTGCGTGTAGAAACTTTTTATTGTGTGTTGTCATTAAGTTTAGCGGATACCTAGTTGCGTGATAAATGACCAACATGAATCCATGCTAAAATAAACTTGCATTACTTTTAAATTTAGAAGGTCAATGTGTCAAGTGCCAACTCGAGTTAACTTTTTTTTGTAATCATAATCAAAATGTGTTTAGAAAAATTGCATTATTCCTCTGAGATTTTAGTTCTGTTTTTTTTTTTACTAACGACGGCGATCTGCATTAAACGAGTCTCCTTTTTAGTCCCGATTACGAAGAATTAACGAGGTTGCTATGACGAATTCAAATTTTTTTTTTCCTTCGCTAAAATAGAATAAGCCTAACCTTGGCCGAGCTGACGGCAATCTTGAAGACCAGTAGTGCAAGCCCAATGGCCACGGCCTTGGCAGCCATGATGCTGGTGAGAAGCATCCATGTCGAGGTGGCGCCAACGTGGAATACCAGCGGAATCAGCGCCATGCCCATCTTCTTCATGCTCTTGCCATCTGATGGACAAACATATAAAATGAAATTATATTTATTTCTGTGAATAGATCTTTTGAAGACAAATCAATGTTTAAATATTTTTTTTAAGAATAGATGGCACCGGCATTTCCTAACTGACGACCTCTGAGAAGACACGCCAAAATAAACTCAGAGAATCATGGTCTACCATTCAATACCGTTCTCAAGTATCTAAGCAAATACCTAATCCTCTATCCTACGGAACTGTGCTGTGGTCGACAGGATCCATAATTGCTCCTTTTGTATTTAATTAAAACATCTGTATCAATATCATGGAATGCAATGAAGTATTGAGTATTTCGCATTTATAATACTTTAATTGTATTTCACGGCTCGTTTGCAGTAGTGGCTGAGCGATCGGCATCCTCGCCACGGGTTGTGGGTTAGATCCCCGCACGGAATACCCCTACGAAGTGCCAATTTTTAGAAAATCTTACTATCAATGTGTGTCGTACATTACTAGTATTCTTGTTAACCCCTCGTGCTAAGCTAAATGCTTGTGTTACGAGTGGGTTCACGTCGGTAGTGCGATGGGTGGGTTTTGACCCGGCAACCACATCGCAAGTCCGACGTCCAAGCCATTAGGTTACCGCCGCTACATTTAGTCACCTGCTTCTGTAAAAGGGGTGATGTAGTCACCCGCCCCTCGTAAGTTTTCAACGAAACCCGTTCTCTATCCGTGAAAAATAAATACATCTTCTTATACAAAAGTAGACAGACCACATTCTCACTCTGAGAGGAGCCCCGCGCCCACCAGTATTATTTTGTCGAAATTTAAATTTTCTCAGTTTCCGCCGTATAAGTGACGTCATCACACGTTTTTTTTCTCCGAAATTAAAAAATATAAAAAAGAAATAAAAATGTTTTGGAACTCAGGATAGGAAAACAAAGAATGGTTATTTTTGTTTTGAAATGTTATAATAAGTTATTTAATAGTAAAGGAAAAAATTCAATCGCGGGCAGGATTCGAACCTGCGTCTTCTGGTTTGATATACCAGACGCTCTGACCTGTAAGCCACCGCGAACCCTACCCGCATGATTGAAATTTTGCCTTCACATTCTGAATTTACGTCATAAGGTGACGTTTGGTGACATCTATGAGAGGCAAGTTACCTTACCTCTCAACCGACACGACTTACTTTACAGTCAGTTCAGTGTCGTACGATGCCACCCTACCTTTTAACTATCTATTTGTGATTTTTTTGCATTTTCCATGCTAAGATTATTAAGTTATTTAGTTAGTTAGTTTTTTGCCCGCGATTGAATTTTTTCCTTTACTATTAAATAGCTTAATAATCTTAGCATGGAAAATGCAAAATAAATCACAAAAAGATATGTTATAATAATTTAGAAATTTTGTCAATTACTTTTTCTTAACGCTTCGGAGAATAATCTCCGTTTCAATGTTCCGATGTCGTTGAATGACGATTTTGAGTTTTGACACACATTATAGTAGGCAATCTTGAGGCTTCCGGCATTATAACTAAATTTGAATCTCGTTACCTCATTGAAGACGTCCATTTTCAAAACAGTTACGTATTTATCTTGTAAAGAGGTTCATTTTAGAACCCCGTTCAAGGTATTGATTTACTCTCTACTGCGGAAAAAATTATCTTAACCCATATACCGCCCCACTGCTGGGCACCGGTCTCGAAATGGGATTAGGCTATAGTCCACCACGCTGGCCTAATGCGGGTTGGCAGACTTGAGAACACGCCGTTGAGAAAATCTCTGAGGCATGCAGGTTTCCTCACGATGTTTTCCTTTACAGTTTAAACGCGTGATAATTTTAGACGGCTTTACGTGCTCTCCGAGGGACGGAGGGGTCTCGATGTGTTAAGAATGGTCATCGACTACGACTCTTAGACATGTTTAGACATGTATGAAGAGTCGTCTTTTGTTCACGTAGGTATCAGAGGGATTCTTAGGGACATTTGGTTAGTATTACGGATAGAATCAACCCTGTAAGGGATTGAGAACAGATGTCTTAACTTGAACTTTGTATAACAATAGCTATGCCCCGCGGCACTAGGCACCCGCATTGATCTCGCTTTTTCCAATTCCGAGGGATGTTTACAATTTTTTTTAGCGAATATTACATTACAACATTTTTTTAATAGGAAGCCTCCTAGCCTAGATACATTTTATTTAAGAGTCAGGCGGACCGAATTTCTCTTACAAACGTAATACCGAAATAAATCGTAATTCAAACACAATTTAATCAAATCCTTTTATTATTCGGATTTGGATACCGTTAATCTAGGTTCCTACGTTACCATTTCGTCCAAAATACTTCACTGGAAATAATTGTAAGCGAATGCAATTTTTGATAACTTTACCAAGTTTGGAACGATTTTTCGGTCTTTTATTTATAGTGAAGTAGTAGAAGACGAAATAGTAAAAACCTAGGTTAACGGTATCCAAATCCAAATAATACTTAACATAATTTGATAGACTATTGTCTGGATTACGATTTATTCCGGTATTACGTTTTTGTGGCCAATTCAAGCTCCGCCGGACCCTTAAGTATTTATTTAATTAGGTAGGTACACCAACAGCATACATATTTATATTAATTATATTTTGTTTTTAAATTCTACGCAATACTTAATTGCGATCGCGAAAGGCGTAAAAACACCCTCTACACTCTTTGCGCTGTAGCAGGTGCGGGTGACAGTTGCCTGTATGACGTTCTTATGGCATTCTGGTTGGGTTTAATTTAATTTACTACAGTTATTAATTATTTAATATATTACGAATGTGGTACAGCTAAAATACTAAGTCATAATTCGTAAGTCGCGGCAACCTTCAAGACAGAAACGAAATGTTACTGAAACTGTCACCCGCACCATGTTACAGCGCAAAGAGTGTAGTCGTTTATTTTATTTTTTTAGGTTTTGTAAATATTCTTGTTCGCTCATTTAATGATGTACAAGATAAATATATTTTGCTGTGTCTGTAGGTAATTTGTCGCTTGATGACTAAATAAGTATAAGTAAATTCTTAAATGTTTTGTAATTGTTTTTAATAAGTTATAGCTGTAAGTAATTAACAATCTAAATATATATAAAACTCAAAGGTGACTGACTGACTGACTGACATAGTGATCTATCAACGCACAGCCCAAACCACTGGAGGGATCGGGCTGAAATTTGGCATGCAGGTAGATGTTATGACGTAGGCATCCGCTAAGAAAGGATTTTGATAAATTCTATCCCCAAGTAACTATTCCACGCGGACGAAGTCGTGGTCAAAAAGGTAGTTATTTTATATAGGCGCTTTATCGCATTGGGGTGAACCTGTAATGACAGAATGTAAGATAGAGTATCTAGAGAGAGATGTAAGAAGATAAGTCTTGCTTGTGGGACATAAACATTCCTTCAATTTTGTTTTTAATGTGAATGTTGGCATAATTTAATTAAGAATGGATTTAGGGAAATTCCCATAAGTTTATTATCCTCATTATTCTAGTTTTATTTCCAACTATGTTGCAGTCGGCTTTCAGATGCGGTTAAATATCAGTAAATAGAATAAATAAAATCTTACTTCTAGTGCTTTCCACTCCAAATTTCGGCTTTAACTCCTCGTAGTGTAATATTCTTCCATATTCACTGTTACCTAAATGCTGATCATTAAAATCTTCCAACCATTTCGCGACCAAATTAGTAATTTCACCTAATTTATATTGGAACTTTTCTTCTAGAACTGACATCAAACTATTTTCTTCCTCTGCTACGTTAATTTTAAAATTCGAACATACAATTAAAAAGAAAATTAATTTAGAAATAAAAGACACCATGTTGGATTTTTGAATTTCGAATGCGCCCGCTCGCTCGCGTTTCGGAAATGCGACTGCAAGGCGTGTTATCACGCGTTTTAACAATCGAATCTGTCAGAATAATTGCGTACGTTAACCATTTTATGGTGATACTTCGTCTTGTGATCGTTGTATTAGCGAGTGGGTCTGTTTAAACTGAACAGTACGAGTTGAAAAATATAAGTAGGCACAATAGTTTAGTCTAATTGTTGACAGAAACAATAATATGCGAAACACGACAAAAAAGTACGTATAAAAAAGACAGCAAAAAGTTTTGATCACATCAATAAACACTACAGTCATAATTATATTAGGGTTCCAGAGTAGTATGCTATATAATTTTTGTGTGTTTGTATGTAAGTAATCAGTTCGCCTGTATAGGTACCTACTATAATTCCCAATTTATTGGAGGCAAGATGTATGGGTGTTCTATTTAAAAATTTATAGAGTTCAGTGAGTATAAAAGTTCTAAATCTAAAAATTCGAAATCTTTTTAACGATTTTTTTTGAAATTTTGGATGGGATTCGAACCTACGATACTTTAACTGCTACACCCAACGCATGAGATTGGAATTTGAGATCTATATGACTATTGATAATTATAATATTTGTATGACCTAGGAATCGAACCCAGCACAGCAGACTCAGCAGTCGGTTAAGAGCCACTAGACCAATGTTTAATTGATATTTATTTCTGTAAATAGATCTTTTAAGGACACTTTTACAAGTCAATGTTGTTTTTTTTAACTAGGTGACACCGGCATTTCCTAACTGACGACCTCTGAGAAGAAACACTGAAACAAACTCAGAGAATCATGGTCTCTTTTAAAGTCCAGACACAGTACCTACTTGATAGCATTTTTTTTTAATTGTTGATACGCTTGACCTCCAGTTCACCTGATGTTAGTTGACCTCCATCGTAGATTGCACTGCGATCTACGATGGAGCGCGCTTGCCTAGAAGAAACCGATTCACTCGTGAGAAATATGTAAGTTATCACGGGGAGTCTGAGGAATTGTTCGAGCTTGTACCTCCCGGTACGTTCCGTCACAGATCCACTCGCCAGAAATGGAAATTTCATCCATTCCATATTGATGAATGGGTGTCCACCACCGTGCGATTCTCCAGAAACTTTTTACCGCGCATGACTACCCCGTGGAATGAATTACCAGCGGAGGTATTTCCGATCCGGTACGACATGGCAACCTTCAAGAGCGACCCTTTCTCAAAGGCCGGCAACGCACTTGCAACCTCTCTGGTGTTGTGGGTGCCAATGGGCGGCGGTGATCCCTTACCATGAGGTGACCCACCTGCTCGTTTGCCTCCCTATTCTATAAAAAAAGTTCCACATAGCTATTAAGTAGCGTTCCTGACGGCACGCACGCACGGATAGCTCAACCATTATCTAGTTGATATCTCACTGATATAGTTAAATGCACCCGTTAAAAGTTTAATTCTCCATGTCAAACCTGTACTAATATCTGACTTGCTCGGTGGTAGGACTTCTTGGGGTCTGACTGGCTGGCGACCACCCTTACGTCAGAGTCTGTCGTAAAGCACCTTGGTGTGTGTTTTGACTTGAGTAAGTAAGAGCCAGTTCCTCTCGGTTGCTATGGCTATATAGCTCTATAGCTCTATATGGCTCTGGCAGTCTACAGTCCGTAGGGGCTTTTAAAGATCGGCAACGGATCAGCAACTCCTCTGGTGTTGCAGGTGTCTATGGGCGACGATGACTACTTACCACCAGGTGGCTCGGCAGCTCGTTTGCCAACTTAATCTATAAAAAAGATTCGAGACCCCTCCGTGCCTCGTGCCACGTAAAGGCGTCGGTCCCGGATGTCATACGAACATCTATGACGATTGTTAGTGGTAAGTAGTCAGAAGCCCAAAAAGCCTGACAATCAATCTAACCTCTGGACATCGGTATTGCCCAGAAATTGTGTTTCGGAAGTCTGATGGCAGTCGCTCCGTGTAAAATATTGAAATTCAGCTGCATTTGGTTGGACTGGAAGTGTACCCCAACATAGTTGGAAAACGGCTCGGAGGATGATGATACAACAGTAGACAGACCACATTTAAGCTCCAATGAAAACTCATCTTATTACTCGACTGCGCCAGAAGGAGGGTTATGTTTTTCGAGTGTATGTAGGTTTTTTTATACCTGACAAACAAGTATACGGCCCGCCTGATAGTAACCGGTTACCGTAGCCTATGGACGCTTGCAACACCAGGGGTATCACTCGCGCGTTGCGGACCCTGTAAATAAAGGAGGAATAGTCGGCCTGCCAGCATAGGAGACATGCATGCATGACAGAGGCCGCTACAACGCTTCCTTGCGGAGCTCTGGCGACGTTGCTCACCGTTAGGAACACAACATAGCACGGAGCTACGTTATTTGGCTACGATTTTCTGCAAGGTGGAGGTACTTCTCCATTCGAGCAGTTCTAATTGTGAGTGGAATTATTCAATTCCACTATGCCCTACCTCAATTAACTTCATTCGAGATCCTTTCGAGAATATTTCTGCTGAAGAGAATTGATATTTATATATACTTTATTGTACACCAAATACAACATTGGACAGGACATAGTGGGACAAATTTACTAAGAAATATGGTTCTAAAGTCGATTATATTTCATGATTGTAAACTCTATAAAACACGACCCGCTCGCGGTTTCACCCGCGCTGTGTCGTTCCTAAGAAACGTAGCGTGATGTTATATAGCCTATAACCTTCCTCGATAAATGGACTATCCAACACAAAAAGAATTTTCAAAATCGTTTCAGTAGATCCAGAGATTACCCCCTGCAACCACCCAACTCACAAACTTTCAGAAATCAAAGATTCAGATAATATGCTATGTTTTTTTTTTATCTTGGATAGATATAAGTGAAAATAGTTATTAAAATTTTAAATTCTCATTAATTCTCTCCCCAGAGAATGTATTTCTCGAATTGTGTGTCCATTGTGCACCCTTTTATTGCTTACCATCAGGCTAGAAAATTGGGAACACAAAGAAGTCAAATCAATAAAAAAATACGCCATTTTATTCACAAATCCATATATGACAATCACTTGTGGTGTCTATAATGAGAGACATTGTCCAAAATACAAAACCGTAATGCACAGGGGCGCATCAGAAAGCTTATTTTATTACGTGCTGTATTTTACACTACACGAGACGACCACGAGACGATGACGTAATCGAAGAGAAATCGAAGTAAGATAAAGAAGGTATATTTTGTTAAGGCTCCGGCGGAGCTTGAATTGCCCACAAAAACGTAATACCGAAATAAATCGTAATCCAGACAATATTCTATCAAATTGTGTCTTTATTCGGATTTGGATACCGTTAATCTTGGTTCCTACGGTACTATTTCGTCTACTATTACTTCACTGGAAATAAAAAAATAGGAAAATAGTTACAAACTTCGTAATTTTATCAAAAATTGCATTTGCTTACATTTATTTCCAGTAAAGTATTTTGGACAAAATTGTAACGTAGGAACTTAGATTAACGGTATCGGAATCCGAATAATAACACTATTTGATTTAATTGTGTTTGAATTGCGAATTATTTCGGTATAATGTTTGTAAGAGAAATTCGGTCCGCCGGACTCTTAAACATAGCTTGATACGAGCGACAGCTGTCATCGAGATGACGCGCATGAAGTTCCATTATTTTTTGACAGTGAAAATGTAGGTACGCCAGACAATGATTGACAAAAAGGTGTGTTCATTATGACATCTATCATCTGACTGTGGTAAATCGATTATGAAAATAACATAAATCGAATAAATGTTTTAATTAGTACGATTCCTGACGCCTTATAAACCAAAAATTGCAATAGCCTGCCATTGTTTGTACGAATATTCTTTTCGTTTTATTTTGTTTTAAGTCAAGATAAAACCAATTTTATTTAAAATATGATTTTAAACGATTATCGATTTAATTTCAATATCGTACGATAATTGTTTTTTTCCAACGAAACCCCAATCTGTACATAATCCGCATCAAGCTATGTATAACAAACTATAGGTTAGGTAGGTATTGATTTATAATACTAATAGAATTGAACCCAGCATCTCTAGCGTAGCTGTCACGCTTAGGACCACTGGACTAATGAGGAAGTTCTTTAATAATGAGGATCGAATCTTGATGAAAGAGTGGTTACCCATCCATAGTCTGACACAGCAAATGCAGCTTACCCCCAGATCAGTTGATCAGCGTAGTTATTAATTAACCACGAACTGCTTAGTAATTATCCACTTTATAAAAAAATACACTTTGATCGTGTCGTGTCCGTCGTTTGTAAAAGTATTTTTTTTTTTAAACCTTGAAAATTTGTGGTTTTTACCTTTGTTGCTTGATTCTTTTGGTGTGAATAGTCGTTAGTACCTACCTAGAGGTGAAATAATTTACTTTCATTTTATTCTCAAACTAATCGAGTATGGTTAGATCTCCTTAGATTACGGTCGAGCTACATAATGACTGACTGATGCAGTCGTGCCGTCAGCTGGGACTGGTCTGCTGAAACTGCTATGGGTCTTTCTCCAAAAGGCTATATTCCGCCAATTAGGCTATAGTCCGCCACGCTGGCCTAGTGCGGGTTGGCAGCCATCGAGAAAATCTCTCAGGCATGCAGGTTTCCTCACGAGTTTTTCCTTCACCGTTTAAGCGCGTGATAATGACTTCGAAAGCACATGACTTCGAAAAGTCAGAGGTGCGTGCCTAGGGTTCGAACTCGACAGAAAGAAAGAAAATAAATTTATTCACGTCGACAAGATGCACGCATTTGTATTTAATAAAGGGATACTTAAACTAATTTCGGATGTAGATATGCGTCATATCCACGCAATACGGCCATCAAATACCAAAACCATCATATTATGATTATTTTTTTATAAAAATGAATAAAATAATGGTTACTGAATCCCATTTCGATTTGTCGCATGTTTTCAAAGTCACCCTGTATAAGAGCGCCATCTTAATCCGTTTTTGAGCTTTCCAACATGTCAAGTCATTAGAAAGCCTAACAGACTAGAAAAAGTATATACCGAATACTTTGGTTTTCAACTGTCAAAATAAAAACTAGGCTTTCCTTTCTAAAATGATTTGTCAGCTTAGATTTTAGAGAGTCATGTGGAGAAGTAATAACTACGGTGATCATTCTATCGGCAAGGTTGAGCAATGGTCGTAGGCATGTCACAGAGGAATCTCGCTCCCGTAACCCCAGCAAAAAGTGGTGAGGCGGAACACCCGTGTGGTTTTAGTCGGTAGGTCACCCACTCTGGGTGGAGTCCGACACGCCCCGTCGCCTTCCTCGGGCGGCAGAAGTCCATGATAATATCCACAGTGTGGATACGCACAAAACAAATTGTCGTAGGCATGAGTTGGGGTTAAAAAAAAAAAAATCAAAGTCCTTTAAAGTCAAAATGTTTTATTTCAACTAGTTCCAGGCACCAACCCAACATTTAAAAAAAAACAAACAAAATGCTATCACGCTTGTATTCCCTGAAGAATTAGGCTGAGGCGTAATAATGTACATCCACAGTTCGCTGGTATTTTTAGGTCCCACGTAATAGGGGGCGAGCCTATTGCCATTAACTGGGCACAAGCCTATGGGCATAAAAACTTTAACATTGATAAGTATTATCTACAAGTATTTAATATCTGACGTTTCGGATCCTTTACAGCATCCATCGTCACGGGTAGATTATGGTGTTGGACGTTTTACGGCCATTGCCAATAACTAGAGATAGGATTTTGACATAAGGTCCATACAAGTAATGTCAAAATCCTATCTCTAGTAAGCAAATCTATCGACAGATTTAATATTAGACTTACATCTTTGTTCACATTAGCGATCGGATTCACGCAGAACAAGCTCACCGTATCCTTCGGTCTTGCAGTTTTGGGCTTACACTTATTTTGATTTAATGGAAACTATAATGGATTCGAAAAATCCGTAAACAGCAGTTTTATTTCAATGTCTAATATTCGCGTAAGTGTCAGAAACCAGAATATTATTACAAGTGCCAAAAAGCTTTTATTTTACCATCATACCATCACGCCTGTATTCCCCGAAGGGTTAGGCAGAGGCGTACTTAATGTACACCCACAGTTCGCCTGGTATGTTTAGTTCCCATGTTATAGGGGGCGAGCCTATAGCCATTAACCGGGCACAAATCCAGACTCCGAGCTGATACTGAGAATTTCATAGAAAACTCAATAACACTTTGCTCGACCTGGGGATCGAACCCAGGACCTCTAGCGTAGCAGTCGCGCTTGGGACCACTAGACTAATGAGGCAGCTTTTATTTTAATTTGTTTAAAATATGTATTAGTATTTTTTTTTTTAAGTTTAGGTACTAGTAATGTGGGTCGCATATTACTAGTATTCTTGTTAACCCCTCGTGCTAAGCTAAATGCTTGTATTACGAGTGGGTTCACGTCGGTAGTGCAATGGGTGGGTTTCGAACCGGCAACCACATGATCGCAAGTCCGACGCCCTAGCCATTAGGCCGCTTCAAACCACCGCTTTAACATTAAACCGCTGAGCCAATTTTGATGAAATTTGGTATAGAGTTAGATTGGACCTTAGGGAAGGTCATAATGCTATATTTTGTCTCAAAAAGTCGTTTGGGAGAGAGACCGTGTTCGACATAAAAAGAAATCTGTAGGTGTAAATTAGCACACCTCTGCTTAAACCCCTTCAGTAATACAGGCGTGATGGCATGTATGTACAAGTTAACTAGACTATGGCAATCGTGCCTACAGTCATTGACAGCTGCAGTTTATAGATACGATATTAAAATGTAAGTAGGTATTAAGTGTCAAGTACTTGAGTTACAAAAATAGAAATATTATACTCTGTGACCGTTTGCGGCCATTTTGATATTTAGCACAAAAAATGTACATTGAGTTATTATGTTACAGAGATGTCGAGACTCGATGCGAAGTTAGTAATTAAGAAGTACCCTGATTTCTGAGACTTAACCGTCTCAAATATTGGTCATATTGAAATAAAATAGTAATAATGGAAATATAACGAGATAAAATCCGTTAACTGGTTTTATTTCAAAAACCAGTTAATGGATACGTCCATCGTAGCAAGTGGTAGTCTATAGTTTCTGCCTACCCCTGTGGGAGAAAGGCGTGAGTGTATGTATGGTTTTATTTCAAATAACGAGTACCGAAGCAAGAATAAGATTAAATTTGCTAACCAAATTATTGGCACCGTCAGCTGGAGAGGACGCCCTAGAAGGACATACATTGATCATATTGGCGAGGTCCTTACAAAACCGGAATGAAGGAATGGAAGATGTATGAATGTGGAAGTAGCAAAAGAAGTATGCAAGAATCGTAGGAAGTGGCGTGTAGTTTCTGCCTACCCCTTTGGGGTGAAAGGCGTTGAGCGTGTATGTCTGTATTTATTATTCAATGAGATATTCTAACGTGGGAGAGCCACGCTTCGGCACGAATAGGCCGGCTCGAACGGAGTGATACCACGGCCTCACAGAAAACCGGCGCGAAACAACGCTTACATTGTGTTTCGTCGAGTGAGTGAGGTTACCGGAGGCCCAATCCCCTTTTAAAACGCGGGTAACGCACTTTTGACGCCTCTGGTGATGCGGGTGTCCATGGGCGGCGGTAATCGCTTACCATCAGGCGACACGCCTGCTCGTTTGTTCCCCTATCCCATAAAAAAAATATTATGATTTCATACTACACTTACATATTTAGTGTCATTAATATTGTTTACTAGCTTCTGCCTGGGACTTGGACTTCAGAATTGGGTTCGACCTGGATAAAAAGAAGCCTATGTGTTATTCCAGACTATAATCTATCTCTGTGCCAAATTTCATCCAGATCCGTTCGGGCGTTCTGGCGTGAAAGAGTAACAAACATCCATACATCCATGCTCACAAACTTTCACGTTTAATAATGTTAGTAGATCTACTTATTTGCTTACTTCAGATTTTACAATATTAATGACTCAATTAAGTTTTGCCTTCGTGCAGAAACGGCATTAGGCCCGAATGGCTATTAGTCTCTTTGGTAATAAAAAAAAATACTTCACAGTTCACAAATGTAACCACAGACAAACCTTTCACTTTTAATAAATAAGAAACCACATCTGAGTGAAAACGAAAATAATATGAGAGTTCAAAATTTATAGGACTCTTATATCAAGTGTCATTTTAGGCTTAATTCGCAAAATGTAAGTGTTTATTTTTTACTTTTACTTCATTACGGATCGGACGCTTAATATTATTAACTACGAATATACTGAAAAAAATATTGGTTGTTCCCCATTTAATACACACTTTTAAATCTCTTTGTTGTTCCCACATAGCAAATAAATATGTTCATGTCAGTATCACACATACGCACGCATGCAAACACACACACACACATATCTATATATTTTTATTGTTATCTCTCACGTGTATAACTATTCGAAATTAGAATTCGAAAAGTTACCCTTATTAATTTTTGTAATTGCTTAGATTACGTGAAATTGGGTGAGGGCCGGTGGTCTGTCAGGGTTTCCCTAGTACAGACTCCAGTCTCTCATAAAGAATCTCAATAATGTGTTAACTAGAATTATCTATTAGGATAGGCAATAATCTAGTTACACTTATGCATAGCCTTTTATTAAATGCATTTATTTGAAGCGGCGGTAGCCCAATGGCTAGGGTGTCGGACTTGCGATCATGTGGTTGCCGGTTGGAAACCCACCCATTGCACTACCGACGTGAACCCACTCGTAACACAAGCATTTAGCTTACCACGACGGATTAACAAGAATGCTAGTAATGTGCGACCCACATTTTTACAGGCTGAACTACCGAGCTGCTACTGTGAAATTCATGGAAAAACATAATAACACTACTTGACCTGGCAATGGAACCCAGGACCTTTCAAAGTCAAAGTCAAAATGTTTTATTTCAATTAGACCACTAAATAGCTACTTTTGAAAAGTCAAAACTATTTGCACGGTTCCAAAAAGTGGGTCGTATGGAGAAGAGCCGGCAAGAAACTCCATAGACACTCTTTTAAAAAAATAGAAAAACTTGATTACAATATTATGTTTTACAACTTTGTTCCAACTAGTTGCTGAGAATTCTGCAGTTTGATGTATAAGATTTATTCAATATACAAAAGGAATTAGGGATTGCCACAGCAAGTAAGAGCTGACCAGCCCCGACAGACAGCACCCGTTCACGAGCATGACGTGCGTATCGGCGTGGTTCGACTCAACCATATTGTAGGGAATAAAACAACCCGACACACAACGCCACCATCAGCAGGACATTTAAGTGAGCATGACAAGCTCAGACTCAGACTTTAACGTAGCAGTCGTGCTCAGGACTTAACGAGGCATAATAATATTATGGATTTTATAAAACTTAGAAGCAATGAAAGATTAGTGACCTCTAATGTTTCGCATTTTTTATGTGTGTAGAGATGGGTCAATAGGGTCGAGAGAACATTCTCTGGGGCGAGAATTTATGAGAATTTAAATTTCTAATAACTATTTCCGCTTATATCTATCCAAGATAACAAGATAGCATATTATTTGAATGATTTATAAAGTTAGCTTAGCTATACGTGGGAGAGCCATGCTTCGGCTCGACCGGAGTGATACCACGGCCTCACAGAAAACAGGCGTTAAACAACGCTTATGTTGTGTTTCGCCGAGTGAGTGAGGTTCTCTCATATCCCATAAAAAATAGTTAACTTTGTCTGCCAACCCGCACTAGGCCAGCGTGGTGGACTATAGCTTAATCCCTCTCATTCTGAGAGGAGACCCGTGCCCAGCAGTGGGATGAATAAAATTTATAGAACCTGCGCATTATCAAGTCATGGTTACCATGTTCTTTCAATATCATTGATTTAACAGGATACCAAATTATCTTTTTGTGATTTTTTTGCATTTTGCAACGTCACCTTCTGACGTAAATTCAGAATGTGAACGCAAATTTCGATCAAGCGGGTGGGACTCACGGTGGCTTAGAGGTCAGAGCGTCTGGTGTATCTAACCAGAAGACGCAAGTTCGAATCCTGCCCGCGATTGAATTTTTCCTTCACTAAAATAACTTTATAAGGATACCTAATTTCAAGACAGTCAGGCCTGTGGATGTTTCTCACATCCTTCATGAACCAGAAAAGAGCTGATAATGTTCAAACAGCTGGTCAGATTTTCTTAAATCATAGCTAAGAAAACTCTCGATCAAGTAACCTTTCAAACGAAAACATCTGGTTCAAAATCTGATCATTCGTTTGGACGCTACGATGCAACAGACAGATACACAGATACAATACACTACAAACTTATAATATCTGTCATTTCGTCGGGGGTCAAAAATGGATTGATGATTATTTAAAACTACAAAGAAAATTTAAGTAAGGTTTATTATAATACATATTTATAACAGTTTTGCAAGCAGACTGAATGCTATCATTATGACGGATACTTGGAAGGTCTCTGCCTGCCCCCTCTGGGGTGCAAACAGCGCAACGTCATGGTAGTTAGAGCTCCAACCTATGAGGGGCTCGTCCCGATTCTGGACTCGAAGCCACAGTTCTAGAGGACGGAAATATCTGAAAAAAAATAATCAAAATGATTTATTTTGGCAAGTACCTAAGTATGGGTAATCTATACTAATATTATAAAACTGAAGAGTTTGTTTGTTTGAACGCGCGAATCTCAGGAATTGAATTAAAAATTGGAATTGAAAAATTCTTTTTGTTATCTTTTTGTGATTTTTTTGCATTTTCCATGCTAAGATTATAAAGTTATTTTAGTAAAGGAAAAATTCAATCGTGGGCAGGATTCGAACCTGCGTCTCCTGGTTAGATACACCAGATGCTCTGACCGCTAAGCCACCGCGAGTCCCACCCGCTTGATCGAAATTTGCCTTCACATTCTGAATTTACGTGATAAGGTGACGTTGGCGACATCTATTGAAAAGCAAGTTACCTTGCTCTTTTTCTCTAAATTCTTTTTGTGTTGGATAGTCCATTTATCGAGCATGGTTATTGGCTATATGACATCACGCTAGGCCTCTTAGGAACGGAGCAGCGCGGGTGAAACCGCCAGCGGGTCGCTAGTTAGGTATATGATTGGTGTTTAATTTATTAAAAATATCAGGTTTAGTGAAAAATGTAAATAAATACAATTCGTATTCTGGGAAAAAATAATTTAAATCGGCTAATGAAGTTCCAAGATATAAGCATTTAAAGTTTTTGGTAGGGAGTTTGTTCCCTTCCCGCATAACTAGTGTTAAGTATAGGATTCGTATGGTGCAGTGAGTTGTGACGTCACAATTCTCAATATTACGTTATCTGTCTAGCATAAAATTAAAATGCTTATGCATTGCGGAGGTTTGGTGGCAGTCCCTTCGTGTAAAATACTGTTAAAAGTACACCCGCATCTGGTTAGACTGGGAACCGTCCCCAATATAGTTGGTAAAGGTTTATAAAGATGATGTACTGACGGCAAACGAGCCGACGACCCACCTGATAGTAAGTGATAGTCATCGTCGCCCATGGACACCTGCAAATCTCAGAAGAGTTGCTGATGCATTGCAGTCCCTACGGAATGCACCGGAGCCGCAGTAACCGAGGGGGAACTGGCTTTCAAGCGCAAAAGTTGAAACACACACCAAGGTGCTTTACAATTGACTCCGAAGTAAGGGTGGTCGCCAGCCAGTCTCCTACAGAGCTCCTAACGTCGAGCAAATACTTACTTAACAAGGGCTTCTGGAGAAATTCTGTTTGTTTTCCCTCTTGTCATAGATTTTATAATTTCTGATGCTGGTTTCGACGCGCCGGCTTGCATTATTTCACTGAAAAAATATAAGATTTTTTATGGAGCAGTGATAGCCTAGTGATATGACCATTGGAATTGCCAAGTAAAATCTAAGAAAGAAAGGAAAGAAAGAAATGAGATTTATTTAGCACAGTCAAGGCACATTTACAAAAAATAAAAAATAGAAGGATAACTATATACCTACTTAGTGGCTAAAATATTGAGGCTGTGGCAAATTGATCCAGTTCAGCAATATGCTAATCAGCTACGCAACGCACCTCTGACTTTTCGAAGTCATTTGCGTTTTATCACGCGCTTTTATCGGTGAAGGAAAACATTTCGAGGAAACCTGCATGCTTGAGAGATTTTCTCGACGGCGTGTGAAGTCTGCCAATCCGTAGTAGGCAAGCGTGGTGGACTATAGCCTAATCCTATAGTGTTGTCCTTCATCTTTTAATGATGTGTGTTTATCTCAACATAGTTAAGTTGTTTATATTTTTTTAGGATGGAGTTGAGTTTTCGTATTCTGGAACCATTTTTTAGCAATCCCGACTTCAGTTAAACTTTGATATTAACCTTTAAAGAAGGTAACATAGGTATTTTCAAAGAGTACCAATGGAATTTCTACCCGGATTTTTCTCCAAAGGTTCTTTTTGGAGTCATGCGACGCTTGTAAAAGATTAAATCCCTAATAGGTATAAATGCAAAAGTTTGGGTGGATATTTGTTATTTAATTACGGCAGAACGGCTGAACGTATCTGTATGAAATTTGGCACAGAGATTGATTGTAGTCAGAAATAGCACATAGGCTACTTTCTATCTAGGTCAGACCTAATTCTGAAGGCGACGCAGACGAAGTCGCGGTCAGAAGCTAAATCATCTAAACTTGAAGTCATCATCATCATCATATCAGCCAATAGAAGTCCACTGCTGAACAAAGGCCTCCCTCAAAGACTTCCACAGGGACCGGTTATATGCCGCCTGCATCCAACGACTCCCAGCGACCTTTACCAGGTCGTCCGTCCATCTCGTTGGAGGTCGTGCGTGGTCTCCACTCGAGAACCTATCTGACCCAGCGGCCGTCAGTTCTAAGAGCTATGTATAACTACTACTAACTATGTATAAACTTGAAGTGTCCGTCTATAAATTAAAAAGGTATAAACCTGTCCGGATTTAAAGTGTCCGGTAGTAGAAATGCCGTCCGGTTTATTACATACCTCAGCACGCGTCCGGCATCCCGGCTCCTGTATACATCACATTCGTAGAGGTGTCCCGTATGTCCGGACACTGAGCACAGTTGCTCGAAGATTTGGAACTCCAGAATGGTTGCCAGGAAGTATTTGATGTATTCCTAAAAACATAACATAACATACCATCACGCCTGTATTCGCCGAAGGGTTAGGCAGAGGCGTACTAATGTACACCCACTCTTCGCCGGCCTAACCTCTAGCACCTCTAGCATAGCAGTAACCTCTAGCATTGCAGTCACGCTCAGGATCACTAGGCTAATGAGGCAGTTCGTTTCCCAAGGATTCAAAATAATAGTATTATTAACTGCGTTTGAAAATATTTATATTATACACTAGCTTTTCGGCAAACGAGCCGAAGCAGCAGATGAGCGACCTGGTGGTAAGTAGTCATCGTCGCACATGGACACCTGCAACACCAGAGGAGTTGGAGCGTTGCCGACCCAGAGGTCGGCTCTGAGTCGGGCTCTGGCCCCTACGGACTTCAGACTACCAGAGCCGCAGCAACCGAGGGGGAACTGGCTCTTACGTGCAACAGTAGAAACACACACCAAGGTGCTTTATGACAAACTCCGACGTAATCGGAGACCAGCCAGTCAGACTACAAGAGGTCCTATCACCGAGCAAGTCACATATTCTCTCGCCTCTTACGCGATGCCTATCTGAAGGGCAGTGAACTCGTCTCTAGCTGTTGTATCTTCTGAATCTTACAAAAATCTAAATGGAATAAAGACGGAAACATACTTTTAACCTATTTTTTTTTTCCTTCACTAAAAAATAACTTAATAATCTTAGCATGGAAAATGCATAAAAATCACAAAAAGATAGTTGAAAGGTAAGGTGGCATCGTACGACACTGAACTAACTGTAAAGTAAGTCGTGTCGGTTGAGAGGTAAGGTAACTTACCTCTCATAGATGTCACCAACGTCACCTTATGACGTAAATTCAGAATGTGAAGGCAAAATTTCAATCATGCGGGTAGGGTTCGCGGTGGCTTAGAGGTCAGAGCGGCTGGTATATCAAACCAGAAGACGCAGGTTCGAATCCTGCCCGCGATTGAATTTTTTCCTTCACTAAAAAATAACTTAATAATCTTAGCATGGAAAATGCTAAGCCATCCTCATCGGCAGCACGTTCCATTTAAAAAGCTTTGATGCCAAGAATCTTAAACCCATTTTATTTAATAACTCGGTGATTCCTCTCTCACAGAGCGTCAAGGATCTGGGGTTGCACATTGATGATAGGTTGGGCTGGGACAAGCAAGTCACCCACGTGAGTCAGATTGTGGCAGCCTCACTGCGATCTCTCTATAGGTTCAAACACTTTCTTCCCCCCTGCACTAAAACCCTTCTGGTCCAGTCCCTTGTGCTTCCTGTAATTGACTATGCTGATACTTGTTACTGCGATTTATCTCAAGAACTTCTCAACAAATTGGATCGTCTACTTAATAACTGTATTCGCTTTATTTTTGGTCTTCGGAAGTATGACCACATATCCATCTTTCGTTTCCAGCTTAAATGGCTGCCTATCCGTCAAAGAAGATCCCTTAGATCTCTTTGTATGCTTTTTTCTATCCTCAACGATCCTAATTCCCCTGAATATCTCAAATGCCTCTTCCAGTTTTTGGGCTCAACTCATAATCGCGACCTTCGAGCTTCTGAAAATCTCATACTACAAATCCCTTCGCACCGTACAGGTTTCATCGCTAATTCTTTTGCTGTATCAGTTATAAAGCTTTGGAACGGTCTCCCACTTGACATTAAAAAAGCTCCGAGCAATTTCTCATTCAAGTGCAAAGTACGTGAATACTACCTTAAGACACTGAATTAACAACTGTCCTTTTCCCTTGGTTTCATTTATAGTTTAATTATAAAAATACTTTCTTTATTTCATCTCTGGCACTTATAGTTGAATTGTATGTATGTATAATAAAGATATGTATGTATTTAAGTATATATTAAATTATTGTCTATTTATAGTCTGTCGCTAGTTACTCAAATATTTATTTTTTGTACCTATTATAATTTCTCCCAAACCCAAAGGTTGACTGGTAGAGAATGCCATATGGCATTAAGTCCGCCTTATGTACTACTATTGTGCATAGAAGTATAAATAAATAAATAAATAAATAAATAAAATGCATAAAAATCACAAAAAGATACTTTTAATCTGCTATTGATCAGTGTTGTTATTACTGAGCCCATAATTATGTTATCGATAGGATATCAAAATACTCACCTGATCAGAAATAATGTGGTATTTGGAGCCAGGATCAAAGTCAGCTTCATGTCTTGAGATGGGGGGTATTACACCCTGAAATAATAATAACATAACATAACATAATTACCCATTATATTGTCCCACTGCTGGGCACGGGTCTCCTCTGAGAAAGAGAGGGATTAGGCTATAGTCCACCACGCTGGCCTAGTGCGGGTTGGCAGATTTCACACGCCAATGAGAAAATCTCTCAGGCATGCAGGTTTCCTCACGATGTTTTCCTTCACCGTTTAAGCGCGTGATAATTAACTATTAATACGTACATGACTTCGAAAAGTCAGAGGTACGTGCCTTGGGTTCGAACTCGAGACCTTTGACTTGACAGTCCAACGGTCATACCACTAGGCTATCACTGCTGAAATAATAATGTTATACATTAATTACAGTACGGTCTGTTTTATGAAATATTGTTGAAGCCTTAAAATGGATAGTATTCTATATTAGGAGCAGAGCAGGAATATTTGGAATCTGGTACCGTTAATCTAGGTTCTTACGTTACCATTTTGTCCGAAATACTTGACTGGAAATAAATGTAAGCAAATGCATTTTTTTTATAAAATTACCAAGTTTGGAACGATTTTCCAATTTATATTGTTTCCAGTGATGTCTTAGTAGATGAAATAGTACGGTAGGAACCTAGATTGACGGTATCCAAAACCGAATAATAAATAATTTGATAGAATAAGTATTGTCTAGATTACGGTTGATTTCGGTATTATGTGTTTGTGGGCAATTCAAGCTTCGCCGGACCTAACATAATCCATTCATCTTTTCTTTGGTCTCCCTCTACCCCTCTGTCCTATTCATTCTTTTTTTTAAATGCGTTTTTATCCCTCCTCGTCACATGCCCATACCAAGATAAACGATTCTCTTTAAACTTTTCTGTCACTGACGCCACTTTTAGACTTCCACTAATATACTCGTTCCAATCAAAAGCAAGCATCTCTGACTTTTCGCACGGTGAATGAAAACATCGTGAGCCTGAGCTTGCATGTCTAAGGCACTTGTCCCACCGCCGACGATGAACGAGAAGTGAGTAGAGCTAGAAACTAGAAACGAGTTGGCGAGCAGCAGGAAGCGAGTGTGTAGTTCCGATAGTTTTGTCGCTGAGCTATAAGCGAGTGTGCGAGTGCGTTACTCGCGCCACTCGCTCACGTGATACACGTGTTCCCAACGAGAACAGAGCGATGTGATACTGTCCGACAATAACCCTGTCTTTGGGACACAAAACCGAATTGACATAAACAATTATAACTCTCGGCGTGAGTTCTGACTGCCTAGCGAGCATCGCTGAGCGAGTATTATCTTTGATAGCTCTTATCGCTCAGCGACAAACTAGCGTTGCGAGTCCTCGCCGGCAGTGTAAACAGTCAGCGATCAACTATTAATATATGCATCTCTTTTGTTTACATGGAATATATATCTATTGTAGGTTTCTTGATCGAGAAAATAGCCGATAGTTAGTCGTTTCCTTGTCGGCGGTGGGACAACTGCTTAAGAGATTATCTCGACGGTGTGAAGTCTGCCAACCTGCATTAGGCCAGCGTGGTGGACTATGGCCTAACTCCTCTCATTTTGAGGAGAGACCCGTGCCCAACGGGACCAATATATGGGTCCATGGTTACCTGATAGCGGAGTTTCATCTGCCACCACCTCGTGTTCATATTTTGGACGCCATCTTCAAATATTGACCAACGCCACTGTAAGAAGCATTTTTGATGATGAGATTTTATTCTGGCTGAGTATATTCCATATACAAAGACACTTGCATGCATTAAGCAAATAACACCTATTGTGTTGATTATTATAATGAGTTTTGGTAGTGGTTGGTAAAATAATTAAAATTTAGCCCGGAAAACAATATTTATTGCACATTAACATAGTAATCACACAGAGGGTGGATATAATATTCAATAATTAAGTAGGTTATACAAGAAAGTTTGTCACAGGGGTAGGTAGTACAACACGCGCGACGCGACCGTACCGCGCTCGGAGTTCTCAGGCGACTGGTGGCGAGCGGGATAGCCGGCGTGCGCGCGGGACAATGGGGTGCGCGGGCAGGGCGTAGACTATTCTAGAAAGCGTCTAGGGATGGGACCGCGGGTTGCGCGAACGGTAGAGGGGCCCACATTTTCGTTTACTACAGAGTGCATTTTAGAGTATAAATAAATTTGAGTTCTGAATCTGGTTTCTGACACTTACGCGAATATTAGACATTGCAATAAAGCTACTTTTAATGGATTTTATTGCGTTTACTTCCAACACCTCAGCCTACTCTTGACTGCCTCATTAGTCTAATGGTCCCAAGCGCGAATGCTACGCTAGAGGTCCTGGGTTCGGTTACCAGGTCGAGTGAAGTGTTAATGGGTTTTTCTGTGAAATTCTCAGTAGCAGCTCGGAGTTTGGTATTTGTGCCCGGTTAATGGCAATAGGCTTCCCCCTATTACGTGGGTCCTCAACATATCGATGAACTGTGGATGTACATCTCTGCCTAACCCTTCGGGGAATACAAGCGTGATGGTATATGAGCTCTTACCTGATCCACCATGAACGCGAATGGTAAGTAAGCCACCTTCTCCAGCGCCATCGTCATCAGGAAGTTCATACCGACCTCGTAAGGATCATTGGTCCTGGATTAAAAAATATACTGGATATCATACTGGTTTCTGACACTTACGCGCATATTAGGCATTGAAATAAAACTACTTTTTACGGATTTTTACAGCATCCATGGTGACGGGTAGACTAAGTTGTTGGACGTCTTAATGTTACAATTACTAACAGCTACCTTACATTTTTGTTAATTATTGGCGATCCGATTCACGCAGAACGAGCTCACCGTATCCTTTGGTCTTGCAGTTAGGGGCTTCGATTTTTTTTTTGATTCGCGCCGTAACAACATAGGCTACGGTAACCGCTTACCATCAGGCGGGCCGTATGCTTATTTGCCACGTTAGTAGTATAAAAATGTAGGTAACGAGGGAAAGAGAGAAAGTATTATGACTTTTAAAGTGTGAGAGAGAGAACAAATGTTATGACAAAGAACAAGATGACGTATGTGGCCAATAAGAGAGAATATGGTTTGGGAATATTGAGAGAATTAATAAAATACGATTAACAAAAGGGATCTATAGGCAAATGGCAGCGGAAGAGGGAATATTATTGGCGAGATCCTTTAAAAAGGTCAGGTGCGTAGTACTCGCAACCGTCGCGCATGTATGTGAAGACGTATGAATGTGGAAGAAGCAATAGTGGTATGCCAGAATCGTAGCAAGTGGGGGTCTATAGTTTCTGCCTACCCCTGGTGGGAAAAACGCGTGTATATATGTAGGTAGGTACTCATACTGTGCGCACTCACACTTTACTTGTGGAATCAGCTCCCCGCCGAGGTTTTCCCCAAGGACTACAGCATTGGGTTCTTCAAAAAGGGTGTGAAAAGATTTTTACAGGTACGGCAACGCGCAAGTGTTACCCTGGTGTTGCAAGCGTCCATAGGCTACGGTAACCGCTTACCATCAGGCGGGCCGTATGCTTGTTTGCCACTTTAGTGGTATAAAAAAAGGTACTTACTTGTTCTGGTAAAGTCCAACTCTTTGCAGATGAGGTAGGTTGTAAACTGATAAGGTAGCTGCGTTGGCCACCGCCTCGTGGAAAGCTGACGACAATTATAATACTATTTGAGCACAATAGAAAGAAGAGGACATTTGATATAAACGTCACACCTGGCTATTGGACAGTACATATACTCGTTTATATTTTTAATATTATGAAGACGTGATGCTACTGCTTTATATAAACCCTGGTGTTTGTAAAGAGAAAATAAAATATTTTGTATTTGAAATAAAACTACTTTTTACGGATTTTATCGCTTTGTATTGATATTATTTGATTCCCGACGTTTCGGATCCTTTACAGCATTCATGGTCACAGGTAGACTAAGTTGTTGGACGTCTTAATGTTACAATTACTAACAGCTACCTTACATTTTTGTTAATTATTGGCGATCCGATTCACGCAGAACGAGCTCACCATATCCTTCGGTCTTGCAGATTTGGGCTTGGATTTTGATTTTATGGAATCTTTATTGGGGTTCCAAGCAGGTGGTAAGACCCAGCCATCTTTTCTATTGAAATTTGGATGTTTTTTTAATTTAAAGTCAGCAGTTTGTGAACATACTCTAGACAAAACCCAGCGCTATATCAGATTTGATAAACCACAAGTCCGAAAACCGATTCCTTCCCAGGATGATCCGCGAAGCTATTGAAATTTAGTTAATTTTAGTAACCAATATATTTTATTTCTATGGCCTCATTAAATAAATTACTATAAATAGAACCAATTAACAAAGACAAAATTAAAATAAAATACCATCACGCCTGTATTCACCAAAATATTAGGCAGAGGCGTACTAATGTACACCATCAGTTCACCGGTATGTTTAGGTCCCATGTTATAGGAGGCGAGTCCGGGCACAAATCCTAACTCCGAGCTGCTACTGAGAATTTCATAGAATAGCAATAAAATGCTAACATTGTGTTCTGGTTTGAAGGGTAATGTAGCCAGTGACATTACTGTGCAAATGAGACTTAACTACTGAGGTGTGAAGATAACAACGCGCGAGTGATACCACTGGTGTTGCTGACGTCTATAAGCTGCGGTTACCGCTTACCATCAGGCGGGCCGTGTGTTTGTTTGGCATCTTATACATACCAGGGTTAGCTCCATCTCTGAACAGCTGTGGTTGTTCCGAGTACTGCAGGTAGTACTGAATGTGAGCCATCTCATGATGCGTGGACACCAGGTCTTGCATCGTCACCTCTGTACACTGCTTGATCCTGGAGAACAGAACACACAATAGTGTTCACTGCACAGGTTAGAGCTATACAGCAATAAATTTGTGCATCGCACAAACATAATAAAGTTGTTGTTTACAGTCAATCTCATTGCACAGGTTCCAGACGCTAGTTAAGCTGTGTATTCTGGGCATACTGGCTTCAAAGTTATAAATATACTTAGGAATTACCTGGCATTGCTCTAACCTGTGTATTGCACATCTGTAGAGAAACTGTACTGAAACAGCACTTCAACCATTATACTATGCACAGAGGCGTAACATGTTACCTATATACAGATTCTATTTATTTCTATTTTAGAACTAACTTGTGCACTGCACATACATTATAATAGTTTTTAGTTACATAAAGCCCCGTTCCACAAATCCTAAGCACTTCTCTTTACGTAGAGTAGAACTAGCTTGTGCACAACACAGACTATTATGTAATTTGTTACCGATAGTCGATCCCTTTACACAGTTACTAAATGCCAGCTTGTGTACTGCACACTACCCTGCATAAAACTAACCTGGGCACTGCACAGAAGCACATGTTACCTATAATCGATCCTGTTGCACAGATCCCAGGCACTAGCTGTGCACTGCACACTGCGCTGCGCAGGTCGCACGAGCATGGAGCCGCGCCAGAACTCCGGCGGAACTGGCTTTAGGCCCATGGACGTATAGAACTCTTCGGCCATTTGGAACATTCTGGAAGAAAAAATTAGAGTTTGAATACTTACATCAGCTTTTCTTGAAGGGATCCGGTGTCTTATTTGTTTATTTATAACAACAACTGTCTGGTCCTGTGTACTGCTATGCTAATGCTAGAGGTCCTGGGTTCGATTACCAGGTCGAGCAAAGTGTTATTGGGTTTTTTCTATGAAATTCTCAGAAGCAGCTCGGAGTTTGGGATTTGTGCCCGGTTTATATCAATAGCCTCGCCCCCTATTACATGGTACTTAAACATACCGGCGAACTATGGGAGTACATAAGTACGCCTCTGCCTAACCCTTCGGGGAATACAGGCGTGATTGTATGTTACGCTATGTTAAAATATGTTATCCCAGATAAGCACTGTTGTATACATACATTATTACGCCTGTCTCCCATTGGGGTAGGCAGAGATTTCCACTTGCTACGATCCTGGCACATCACTTTCGCTTCATCTACGTTCATTGACCTCCTCAGGCATGAGGATGTGGAAGCCATGGGAGCTTTTACATGGGAAAGCCATGCTTCGGTACGAAGTGGCCGGCTCGACCGGAGTGATACCACGGCCTCACAGAAAACCGGCGTGAAGCAACGCTTACGTTGTGTTTTGCCGAGTGAGTGAGGATACCGGAGGCCCAATCCCCTTTTAAACGGCCGGCAACGCACTTGTGACTCCTCTGGTGTTGCGGGTATCCATGGGCGGCGGTAATCGCTTACCATTAGGCGATCCGTCTGCTCGTTTGGCCCCCCCCAAACCCATAAAAAAAACACGAACAGAAAGAGGAGTTCATTAACCTAATGAAATCTAATGTTGTTAAAATTTATATTGCCAAGTATATTACCTCAACGGAGTAAATCCTTGTCTCAACATTTCGGCGGTGACGTCAACGTTGGGAGACTGAGGGAATGGCATTACCAGGTCCATTATGGACTTCCAGTTCTGCGCCCACATATTACCTGGTAAAAAAAAATTGAAAAAGCTACATATTAGGGATGTTCGGTTTGATGTGCAGATATATGAATTCTTAATTTTAATATTTTTATCTCTGGGTGCGTTATTGAAGAATTCAAGTAACCAAAAACAGCACAATATAGTCTATATTTTGTCTTTGCCATATTAAGTAAGTACTTGTTCTTCTATACAACCAAATATTCACAAGTTGAACGTGGAAGAGCCATGCTTCGGCACGAATGGGCCGGCTCGGCCGGAGTGATACCACGGCCTCACAGAAAACCGGTGTCAAATAACGCTTACGTTCTGTTTCCGCCGAGTGAGTGAGGTTACCGGAGGCCCAATTCCCTTTTAAAACGCGGGCAACGCACTTGTGACTCCTCTCGTGTTGCGGGTATCCATGGTCGATGATAATCGCTTACCATCAGCTGATCTGTCTGCTCGTTTGTCCCCCTATCCCATAAAAAAAACAAATCGTACGCTTATTGTTTACAAAATCATCGCACCGTACTACCGAGTGTATACCGAACTCGAGGCGCGTAGGTATGATTTTTCCGACCATTTGTATGAAGACAAAATACTGTATAGATATATTTATATGGTCTTCTCCAAGGCCCAATCTATCTCTATACCAATTTGCTCGATTTATACACTTCGTTCGATCTGAGAATCAAAATTAGGAGTAGCGTAGCGGTCGCAGTATTTACTCGTAAAAAATGTTATCATTTTATTATTTTTTTATGTATGACTGTCTCATTAGTCTAGTGGTCTTAAGCGCGACTGCTACGCTAGAGGTTCTGGGTTCAATTTCCAGGTCCAACCAAATGTTTTTGGGTATTCTATGAAATTTTTAATCGCTCGGAGTTTGTATCTTTACCAGGGCACCCCTATACATTGGCACCTAATTATATTGGCGAACTGTTGGTGTACATTAGTACGCCTTGACTAAACTTTTGGAGAAAATAGGCCTCAGTGTACCTATGTATGTATTTATCATCATTTTGTGACTGCGAGAAACTACTAGATGAAAAAAAAATACTAGAACTCCCTAGAAGGACATACGCCGATCTTGGGGCTTACTCTTGAACTCAATTCCGATACATCGACATTGGAATTGTGCCGTTTCGTCAAGTTTCGTATTCTTGAATCCGAGACTAGCGCCAAATTGTTTCAATATTGCGCGGTTATTGAGTGAACTAAATAGGATTGGGAAACGACCCAACTATTGGCCAATCTGGATGCAGATACAAGGTTAACGGATTTGTGCTCAAGAGTACGAAATCGCCTGACAGCCAAATTGACATTGGAATCAGATCACGTTTGGATTGGTATTGTATTGTTTTCAAGATTAAGCCTGCTTATTGGCGAAATCCCCCGAAAAGGTCAGGTGGGTAGTACTCGCAACCTGTGCGTATGTATAAATATGGAAGAAGCAAAAGAAGTGGCGGTCTATAGTTTCTACCTACCCCTGTGGGGAAAAGGTGTGAGTGTATGTATGCATGTACTAGAACTCACCTAGAAGATGGGCAGGTATAGGTCCGTCGCTCCTCACGCTGGTCTCACTATATCTATGCAGTAGTCTCCTGCGCACATACGTGAACAGCTGCTTATATAGCGGTTGGACCTGGTTGTACATCTCCTCGACGCTGGCTCTGAACGAGGGGTCCTCGTAGGCTGCCCGCATCTGGTCACCAGCGTCTCTGTATCCTGAAGATATTTTGTTAATGTAATAAGATGACAAATAAGTATACAGGCCGCCTGATGGTAAGCGGTAACTGCAGATTAAAGGCGACAGCGGCACCAGTTGTCGTCTTAAGGGTTTCTGCTTTTGAGAAATTTGTCATTAGTCGAAAGGTGAAAAAAGCTGAACGCCTCGAGAACTCAGTCAAGTCAGTTAAAGTCAGTTTGAATCCAATACACACATCTCTGACTTTTCGTAGTCACGTGCGGAGCCTCCACAAAAAAGGGATTTCGAAAAAATATAATTAGGAGCCAGAGGGCTTTCACTCCTTTGTTGCCCCATTGCATCCAAACCTCTCTTAATCCGGTTCTTCCTAAGCGTATTATATTAATTGTCACAAGCTAAATCGGTGAAGGAAAACATTGTGAGGAAATCTGCATGCCTGAGAGATTTCCTCAAAGGCGTGTGAAGTTCAACCCGCAGTAGACTTGCTTGTTATATACAAGTTTGCGTTGTAAATTTCTCTTGCGCGATTCAGGATTTTTCCATCGTAGTTTGTATGTAGAGTTGGTAGATGTTGCTACAGACTATAAGCTTAATCCACCTGAAAGAGACCCGTGCCCAGCAATAGGACAAAATATGGGTTAAAGGTGATATAGATACCTGTAGCCACAGCGGCCTGGTTAGCTAACTGCACGTATCTCATGAAACGATTCCTCAATTTCGGCCCGGTTTGCTCCCTGAAACTCTTCCAGACATACAAAAGCTCGCTTTCAATCCTCGAGTGTGCTAATATCCTGGATATTTCCGGATCCAGCTGCATATCACAGTAGTTGGAGTCAGCTGGTTCTGTATACGGCTGGTAGTGTTGGTAAGGTTGGTTGGCCAGTTGGTACCCTTGGGTTATGTCTTGATATTCGTTGCTGTAAGGAATCCTGGGTATGTGAGGGTCGTAGGGTTTCTGGCCGTATGGACAAATCTTTGCTGAATTGTAGATTTCTTTCATCTCTGTTATAAGTTGTTGCAGCTGAAATAAAGTTTTGAAATACAGTTGCTGCAGTTAAGGGTTTTTTCTTGCAAGTAAGCATACTGGCCACCTGATGGTAAGCAACAATCGCAGCCTATAGACGCCACCAACACCAGTGGTATCACTCGCGCGTTGTCATCTTGACACCTCAGTTGTTAAGTCTCATTTGCCCAGTAATGTCACTGGCTACATTACCCTTCAAACCGGAACACAATGATGTTCGCTCTTGATTGCTTATCGATAGAATATTTAGCAATGCGATGGTACTCAGGCGAAGTCAGCAGAAGATTTCTACCACATCGATAGTTATTATTGTTAAAATAATGAATACCTCAGAATACTTATCATCAGGTAGCGCAGCCCTACTGGATTGCACGATCTTCATCAGCTGTCTTCTCCCCTGAGGGTCGGAAAGCCTGGAGGCGTCGTAGGCAGCCGCCTTCCTCCAGGAGAGCTTCTCGAACTTGGAGCTCAGAGCCAGTTCCTCCATCATACGACGCCGATTGTACTCCGTGATGTTGGTCACGAATTTCCACTGGGACATTGTGACCCTGGAATGGTATATGGGTGACCTTGAAATTAAGGACGTACAGAGACCTTTTATGTGCGAGGTCCTTCAAAAAGATCAGGTGCGTACTGTGCGTAGTACGCTCAACCAGCGCGTATGTATGATGCTAGCTGCTAATATTATAAACAGTGATTGGAAAAAGGTGAGCTATTGCCTAACTTATCTCAACTTCTTCAAAGAACAGAGACAAAAGTGGAGACTTCCTTACAACTTTCTTTCAGAAAAATTGGCCCGATAAAAAATACTACTAAAATACCCCCAACAAAAAATAAAATTATATTTTATGTAACTTTTAACGCCTTAGCAACTGAAGACAGAAATAGTTTGTTGGGGAGTTTATTGCGCCGCTATTGTTGCCGCCAGCGAAAACACTAGGAGGCGGTGAAGGAACGTTCCTTCTTTCTTTCCTTACCTGTAGCACATTCCGGACGCTTCTCTGTCATATTCGCGAAGAAACTGCGACGCCTCTGCTGTATTGGTGTTGACGCCCTGGAGATAAAAAAAGAAAAGAAATAGATAATTAATTCCCTTATTCGTTTAGTTTAGTGGTACTAAGCTAGCTAGAGATGTAGAGCATAGTTAGAGAGAAAGAAGAGTAGAGAGTGGAATCGAATAATTCCACTCACAATTGGAGCTGCTCGACTGGGGAAGTACCTCCACCTTGCAGAAAATCGTAGCCAAATAACATAGCTCCGTGCTATGTTGTGTTCCTAACGGTGAGCAAGGTTTTCAGAGCTCCGCGAGGAAGCGTTGTGTTGGCAGTGTGGGGGACCGGTGGTGTTTTGTTACCGCCGCTGTCATGCATGGCAGCATGTCTCCTATGCTGCCAACATTTCCTCCTTAATTTACTTTACAGGGTCGGCAACGCGCGAGTGATACCCCTGGTGTTGCAAGCGTCCATAGGCTACGGTAACCGCTTACCATCAGGCGGTCTGTATGCTTGTTTGCCACCTTAGACATATAAAAAAAGATCCTGGGTTCGGTTCCCAGTTTCCACCGTTTACTAGGACAATTGATGTGTTTTATATTACAAAAAGGACTGGACCAAAAGGCCTAAAGCTGTAAATATTAAGTTATTAGAATAAAAATTATTTATTATTTAATATTTTTTATTAATAATATTATTTTATTAATTTTTATAAATTTATAATTAAATATTAATTATTACTTAAAAAAAAAACCTAAAGGTCTAAGCTACGAGGCTGTAAAATAAAAAAAATATAAATAAGGGGTAATGACTAAGTAGAATGGTCAATTTGTATGAGGTTCTTGCAAAGAGACTGTCCTTCTAGGTTTTATTAATTATTATAACCTTGTTTTAGAAAAACTGTAATGCTCGCTCGTGGCGGCAAATCGGCGGAAATCCTTACAACTATTACTTGAATTACGACCATTTCAGTAATAATGTTGTTACGTATATAACCTTCAGTTAGCATCACAATGTCTTATGATATGAATTGTTTATTTTGTCCTTGGAATTCAAAAATGAGGTCATGCTTTTTATAAAAAATAAGACATAATAAAGATAGGAAGATGGAGACGAGGCCTTTGCCTAGCACTGGGACTCACCAGGCTAATTATTACATTATCATAAGACATAATAATTATCACCCTTATATTCTCCGAAGGGCTAAGCAGAGGCGTACTAATGTACACCCACAGTTCGCCGATATATAGGGGCGAGCCCATTTCCACTAACCGGGCACTTAGATAAAAATCGTTATTGTAGCTAAAAGTAGTGTAAACTGTCAATTATTATATTTGATATATGGACTTTAAGCATTTTTTTTTCTTATTTGTAAGTATTGTATAGTTCTCGGAATTACTATTGCAATGAATCTAGAATATGTTACACACCTACAGTTTGCGAAAAACCAATTGAAAGAATTTAAATTTCAAAAAATAGCAACAGACACTACATACTCTCAGATACCTACCATTTAAAAGAAAAACATACAATTATTACAAGAAAAAGAAATAATCTCGAAGTCGCTTTTCCCAGAACAAACTATGGGAAAATCTATATAAGATTTGAGGGAGCAAGATTGCATATTAGTTTATCAAATCATGTGAAAATGATAAAATCTATCAATACAGGCAGACCGGTGTGACACCAACGATACTGAAGGAGAGTACTCGGTACCCGATTTTCTTTATAACTTTATAGTTATAAAGAAACATATTATTATGTAATAAAATTAGGCACTTAATCTTTGACAACATTTCCCTACAAATAAAGGGAGTGTGGATGCTTCTTCATCAAAGGTAGCCTGCTACCCCGTTAGCACTGAGCAAGGTCCAGGCATAAGCAATTTAGCTCGGTACCTACCTAATCTGTGTTGATATAAAAACACGTGCGTCCGCGCGATGTCCATGCGTTGCGTAATTAAATTTTACATAACTTTTTTTTTTATTCGTGATAGGCTTACGCTTGACCGCCGGTTCGCCTGATGTTAAGCGATACTGCAATCTACGACACCCAGATTATATCTATCAGGGAAGACTCAAACTTTCGGTGAAGTTTACTTGGTAGTCAATTAATATATTTTTTCTTCATACATGATCGCCAAATATCATTGTTCTCGAGTATGCTTAGTGTCTCACCAGTGAGCCTGTGTATTTACAGTCAAACTAAAACACTATATCTATTGCAACTATATGCATCTTTTTTGGAATAACTAATCTTCTGCTACTTCATTTAAAAAGAATTAGTAACTCCTACCGATGTTGTTCTTTAGTTTAAGAATACATATTTGTTTTCTCTCTTGTATTAGGTTACATTGCAAATTCTTTATGGGGAAATTATTTCTTGAAACCGAATTTGGCCGGCTTAGGTGTACGACCAGCCTTAATGATGAAGTCTAGTTGTAAGACATTGTAGCCACGTGGCTAGCACCACTTTCATTTCGCCCATTGTTTAACAGTGTTAGACAGACGGATGTCCGACAATAGACAGACACTTTCGATTTTATTTTAGTACATAATGTCGGTTGTAGGGACATTGCTGACGCGTTAGATTTACATTGTGTAGCTTGGCGACTGCGTAGCGAAGCAGTCGTTTCTCCACTTCTTCTTCTTATTGATTATCGTGTCAATGGTCAAATAATTGCCGAGTAATAGGAGGCTACTCCAAGGCCGCGTAGGGATCGTCCCTCGTGCAGGTGTTCGGGAACAGATGACACACCAGTAGATGTGACATACTTAGATTGGTTTCTCCACTAAAATAAGTAGATACTTTTGAAAAGTCAAAACTAGTTGCACGATTACAAATGGGTTTTATTTAGTAGAGCCAGCAAGAAACTCTGGAATTCGTTCTGCATTTTAGCCGTGAAGACGTGACATACAAACAGACAGATTTATTATTTATACAGAATTATTTTCGCATTTGGATAATGATTTTTAACCCCCGATGAAAAAAGGGGTGTTATAAGTTTAATGTGTGTATCTATGTGTCTGTCCGTCATCGTAGCACCCAAACGAATGGCGATTTTAATTCCGATTTTTTGTTTGAAAGGTTACTTTATCGAGAGTGTTTTTAGCTATGATTTTAGAAAATCTGGCCAGCTGTTTGAAGATTATCAGCCCTTTTCTGGTTCATGAGAAACTTCCACAGGTCTGATCGATTTGAAAGTTGGTATCCTGTTACTTCAATAATTTTGCAAGAACATGGTAACCTTATCTTGATGCTGCGGGGTTTATTAGACCAAGTTTTTTAAACCAAAGTTTTGTTAAAATTTACTACTTGGAATAGTATTCAGCATGAGTTAATGCCAAATACGACAAAAAATATGAATAAAATCTTTTATCGAAAAGGCTACTAAGATAGGTACCTACCTAAAATTTAATGATAAGAGCAAAAGAAAAACATTACCCTCACTCTCTGCTGTCGGATAAAAAAACGACAACCACAGGGCATGACCAAAAGTATTTTAATATACATTTTAGGGTTCCGTACCTCAATAGAAAAAAAATGGAACCATTATAGGATCACTTTGTTGTCCGTCCGGCCGTCTGCCTGTCAAGACCCTTTATTTCGAGAACGCGAGGAGGTATCGAGTTGAAATGAAAACCATATACTCAGATCTAGTCCCTTGCAGCTGTGAAAAAATCAAACCTCTAAGTTAACGCAAAAAAGATACGGCCATTTATGCCGCAGAAACGTATATTTCGACACTCTTAAGGGAACTCACCTATGAAATTTGGCAAATAATACTCTTTACGTGGGAGAGCCATGCTTCGGCACGAATGGGCAGGCTCGACCGGAGTGATACCACGGCCTCATAGAAAACCGTCGTTAAACAACGCTTAGGTTGTGTTTCGCCGAGTGAGTGAGGTTACCGGAGGCCCAATCCCCTTTTAAAAGGTCGGCAACGCACTAGTGACTCCTATGGTGTCGCGGGTGTCCATGGGCGGCGGTAATCGCTTACCATCAGGCGATCCGTCTGGTCGTTTGCCCTCCTATTCCATAAAAAAAAACAAGTGCATATAGAGAAAAATGTGAAAACTATAAATTTGTAATTAATTATAATATGTACCTACAAATTTGTAGGGAACCCTCGGTGAGCGAGTCCGACTCGCGCTTGTCCGATTTTTTAAGGTTAATCTCAAAAATAATGACTTTTGGGACATATTCCGACTAATTTGCCATCTTGGTCACGGCTGGGAGTAGGAGACACAAAAAACTCGTGTCGCATTGTAATGACGAGGGTACCTACATGTAAGTTCAGAGGCGTGACTGTAGACAATGAGTGTATCTGGGTCACTTAATATTTTTAAAGTATCTTCTTACATACATACCATTACGCTTGTATTCTCCGAAGGGTTAGGCAGAGATGTACATACACAGACCACTAAAATATAGGTACTTTTGAAAAGTCAAAACTTGCACGGTTCCAAAAAAGTGGGTCATATGGAGAAGAGTCAGCAGGAAACTCCATGGATACTCTTTTTTTAAAAAACATGATAACAATATTTAGCTTTTTTTTAGCTTGATAGGCTTACGCTTGACTGCCAGTTCGCCTGAAGTTAAGAGTCCGGCGGACCGAATATCTCTTACAAACGTAATACCGAAATAAATCGTAATTCAAACACACTTTAATCAAATTATTTTATTATTCCGATTCCGTTAATCTAGGTTTCTACGTTACCATTTGATCTAAAATACTTCACTGGAAATAAATGCAAGCGAATGCAATTTTTGATAACTTTACCAAGTTTGGAACGATTTTCCGGTCTTCCATTTCCAGTGAAGTAGTAGTAGACGAAATAGTACCGTAGGAACCTAGATTAACGGTATCCAAATCCGAATAATAAAATAATTTGATAGAATATTGTGTGGATTACGATTTATTTCGGTATTACGTCTTTGTGGGCAAATCAAGCTCCGCGGGACCCTTAAGCGATACTGCGATCTACGATGGAGCGCGCTTGCCTAGAAGAAACCGATTCACTCGTGATTTAAAGACACCCAGATTATATCAACCACAGCATGTGCTTTACAGCTTTGTTCCAAATAGTTGCTGAGAGTTATGCAGTTTGATGTGTAAGATTTATTCATTATACAAAAAAAGGATCGCCACAGCAAGTAAGAACTGACCAGCCCCGACAGACAGCACGGTATGGTTAGGTCCCATGTAATAGGCGACGAGTCTATTGCCATTAACCGGGAAAAAATCCGAAACTCCGAGTTGCTACTGAGAATTTCATAAAAAAAAACCCAATAACACTGCTCGACCTGGGTATCAAACTAGGACATCTAGCGTAGCAATCCCGTTCAGAAACATTAGGCAAATTAAGCAGTAATAAAAATAATAAGCGTATCTTCTGTCTGGTTATAATACAGATTCTTTGGTCTATAGAAGCTGAGTTAAATTAAATTTTAGTTAAAAGAAACCTCATTACGTAGTCTACCAGTAGTTCTAAGTGCGGCTATGCTAGAGGTTCTGGGTACTATTCCCTAATGATCACTAGACTAATGAGGCACTGTCGATTTCATAGGAAAACTCAATTACACTTTGCTCGACCTGGGAATTGAACCCAGGACTTCTCTTTCAGCAGTGTCCTGAAAATCGAATATTACGAGTATAACAATGATTGACAGCCAAGCTGCTATTGATATTAATTCAGATGACAAACGCATTGCAAAATTGTATCAAACAAAAGAATGGTTTCTGACACTTACGCGAATATTAGACACTAGCGAGCCGCTCGCGGTTTCACCCGCGCTGCTCCGTTCCTAAGAGGCGTAGGGTGATGTTATAAAGCCTATGTTACTCAGTGATAATGTAGCTTTCTAACGGCAAAAGAATTTTTGAAATCGGTCCAGTACTTTTTGAGCCAATTCGTTACAAACATACTTACATACAAATCTTCTCTTTATAATATTAGTATAGATTGAAATAAAACTACCATTTACGGATTTTATTGCGTTGTATTGATATTATTTCACCGCTGTAAAGGATCCGAAACGTCAGGAATTAAATAATATCAATACAATGCGATGGAATCTGTAAAAAGTAGTTTTATTTCAAAAGAATATAATTACAATTCTTTCATAAGTAAGTATTGCAGTTGTAATTATGTAAGCTGACTTTGCATCACAATCACAATGCATACTCGAAGTAGATTATTGTGATATGAGGAGTTAGCTAAGTGCGTTACTTGCTTCGACGCAGGGTTCCGTAATATTTTTGAGGTCGTATTCGTTTTCATGGACTTCAGAATTGGGTCCGACTTGGATAAAAAGTAGCCGATGTGTTATTCCAGCCTATAGTCTATCTCTATGCCAAATGTTATCCAGATCCGTCCAGCCGTTCTGGCGTGAAAGAGTAACAAACTTCCATCCATACAAACTTTCACTTTTTATTACATTACATACCATCACGCCTGTATTCCCCGAAGGGTTAGGCAGAGGCGTACTGAATGTAGACCCACGGTTCGCCGGTATGTTTAAGTCCCATGTTATAGGGGGCGAGCCTATAGCCATTAACCGGGCACAAATCCAGACTCCGAGCTGTTACTGAGAATTTCATAGAAAAACCCAATAACACTTTGCTCGACCTGGGGATCGAACCCAGGACCTCTAGTGTAGCAGTCGCACTTGGGACCACTAGACTAATGAGGCAGTCGTACGTTTACGTGTACGTTTTTATTAGTAAGATATAATAAAATCAACCCTATAAAGGTATTGTTTCACTGCTGGACACGGATATCCTCTCAGAATAAGAGGGATGAGCTACCACGTTGTTCTAATGTGAGTTGGGATACTACACGCAACCCAAGTTTTGAAATGACCCTACGGAACCCCGAATACAATATTCTGCATTGTATAAAATTTACATAAAAATATGTTGAATTTATAAATGACGTGAAGTTAATAAGTGCACTTACCATTCTAAAATACTCCTGAGATAATGCATACCGTGTGTAGAAAGCAAAAAGTATTAAACGCACAGATACGCCTCTGCCGAGACCCATTTTAAAAAAACACAATTTCAACTGTCAACTACAACATCAAATAAAACACTCTTCAAATAAATCAACACAATATTAAGTCTTAATTATCTTGTAAACGTCTAATTTGAATAAATAAGAACATTCTTATGAATATTTATATAATTAAAACACTAAAATCTAACTATGAATGTGATTTACATAAATATTTTGGCGGCAATTTTTGACAGCAATGTTTTTAAATTATTATTTCTGTTATAGCAACGGTCAGCTAGCACACAGCCGAGGTTTTGTTTAAATTGTTATTAATAATTTTGTATAGAAAACTGTCCTCTAGGCTTTCTTGTCGTTGACTGGAGTAATGTTTCCGTTGCTTTTGTTTTCTGCATGCTTTGATGAACACGGCACGACCTACACAGCAGTGGCACGAGCTAAGTTTGATTTATCTTGAGATCAAGTGTTTACATTTATTCAACATTTTCGATGTTACAACTAATTTCTAATACGCGAATATTAGATGTTGAAATAAAGACACACAATATTCACCTAACGTACAATCAACCAAAGAGTTATGTATGCAGGTAGCTAAAGACATTAAATTTGTGTCTTATTAAAGACTAGCTTTTGCCAGCGACTTCGTCCGCGTGGAATAGTTACTTTGTTCCCTAGTTCTTCGCCCGCGGTTTCACCTGCGTTGCCCCGTTCCTAAGGGTTATAGCGTGATGTTTTATAGCTTGAAATCTTTCTCATGAATCACCCATTTTCCCAACATTTCCCTTCACTGCTCTGCTCCTATTGATCGTAGCGTGATGAAAAGTATACTATAACCTGCCCAGGAGTATGAAGAACAATTGTACCAAGTTTCGTTGAAATCCGTCGAGTGGTTTTTGTTTCTATAACGAACATACAGACAGACAGACAGACAAAAATTTTACTGATTGCATTTTTGGCGTCAGTATCGATCACTAATCACCCGCTGATAGTTATTTTGGAAATATATTTCATGTACAGAATTGACCTCTCTACAGATTTATTATAAGTATAGATTGCGTGTCAAAAAACTCAAGTGTAGTCAGCTGCCGTTATATAAAACCCTTTAACGTATAATAAAATTATTTCTATCGCAATCTAAATCAAGAAACAGATAATCGTTAGCTGACTGCATAACTCTTTTGTCGACTGTACCATCACCCTTTAACTGGTCGTCATTAAATGCCGTCTTACGCTGCGTTTTGCGGTGCGTGATTTCCACTCGAGAACCTCTTTTTCGCCAAAGTAAGTTAAAAAGACAAAATCTTACAATGCACAAGAAAGATCTATCTTATGCTGCTCCACTGGTGTGCGCCGGCGCAGGCGTCGCGCCATCGCGTGCGTTACTGTGACATACTTGGCCAAGATTAATATATTGTAGACAAGACGTAAAATTATAAAGATAACGGTGTGTGCTTTGGATTTGAACTCTGGTCCCAAGTTCGTTTCCCAGGTCAAGCAGTGCATTGTTTTTCTATTAAATTCTCACCTTTGTGCAATTAAAATGGTAATATGCTCGCCCCTTATATTATGGGACTTAAAATATACCTTTCGGTGAACTCTGGGTGAACAGTAAACGCTCAAAAGTGCATAAGTACTCTAAGGATTACATTGGTATGAACAGTACGAGCGAGCTCAATACAGCCAGTGTGTGTCACTTGTTAACGACAATGAATAGAAGTACACCTCTTTATGATGCTATCTTATGTGATTTTAGGGCTTCCCCTCGAGTCTCCAATAGTCTATAATACATATTATGTTTATGAGAGTTAATCGTGACATTAAGTGTACAATATTAAAGCTCAAACAAATAAACAAAACAAAGAACAGGTACAAAGGAATGTAATCTATTTTATTTATTTACCATTTACAAAAATCTCTAAAATGCAGTCATTTCATAAGGTAGGTAATACAATAACCTATTGTTACCCTTGTTATCTACTTCGACGTTATTGTCAAATGCCAGTAAATATAAGAAGTATAATCTATACCTATAATAAAATAGTAACAGGCCGATGTCTGTACCTTATAGATATTGAAGAAAAACTAATATAGGGGGTCACCATTTAAAGCAACAGAAGCCACAATAATATTTTTTAGAATTTTTGTCTGTCTGTACTCGCATGGTGCAAAAACCACAGCACGGAATTGAATGCAGTTTTCATTGATGTATTGCCAGAGGTCTAACTTAAAATTTGGTGCATGTTTCATCTTGATAAGCTACCTAGAATCGGACTTATAGTAGGTATTATAATCTTTTTGGGGCGTGAGTGAAACTGCTAGTAAAATTATTAATCTTCTTCGAATTCTTAAGTGATAATTCACAATACTTATATACTACGTACCTATTTACTTTCATAAATAGAGAGTCACTGGCTTTAACTTTTTGAACGCTACAGTCATGTACAGACGACAAACCAGTGTGCCCAGCACGCTACGGTCACGCTCACTACTGGGTGATAGATTTCTATAGGAAATTCGGATGCTTGGCGTTAAGGGTACGCTTTTTATGTTTTAACGTGGCAGTCAGTGTTTATCAGCTATTCAGCGTGACTTTGACTCACACAGTTACTTACATGGTCAATCCATTATACTGTCCCACTGCAGGGCACGGGTCTCCTCACAGAATGAGAGGAGACCCGTGCTCAGCTTCTTTATTAGGCTATAGTCCACCACGCTGGCCTAGTGAGGGTTGGCAGACTTCACACGCCATCGAGAAAATCTTCTCTCTCAATCTCTTAGGCATGCAGGTTTCCTCACTATGTTTTCCTTCACCGTTTAAGCGCGTGATAATTAAACTATTTAATACGCATATGACTTTGAAAAGTCAGAGGTGCGTGCGTTAGTTCGAACTCGAGACCTTTGACTTGGCAGGCCAACGGTCATACCACTTGGCTACCACAGTAACTTACTTGGTTTTAACAATTGCTCGCATGACTATAACAACTTGCATGACTCATTGGATGTCCAGTCTTCGCTATAATCTTTGCGTTTATTTATGTAGGTCCGTCACCGGCCGGAGAGAGCTTAATGATTTGATATATAGCTAATAACAGTAACAGTCAAGATGTTTGATTAAATTAGCCGACACACGCAAACGTTACGAGATTGTGAATATGCCATTACGCCAGTATAACATGGGGTAAGGCAGAAGTGTAGGTAATGAGGTTAATTATACGATAATTAGACGACACGTTTGGCATCGTGGCTGAGCGATCGGCTTCTGCGCCACGTGTTGTGGGTTCGATCCCCACACAGAGCAAATATTTGTACTTATGATCTACAGGTAGTTGTTCCGGGTCTGGGCGTTTGTGAGAATTCGTGTTTCTAAACGCACCCACGACACAGGAGAAAATCCTAGTGTTTAAAAAAAACAAAAGAAAAAAGAAATTTTTACGTGGGAGAGCCATGCTTCGGCACGAATGGGCCGGCTCGACCGGAGTGATACCACGGCCTCACAGAAAACCGGCGTCAAACAACGCTTACGTTGTGTTTCGCCGAGAGAATGAGGTTACTGGAGGACCAATCCCTTTTTAAACCTTTTAAGGTCGGCAACGCACTCGTGACTCCTCTGGTGTTGCGGGTGTCCATGGGCGGCGGTAATCGCTTACCATCAGGCGATCTGTCTGCTCGTTTGCCCTCCTATACCATAAAAAAACATTAGGCGCCATAAAACATTACACTCTTTGCGCTGTAGTATGGTGCGGATGACAGTTTCAGTAACATTTCGTTTCACTCTCGAAGGTTGCCGCGATTTACAAATTATGACTTAGTGTTTTAGCTGTACCACATTCGTAACTGTAGTAAATTAAATTAAACCCAACCAGAATGCCATAAGAACGTCGTACAGGCAACTGTCACCGGCACCATGCAACAGCGCAGAGTGTAAACATGGATAAAAAAACTCTGTTCGATCCGAAAGGGGCATATAGGTATCCCAATCACATCACCAAATAAAATAAGAAACATTAAAAATATTCATGAAAGTAAATTCACAATTGCCGAGTACAAATACCTACCCCAAAATCATATTCTCGCTTCCTACAAGCCATACCTCGCTGCACAACTAGTCTAGCCGACGGCGCCAAAACAAAAGCGGCGTGTTGAAACCACAATTCATACATTACAACGCTACAGACCATAGCGACGTCTCAAGTTTCTAAGACTATTGTGATTTTGGTTGGCTTATGTACACCCATAGTTTATTTAGATCTCATGTAATAGGGGGCCAGCCTAATGCCATTAACCGAGCATAAACTCTGAACTGCTATTGAAAATTATTTTTAGTAAAGGAAAAAATTCAATCGCGGGCAGTTTTCGTACGGACCTTATGACGTAAAATTCAGAATGTGAAGGCAAAATTTCAATCATGCGGGTAGGGTACGCGGTGGCTTAGAGGTCAGAGCGTCTGGTATATCAAACCAGAAGACGCAGGTTCGAATCCTGCCCGCGATTGAATTTTTTCCTTTACTAAAAATAACTTAATAATCTTAGCATGGAAAATGCAAAAAAATCACAAAAAGATGCTATTGCAAATTTCATAGAAAAATACAATAATACTGCTTCGTCTGGGAAACGAACTCAGGACCTCTAATCCATGACCCCGTGGCCTTGTGTGACAAGGAAGTATGGGGGGTCATCAGCTTTGAGATGTCATATGACACGTAAAAATCTAAAATATTAAAATGCATGTCCAATCCGACGTTTTAAGAGTCGCGGTCTCCATTCGAGAACGTCTTCCCCAGCGGTTGTCGGTTCGTCGGCAGACATGGCTAGCCCACTGTCACGTCTGTCACTTCAGCTTGCTAAAGCTTGCGGTGGGATAAGACGGTATGGCGACCATTGGGGAGGCCTATATCCAGCAGTGTACTAGGATAGGATGACGATGATGATGAAGACAGAGTTCAATTACAAGGATTTTAATTGAAACAATAATCCATTGATAATAAAATATTCTTTTATATTTACATTTTTGTATTGACGTGCAGTAAAATATCTTGAGCTATTACAGTTTGACATTTGGTACACATGTTGTAATAAATAGGAGGTGAAGCCACGTTGAAATTGTTTACTTGGCTTACAAAATTTAAATTAATTTTTCTCAATTTGTAAGTCTATATACAATTCTAGGTTCATTAGAGTACTTACCTAGTAATCGCGACATTAATTATACAATCTATACTAATATTATAAAGAGGAAATATTTGTATGTATGTTTGTGTCGTGACTCCTCTGGGTGTTGCAGGTGTCCATGGGCGGCGGTTATCGCTTACCATCAGGTGATCCGTCTGCTGGTTTGCCCTCCTATCCCATAAAAAAGAACCAATTGGCTCAAAAATTTCTGGAAAGATTTAAAAAATTCTTTTACCGTTAGAAAGCTACATTATCACTGAGTAACAGGCTATATATCATCACGCTACGCCTCTTAGGAACGGAGCAGCGCGGGTGAAACCGCGAGCGGGTCGCTAGTTATTTATAATTTTTTTTATTGTACAACAATGAAAACAAAAATAGGACACAACAGTTTTACAAACATTGGGCGGCCTTATCGCGGACTGAGATTTCTTCCGGGCAACCTTAGGATGGACACTACGGTACAGAACAAAATAAATGGAGTCGTTAACTATTGAAATATGAATACAAGAACATAATATACATATGAATACTATTTCTACTATATTTTAAATATAATACATCACACATATTTTATTATTATCTTAACCAGAAGACGCATGTTTGAATCTTGTCCATAATCGATTTTTTCCTTCATTATAAATAATGTTTATATAATTATGATAACTATTGTAAGTTAGTGTCGCGATTACTAAAGCTGTGAACCACGCAGCAGCCATTGCGACCATTTTACTGAGTTTGATTATTTTACCAAAAGTAAAGCAATAGACTGGATGACTAAAAAAATTTTGGTTGTTCCGTCAGTTAGATTATAAAAAAATTATGTACATACTAGCGGACCCGACAGACGTTGTCCTGTCTACACGTCTTTAATTTGAAAATTTCAAACTTTTTAATGTAAAACATTCCAAAATCAACAACTACTAATAAATTAAAAATTATTTAAAAAAACATTGTCCAGCGGACAAAATTGTGAATCTAAACCATTCCCAGATCCCCTTGAACACACACAAAAAATTTCATCAAAATCGGTCCAGTCGTTTGAGAGAAGTTCAGTGACATACACACTCACAGAAGAATTATATATATAAAGATACGTATTTTTCCTTTTGTTTAACAAACAAAAAATGACGGCGATACAGTGCATTTAAGTTTCGCGTGACGTCACGGTTACGTACAATTTTTACGAAATAGTGACGTCACAACTTTCCGTTCCGGAACTTGGATGCTCTTTATGTTTGTCAATTCTTATTACTTATTTTGATAAAGCAAAAAATACATGGCGATATTTTTGGATAATCTAACTGATGGACCGAATATAATGATTTTTTTTTATCTAGTCATCGTCCCTATTGCGAATTATCATACCAAAGTATGTGTTTGAAGAATGTACAGAAAATTATAATACAATAATAATATCTTAACTCCAATTCTATGTTTGATTGATGTCTACCTCACTACTGTCCATACTTTTCGGTTCATTTACTATTTCATTATAACGTTTCCTTGATGATGTGTCAATATTATGTCTCCGCATCATGTGTTTCTTATAATTAGATCCGTTTGTAAATTGCCGTATACAGAAATCACATCTATAGGGCTTTGCACCAGTGTGCTGTCTTAAATGAAGATTTAAACGGGTTTTAAATCTAAATTTCTTATTACAATACTCACAAGTATATGGTTTTAAATCTGTATGGACAATTGAATGTGATTTCAAGTGTCTTTTTGAACGGAAACTCTTCCCACATTGCTCACAGACAAAGGGTTTTATACCGGAGTGCAGGCTGACATGTGCAGTAAGATTCCCACGTGCGCGGAACGCTAGCCCACAAATATCACATTTGAAACGTTTTTTTTCATCATGAATCATTATATGAGTCCACAAAGTGCCGTTAGTGAAGAATGTTTTCCCACATACATGGCACGCAAACTCCCTTTTACGGTCAGTGTGAACTAATTGATGCTGCTTCAAATTACTACGGGATTTAAATTGTTTCTGGCAGTGTTCGCACTTCAGAAGACTATCATTTTTTTTGCATTTCGGTGCTCGCTGCTTGTACTTTTTAGTATACACAATTATATGGGCATGTAGCTGTTCTTCAGTTTCAAAAGTTGCTCCGCAGTTCTGACACATCATTTGGTTTAAATTATTATGGTCACTGTATTTATGTTTGGTCAATTGCGATGCCATTGTGAATTGTTTACTGCAGAATTCACAGCAGAATTTCAGTAAATCTGTATGTAACCTTACATGGTTAACAAAAGCTTTGAAATTACTAACAATTTTACCACAGTCCGAGCATTTGAATCGGCAGCAACATCTGTGTATTTCAAGGGAATGTAAGCGTAGAGACATGACATTCTTGCACTGAGCATCACAGACGGCACAGCGGCATGAATAATTATCCCAGGTCATTGGGATATCAGACTCTTTAGTCCTAATCTTGGCAACTTTTCTCTTCTTTTTCTTCATTTTTATCTTTTTTAAGGTCATGTATAGTGGGGCATCACTGTCAGTGGAATTGATAAAGTCATCACCATCATCATGCATATTGTCATCAACTTCATCACGAATATTTGCATCAGTTTCCTGTTGATTATGGCCATTTGGACTGATTCTCTCTATTTTCACAGAGTCTATAGTTATTAAAGAATTAGGATCTACAGTCACAACTTGCAGTTCATCAAGTTCAGGTTTTATTTCTTGTTTCTCCCACTCTTCCCAGTCTACATTAATAGGTTTCCCGTCCAAACCATCCTGATAGGATCCAACAGTAAAGTTTTCATTGTCAGATTTTTTTATGAATATTTCCTTCAATTTAGTCTGTGCGGTTCTCACATTGTGTAAAAATGACCATGTACGTTCTAATGCGTCGAAACACGAGAAACAAATGCTTTTCGGAAGTGAATCTGAGCTTGTAATGTCAATATTTATCCACAACATTTTGGTTATAATTTTGGAATTCATTGCTACATCTTCTTCTGGGGATATTAACGTTTCCTTTATTGTTGGTTCCGCACACAGCCGACAGTAAGCCTCTTCGTCATCACACATTGTTCATCAACTGGATTTAAATAACATTTGAAAGAAAAATGATTGATTTTCGTAAATTTTCTTCAATTTTTATGGTAAACAATAATTTACAGACATTACTCTTTGTGACAAGCATTTGGCATAGACGCGTCAATGTTGCCAGCCTAATAATTAATTATAAAAGAATACAACTTTATAATTATTAAATTGTACATTATTATGTAATGAAAATTAAAAACATTTATCGTTAAATGTATGTGATGTAAACTCATATAATTTAGTTGTGTAACTATTATTCTGCTTTGGCTATAGTACCTAGTACAAATATTTTCATGTGCTTTGATGGCTCGGTTAGTTACTTTTAATGTTACAAGATGGCAGTGTCTTGACGTAGATGGTAATTTATTTAATTTACTAGCTTTTACCCGCGAATTCGCTCGAGTTCATGTCTTTATATAACTTTCAAAGTTATAATCATTATCAATAGAAAGTAAATAAAATAAGGGGAATTGTACAAACGCACTTTTTAAATAACGTTTCACACTAAGGTCAGATACGTAGCACTCGCAACCGGCGCGTATGTATAAGAAGATGTATGAATGTGGAAGAAGCGGTGTTAGTTATATAAATTTAGAAAAAAAAATGTCGACACTGTTGCATAAATGTGCCAGAAAAATTTAAATTGAACAAAGAAAAAATGGGATTAGGACAACTAACCTTAAAACTTATTATTTTTTTATTATTTGAATTGCTTTTTGTATATGCTTTCATTTATTGTTTTTAAAAAGTGCATCCGAAATAGCTGATGCTTTATCTACATAATTGAATAGTGAGCTGACTTCATTTCTAATTAATTTTGAACATTTATATATGTCAAAGGGATCTCCATAGTAAGCATTTTCCTATTTATTACTATACTCTTACACAGTAACTATAAATATATATAAAGTAAATTTAAAACGTATTCGCTATGGTTGGACTCGGCAGACTACTTTTGGGATGCGAGTCAAACTGCGGGCAACAGCTAGTATTAAGGAATTGAATAATGATGACATTTGTGTGACGTATTATTATGTTCAAGTTTTTGCAGGCACAACACTGCTGTTGAGTTCGTCTGTAACTGTGGTTGTACCAACGCATTCCCAAATAATCTATCACTAAACAATAATGTGCTAACATTAATGTGTTCTGGTTTGAAGGGTAATATAGCCATTACTGGGTAAATGAGACTATCAATTGCTGCGTACCATCAGGCGTACTAGTGGTATTAGTCAGGACTAATAGTAAGCGGTTAACATAGTCTATGGACGCTTGCAACACCAGGGGTATCACTCGCGCGTTGCCGACCCTGTAAATTAAGGAGGAATAGTTGAGCTGGCAGCACAGGAGACAATAGCGTGATGCTTATCCTATCTGGCAACACAACGCTTCCTCGCGGAGCTCTGGCGACCTTGCTCACTGTTAGGAACACAATATAGCACGGAGCTATGTTATTTGGCTACAATTTTCTGCAAAGTGGGACACTTCCCTAGTCGGCAGCTCCAATTGTCAGTGGAATTATTTGATGCCACTATGCCCTACCTCTCTCTTATTTATCATCTTATTACAATAAAAACTAAAGCTATAATTTCTATGTATCAAACATAGTTATCGTGTAACATAGTATCAATCTATTTAGATTCAGTGTGTAAGGCGAATAACAACGATTTCGCCTACCGCATACGAAGCAGGTCCTTCGAGTTATTGACCTCGGCAAAATATATTTTACATAACGTCTAAAAATACTAAAGGCTTTTATGTATCATCCAATCACCGGTATTACGAAACGACAAGGCCCTTGATCATATAAGAATAAGGGGCCCTTTTAAAAAGGTCCTTACATAGTTACAACACGTCATGCTTCCACACGGACATACCGATCACCGATCGAAATGTTAATAGTTTTTTTTTTATGTGATAGGAAGGCAAACGAGTAGACGGATCGCCTGATGGTAAGCGATTACCGCCGCCCACGGGCACCCGCAACACCAGAGGAGTCACGAGCGCGTTGCCGACCTTTTAAAAGGGAATTGGGCCTCCGGTAACCTCACTCACTCGGCGAAACACAACGTAAGTGTTGTTTGACGCCGGTTTTCTGTGAGGCCGTAGTATCACTCCGATCGAGCCGGCCCATTCATGCCGAAGCATGGCTCTCCCACGTAAAACATGTTAGTTAAGGTAGTTAGTAGGTATATTATATTATTATCATTGCAAAAACCTTTTAAAAGTAGGGCCGACGTTTTGACCTTATAACTCTGGTCACGTATTGAGAAAAATACACATGTGGACTTGTTTATAAATAATCTGTTGAAGACTATTTATGTACTTTGTAAAGAGATACATGTGTGAGCGGCATCTCAGACATTGCAGTATATTGCGATACTCGCATATCGTCGCTGTGCTGTAAAAAAGTTTTTAATTTTATTTATTTTTTGAGACAATAAACAGCAACAACATAAATTATTTAAAGCTAAACAATTTTACAAGATTTATTGTACCCGGCTACATTATCCGCATATCCGCAATTGACGACACGTTTGGCGTAGCGGCTGAGCGATTGGCTTCTGCGTCACGTGTTGTGGATTCGATCCCTCACGGAGCAAATATTTGTATGATCTGCAGGTAGTTGTTCCAGGTCTGGGTGTTTGTGTTTGTGAGAATTTGTGTTTGTAAACGCACCCACGATACAGGAGAAAATACTAGTGCGGGGTAACGTTTAAAAAAATAATTAACAGAAGTAAATAAACACAAATTACCATTATACGAGCATTACGTTGGGGTGGGCCTATACCCCAACAGATATTTGATATTACTATGTCTGCATATAAAAAAACCAGGAATATATTAAAACAACTCCCGCACTACTGAATAACCCTCGTATCCAGGGCCGTCTTAGGCCATCCAAGGCCCTTGGCAATTTAGACAGAGTTTGGGGCCCTTTTAAAAGTTAATATTTGTATGATTATTTATATTGCCACGCCCACCCTCCCCGAATGGCCCCTACAAGCCGAGGGCCTCTTGTGCCTTTATGGGAATGATGGAACTGCCTGTGTCGTGGGGACTAAACAAACTTTTTTATAAAAAAAAATAACAATTAAATGAAAAAATATTATAACCTGCTTCTTCTAAGAAATAGGTTGACTGGTGTTTGACTAATTAAAAGACAGCTATAGCTTGCGTTTCCACTCGTATCCCAAAAGACTTAGAGCCAAAAGGTAGCCCATGTCCTTCCCAAGGTATATTAAAGTATCTTCATAGCAAACAACGAAATTAGTTTAGCGGATTAAGCTTAAAAAGGTAGTAGACAGACAGACAGACAGACAGAGCTACTTTCACATTATAATATTAGTATAGTATAGATAACAGGTTTTGTGAATAATCGTATTCTAAAATAATAATTTACTATGCCTGCCTCATTAGTCTAGTGGTCCCAAGCGCGACTATAACTCGTGCTGGGTTCGATCGGAGATTGGAGATTGGATTGGAGAGAGAAGATTGGAGATTTTTTTTCATTGAAAATCCAAACCATATTTTAACTTTGTTTTTGTTGATCAGCTCTATTTATGATAAACATCTTCATGAGGCCATCCCAGTATTATTGAGGATCTAAATACATAAATTCACGCCTTTCTCCCACAGGGGTAGGCAGAAACTATAGACCGCCACTTGCTACGATTCTTGCATACTTCTTTTGCTTCTTCCACATTCATACATCTTCTCATACATACACGCCGGTTGCGAGTACTACGCACCTGACCCTTTTGAAGGATTTCGCCAATAAGACTTATGTAGTCCTTCTAGGGCGACTTCTACCGACGCTGCCGCTGACATTCGCCTTATAAATTCCTTTCGCTAATCGTCTTTCATTCATTTTTTCAACATGTCCAAACCAGATTTATTGAGGATCTTTTGAGGGAAAATCCCCCATAATCGAATGTAGGTTAGATCAATGATGCGTTACTAAAGAATGTAACGTGGTAACTTTATAATCTGTTCGCGTATTGAATGTTAATGTAGCAAGATATACTGGTATTCATTGGACAAATTCAGATAACTGTTTCTTTAGATAAAGATATATAGGTAATAATAGTGACCCGCCCGCGGTTTCACCTGCGTTACCCCATTCCTAAGAGTCGTAGCGTAATGTTAAATAGCTTAAAACCTTCCTCTTGAATTATTCTATCTATTAAAGAAAACCGCATCAAAATCCGTTGCGTAGTTTTAAAGATCTAAGCATACATAGGGACGGCCAGACGGCGACAGCGACTTTGTTTTATACTATGTAGTGATACAAGGACCTCAAAATTAAGCTTCCCTTGCCGAGGACTATGCGTGGATGGGTTAATATTTTCTACATTCCAAGACTTGACTCCCGGCACGTGTTTTTTTTTTAATTTTGTTATAAACCTTTCCAGGCTTGCACATAACACCTTACTAAAGTTTCATCGCAATGGGATTAACGGTTTATGAACGCGTAGCGAACAAACACATTTTTATTTTTAAGTTATCATACCATCACGCCTGTATTCTCCGAAGGTTTACGCAGAGGTGTACTGATGTTCACCCACAGTTCGCCGGTATGTTTCGGTCCCTGTAATAGGGGGCGAGTCTATTGCCATTAACTGGGTACAAATCCAAACTCCAAGCTGCTACTGAGAATTTCATAGAAATTTTTTTTTTCCTAAAATTCCTGGGCAACATCGATATACTAACTAGTATATCGATGGGCTGGGCTATTTCTAACGATTGTCGTAGGTGACAGAGACGGCTTAACATTCTCTAGGCGCAGAGGGCTTTCGATATATCAAGAATGACCACCCATCCATATACTGACCGTGCCATGCGCTGCTTAACCTTGAAGATCGATTGATCATCATTGTAATTACTTATCCACGAGTCGTCGTATATTATTAGTATTTAGTATAATATATTTACCTATAACTTAGTAAACATTGATTTTATTCAGAACACGGAAAGATGTGGAGTTATATTCTGGTGTTGTGATTTAAATTCGCACGAGGTCACAGACCTTTGAGGCTAGACAAACATGTGTAGAGTAGATAGGTTTTTTTTTATAACCCATTTAATTTTGTAAAAGTGTCTTTAATAGAAAGACAAAACGATTTATTTGGTAAAGCACATCATGAGATCAATGCCGGATTATAAAAAATTTAAAAAGACGAAAATAAAAATTAATAAAAGAAAAAAATTTGACTTTATTATATAACGAACAGAATGAAACGTAGGTACATGTCTCATGATGGGGCCAAGTGGGTCTTATTGTGAAGCACAGTTCAGTGCTTGTCGCTGGTTTTCATTTGGAGCCTTTGTGCTCCACGGATGTCAAAACGTCAGAGAGAAATGGCAAGGTCTATTGACGGAATAATAATTTATAAAGACAGTTTTACAAGTCAATGTTTTATATATTTTTAACTAGATGGCGCTAGCATTTCCTAACTGATGACCTCTGAGAAAAAACACCGGAAAAACTCAGAGAATCATGGTGCTTTTTAAAGTCCAGACATAATAATAGTGACAATATTTGAGAGTTACTATGCCTTAAAAAAGAGCCAACATGGGCGTCGTTTTCGCATTCAAGCAAACAATAAAAAAATAATAGTTTAAGGTGACTCCATTACTATTGTTCTTAATAGATTACATCAGGAACAGTGACTCATAGTTTTAGGGGTCGTAGCTCCACAGATCTAGACGATAAATGTAGTATGGAACGTGAATGTCTAGATTTTTTGACGGAAAGAAAATATGGACTTTTTAGTTGAAGATTTTTGACTTTTTCTCGGAACTTATCTAGAATAATCTGCTTAGTTTGAATATTAAAACAAATCTAGCTTTTTTTCGACTCTGTAGGGATCGGCATTCAATCTAAATGCCTAGATGCAGTCGAACATAATTATTTTACTAAAATCTGCCTTATTAAATAAAGAGTGCCGAGAGTGCTGAGATGGAGGTGCTTTTTTTTTATACCACTAAGGTGGCAAACAAGCATACGGCCCGTCTAATGGTAAGCGGTTACCGTAGCCTATGGACGCTTGCAACAACTTACATTACTCGCGCGTTGCCGACCCTGTAAATTAAGGAGGAATAGTTGGTCTGGCAGCATAGGAGACATGCTGCCATACATGACAGCTGCGGTAACAAAACACCACCGGTCTCCCACACTGCCAACACAAGCGAGCTTCCTCGCGGAGCTCTGGCGTTCTTGCTCATCGTTAGAAACACAACATAGCGCGGAGCTATGATATTTGGCTACGATTTTCTGTAGAGTGGAGGTACTTCCCCAGTCAAGCAGCTCCAATAATTGTGAGTGAAATTATTCGATTCCACTAAGCCCTACCTCTCTGGTTTTTCTATGAAATTCTCAGTAGCAGCTCAGAATTTTGAATTTGTGCCTGGTTAATGATATACTTGTTCTTGAATGGAGACCGTAACTCGGCAAATGTCGGATAAGATGCAGACTACCTAGTTTTTTATTTCTTTTTCTCTTGAGTCCATTCAAAGGTTGAGAGATAAGACTCCATTTGTACCTCATTCTATAACTAATACTTGATATGTATGTGGGTACTTAGCGTTCGTTTTTGGTGTCCTTAACTTTAGAAATGAAATGAAATGAAATGAAATTATTTATTCTGCAAGTAGATCTTTAGAGATACTTTTACATGTCAATGGTTTGGGATTTTTTTTTAGCTAGATGGCTTCGGCATTTCCTAACTGACGACCTCTGAGAAGAAACACCGAAACAAACTCAGAGAATCAAGGTCTCTTTTAAAGTCCAGACATGGAAGAACACTTATATGTGAGTGGTACGATGTAGGGTAATGTCTGAAATGGCCTTTTGAGGAAAGAACCATAGCAGCGTTGAGTAGACCAGTCCCAACTGAAGCTATTATTAAAGAACCAACTAACAACTAAATATAATTATATACCTACTAGCTATCCCCCGGCATGCGTTGCAATGCCTATTTCATTTTTTTTCTAGATACCCTAATCACCTAGCGGTATGAAATATACTTTACGATTTATTCTCTTACTAACCAGATGTATATAAAAAAATCATAAAAATCGATCGAGCTGTTTCGGAGGAGTCAGACCACAAACACTGCGACATGACATTTTAGATATTATCTGATATGCAACTGCAATAAATTTACTTCAATTTATGATCAATGGTATAAATATATCTTCCACGAATCGCAATTTAAAAACCACACACCCATTTTACCTTCTCAGTAGGGTAAAAACCTACAGACCCCGATAAGAAAACAATAAAAAAATCCCGTAAATTTAAACAAAACAAGCGTTTCTTGAATTCGACGCACGCGCACGTACGCGAATTTTTTGCGGCGCGACGCTTTGAGTAACCGTAAGCTTTATACAGTTACAAGTTAATATATCACCCTCACGATATCTGGATTAGGCTTTTACGACCATGTTATATGAATTACGATTATTTTGCAAGTCCCATTAGCCTAGTGGTGGCAAATGCAACCGCTGAGGAGGAGGGTCAGTGTTCGATCAGTCAAGCAAAGTGTTACAGGGGTTTTTTCTATGGAATTCTTATTAGCAGCTGGGAGTTTGGTTTTGTGCCCAGGCTTGCCAGGTGTGTTCCCACCCAAAGACTGGTTGAAGAGTCAGAAAGTAGGTACTCGTGACTATGTAATGGGAGGTTTGTCAATTAAACGTGAAGAACGATTTCATGGTCAATTACATTATTAACCGATACGATTCGAACCGATTCGATTCTTACCCAGTCAGGGTAAGAATCGAACCCACGATACTTGACGCGGTAGTGTCGAGATGACCACCTTAACCGCTGCGCCAAAACGTGAAGTCTCTGGTTAGGTAGGCAGTGGTGTACCACCACATCGCCGGTATCTTTAGGTCCCAAATAATAGGGGTCGAGCCTATTGCCTGCTACTGAGATTATCATAGAAAAACCCAATAACATTTTGACTCGACCTGGGATTCTAACCCAGGACCTCTAACGTAGCAGTCGCGCTCTGGACCACTAAGCTAATGGTGTTATTGACAGTATATTCATGCATAATATTTTATTTTGTTTCGTCTTGTGACTCAGAATCAATTTTCTTCGTCCTCTTTCTAATGGTATGATAAGTTTTTTATTCTTATCTGTCTTCCCATGGCGTGACGGGGGGAGGCTAGAACCCCATAAACCGTCCAAATACCGTGGGATATTTGCCCATAGCAGAATACCCATTAATACGTGAAGGATTCCATAAAATGTAGTCAATGGTTGCTGGTCAACCGTCCGTATTGGCGTGGTTTTTGTAACCGCATTAGTTTTCATGTCACACGTCATTGAGACTGCCAAAGCCAAGATCAATGTATGGTTTGCAAAATCATTCTTGATAAAAAAAAAACCTAGTTTTTATTTCAAACAAGTAAGCTTTTAAAATGTATTTAGTAAAATGTTTACTTTACAGGGGCTGTATTATGACATGTTAACGCCATCATTTTTAGGTTGTAAGAAAGAGATGAGGCTATATAATATGTAGAGCGGCATCTCTTTCTCACAACGTAAAAATGATGGCGTTAACACGTCATAATACGGCCCCTGATATCTGAAACTTACGCGAATACCAGGGGGCTTACCCTTGAACTCAATTCCGATACATCGACATTGAAATTGTGCCGTTTCGTCAAGTTTCGTACTCTTGAATCCGAGACTAGCGCCAAACTGTTTCAATATTGCGCGGTGATTGAGTGAACTAAATAGGGCTGGGAAATGATCCAACCATTGGCCAATTAGGATGCCGATACAAGGTTAACGGATTTGTGCTTAAGAGTACGAAATCGTCCGACAGCCAAATTGACATTGGAATCGGATCACGTTTGGATTGGTATTGTATTGTTTTCAAAAGTAAGCCTGCTGATATATTGAAATAAATCCAGTTTACGGATTTTATCGCATTATTAAACAAAACAGTCTGCTCGTGACAATGGAAGCTGTAAAGAGTCCGAAACGTCGGGATTTTGTTAATGTAGTGATAGCCTAGTAAGAGCAGTGATAGCCTAGTTGCCTGTTGGATCGCCAAGTCAAAGGTCTCGAGTACGAATCCAAGGCACGCACCTCTGACTTTTCGTATTATTAGTTAATTATCACACGTTACTAAGGAAAACATCGTGAGGAAACCTGCATGCCTGAAGTCTGCCAACCCGCACTAGGCCAGCATGGAGGACTATAAGTTAACCCCTCTTATTCTTAGAGAAGACCGTAGCAATATAATGGGTTGATTTAGAATAGTTGAAAAGATTGATAGGGACATTATAAGAAACCCCGTATACATTTTGCTGCATTACGACATGCAATTTTTTTATGTTAGTTATTAGTAGGTACTTATACTACAAAAAGTATCGGCGTTTAGTTTACGCATGCCTTACAAATTTATAGTTTTATTATTTATAATATTATTGTTCAATATTTATTTTATGTGTTGTCTTTTACGTAACTAGATGGCGTTGACGTCGATTTAAACCGCACTATGGTTTGGTTACAAATGACCTAGGACCTGTCACGTCAGATCAGAGTGGTGGGCCGTTAAGAAGATGGATGAAATAAGACTGCATGCAGCGGAAATGAAAATGTTAAGATGGATGTGTGGAGTGACTAGAATGGACAAAATAAGGAACGAGTATATTAGAGGAAGTCTGAAAGTAGCGCCAGTGACCGAAAAGTTGAAAGGGAATCGTTTGTCTTGGTATGGGCATGTGATGAGGAGGGATGACACGCATTTAACTAAAAGAGTAGTGAATATGAATGTGGAGGGACGGAGGGGTAGAGGGAGACCAAAGAAAAGATGGATGGATTGTGTTAAGGCCGATATGATGGGAAAGGGAGTGAATGACGAAATGACGGCTGATAGGGATGGATGGAAGAAAAGGACATGTTGCACCAACCACAAATAAATTGGGCAGGAAGATGAAGAGTATGATTTGGTTACAAATTTAAAACGTTTTGTATACCTGCAGTTGTCTTAAAAATATAATTATTATCTTACTCCGAGATAATTGTGTTTTATTCACACCTCAGGTTCTTATCGATCTTTACAAAAAACTTTTTTTATTTTATGGGATAGTAGGGCAAACGAGCAGACGGATCGCCTGATGGTAAGCGATCACCGCCGCCCATGGACACCCGCAGCACCATAGGAGTCACAAGTGCGTTGCCGACCTTTTAAAAGGGGATTAGGCCTCTGGGAACCTCACTCACTCGGCGAAACACAACGTAAGCGTTGTTTGACGCCGGTTTTCTGTGAGGCCGTGGTATCGCTACGGTCGAGCCAACCCATTCGCGCCGAAGCATGGCTCTCCCACGTAAATTATTTAATTAATATTATAAATTAAACTTACAATTATATTCCAATTTAATTATTTAATTAATATTATATTCAACGAAAAAATAATCGTCCTATCTTTTTCTGCTGACCGTCCAAAATCATTGCGAATTCCACAGCCAGGGTATATTGTAGCGTTTATAAAAGAACGCGACGTCACCCGCCGGTTCATACTGCAAAGTACTCGCGAGGGAACCCGGGTGTCCGCACTAGTATTGATTTTAGTGAAATAGTGATATTGTGTATGTGAATTTCAAAATTATTAAAAAAAAAAGTAAGTACCTTATAAACTTTTTTTTAGTAAAGGAAAAAAATATTTTTTACGTGGGAGAGCCATGCTTCGGCACGGATGGGCCGGCTCGACCGAGGTGATACCATACGGCCTCACAGAAAACCGGCGTCAAACAACGCTTACGTCGTGTTTCACCGAGTGAGTGAGGTTACCTACCGGAGGCCCAATCCTCTTAATTAAATCCTCTTAATCCTCTCTCCCAAAAGGTCCGCAACGCACCTCTGGTGTTGCGGGTGTCCATGGGCGGCGGTAATCGCTTACCATCAGGTGGTCTGTCAGCTCGTTTGCCCTCCCATCACATAAAAAAAAATTCAATCGCGGGCAGGATTCGAACCTGCGTCTCCTGGTTGGATACGCTCTGACCTCTAAGCCACCGCGAACCCTACCCGCATGATTGAAATATTGCCTTCACATTCTGAATTTACGTCATAAGGTGAAGTAAATTCATTTTTTCCTTCACTAAAAATCAACTTTATAATCTTAGCATGGAAAATGCAAAAAAAAATCACAAAGAGATAACTTTTGAGGTATTTTTTGTGTGATTTTGAAGTGAGAGAATAATGTCTTTGTTTTTAATAGCTAGTTTATTGGCAATCATGCGAAAATGTCAGGGAAAGCACTTTCAGTTTCACCAATTTTACGTGCAACATTTCCAATTTTTCTTTAGCGGAGATATATGATGGTCACATACATTTTATCACTGTGTTAAGTCCCATGTAATAGGGAGCGAGTCATTGCCAGTAACTCATCCAAGCTCCGAGCTGCAATAAAAATCTTAATTAACACTGCTTGACCGAATCGAATCGGAAAAGATTATCTATGGAGTTTCTTGCCGGCTCTACTTCATAAGACATTGTTTTGACATTTAAGTTAAGTTTTGACATTTCAAAAGTATGTATGTATGTATCTTTCTTTATTAAAATTTTCAAAAATTACAAGGTTATGCAAAGCCCCACAAAACCGTCTTTACGGTTTGTCTGTGGGTACAGAAAACAACTTACGCACTAATAATATAAACTTATTTAGCTTATTGCACTAAACATAAATACTTAGTAGTAATTCTAAAATTACACAATTTCTGCAAAGGTAGCAACAATGTATCAGAAAGTATGATGGTAGGTGGGTAGTATGTATAAAGTGGGTAGTATGTATAAAGTAAGTGTACTGTTAAAGGCAATTAATTAGGAATTCTTTAAGCAATTTTGCAAATTTACTTTTTTTAGGCTCATTTCGTATACTAGAAGGCAATCTATTGAGCAGGTAAGGTATTCGTTTGTCCAGCGTTCTGTCACCGTAGTAGTTCCCTACTCTGGGGACTTCAAATTTAGCCTGTGTTACCGATCTGGTGCCGTGTTTATGTGAAACTAATGAGTAACGCTCCCAACTGCCATGACTGTTTACAAGTAGAAGATATTTATGTTTTAAACTCACAGGTAGAATTTTACATATTTTAAACAACTTTTTATAGTCGCCTTTACAGAGCTTTCGCGTTTTTTTATTTACTAAAAATTTTAAAAATCGTATTTGTTGTGCTTCTAGTTTGTCTAAGTTAGTTTTGAAAGTAAGTCCATAACAGTCGAGTGCGTAACCTAGTATAGGGTCTACCAAGGCTGTATAAAGGCATTTAAGGGTACTACTAGGAACTCTAAAGCTTAGGTGGTAAAATTTACCAATTAGCGTTCTAAGTATATTACAAAAGTAATCTATATGGTATGACCAAGATAAGTTCTCATCGACTTTTACCCCTAGGTAAGTAATACATTTAACTCGTTCTATTTGTATATGGTCTAAATAAAATAAAATATTTGAGTTTGAGTTTGAACCTAGGATCTCACGTCAGCACTCGCGAGGAGACTAATAAGGCATTGGCGTTGTTTTTATTATAAACTAGCTTCTACACGCAACTATGTCTGCGTAGACTTTAGAATTGGATCCGACCTGGATAAAAAGTAGCCTATGTGATATTCCAGACTATAATCTATCTCTGTGCCAAATTTCATCCGAATCCATTCAGCCGTTCTGGTGTGGTAGAGTAACAAACATCCGTACATCCACACATCCATACATTCATACTCACAAACTTTCACGTTTATAATATTAGTAGATAAGGACAACCGACCCGTTCGCGGTTTCACCCGCGCTTCTCCCTTCACCTTCCTAGATAAATGGACTATCCAACACACAAAGAATTTTCAAAATCGGTTCAGTAGATCCAGAGATTATCCCCTACAACTTCACAAAGTTTACCTCTTTATAATATTAGCAGATAAATTATAAATTTAGACAGATAAAATAATTGAATTTATAACTGTCTCATTAATCTAGTGGTCCTAAACGCGACTGCTATGCTAGAGGTCCTGGGTTCGATTCCCAGGTCAAGCAAAATGTTATTGGGTTTTTCTGTGAAATTCTCAGTAGCAGCTCGGAGTTTGGAATTTGTGCCCGGTTAATGGCAATAGGCTCACAATTATAACCTAAACATAACGGCGAACTGTGGGTGTACATTAGTACGCTTCTACCTAACCCTTCGGGGAATACAGGCGTGATGGTATGTTATGTCATGAATTTATAACATGCGCAATTCACAATTATTTTATTGTAAAAACATGAATTTCAGAACAAAGACCTCGTTGGCTTTAGAAAAAAAACAATCGTCCATTGTAAACCTTTCTAGAAGTAAATAAGCTAATAGCCAGTAATCTACGAAACGCTTCACAGTGAACACCCATCTATTATGAGAACGTTTGCTTGACATTAGAAGGTATTTTTTGCGTTATTACCTACTGTACTATTTTTTAAGTGCGCGGATACAATGTTGTGCTAGCCAACAGTGATAACCTAGTGATATGACCGTTGGACAGCCAAGTCAAAGGTCTCGAGTTCGATCCCAAGGCACGCACCTCTGACTTTTCGCGGCGACACTGTCCCTGGGTACCAAACATACTAAGGTCGATAATTTTATCTTATATTACAGTTTGCTAGATTTTGGGATCACTGCGAAAATTTGAGCGCGACAATCCTAAATTTTAAACGTCCATAATATGTTTACTTTCGTGAATATTTAATGTTTCTTATTTTATTTGGTGATGTGATTGGGATACCTTTAAGTCCTTTATACGTGGGAGAGCCATGCTTCGGCACGAATGGGCCGGCTCGACCGGAGTGATACCACGGCCTCACAGAAAACCGGCGTCAAACAACGCTTACGTTGTGTTCCGCCGAGTGAGTGAGGTTACCGGAGGCCCAATCCCCTTTTAAAAGGCGGGCAACACACTTGTAACTCGTCTGGTGTTGCGGGTGTCCATGGGCGGCGGTAATCGCTTACTATCAGGCGATACGTCTGCTCGTTTGCCCCCCTATCCCATAAAAAAAAGCCCCTTTCGGATCGGGCAGGGTTTCTTTACAATACCTGTCAGAAATAAGTTATAATTTCCAATTATAGGTAGGTATATCTGCCTCATTAGTTTAGTGGTTCCAAGCGCGAATGCTACGCTAGAGGTTCTGCGTTCGCTTCTCTGGTCGAGCAAAGTGTGAATGGGTTTTTCTATGAAATTTTACAGTAGCAGTCGAAATTTGGCATTCCTAATTTTTTTTTAAATGCTTACTAGCAATGTGGATGGCACATAATCCCTCGTGCCAAGCTAAAATGCTCGTGTTACGAGTGGGTTCACGTCGGTAGTGAAATGGGTGGGTTTCGAACCGGCAACCACATGATCGCAAGTCCGAATCCCTAGCCATTAGGCTACAGCCGCTTCAAGTACACCTCTCTCTGCCTGTAATACAAGCGTGATCGTTTGTTATGTTACACATTATAATTGTCAATTCTTTCCAGGTAATTAATTTACAATGGCGTCAATCCGAATTCGTCATTTATTGATACTTCTTCTGGTGACATTTGTAGAAGCTGATTATCAATATCTCAACTTACCAGCCGCAGACAGTACCATCAGAGCTTTGAGGGTATGTGACACGTGTTTTTATATCCGTTTAGCTTTTTTGAGCCCCCAAGTTTGTTATTTTCATGGCAGAACAAGATTTCCTTACGCCCCAATTATTCTATTCCCAAAAATGGCAAACTCACGAATTCCACGATCAGTGTTGCCGTTGATTGACAGCTTCGATACCAATAAGGATTTGTTAAGAGACCGTATATCTCTCACAAACGTAATACCGAAATTGGTATTGAAACGTAAAAACTAATACCGGGGGTATTTATTAGAGCAACAGAAACCAAAATAAAAGTGTTTATCATTTTTTTCTGTCTGTGTGTTTGTAAAAAAAAACTCCTGCATGGGATTTAATGCAGTTTTCACCGATGTATTGGTCTAACTTAAAATCTCGTGCATGTTTCATCTCATTAAAGACCTAATGCAATGATAAACATAACAATGTTATATATAAACATAACAATTGATAGAATAAAAAATATGTAAACATCAATTATTTATTTAAAAGAGTATCTATGGAGTTTCTTGCCGGCTCTTCTCCATAAGACCTACTATTTGGAACAGTGCATGTAGTTTTGACATTTCAAAAGTACCTGTATATGGTCTAATTGAAATAAAAAAATTGAGTTTGAGTTTGAATGTTTACTTATTTCAGGAATTGACAAATCAGACTAAAACAGATACATTGAATTTGCCAGCGAATGCTTCATCCATCAGGGAAAATATTACAGACACTTTCAGGTATGTTAATAGGACAGATTTCTAGCAGTGGCAGAGATCTCAAGACGTTGGTCTTGAGTTCGGATCCAATGCACATCTCTGACTTTTTCTAATCATACCATCACGCTTGAATTCCCGAAGACTTAGGCAAAGGTGGGTAAATATATGAAAAACGTTTTAACGTCATTAACTTCATCCCAAAGTTAAGAATGCAGATAATTATAACTACAATTATGATAATGAAAAACTTAAACTACACCACTGCCGTCAAGCAATAAGACAAGAATAAAAACAATCTCAACTATGAAAGAGAGAACTGCTGTGATCAGAAGAATGATTTGTTAAATAATGTCATCCATATTCATCCGTGTACCTAATACGGAGCGAGCCTGGTGAAACCGGGAAAAAGTCCAAACTCTGAACTGCTATTGAGAATTTCATAAAGAAACAAATTAACACTTTGCTCGACCTGCAAATTGAACCCGCTTTTGAGCAGTCGCGCTTGGGAGCACTAGACTAATGAGGCAGTGTTCGTAATCATGTGCGTATTAAGAGTTAATTATCACGGACTTAAACGGTGAAGGAAAACATCGTGAGGAAACTTGCATGCCTGAGAGAATTTCTCGACAGCGAGTCAAGTCTGCCAACCCGCAGTAGGTCAGCGTGGTGGACTATAGCCTAATCCCTCTCATTCTGAGAAGAGACCCATCTATTTTGAGAGGAATCCATCCATTCTGGAGAGAGAGGATCGGTTCCTCTGTCCGGTTAATGCAGTGGCCCATTGCCAAATGGGCTTGTAATTACATGGTACCTAAACATACTGCTGAACTGTGGGTGTACATTAGTACGCCTCTGCCTAACCCTTCAGGGAAATACAGGCGTGATGATGGTATGAAACAAAAAACAATATTTTTTTCGACAGTTGCGAGAACCGCACGTACGGGTACTATGCAGACGTGGACAATGATTGTCAAGTCTTCCATGTCTGCTTACCCTCGCAGACGCCTTCCGGTCGCAATGTTACCTACCGTTGGAGCTTCATTTGCCCCAACGAGACGATCTTCAATCAGGTACGATATAATTACTATCTATAATTATCTAAATGAATATTAATCTAGTGAAGGAAAAAATCGATTGCGGGTAGGATTTCATTACCTATATGAATGTTGGTTTTCCTATAATTATCTAGTCGTTAAACAATGTAAACTAAATCTCATGTTGTATACATAAGCTAAGGGAAAACCTTAATAAATAAAATAATAACTATCCTCAACCCACTCACACGGGTCCCACGGATCCCAGAAAGTCAGGCCCCAAATAATAAAAAAAGAAAGTTATATTAACTTTGTCCCGTATGGGGAAAGGCTTAGAATACAGTTCCTCACTGCCATTTAGATAGGCATCACGTAAGTATCGGCATTCGGATATGGTGTCTGACTGGCTGGCGACCACCCTTACGTCGGAGTCTTTCGTATAGCACCTTGGTGTTTGTTCTATACTTTTGCGAGTAAGAGCCATTTCGGTTGCTTCGATCCTGGTAGTCTGTAATCCACTGTCTCTTAAGGTTCAACAATTCAACAACTACTGGGTTTTGAACCGGCAACCTCATGATCGGAAGTCCGACGCCCTAGTCATTAGGCTACCGCCGCTTAAAAAAAGAGTACATACTATTGGGTAAGCGATTACCGCCGCCAATGGACACCCGCAACATCAGAGGAGTCACAAATACGTTGCCAACCTTTTAAAAGCGGGATTGGACCTCCGGTATCCTCACACATTCGGCGAAACAACGTAAGCGCTGTTTGACGCCGGTTTTAGGTTCAGGTTTAGATGGCTTGTCTCCTCGTTGTTTTAAAAAACATTAGACTAATTAGACAATCTTAATTGATTCTCTAATTGAATTGCCTGTTTTAATTCCAGGAAGTCCTGACCTGCACTCGAGTACCAGATTCGATTGACTGCAAAGATTCACCCATGTTTTACTACGTAAACATGGAAATTGGGAAAATTTCCAACAAAACAGAAGAAGCAAAAGAGAAAAAGGAAAACAGGAAGATACAGAAGAGAAAGCCAGAGAAGAGGAAGGAAAATTTCGTAATGGGTAACATTAAAATGGAGGATTTCGCAACGGAAGGTATCATGAGAGATATTGTACATGATGAACTGAAGGATAAACTTCAAGCTGTCGAATTTGGTCTCAAAAACGAGGAAGAAGGTCCTATGCTGCTTGAAGCAGTAATCGAATCAGCATCCGAAGAAGATATAGAGCAAGAGGAGAAGAATGAAGAAGAAATGGACAGAATAGTTATGGAAAGGAATATGAGAAATGAAAGGCAAATGAGAAGAGGTGCATTCCGCTTTAGAGGAGATGCTTATTAATTGATTCGTAATAAATTTAAATGGCTTGTTAAAATGCATGATTTTGGTCGAAATTTTTGTTGATAGTCGTAATTAATACTGTGGAAAAAGCATCAATTGTGCCTACTGTTTTCCTGATTTGAATCCAGTTCTGACACATCGAATTTTGATATTAACTGGATTTCAGTTGAATAAAAAAGTAAATTTATTTGTCTGCTACTTTTTATAGCCAAGACTACTGAACAGATTTAGATAAAATTTGGTACTTAAAGAAATAAGCTGTATGTCTCAATAATAAATAGTTCTTTTGAGTCACTAGTAAAACCGCGTGCTAGTAGTAAAATATAGTTTACTTGTCAACAATATCGACCATTTTAATGATATATTCAAGTTAAGGATTGCCTTAGTTTAAGTTTCTAAGTGGCCAATTTTAAGATAAGTTACAATAAGTTTATTATAAGTTATTGTAAATAAATAATTCAAGTTCAAATAAATGGAAATAATTCATTTGTATATTTGCGTTCTTAATCTTATTTATTGTCTACCATCACGCCTGTATTCCCCGAAAGGTTAGGCAGAGGCGTACTAATGTACTCCCACCGTTCGCCGGTATGTTTAGGACACCCGCAATAACAGAGGAGTTACGAGTGCGCTGCCGACATTTTAAAAGGGCATTGGGCCTCCGGTAACCTCACTCACTAGGCGAAACACAACGTAAGCGTTGTTTAACGCCGGTTTTCTGTGAAGCCGTGGTATCACTCCGGTCGAGCCGGCCGATTCGTGCCGAAGCATGGCTCTCCTACGTAGCATGGTGGACCATAGCCTAATTCCTTCCATTTTTAGAGGAGACCCATTCCCAGCAATGTCTGAATCTATAATGTGATGATTATATTGCTATGCTAAGCATACAAAAGTATTCAGCAGAGTTTTCACGGGATCTGAAATTAATTAAACGTGGGGAATTACGTTTCATGTAAATTTGCTCTTAAGCTGATCTGTGAAAATTGTGGTTAAATTAACTTGTTCGCTATTAATAACATTAGCTACTGTTTCAGTATAGCCGACGATTGCGTGTGATTCGTGATTAAAAAGTGTTACAAGAACTTTTTCTTTTGAAATATTTGAATAAATATGTGTTTATATAAACGTTTTAGCGTTTATTTGTGTTGTCAGCTGCTGAATATTGTGACAGGTTTGGTTTTATTTCTTACTATCTTCTGTCCGCGGCTTGACAATTGGATCCGATCTGGATTAAATCGTGCTATTTTTGTTTTACCTCTAAGGTGGCAAACAAGCATACGGCACGCCTAATGGTAAGCGGTTACCGCAGCCTATGAACGCTTGCATTACCAGGGGTATCATTCGCGCCTTGCCGACCTTGTAAATTAAGGAGGTTGGGCTGGCAGCATAGAAGATAATAGCGTAATGCTTATCCTATCTGCCAACACAACGCTCGCGGAGCTCTGGCGACCTTGCTCACCGTTAGGAATACAACTTAGCACGGAGCTATGTTATTTGGCTACGGTTTTCTACAAGATAGAGGTATTTCCCCAGTCAAGCAGCTCCAATAGTGAGTGGAATTTTTCGATTCCACTATGCCCTACCCCTCTTAATATTCCAGATTATTATCTATTTCTGTAACAAATTTAATCGAGATCCACAGTAAGCTAAATTATCTAACAAATAACGAAATGGCAGCGCATGTCAAATAATCACTTTTATATGCACATTTTTGATACTTTGGGTTACATTATTGTAAATTTTCGTCGGTATCTGTAATAAAAAAAAAACAGCTAATGTTACTCACTGATAATGTAGTTATTTTAATTTTATTTTTTCTTTCTTTTTTATTGGTTTTATGATTTAGGCCTGAAAGCGTAACAAACAAACAAACTCACTGTCACTTTTATAATAGTTAGGATTATTGAAGATTCCTAACACAGGCATTACTTGCTTAAAGGGAGGCTCCAATCACGAATCTTTGTAAAACCATTTCTTAAAGAAATAAATTATTTTGTATTTGAATTATAGGCCTTGTAGGCTGTAGATAAAATATAGACAAATAGCCCGCTTGATGGTAGCGGCAACCGCAGCCTATAGACGTCAGCAACACTAGTGGTATCACTCGCGCATTGTCATCTTGAGAACTCACTCGCTTGTCTAGTAAATTCACTGGTGTAGTAATGTTCCCCCACATTTCACCGGTATGTTTAGGCCCCTGGTAATAGGAGGTGAGCCTGTTGCTGTGCCGGGCACAAATCCAAGCTCCGAGCTACCTTCGAGGGACCTATATTTTAGCAACCGCGCTTAGGACCACTAGACTAATGAGGCAGTTACGTTTGTTTTCCACAACATCAGAGCGGAGGGAGCGAAGAATACTGCAGATTTAGGAGACATCAGCAGATTTCCTTACGATGTTTTCCTTCATCGCTAAACAGATGTGGCTCGATTTGAGAATACCCTGCATGGCAGGCCAACACCGTATCACTAAGCTGTCACTGCAACAATGAAACTTTTTTTTATTAAGTCGGCAAACGAGCTGACGAGCCGCCATTCGGCAAGTAGGTAGTCATCGTTGCCCATGGACACCTGCAACATCAGAGGAGTTGCTGATACGTTGCTGACCCATAAGAGCCCCTACGGACTGCAGACTGGCAGCAACCAAGGGGGAAATGGCTCAAACGTACAAAAGCCAAAACACACACCAAGGTGATTTACGACAGACTTCGACGTAAGGGTGGTCGCCAGCCAGTCAGACCCCAAGAGGTCCTACCAGTACCAGGGAGCTAGTCAGATATTTTCACGCCTCTTACGGGCTGCCTATCTGAAAGGCAGTGAGGAATAGTATTCTAACCCTTCCCCACACTTAAACTTATCATTTTAAACCAAACGATTTAAAACGTACCAACAACACAAAAATGCAACCAAATCCAATTAAAATGATAATAATTGAAACTACGAACGATGCAAGACGACTAGGTTGCCAGTTCGATACCCAATGTCCTGAATCCGTAATTAATCCCAACGATTTATGGTAAAAAAATGACTACACCACGATATATCTTTGGAAAAAGTAATTATTCCTTATCATCTACGCAATTACTATTTCCACGCATGATTTCAATCACATAGCTGGCTTCTTAATCGCAAATTAGAATCGACTTGAAATTACTAAGATATTGAACAACAACAAAAATGTTATGAACTAAAATGCTGGTGGTACTTCTAATATTATTTACGAAAATTCTTGCTGATAGTAATGAAGATAAATATGTAGACCTTCTGCCGGATGCAGAGAAGCAGCAGTTCATAGAAAACGTAGCTAGAAGAATACTTAAAGATGTTGAGAGCCAAGAAACTCCGAAGGCGGTTCAGAGTGTAGAGTTATCAGAAGAACAGTTAACAAAGCATAAAGAATTTGTTAAAGCAATATTGAAGCAAGAGACTGATTACGTAAGAAGAAGTAAAGGCGAAACGGCCAAAGATGAAGATATATCATCAGCGTCTGAAGAAAAAGGTGGAAATTTAGGTGTAAAGCCACTGGAAAGTGAAAAGCTCGCTATTGCTGATGATACAGATCTCGAACGAGTAGATTTGACTTTAAGAAATGATAGAAGAGAAATCGGTGGTAAAGTTGAAAACTCAACTGACTTTATAAAAGTTGAAATTGTGACTGATGCAGCACCGAAAATTAAAAGATCAGTGCCGATTAAAGCTAGCAGTGAGAGTTCGGAGAGCGAAGACTTTACATCCGAAACGGATGAAAAGACGGAATTAAACACTGAAAAAAATCATGAACTGGTATTAAAAACTGAAAAATATGAAAATATGAAGTTTACGACTAGAGATAAAGATGTCGTTATGACTACTACAAAAGAATCAGAGGTAACAACTGTAGGTTCAAACAGTAATACATCTAATAATGAAGGTTTGGTCCATGTAGAGTCTGTTTCTACTAAAACAGACCACACTGATACTAAAAATAATAATTCTAACAATGAAGAGTCCGGAATAAAAGTTATTCAATCAACTACCTCGGGTAATGAAGCAAAAGTAATTGAATCAACTACATCGGGTAATGAAGGAATTGGACAAACAGAGCCCAAGAACTCTGATTCGAGTGAATCTGATGAAGAAGAATTGGAAGTAAAAGGTATAAGTGAACACACACGCAGATATAATCAAAAAGGTTATGAATTGTCAAAAACAACTGCAATAAGTGATACTGCCAATACAGAAATGGAATATGGTATTAAGTCTATGGAAAATAAGTCAGATGAGTATAACAGTGTTACTAGTACTCATATAGAAGAATTTACTACTTTAGCTAATAATGTCAGCATTACAACTGATAATATACCAACAACACAAAATGTAGACAACTTTACTGATCTCTTATCTACTAAATATACCACACAAGATTTTTCGGAAAAAGAGCTAGATACTACAACGGAATATTCATTAAATACTTTGACAAGTACTTTGACAGATGAGGGAACTACTGATACCATTATGGAAACAACTTCTTATCCACCATCTACTGAAATTCTGACCACCGAGGCAAGTACAGGTTATCCTACTGAAATTACCTCAAAAACTGTTACTACTACTGAAGAACTCAAAATATTTGTAGAAGATTTTACTTCAAAACCAACTAGTAACAGTGTTTTTTCTGTTACATCGATAAATTCGGTTCAAAAAGAATTACAAAATAATAATTCAGAACACTCAATTCAATCAAAACAGACAAAGTCAAGCAAGCAACATGTTTTACAAACGAAAGATGTTACAACAAGAAATATAAATTTCAATGAAGAATCTATAGAACGAACTACAAAGAGTAATAAGCCTAAAATCAAAGTTCATAAAATCGAAACTGTCATAAAATTGCCTAAAAAATTACTTAATACTGCTATTGCTGCAGAACAAAGTCTGAAAGAAACAAAAATTATAACAAAACACGTCAACGACAATCGGAGTGTTGACAACAATTTTATTGAGTTAGAAAAAGTATATTACGATAATAATTACAAAGTTAAAGTGGGTAACAATTACTATGTCTATGAAATACGTAAGTATTTGACAGAAAATTGATTATATTAATTTAAGTATTCAGAAGGAATAATTAGTGCTTCCACTTCATTCCTCGGTTTAATTTATCCCCTTAAAGTACAACATGCCTGACATCTGCACACATCAAGACCTGATTGATAGCCAATTCAGAAAATGCCGTGCGCGAATAGCCCGTGCGAAACACTGGGCTATTCTAGTTTAATGTTTGCTCTTGTCTTTCTGCTTGCTGTCGATTCGATAAGAAGCAGAAGACCCCCTAAATTATTTGAATTGGTCTACTATCAATTATGCGAAGCTTTAATGTGCTGAAGTTATTATGGCACCGAAATTTTACTGGGAAAATAAGGTCTCTAGATGACAATGCGCGCGAGATAACATTGGTGTCGCTGGCGTCTATAGGCTGCAGTTTCAACAAATATTTATTTACAGGAATATATACATACATACACTCACGCCTTTCTCCCACAGGGGTAGGCGGAAACTATAAACCGGGAATAATATATTTAAATAGATACTGACTTTTGTTACAGCCGCTGACAAATCGCCCTTCATCTGGGATGAAGAGATTGTAACAGAGCAGCCTTATTACGTCCCAATATATAACTATGCCCCAAATAACGCTTATTTCAATCCAGTTAATCGTTTGGGACCCAACCCCGGAGATATAAGTCAAGATGACGTAGGCGCCTTTAGTTTGGTTGATGATATGAATAGCGCGCAAGATTTAAATGATAATATAAAAAGCCAAATCTATGATAATATAGAATATTCCGGTAGCGCTTTTGACATTAAAAGAAAAAAGTTCGGTTCCAAACAGAAATTAACACATAGTATACATAAAATGCCACAGCAAAGTGACTCACACGAGAAAAAACGAGGAAAAGTAAATCCTGAAGATTATTTGGATTCAGATTATTATTTTGGTAGAGTAAGAAAAGATTTTGGACGACGAGATAATAACTTTGATCAATTCCCAAATTCAGATGAAAATGATCACCCAACTCATAGTATACAAGAGATGAGCTTAAAGGATCACGTAAGAGCAGTTAGGAATATATTGTTCCAGCAAAAAAAGTTTGGGCCTCCAGACAGGCAGGGCAGGCAGGGTAAGCAACGAAATACAAGGTCAAAATCGAAGGAAGACATTATAAGAAAACCTAACAACCTATTGGTTAAAGATGAGAATTTTATAACTAGAAATGGTAATAATGATAGTAAAAATAAAGGAAATGACGCAGGAGATAATAATATAGCAATAGATTATTATTTCGGTAGGATGAAGCCAACAGCAGTATTTACATCAGAAGTTAATGACGATGTCAATGACAATCATTTTCAAAGGGTGGGCTATATTAAAAATCAGAACAATACTAAAGAATTGTATGTTATGGACGATTTTTTTAAAGATAACGTTGTTAAATATTTAACTGAAATTCAAAGTAAAGATAACACATACGTCAAAGCTGATTTAATGTCAGCCACACCACACCCGATGCCAAAAATGAGTTTGGCATCAGCACCAAAACGTGAGAGAAATGAATCCATAACTCGATTTCGAGACAAAGAAATGAAACGGAATGCTGAATTGATGAGAAATTTTGAAAGAAATCAATTGACAAATAAAGTCGAACGACTTGCGAATGAAAAAGGATTTGATAAGATTGATTATATACAAGCGAGAAGTGAAGACAAAAATTACACACTTAAAAATAAAATCAGCTCAGTAAGGAAAGAGGTAATGAATGATAAAATAAATTCAACAACAAATCAAGAAATGAATTTGAGATTGAACAGACGAAATGATGTCGTCAAAGTAGCAGTGTACACTCAAGTTTTGAAAGACATGATTTCGCTAGATAATAAGGCTTTAAAACAATATGATTGGTTAGGAACTTCAGTCGACATACAATCTTCTCTGCAAAAACTTTTTGAGTTAATGTAAGTTTTTTTTACAGTTTCTATCTGCTCTAACATCATTAGGGACTAGCTATTACACAAAAGGTCTCATGTATTATGGCACGGTCTTGCCACTAACCGGTCACAAATCCAAATCTCCGGGCAGCTATTGAGAATTTTATAGAAATACCCAATAATACTTTGCTTGACCCGGTAGTCCAAGTCCCTTTATCCACTTTCAGTGGAGCTTTTTTATATAATATAGGAATTGCGTTTGATCAGTATCTCAGCTAATGGTCGACGATCGAACACACTTGCCTAGAAAGAACCTCGTTTACTCGTGACTCCAACTACTAGGCCTGGTCTGATAAAGCCGCTATGGCTCTTTCTTCAAAAGGCCATTTCAGACATTGAACTGTGATTGTGATACTCACATAATGTTTGGTCTGGACTTTAAAAGAGAGTATGATTCTCTGAGCTTGTTTCGGCGTCTCATATCAGCCATCTAGTACATTAAAATTTAAAATGTTGTCTTGTAAAAGTGTTTTTAAAATATCTATTTACAGAAATATTCAATATATCATTTGTCATTTGCTAGCCTAATGAGGCCATAATAGAATGGATTAACTTTTTGCAGAGATTTAATAGCAGACGAAGAACCAATACATCCATCCGATCTAGAGATATTAAGATACGTATTATTCCTACACAAGCTAGCAACAGAGATCATACAGGCAAATGACTTCGGAGCAGAACTGAGGAAGAAGCTAGTTCTCCCGAGAAACAAGAAGAAGAAAGAGAAACATCGCATGCTGAAAGAGAAAGGTTTGATCAATAGGGTGTGGTTGTATTTGAGGAAAGAGGTCCCTGAGATTAATGAGGATAAAGCTTTGATGAATTTGAATCAATTTCTGATGGATACAGAAGATGGTTTATATAATGTAAGTATTGTTGAAGAAGTTCTTTCAAATCAGGATATTTGTAATGTGCTTGATGCGGGCGGGCTCACATCGAGAGATTTGCATAAGTTTCAACTTTATAAAAAATATTTTTTTTCAGCTACACGACGCTATAAAAAATATAGCAAAAATCACAAAGTACAAAAACCAACATTGGTATCAAAATTTGAAAGAACTTTACCTAAATACAGATGAAAAACATGTACTTGAGTTATTATTGCATATGACAGTGTCTAGACTTTTCGATTTGATAGAAGACAGTGCAAAAAATGGCCTAGAAGATGACTATATTCAATATATGAAGGATAATAAGAAAACTGCTAAAAAAACCATGGAGGAAATGCTGTTTGCTATTCAAATTTTGGAAGAGATTAATAAAATTGTTGATTAGAATAGCTTTTTTATTTTCTTTTTAATCGACTATGAAAATAAGGGTAATAAGTTCAACAATATTATGTATGATGATGTATCAGTTTGTCAAAATCTGATCAGTAGTTTTTAAGCTAGGATCGAACATCCATACACAAACATACTTATATACATAATTTCACGTCTGTCTCCCATTAATATAGGCAGAGATTCTACTGTTCCACTTGTTAGGATCCTGACACACAATTTTTTTTATCAATAGGCTTACGCTTGACCGCCAGTTCTCCTGATGATAAGCACCACTGCGATCTACGGTGGAGCGCGCTTGCCTAGAAGAAACCGATTCACTTTGGTTTCATCTACGTTCATTGATCTTCTCATCCATCGGTTTAGGGTCCTCTTAACCCTCTGACCGGGTGAATATTCGAACATTATTTAACAAATCATTCTTCTCATCATAGTAGGTCTCTCTTTCATAGTTCAGATTGTTTTTATTCTTGTCTTATTGCTTGACGGCAGTGGTGTAGTTTAAGTTTTTCATTATCATAATTGTAATTTTAAACGTCTGCATACTTAACTTTGATATGAAGTTAATAACGTTCAAATTTATTTCAAACTAGCTTTTGCCAGAGACTTCGTCCGCGTGGAATAGTTACTTTGTTCCCTAGTTCTTCGCCCGCGGTTTCACCTGCGTTGCCCCGTTCCTAAGGGTTGTAGCGTGATGTTTTATAGCTTGAAACCTTTCTCATGAATCATTCATTTTCCCAACATTTCCCTTCACTGCTCTGCTCCTATTGATCGTAGCGTGATGAAAAGTATATTATAACCTGCCCAGTATGAAGAACAATTGTACCAAGTTTCGTTGAAATCCGTCGAGTGGTTTTTGTTTCTATAACGAACATACAGACAGACAGACAGACAAAAATTTTACTGATTGCATTTTTGGCGTCAGTATCGATCACTAATCACCCGCTGATAGTTATTTTGGAAATATATTTCAGTACAGAATTGACCTCTCTACAGATTTATTATAAGTATAGATATTCACCCCGCCACGTCAAAACAAAAAAAGACGTGCTTTCAAGGCCAAGCTTCCAAAACTATAGAAACCAAGTCTGTGACCGTGGCGTGCTGGGCACTTTTTTGTTTTGTCGTCTGTGTCTGTAGATTGTGCCGGTCAAAAGGTTCTGACCTTCTTTAAGAACGTCCTCAATTTGGTTGTGGTACGTTCACTGAGGTCGGCCCCCTTCCAACTATTCAACCTCCGTTCATCCATCTTCTCTACATGCCCAAATCACGATAACAGTTATTTGTATTTCGATTGTACCTACTAACTAGCCAGGAAAATATTTGATTAGATCCTGCCGCAAATAAAATGTCACTTTTTCACAACAAACTTTATTGGAAAACAATAATTCTAGTAGCCTAAATCACAAAATTATTATTTTGGTATGACAACACTGCTTCAAACTAACATTTTAAAATAATTTTTGAGGTAACATCACTTTACAACATTATATATTATGACTTTTCAATACACTGCCTTATTATTTGGTCCCGTCCAAATAAGACTGCTAACGGCCAATAACAAATCTGTCGATAGATTTGCTTACTAGACATGGGATTTTGATATTATTTGTATGGACCTTATGTAAAGTTGTCCCGGAAATTTTCAAAATAATAAGAATAAATCATTATAACTTTTATAACACGCTTTACAACAATTTAAATCATGCGCGGTCAGAGTCAAGGTCAACGGTCAAAGTCCACGCCATCTATCTACCGAACCTAGAACTAGATAATCCCCTGCCTAGCTTTGAACAACTAGTGTTGGTGTTTTTGTCCCGGATTCGACCCCAGCAAATCTGGCAACCCTAAACCTTATGTCAAAATCCTATCTCTAGTAAGAAAATCTACTGATTGATTTGATATTGGGAATAGCTGTGAGAGTCCTTTAATTTCGAGTGTTAGCTATAATAACTATGTTGTGTCGCTACCTTATAGCATCTATTTTGATTTTAGCCTCGTCTCTGTTAAATATACAAGTTAAATATATTAAATTATTTATACAACCTTATTTTTTATTTCCCGTAAAAAAAAACTACTTGGACGTAGGCTGTTGATTCAGGGAATCTTCATAGCGTAACTGAATTTGGTGGCGAGGTACCGAATGCCTCCAGTCAGGAGATACTTATAAACTAAGGAACAGCAGCTAAGGACTCGGACTCGGACCTCGGCTTAGGGCTTTTCTTGGGGGGACAGCTAGGAACGGCTGGATTTGGGTTAAATTATTTAGGGGTGAATTTAAAGCTACTGGTGCAAGCAAGGCTTGAGCAAGGGACGCAGATGGATTTCCCGTAAAAAAATTAAGGGGTCTTATTATGTAAACCTAATCAACAGTGAACTTATAAAAAAAAAAAGTCAATATCCAACAATTCGATGAAATTTGTGGTACATATATACCTGCAGTTCGCCAGTATGTTTAGGTTCCATGTAATAGGGGGGATTCTATTGCCATTAACCGGGCACGAATCTACCGAGCTGCTACTGACAATTTCATAGAGAAACCCAATAACATTGCTCGACCTTGGAAATGAACCCAGGACCTCTAGCGTCGCACTCAGGACCACTAGACTAATGAGGTAATTAAGGAGCCACATTTTTTGCTATTACAGGGTTTTTCCATATTAAAATTTGTTCATAGTGATGAAATCAATAGCCTCTTTTTTTTACGGTATAAAAAAATAAGGTTATATGCTATTTTATATTTAGTATATATTATCTTAATTTATTTATATTAAATACTTAAACTTATTCTGGAATGGTTATAATCTTTTGAGCTGAAATTGGAATGAAATTAAAGTAATTATATATACATTACGGCGTGTTCAGATGTATACGATATTCGTTACCACTGTGTATTCGTACACACAGGGTTGCCAGGCCGATAAATAAAAAGGCCGGACACAGATTCATATGTTTTCAGCCGAACATTTTGCCCAGAAAACCCGACACTGCATTTTTCACACAAAAGAAAAATTTTGATACTTTTACTCGCTTTCGTTCGGTATCTTTTGGCGGGGCCGGGTTGACTAAATGTCTAACAAAATCCGGACAGGCAGGCTTGTGTATATTTGGACGGACACGACTGTAAAAAGCCTTACATGTCCGGCTAATAATAATAAGCTTACCTATCTCGCATTTTATATGCTTAATGTACAGTAAAAGATACTGGATTTTTTTAGCTTGATCTGTATGCAACCAAGCGTACCAAGATTTGAGTTGCTGTCCGCTATTCTTAAATCTCAAACCTAAACGGATATCCCTACCGCTATATTTCACAAAGCAAGGGAAAAAATACCGCCTACTTGGACGGATTGCTAGCGCGGTAGTTACGGAAGTTCTTACAAATAACCCACAAAATTCCGCTCGTTATTTGTTGCAACCAAATGCCATATACCAGCTAAAAAGGGTTAAATTAAAGACTGCTCAAACTTTAAAATTAAGATATTGAGGTCAAATCCATAGTGCATTTTAAACATTATTGTCATAACACAATATTTATTGTAAAAACATTAATTTGAAAATGTCATTCATAAATATTGCACATTTGTCGTCGTGTGCTCTGGCATTTTTAAGTATTAACCTTTTGCTTGTGTAGCATTTATGCGAGACATATTTCCGTGCCCCTACCGATCGTACATTCATGACTTTTTCGTTCTATTTTCGTCCTATGTACAACGAAAACTATTATTAAATACAACAATTACGTAAAAAAAATATATCAATATTTGATTATTCAATATTTTATTTATTATTTTTTTTATTATTTTATCGATTTGTAGCCACGCGCTAGGGGTACTGCAATTGATATTTGGTCGAGCGCTTAAAAGGTTAATGTTTGCTATCTAGGTTATTGAACTGAACTGTGTAGTAGTGACTATATCCACGCGTTCTGTATTTGTATATATAATTGACAGGAATAAAATCATGTGAAAAAAAATGTTTTATTTTAACTTTTTTATATCGTAGATCGAAGTATTATCGATCCTGAACAGCCTCTGTAAATTTGGCCGGCCATTGAAAAATAACCCTGTATAATGCAAATACTGGCTGTAGAAAATATCGCTCTAAATATGCATACAATTGGAGTCCAGCGGATCGAATTTCTCATACATACGTAATACCAAAATAAATCGTGAAAAATTAAAACAGAATTTAATCAAATTGTGTTATTATTCGGATTCCGATACCGTAAAACTAGGTTCCTACTCTACCATTTCATCCATAATACTTTGAAAATAAATGTAAGCGAATGCAATTCTTGATAACTTTTCCAAGTTTGGAACGATTTGCCGGACGTTTATTTCTAGTGAAGTAGTAATACACGAAATGATACAGTAGGAACCTAGATTAACGGTATCCGAATCCGAATAATAATACAATTTGATAAATATTGTGTGGATTATGATATATTTTGGTTTTACGTTCGTGTGAACAATTCACCCTTCGCAGGAACCCTTAAGGTCTGATCGAATGAATATTAAAAAACAATATTCTTTACTGTCATTATGTCAAACCCCGGTCTTTATAATGTTATTGACCCCTTAGCCCCTTAACCCCTTAGCCTCCTGCTATTTTTATTAATTAGAATATTGATTTATATATGCTATTATATGTATTTAATTTAATTCACATCGTGAGGAAATGGAAGATTTTCTGCGAACTCGCTGTAGACTAGCGTGGGAAACTAAATGTTGTTTAGCTCCATAGATTATGGTCGAGCTATCCAATGACTGATGCATGCGTGCCGTCAGATGGGACTGGTCTACTTAAAGCCACAATGGCTCTTTCCTCTAAAGGCCATTTTAGATATTGTCTTACATTGGAACTCATATATTTGCTACTAAGTATTATGTCTGGACTTTAAAAGAGACCATGATTCTCTGAGTTTGTTTCGGTGTTTCTTCTCAGAGGTCGTCAGTTAGGAAATGCCGGTGTCATCTAGTTAAAAAAGACCGTTGACTTGTAAAAGTGTCCTTAAAAGATCTATTTACAGAAATAAATATAATTTATCATTAATAGCTGTCTCACTCTGAGAGGAGACAGTAAGTATGTGGTTTGGGGATGATTATAATTGATGATTCACACTATAAAATTACTAAGGCAAAAATTGCGAAATTTTGCAATTTCTCAAGAATCAATTCATAATTATTATATCTAATGTAAATCTTATTAAGAGTGATCCAATATGGCCTATTAGCTTGGAAGTAATTGACGGAAGAGGCATTGATAGATGTAGCTTTATTAGCCGGGTTTTGCAATTAATTGCCTACTAGATATGAATGGTAACAAAACGAATCACGCCTGTTTCTAAATCAGCTTCTATATCTTCTAGCAGATATGGGTTTGTAATATTAATTGACTCCAGTGAAAATGGTAAATGTGGCATTATTAGCCGAGTGTTGGAATTAATTGCCTACTGAATAAAAATAGTATAAAACTAATCACGCCTCTGTTTCTAAATCAGCTTCTATTTCTTCAGGAGTTCGAAGGTCGATTGCAAACCTTTTCTTCATACTAGGAGGTCTGTCTTCAGGTTCTGAAAAAGAAATCGGTGATTTTTAATATAATATACCATTACGCGTCATCAACGAGATTATCTGACAGGGAGGCAAAGTTACCGACATGGGTATAGCAAGCTCAAGTGGCAGTGGGCTGGCCATTTTTTTTTTTATGGGATAAGTAGCAAACGAGCTGGCGGTTCGCTTGATGATAAGCGATTACCGCCGCACATGGACATCCGCAACACCAGAGGAATCACAGGTGCGTTGCCGGCCTTTTAAAAGGGGATTAGGCCTCCAGTATCCGCACTCACTCGGCGAAACACAACGTAAGCGTTGTTTCACGCCGGTTTTCTGTGAGGCCGTATCACTCCGGTCGAGCTGGCCCATTCGTGCAGAAGAATGGCTCTCCCACGGTAATATCTGTAGAAAAACCCATAATCGCTGGGGAAGACGTGTTCTTGAGTGGAGACCGCGACGCGGTAAAGGTAGTGTAGGCAGCCGTCCGGTAAGATGGAGTGACGATTTGCAGAAGGTAGCTTGAAGGAAGGAAGCTTGTTGAGAAGTTGAAATGGCGCACATTGGGGGAGGCCTACGCAGTGTTTTAGGAAGACCATTTTTCGGAAATCACATTTTTATTATAAAAGATGACAGATAACGTACCATATCATCACTCCTGTATTCCGTGAAGGCTTAGGCAGAGGCTAACTTAATATACACCCACAGTTCGCCGGTATGTTTAGGTCCCATGCTATAGGGGGCGAGCCTATAGCCATTAACCGGGCACAAATCCAGACTCTGAGGTGTTACTGAGAATTTCATAGAATACTCAATAACACTTTGCTCGACCTGGGGATCGAACCCAGGACCTCTAGCGTAGCGTAAAAGATGACAGATATAATAATTTAAATGCAAGATTTCAAATCCCCGTGCTAGCATGTCTCTTGTTAAGTATAAATGGTGGTTTTTTTTATGGGATAGGGGGACAAACGAGCAGACGGATCGCCTAATGGTAAGCGATTACCGCCGCCCATGGACACCCGCAACATCAGATGAGTTACAAGTGCGTTGCCCGCCTTTTAAAAGGGGATTGGGCCTCCGGTAACCTCACTCACTCGGCGAAACACAACGTAAGCGTTGTTTGACGCCGGCCGTGAGGCCGTGGTATCACTCCGGTCGAGCCGGGCCATTCGTGCCGAAGCATGGTTCTCCCACGTAAAGATGTACGATTGTTTGCGGTACAAAATACGCGTGGACGATTCTATGTAATGTGTGTGCCACTATTTATTTGCTGAGACGTATACTGCAAAAAATGTGCCGGACAATGGCGTGTGAACCCAGCCTAACGTTTTTACAGATTGATCTACAATTTCAGAAAATCTAAATAAGTTTTGAATGACAGGCTAAGCGAGATATTAAATAGGATATCACAGAACACCACGCCACACTGACCATATATTATCCTCTATAGCGTACTACGATAGAATAAGGAGATCAATAACCACGTCAACGAAGAAAACAAAGAAAGAGATAGCTTGAGACGAAAGAGAGATAGAAAAACGTATATCAGAAGACCATTTATCAACCAAAATGTATCTTTACTTTAAGGGCTGGTTCCAGCTTGGAGAAGAATCACCCAGTAACTTTCCGTTGGAGAATATGCCAAGGGGATGGCCAAGTTTCACCTGTGAACATCATGCTGGGATTACTAATGGTTTGAAGATAGCTTTTCTGAACAGCTGCACAGGTACAGTTATAAAATAAATAATAGGGAGAACATTAAAAAAAAAAATTGAACGTCATTACCTTTATCTGAAAGTTAAGAATGCAGATAAATAAAACTACAATTATGATAATGAAAACTTAATTGGTTGCTACACCACTGCCGTCAAGCAATAAGATTGCCCAGAAATTGGGTTGCGGAGGTCTGATGGCAGTCGCTTCGTGTAAAATCCGCATCTGGGTTAGACTGGGAGCCGACCCTAAAATAGCAGAGAAAGGCATAGGAGAGTGAAGACGGTAGCAGTGTCTACGTGGATGATGGAGGAACTGCTTTGTTAGTCTAGTGGTTTCAAACGGAGTTGCTATGCTAGAGATCTTGGGTCTGACTCCCAGATCGAGTGTTATTGGGGTTTTCTATGAAATTCTCAGTAGCAGCTCGGAGTTGGGATTTGTGCCCGGTTAATGGCAATATGCTTGCAATAACATACCGGTGAACTGTGGGTGCAAATTAGTATACCTCTGCCTAACCCTTCGGGGAATACAGGCGTGATGGTATGATGATTGAGGATGATATAGACCAAGGAAGATCTTACCAGTATTTGCTTGCATCTCCTTGACTCTTCTGGAGTAGTCCTGGAAGGCTGCCGCTAAGGAATACGTCAGACGTCGGGCCGCATTTCTGGAAAATCCAAAAAGACCAATATTAAATTAATTTCTAAGTAACATAAACATCCTCCGTTTAGTGGTCCTAAGCGCGATTGCTACACTAGAGGTCGTGGGTTCGATTCTCAGGTCCAGTAAAGTGTTATTGGGTTTTTATCTGGAATTCTCAGTAGCAGCTCGGAGTTTGGAACTTGTGGAGACGCGCTCAGGACCACTAGGTTAACGAGGCTGAATTGTTTGTTTTTAGCACGAAAAAGCGACATCGATTCATGGTGGACATTCCAAAAACCCGAACGAAACGCTTTAAGTCCACTTTTATCATGCATACCGCTGAAATGTGGAATGCACTCTGTGTCTTCTCCGATAGATACAGATAACCTGGGTATCTTAAAATCGCGAGTGAATCGGTTTCTTCTAGGCAAGCGCGCTCTATCGTAGATCGCAGTATCGCTTAACATCAGACAAACTGGCGGTCAAGAGTAATCCTATCACGAATTATAAAAAAATGCCTTAAAAAAATGGCTGCCTCATTATTCTAGTGGTCCCAAGCGCGACTGCTACACTAGAGGTCCTGGGTTCGATCCCCAGGTCGAGCAAAGTGTTAATGGGTTTTTCTATGAAATTCTCAGTAGCAGCTCGGAGTCTGGATTTGTGCCCGGTTAATGGCTATAGTCTCGCCCCCTATAACATGGGACCTAAACATACCGACGAACTGTGGGTGTACATTAAGTACGTCTCTGCCTAACCTTTCGGGGAATACAGGCGTGATGGTATGTTATGTTATGACTTTCAATAAAAATCTTCTCTCCAGCTACATATTAAACCTATTTCTCAACAACTATTTTATCAGCTTCGACCTGAATAGCTATAATGAAGTATTTGATTTGTGATAACATGACGAAATTATTGACATTTAAAGAGTTTTGACACAATCTTGACATATTCATGTCTTTGACCGGTTTCTGCAGGTAGATGACATCTGAGAAAGCCGAGTATGAGACGAATCACTACATGGTGAAATTTAGACAAATTAAAAAAGAGTTTGGCAACGTCTCGTGCGCGTCTACTGCTACTTATCTCGTTAATGGAAAAAATTAGGTCCCCTTAATGATGGTAAGTACAAAGTATTGCCATACTCCACGTAGTAACTATCCTGCGTAATGGATTGATCGGATGCAAATAGGTAATTCACACCTACCTGAAGACAAGAGCTTAGTTTACACGATCTACACAAATCAGATTTTTTTTTTTTAATTTTTATAAGGTTTACCAACAGCTGCTACAGTAGAACATTTATACAATTTATTATAATTATATCGATATAAGATTCCTTTAATTTTTATTTATATATGCAGTGATAGCCTAGTTGTATGACCGTTGGACTGCCAAGTCAAAGGTCACGAGTTCGAACCCAAGGCCTCTGACTTTTCGAAGTCATGCGCGTATTAAATAGTTAATTATCACGCGCTTAAACGCTTAGAGATCGTGAGGAAACCTGCATGCCTGAGAGATTTTCTCGATGGCGTGTGAAGTCTGCCAACCCGCACTAGGCCAGCGTGGTGGACTATGGCCTAATCCCTCTCAATCTGAGAGGAGACCCGTGCCCAGCAGTGGGACAGTATAATGGGTTGATTATGTTATGTCGATCTTAATAATATTGCACAACCAATTATAGATAAATACCACTTGCAAAGTACACAATTTTACCTATTAACTAGTTTTAATATCTATTAAATATGATAATCTCTTAATAGCTATAAAATAGCAATGCGAATAAATATCGCTGTACTCGCTGAGGAGCTTGATAACCGTAGTACGGGAGAGCTTGCACCAAATTTTGTTTTCCGAAATGGTCGGATCAGAGGTGGGATTGGTTTTCTCGATGGTCTTCAGGGGACCCAGAGACCAGTTTTGAAGTAAGAGTGATAATTAATTGAATACGCACGTTATTACGAAAAGTTAGAGGTGGATTCGCACTCGAGTCCTTTGAATAATATATCAGATAGCCATGTCAGAAAGGAATACATATAATAAAAATTGCCTTACCTAGACTCACAGACGAAAGCATGACATTCAAATGGATTCAGCCCTTTGACATCAGCGTTGTCTTTCACGATTATCATGGAGAATACCCTGGTGTACACCAAGTCCTGTACACCATAGGATATTGACTCTATGTTAAAGAAGACAGACATGTGTTCAAACTCATCCCTCTTTGTACCATGGTGGACTGTTTCGAGGTGGACGCCATCCACTGTGATTGTTAGCTTAACTATCGGGAGGATCTGACCTGGAAAGAGATTAAAAGCTTTTTTAGAAACTTATCATATAACATACCACCATGCCTATATGTCCCTAAGGGTTAGGCAGAGGTGTACTTATGTATATAATGGAAATATAAGGTGAACCTCCAAAAGTTGCTATTGAGAATTACATAGAAAAAAATGATTGACATGAGAATTTCTAAACAGTTTTGTTTCTTTATCTAAAACGTTGCTCCACGCCAGTATTTTCTCCTGTATCTTGAGTATGGTTACAACACAAATTTTTACATACAAAAATTCTCAGACTCGGTATAATTACGTGTGAGCCACACAAATATTAATTATTCCTTAAGGAATTTTACCCCCTTTAACAATTTAAGCAACAAGACTACTCCACTTGGGGATTGAGCCAAGGTATTTTCATTTAGCAGCCGTGCTTAATAGCACTAGACTAATGAAGTTGACGACTAATATATAAATACACTCACGCCTTTTCCCTAGAAGGAGGTAGGTAGAAACTACATGACTCCACTTGCTATAATTCTGGCATACTTCTTTTGCTAGTTACACGTTCATATATCTAAGAGGTTAATTCGCACATAAATTTGTATTAATTTGCATACCTTGGATACGACCACAGACCACTCAAAATAGGCTACGTAGTTGACTGACTTTTTTGCATCATAAATAGAGCCGAACATCAAAAGCAAAATTAAAATTTGTTAAAAAATAAGATAGTTATATGCTATACAAATTCTATATTACGATTTTACGGAAAAGGGACAGATTCCCTCTCAATTCCTACCAGAAACTTCAAATTTTATTAGCCGAATTCAGTTATTTATGCAGCTTACGACTTTTATTTAATAACATTTTTCAATAGGATGAAATGATTTGTATAAGCAGGCCAGCACTCTTTTTTATAGGACAGGGGGGCAAACGAGTAGACGGATCGCCTGATGGTAAGCGATTACAGCCGGCCCGGCTATGAGCACCCGCAACACCATAGGAGTCACAAGTGCGTTGCCGGCCTTTTAAAAGGGGATTGGGCCTCCGGTAACCTCACTCACTCGGTGAAACATAACGTAAGCGTTGTTTTGCGCCCGGTTTTCTGTGAGGCCGTGGTATTACTCCAGTCGAGCCGGCCCATTCGTGCCGAAGCATGGCTCTCCCACGTAAAACCAGAGCAGTCTTATTACCAGACCAGGTTACTATTGCTAGATCTGCTTACCTGGAGGTAAAGCTTTGGCAGCAGCCACCATCAGATCCACAGGTTTCCTTGTGTGTTTGATACCCCATAGTCCTCGGGCATCGCTCTGGCCTAAGTATTTAACCTAAAAATAAAAATAAAATATTATTTTCCACATCGTAGCTTTACTAGAAGTTCGTGGATAAGTAAAAACTACGCTGATTAATTGAACTGCAACTGCAAGATACTGTTGCTTCAGCCAGCGTGAGGATTTGTGACCATTCTTAACACATCGTGTTCCTCCGTTTTGTAGCGACATCTACCGCGCTACATACAAACTATACGAACAAGTCCTGAATCGCGCAAGTGAAGTTTGCAACGCAACTTGGATATATACACCGCCCGACATCAACCGTCGGGCCCTGGCCCGCAAGGCAAAACACCCGCCTGGTCGGAGGATCCTCCCTTTGGTGTGAGGGGCAACACACCTCGCCCCTCCACAGTGTCTTGAAGAGTACATAAATAAAGATATACCATTATTAGTGGTAGTCAGAAGCCCAAAAGTGAGACAACCAGTCTATTATAACAAGCTTTTAATAAGCTTGCAATGTTTGTATGTTTGTTTAGTCTTGCTAGCTGAATTAGAATTACTTTCTCCTATCCTACAGAGTTGAATTGTTACATGCTGATTCAGTCCCAAAGACAAAACATTTTTTAAATTGAGGTTAGATTGCGGAGGTAAAATATTAATACTTAGCTGCGTCTAGTTAGATTAGAAGCCGACCCCAATATCGGAATAAAGGCTAGGGGTCCATGATGAGAGAAGAAACCTTTTGCTATGAAAAATAATTATGAAAATGAAATAATTAGAAGCAGTGACAGCTTAGTAATCATGTCTGCTTAGTTATAGGGTAAGACCTAGTCAGGAACTATCGTACGAATTCGTAATTATTATTTTTTGAAAGACGTTATTTTGCTCGCAGAAGCAGTGATAGCCTAGTGGTATGACGGTTGGACTGCCAAGTCAAATGTATCGAGTTCGAACCCAAGGCACGCACCTCTGACTTTTCGAAGTCTGCGTATTAATCAGTTAATTTTCACGCGCTTAAACGGTGAAGGAAAACATCGTGAGGAAACCTGCATGCCTGAGAGATTTTCTCGATGGCGTGTGAAGTTTGCCAACCCGCACTAGGCCAGCGTGGTGGACTATAGCCTAATCCCTCTCATTCTGAGTGAAACCCGTGCCCAGCAGTGGGATAGTATAATGGGTTGATTATGTTGTTTCGCTGTAGTATTTTCTCCAGTATCGTGGGTGCGTTTACAAACACAAATTCTCACATACACAAACGCCCAGACCCGGAACAACTACCTGAAACCAACCCACCAACCAACCAACTACCGAATTATCACTCGCGGAAGCAGAAAATATTGTGAGAAAACCTGCATGCTTGAGAGATTTTCTTGACGGTGTATGCCTGCCAACGCACTACGTCATCGCCAGCGTGTTTAGTAGTTATTTTAAAATCGTGATTTGTTTTTTAATCAGTGTCATTATAAGAGTGAAAGTGTAAATGTGTGTTTTGTTTGGACATGTTATTAAAGCATGCCAAAATGGTACCTATAGAAATAGTGTACAGCACGATAGATGCAGTAGGGGATATAGTTAGGTGGTTAGTTTACGTGTGAGAGCCATGCTAATGCGAATGGGCCGGAGTGATACCACGGCCTCACAGAAAACCGGCGTTAAACAACGCTTACGTTGTGTTTCGCCGAGTGAGTGAGGTTACCGGAGGCCCAATCCACTTTTAAAAGGTCGGCAACGCATTTGTAGCTCCTCTGGTGTTGCGGGTGTCCATGGGCGGCGGTAATCGCTTACCATCAGGTGATACGTCTGTTCGTTTGCCCTCCTATCTTATAAACAAACAAAATTGTTTCTGAGGATCAGTTAATGTCAGCGCAGAATCGAATCGTTAATCTAAAAGTTATTGTAGCTTATCATATCATCACACCTGTATTCCTCGAAGGGTTAAGAAGAGGTGTACACACATTTTGCCGGTATATTTAGGTCCCATGTAATAAGTAGGGGGCGAGCCTAGCCAAGTCCAAACTCCGAGCTGCTATTGAGAATTTCATAGGAAAACCCAATAGAACCCAGGACCTCTAGCGTAGCAGAAGTAAGTTGGGACCATTAGACGGATAAGGCAGAAGGAAAAGTAATACACACACGCGCGAATTTATAAGTAGATAAATATAAAGAAGATAGATCCATCCGACAACAAAAGTATCAACCATATTAGATCATCACCAGAATTTATCTAAAGTATCAAATCTGTTACAATACACTATAAATCGTCTCAATTAGAGCGGCGCCATATTGTTGCCGGCGGATGTGACGTCACACGTGCAATGCATAATGATGAGAGGTAAATTAGTTTGTATGTGCTTGTGTTACGGTCTGGGGCTCGTGGCTAAATTGTCTGAATTCAATAGTGACATAAGTCTAAATATTATGAACAAGCAAATTTGTTTTTTATTGCATTAAATTTCTAACGCAATTTAGAACGAGGATCTATTGTGTACTAACCCAAAATGCCAATATTTTGACTTATGCCACTATTGAATTTAGTCGGCAGAATAACAGACATGGATCATGGTAACAGGGGGTGAGCTTTGGTAATTAAAATCAGTAAGGTCAGGGTAATACGGCAAATTTCACGATAAAAATTATGTGTAAAGACAATTGAGGTTGTGAATATTTCGCACTAGCGACACGCCCGCGGTTTCACCCGCATTGCCCCATTCCTAAGAGCCGTACCGTAATCCGTTGCGTAGTTTTAAAGATTAGCATACATAGGGACGGACAGACAGCGACAGCGACTTCGTTTTATACTATGTAGTGATGATGATGATTCCTGACTATTGTCCTTACTAGGTAGGTACCTAATCTCGATAATTGTACACAAAAACATTTATTTCGAAAGAACAGAGGCCGTATTACAACGTATTATTGAGATCGATTTACGATTGAGAGAGAGAGAGAGAGTTTTTTTTATGGAACAGGGGGACAAACGAGCAGACGGATCACTTGATGGTAAGCGATTACCGCCGCCCATGGACACCCGCAACACCATAGGAGTCACAAGTGCGTTACCCGCCTTTTAAAAGGGGATTGGGCCTCCGGTAACCCCCCTCACTCGGCGAAACACAACGTAAGCGTTTTTTGACGCCGGTTTTCTGTGAGGCCGTGGTATCACTCCGGTCGAGACGGCCCATTAGTGCCGAAGCATGGCTCTCCCACGTAAAAAAAAACATTATACACACAAACATTTATTTCGAACGAACAGAGGCCGTATTACAACGTATTAATGCGATCGATTTGCAATTGAGAGAGAGAGAGAGATGAGATCGCTTTACATATTATTTAGTGCCGTCCCTTACTCACAACCTTAAAATGATAGCGATAACACAGTGTGATACAGTAGCTGTACAGGCCTGCTTATAATTTTCTCACCATAATAGCTATTGCTATATCTAACGTGCTGTTAAAGTATACACTAACATAAATGGTAAGAAAGAAATAAAACCTATCTTTTTGTATTTTTTTCCATGCTAAGATTATAAAGTTATTTTTGTGAAAATTCGACTGCGGGCAGGATTCGAACCTGCGTCCTCTGGTTTGATACACCAGACGCTATGACTTACTATGTCACCGTACTAACTAGCTCAGTCACTGTGTTATGACTAACTAAGTTCCATCCGCCAGGTCGAAATTTGCCTTCATATTTTGAATTTACGTATTACGTTTACAAACACAAATTCTCACATACACAAACGCCCAGACCCGGAACAACTACCTGTAGATCATACAAATATTTGCTGCTTGTGGTGATCGAACCCACAATATGTGGCGCAGAAGCCGATCGCTCAGCCGCTACGCAAAACGTGTCGTCGGCGTATTGATTTAATTAGACTGCAAACCAATCCCCGTTCGGTCTGGGTGTAATGTCGTTCTTACTTAACCTAGCGCGGTCAATATAATTGACCTTATGATGCTTCAATTGTGTTTATTACTCATATTCTATAACATAACGTACTATCACCCCTGTATTTCTGGAAGGGTTAGGCAGAGGTGTGGTATATTTATGTATACTGAAACATAACATAATCAACCCATTATACTGTCCTACTGCTGGGCTATTCCTCTCAGAATGAGAGGGAATATGCTATAATTCACCACGCTGGCCTAGTGCGGGTTGGCAGACTTCACACGCCGTCAAGAAAATCTCTCAGGCATGCAGGTTTCCTCATGATGTTTTCCATCGCCGTTTAAGCGCGTGATAATTAACTATTAATACGCACATGACTTCGAAAAGTCAGAGGTGCGTGCCTTGGATGCGAACACTAGGCTATCACTGCGATTTGAACCCTCTAGAAAAAAGTTTTCATTCAAGATAACCTCATGTATGTTGAACACTTACTTGAAATGTCATAGGCAGATCATTGACAGTAACAGGTCCTTCATTTTCCGACATTTTTCAAATGTTTACATAACTTTTTCAGTCTTTAATGTTTAAATCTTCAAAAGTGTAGATTTTACATAGTAATTTTACCTGTAAACAAATAAATACACAGACATTAGACATTTTTAGTGTTAAGTTTCTGCACTCCTATTTCATGTAGGGTTTCCAGATGTCTGGGTTTATACAGTGTGTCCGGGCAAATTATCGGCATGTCCCCCTTATGATCAAGGGAGACAGGCCGATCAGGGGATCCCTTCTTCTTATCATGTCAATGGTCAAACAATATTGGAGTAATAAGAGGATATCGCAATGGCGTTAGGTGTAGCCGCATAGAGATCTTCCCTCGTGCAGGTATATGGGCACAGAGGTCACACCAATTGATGTGACATTAATTGCTAGACAGGCCGATAATTTGGCTGGACGCAACTGTCACTCTTGCTACGATTCTTTCATACTTCATTTGCTTCAGTCGCACCGGTTGCGAGTACCACGCACCTGACCCTTTTTAAAGGACTTCAACGATAGTATCGGTGTAGATATTTTTCTTTAGTGATGGAAAAATTCAATCGCGGGCAAGTTTCAACCTGCGTCTTCTGGTTAGATACACCAGACGCTCTGAAGTCGGCTCAGTGCTCTACGAGTCCCACCAGCCAGATCGAAATTTGCCTTCGTTAAAAAAAAAATAACTTTATAATTTTAGCATGCAAATAAATCACTAAAGATCGGTGTAAATATGTTTTTCTAAGGGCATTATCTCCCAGCTGTGTTGTTAAAAACACATTTTGTCACCTTATGACGTAAATTCAGAATGTGAAGGCAAAATTTCAATCATGCGGGTAGGGTTCGCGGTGGCTTAGAGGTCAGAGCGTCTGGTGTATCCAACCAGGAGACGCAGGTTCGAATCCTGCCCGCGATTGAATTTTTTCCTTTACTAAAAAATAACTTTATAATCTTAGCATGGAAAATTCCAGGACCTGTACCTGAAAAAAATTACAAAAACATAACACATTTTGTGTTGTTAAAAATTTGCTGGATTTTGGAGTAAGTATCTAATTGTGGCAATTTGGCCACAACGACCTTGAATTATAAACTTCATTAATATGTTTTCTTTCATGAATATTTAATTTTTCTTATTTTATTTTCCAGCAGTTTCACTCACGTCCCAAAAAGATTAACATACTATAAGTCCGATTCTAGGCGGCGCATCAAGATGAAACATGCACCAGATTTTAAGTTAGACCTCTAGCAATACGTCGGTTAAAACTACATTCAATTCCTTGCAGTAGTTTTTGCGTGATGCGCGTACGAACATACGTACCGCGGAAATGTGGAATGCGCTTCCCTGATAGATACTTAAATATACATCGAAATTGGAATTGTGCCGTTTCGTCAAGTTTCGTACTCTTGAATCCGAGACTAGCGCCTAATTGTTTCAATATTGCGCGGTGTACCTACAAAATCGCCCGACAGCCAAATTGACATTGGAATTGGATCACGTTTGGATTGGTATTGTATTGTTTTGAAGAGGAAGCCTGCAGATCGAATAGGGTTTTTATAACATATATATATATATTATGATATTAAAACTGCTAAGTATAGTCACTGATAGCGATCACCTTGAAACTGAAGACGGTAATGTTTGCATTATGTAAATATACTCAATTACTCGTGTAGGTAATACGTTTTCAGTTTTCAGGCATAAATTCTTCATGTAACATATACATTCCATCACACCTGTATTCCCCGAAGGGTTAGGCAGAGCTGTACTTATGATGGACATTAATCCCACTCGTTCTGAGAGAATACCCGTGCCCAGCAATGGGACAGTTTAATGGGTTGATTATGTTATGTACAAATGATTGTACAGTCATAGTTTAGTTTTAGATCAAAAGTAATAGAGGAAGAGCCTATTCCTATTAACCGGACACAAATATCAAACTCCGAGTTGCTACTGAGAATATCATAGAAAAACCCAATAACATTATTTTAGTGAAGGAAAAATTCAATCGCGGGCAGGATTCGAACCTGCGTCTTCTGGTTAGATACACCAGACGCTCTGACCGCTAAGCCACCGCGAGTCCCACCCGCTTGATCGAAATTTGCCTTCACATTCTGAATTTACGTCATAAGGTGACGTTGGCGACATCTATTGAAAGACAAGTTACCCTGCTTTCTATCTTAGTAGGGAAAATGCAAAAAAAAACACAAAAAGATAACCCAATAACACTTTGCTCGACCTGAGAATGGAACCCAGGACGTCTACCATAGCAGCCTGTATTCTTTGTAGGCTTAGGCAGAGGTATAGTAAGGATTGTATACTCACAGTTTAGTTTTAGATGAATCGGGTACGAATCCAAACTCCGATATAATGAGAAATTCAAAAAACACACTGGGATCCAGGACTTTTAACTCAGTAGTGATTGCAACCACTAAAATAATCAATTTTTAATATATTGTTCTCAACATTGTTCACATAGGTGTAATTTTTTTTTAATGGGATAGGAGGGCAATCGAGCAGACGGATCGCCTGATGGTAAGCGATTACCGCCGCCCATAGACACCCGCAACACCGGAGGAGTCACGAGTGCGTTGCCCACTTTTGGAACGAAGTTCCTTATTTAAAAGGTGATTGGGCCTCCGGTAACCTCACTCACTCGGTGAAACACAACGTAAGCGTTGTTTAACGCCGGTTTTATGTGAGGCCACGGTATCACTCCGGTCGAGTCAGCCCATTCGTACCGGAGTATGGCTCTCTCACGTGAAAACTTGGGAAGAAGCAAGGCAACTCCATCACAAGTATATTTTAAAACTTACTGAATTGACTTAATCAATGTTACATATGCATGTCAATTGTTTGAGAAAGATTAAAACATTCTTTTTTCATTTCTTTTCGCAATCCGTAGAGGTTTTCCCCGAAAGATATCGGATGGATCTTTTCCATGTGATCCACTTTCTGGAACCGTGCAACTAGTTTTGATTTTTCAAAAGTACCCATTTAGTGGTGTAATTGAAATAAAAGTATAAAAAGTAGGCAAGCGCGCTCCATCGTAGATAGCAGTGTCGCTTACATCAGGCGAACTGGCGGTCAAACGTAAGCCTATCAGAGACCGTATTATTGCGATCGATTTGCGATGGACAGAGAGAGAGAGAGAGAGAGAGATGCCGCTCTACATATTATATAGCGCCGTACCTTACTCACAATCTTAAAATGATGGCGATAACACATAATACAGTAGCAGGAATATAAAAAAATAACTATTATCCTATTGTTGTATGTAGTCTATAGTGTAGCTGTTTTGTTCCTATGCATTGAAATAATTTTATCGTTAGATTTTGTGCTAGGATCGAACATCCATACCGTATTCATGTTCAAATGTTTTTATTTCAAATAACCTTTTTTTTGAACCAAGCGTTTAAGAAACGTTATGATTCTAGTTGCACGGTTCCAAAAGGTTGATCCTATGGAGAAGAATTCGGCAACAAACTCCATGGACACTCTTTTAAAATAAATGGTGTTACAATATAGACTGTTAAACCCATTACCCTTCCTTTTTCGTAGTCGGGTAATACCTAAAATAATGTCGATCGCTCAGACGCGCTAACGGCGCAGTGAACATGCGTATACGCACCTGTTCTAAGGGTCAAAATTGGGGGAAAACAGATGTTAAAACCGTTATAAAGATACGCGACAGGTGTGAAGGATATCACATAACATTATTATACATGTGTCTGACACTTACGCAAATGTTAGACATAACATACAATCACGCCTGTATTACCCGAAGAATTAGGCAGAGACGTACTAATGTACACCCACAATTGGCCGGTATGTTTAGGTCCCATGTTATAGGGGGCGAGCCTATAGCCATTAACCAGGCACTAATCCAGACTCCGAGCTGCTACTGAGAATTTCATAGAAAAACCCAATAACACTGCTTGACTTCGGGGATTTTATAGCGTTGTATTGATATTCAAATTACAATTCATTTTATTATTTAATTGAAATTAAATTATCATCCAAATTTCAATAGAGAAGATAGCTGGGACTTACCGCCTGCTAGGAATACCCCATTATATTCCATTAAATTAAAATCCAAGCCCAAAACTGCAATTTTTTTTATGGGATAGAAAGACAAACGAGCTGACGGATCGCCTCATGGTAAGCGATCACCACTAGAGGAGTCACAAGTGTGTTACCGACTTTTTAAAATGGGATTGGGCCTCCGTTATCCTCACTCACTCGGCGAAACACAACGTAAGCGTTGTTTCACGCCGGTTTTCTGTGAGGCCGTGGTATCACTCCAGTCGAGCCGGCCCATTCGTGCAGAAGCATAGCTCTCCCATGTAAAGTCCGAAGCATACGGTGAGTTCGTTCTGCGTGAATCGGATAGAACAGCCCACACACAAACAGTATAATTTGACATTTCCGGACTTCATTCTACACTAGAGTCTCTAGCCACGAATTCACACGCAGTAGCCCACAGTTTTCTACAGATTTATTATAATTATCTATTGAAGATAATAAAGATACCACGTATTATTAACGTCAGACGTGACTTTTCAATATTAAAATGATAATCATTGACGTAACAGTTACAGGTTGGTAAATAAGTTAACACTTGTGTAAGCTATGATGATAAATATGATAAGGTTACAAATAATGATATCTATTTCTTGTTAACCGATTTCTAAAAAGAAAGTAATTTATCGGCTATAAGTACGGTAGCAATAACTATGCGCATCTGGGGGCTTACTCTTGAACTCAATTCCGATACATCGACATTGGAATTGTGCCGTTTCGTCAAGTTTCTTACTCTTGAATCCCGAGACTAGCGCCAAATTGTTTGAATATTGCGCGGTGATCGAGTGAACTAAATAGGATTGGGAAACGACCCAACCATTATTTGAAAGCTGTTGCTTTCCGCGTAGTCCCATTTCAATTTGGTCCCGTTCTGACAATGGCATCCATGAGAAAACCATACCTATGTCTTAAATTTGCATTAAGTATGTGCGCGACAAATGGGCGAATAACTCAATATCACGCCAACCGATTTTGACGATTCTTTTTTTGATCGATAGGTCATACTTTAGAGGTGGTCCCATAAAAATTTGGTTAAGATCGGATCACAACTTTAGAATAAAACGTCAATAACACGTAACGACCGAGTAAATTATGACATCGTCTAGTTATATTTTGTTATACTTTGGAGTTAAATTTAATTTTATGTAAGTACATGTAAACCGCTAAATTATTACGTATCACACTCTCAAAGCGGAAATGAAAGCGTAGCATACAATAAAATAATAAAATTAGATTGAACGTGGGCACCCATCCGTGTCGCATGCGCATGCGCATACAACATGCTACAGCATGCCAAGGTTACGAGTACCCACTGTACTTTGAAATGAAGTTTTCCCCCTGTACGGATTAGAATACAATTCATAACATAACATACCATCAACCTTAGGCAGAGTCGTGCTAATATACTTTAAAAAAAATGTAAAGCATACATACATATATACCATCACGCCTGTATTTCCCGAAGGGTTAGGCAGAGGTGCACTTAATGTACACACACAGTTTGCCTGGTATGTTTAGGTCCCATGTTTCATGTTTTTTTTTGCATTCTGTGAATAACGCAGTAGATTACGCAATTGTTAACCCTAAGTAAGATCTATGTATTATCCATTGTGTAATTGTTCCAAATAAATATAAAAAAAAATGTTATAGGGGGGCGAGCCTATAGCCATTAACCGAGCACAAATCCAGACTCCGAGCTGCTACTGAGAATTTCATAGAAAACTCAATAACACTTTGCTCGACCTGGGGATCGAACCCAGGACCTCTAGCGTAGCAGTCGCGCTTGGGAACACTAGACTAATGAAGCAGTCGATGTAAAGCATTGACTTGTAAAAGTATCTTTTTATGATCTATTTACAGAAATAAATATCATTTATACACCAGATGGTGTTGCCATTAACCGGGCAGAAATTCTCGGAGATGCTACTTACTGAGAATTTAATAGCACAACCCAAAAGACTCTCTATTTGTATTTTTTTGCAATACGTAAATTGAGAATTTGAAGGCAAATTTCGACCTGGCGGGTGGGACTCGCATAGGCTTACTTGGTCATAGCGTCTAGTGTATCAAACCAGAAGACGCAGGTCCGAATCCTGCCCACAGCCGAATTTTTCCTTCACTAAAATAACTAATAACAGTTTGATCGACCTGGAAATCTCACACGTGTCCTCTAGCATCTGATAGGCATCTCGTAAGATGTAAGAAAATATCTGATTTGCTCGGTGGTAGGACCTCTCGGGGTCTGACTGTTTAGCGACCACCCTTACGTCGGAGTCTGTCGTAAAGCATCTTGGTGAGTGTGAATGGAGCCGCCTAGACGCTCTAGAAACACATACACGGACCTTATTGGTGAGATCCTTCAAAAAGTTCAGGTGCGTAGTATTCGCAGCCGGGTGCGTATAACAAGATATATGAACGTGGAAGAAGCAAAAGAAGTATGCAAGAAAAGTAGCAAGTGGCGTTCTGTAGTTCTGCCTACCCCTGTGGCAAAAACTACCTAAATATAACTACATATAAGTACATCTCTGCACACCTATACGGGAAATACCACCGTAAATATATATAATTTCACATCAAGATAGAGCACCTTTCAAAAGATAATAATCTTGTTTTCTTTGAAGAATTCTTGCCGTCTTTATTAAGAAAGATGATAGCGCTTAAATATAAATTATGTGATAACTGATAATGATAACATTAATCGAATTTTGACAAGGTTGAGATACGGTGCACATAGCTCGGAGAACTGACGGCCGCTGGGGCGGAAAGTTTCTCGAGTGGAGACCACGACCTCCAACGAGATGGACGGACGACCTGATGAAGGTCGCTGGGAGTCGTTGGATACAGACGGCACATAACCGGTCCCTTGTGGAAGTCTTTGGGGAGGTCTTTTTTATTGATTAGCTCGGCAAATGAGCAGACGAGCCACGTGATGGTAAGTAGTCATCACCGTCCACGGACACCTGCAATACTAGAGGAGTTGCTGTGCATTGCCGAGCTTTAAGAGCCGCTACGGACTGCAGACTGCCAGAGCCCCAGCAACCGAGGGAAACTGGCTCTTACGTGCAAATGTCGAAACACACACCGCGGTGCTTTACGACAGACTCCGACGTAAGGGTGGTCGCCAGACAGTCAGACCACAAGAGATCCTACCACCGAGCAGCCTTTGATCAGCAGCGGACTTCTCTTGGCTGATTTGATGATGATGCTGATAAGATAGAGGTTTCTACTTTGATTATTTAGCACAGTAAAAGAACAATACATAACATAACATACCATCACGCCTGTATTCCCCGAAGGGTTAGGCAGAGGCGTACTAATGTACACCCACAGTTTGCCGGTATGTTTAGGCCCCATGTATGAGGCGAGGCCTATTGCTATTAACCGGGCACAAATCACAAACTCTGAGCTGATACTGAGAATTTAATAGAAAACCCAATAACTGGGATCAATTCCCAGGTCAAGCAAAGTGCAGGACCTCTAGCGTAGCAGTCGCGCTCGGGACTCAGAGTAATATGGAAATTTACAATATTAATTTATCAAAAATGTTAATTATTTATGATTACGTAAATGAACAGATTTCTAGGAAGATATTTTATTTATATAATGATCTTAGATAATCGTCTTAATTGTTTTTTAACCCCAGACGCAAAAAGTTTAACGTGTGTTCCTATCTGTGTCTGTCTGTTGCATCGTAGCGCCCAAACGAATGGACCGATTTTGATTCAGTTTTATAGAGATCCGTACCTCAAAAGGAAAAAACGGAACCCACATAGGATCACTTTGTTGTCCGTCCTTCTGTCTGTCAAATCCCTTCATCTCGGTAACGCGTGGAGGTATCGAGTGTAAATTAAAACCGTGTACTCAGGTCTACAGTCCCTTGAAACTGGGAAAAGAACAAACTTCTAAGTTAACGTAAAAAAAAGATACGGCCGTTTATGCCGCAACAAACGTATATTTCGATACTGTCAAGGGAATCCAAATTTAAAGGGTATTTTCCGTTGACTTAGAACTATGAAATTTGGCAAGTAATACCGTCTTTTACTATAAGTAGGTATGGGGAAAATCTGAAAACTATACATTTGTAATTAATTATAATATGTACCTACAAATTTGTACGGAACCCTCGGTGTTTAGCGTAGCGGCTGAGCGATCGGCTTCCGATTCGGCCACGTGTTGTGGGTCCGATCCCCACACAGAGAAAATATTTGTATGTTCTAAAGGTATTTGTTCCGGGTCTGAGCGTTTGTGTATGTGAGAATTTGTGTTTGTAAACGCACCCACGATACAGGAGAAAATCCTAGTGTGGGTGTGGTGGTGTGGTGTCCGGTTAATGGCAATAGCCTCGCTCCCTATTACATGGGACCTAAACATAGCGGATGAACTGTGGATGAACTTACTTTAACACGTCTCTGCTTAAAGGTAGAAACACACTACTGTGTCTTGGTGTATAGTGGCGCGTCAGAATCATATCGATATCATACATTGATTACCGACTGCTGACAATACAATACACTGTACGTCCATAATTTACAGGGTTAGCAACGCGCGAGTGATACCCTTGGTGTTGCTAGCGTCCATAGGCTACGGTAACCGCTTACCATCAGACGGGCCGTATGCTTGTTTGCCACATTAGTGGTATAAAAACAAAATGTAATAATTTATTTTTGAAATGACATGAAATGAAATGAAATGAAATGAAATGAAATGAAATGAAATGATTTATTCTGCAAGTAAATCTTTAGAGATACTTTTACATGTCAATGGTTTGGGTTTTTTTTAGCTAGATGGCTTCGGCATTTCCTAACTGACGACCTCTGAGAAGAAACACCGAAACAAACTCAGAGAATCATGGTCTCTTTTAAAGTCCAGACATGGAAGAATATAATGTACTTATATGCAAACTTTTGTTTTAAAAATAACTTGTCATAAAACCACGATAAGCACTAATCACATCGTAGGAGTTTATCAGATGAAATAAAACGACAAAAGTAGAAAAATATAAAATTACATGATTTTTTTTTATTCTTAGGTTATTTCTATTAGAAGAAAATAAAAATGGAAATTACTTTTATTCATAATTATTACTTATTTTTATGTTCCACATCTTACATACGAATTTTATTTATATATTTAATACTTTATGCACGATTTAGTACAGAGGCGGACATAACATAACATAACATACCATCACGCCTTTATTCCCCGAAGGGTTAGGCAGAGGCGTACTAATGTACACCCACAGTTCGCCGGTATGTTTAGGTCCCATGTAATAGGGGGCGAGCCTATTGCCATTAATCGGGCACAAATTCAGACTCCGAGCTGCTACTGAGAATTTCATAGAAAAACTCAATAACACTTTGCTCGACCTGGGGATCGAACCCAGGACCTCTAGGGTAGCAGTCGCGCTTGGGACCACTAGACTAATGGTAGAGAATGCTTATAGCATTAAGTACAGAGGCGGACTTAATGCTCTAAGCATTCTCTACCAGTCAACCATAGGGTGATACAGAGAAAAATGTGGCAGATGCAATAACCGGGTGTGTTGATAGAAGATTAATACATAAACTATAATATACCTATATATACTACCTGAAATATACACATACATAAAAACTAAATAAATACATTTGTATACAATATACAATACATAATATATAATATGTAAACATAAATATATTAATACTATAAAGTATATCAATGCTGAAGTATATCAAGGACTGCCTCATTAGTCTAGTGGTCCCAAGCGCGACTGCTACGCTAGAGGTCCTGGGTTCAATTTCCAGGTCGAGCAAAGTGTTATTGGGTTTTTCTATGAAATTGTCAGTAGCAGCTCGGAGTCTGGATTTGTGCCCGGTGAATGGCTATAGGCTCGCCCCCTATAACATGGGACCTAAATAAACATACCGGCGAACTGTGGGTGTACATTAAGTACGCCTCTGCTTAACCCTTCGGGGAATACAGGCGTGATGGTATGATGATGATGAACAATGCTGAAATGATTCTGCCAATTTCTTTCTGACATATTCTCGGATTTTTATTCTAAAGGTGTAACGACTAGTTGCCATCCGGATATCCAAAGGGAGAGCATTCCACAAAAGAATAGATTGCCTAGAAGCCATCTAGCTAAAAAAAAACCCCAAATTATTGACATGTAAAAGTATCTCTAAAGATCTACTTGCAGAATAAATAATTTCATAATTTCAATTTCATAATTTCATTGTACGAAAATAGAAGAATGTAGAAAGTCAGAGTGATGAGGGGGACATCGTAAGAGCCGACTAGATGAAGAGCGAAGGTTTCTATCATGTTTAGAGCATATTTAATTAAAATGTGATGTTAAATATGATGGAGAGACGGGAGAATCGAGAAAACCGAATAGAGTAGTCAGTGCTTTTTGTAGTTTTATTTAAATAAATTAAACCATTTTTATCATTCGTTCTTTACGCAAAATCGTTCACTACCCCAACACTATTAGTTGTATCTTTTTTGTGATTTTTTTGCATTTTCCATGCTAAGATTATTAAGTTATTTAATAGTAAAGGAAAAAATTCAATCGCGGGCAGGATTCGAACCTGCGTCTTCTGGTTTGATATACCAGACGCTCTGACCTCTGAGCCACCGCGAACCCTACCCGCATGATTGAAATTTTGCCTTCACATTCTGAATTTACGTCATAAGGTGACGTTTGGTGACATCTATGAGAGGCAAGTTAGCAAGGCAAGCAAGCGTCTGGTATATCAAACCAGAAGACGCAGGTTCGAATCCTGCCCGCGATTGAATTTTTTCGTTTACTATTAAATAACTATTAGTTGTAGTTCATTATCATTATTTGTCTTTGAACTGTCAAGTTACTGAATACAATCAAAAGCCGAAGAATAACTATACTAAATGTATGAAATCGATATGATTCTGACGCGCCACGATACGTCACGACACAGTAGTGTGTTTCTGCCTTAACCCTTTGAGGAATGAAAGCGTGATGGTTTATTATGTCATTTTATATTTGTTTTTCTTAGCATTTTTTATGGCAAAAATGTTCCAAGTCATTTACAATGTTGCCGCTCGCGACAATCTTATCTTATCATTCACGATAATGTTATCACTCGCAGTTATCAGTAAGTATTTAACTAACACCAAAGTTATATTATACGACGGACGACCAGAAGCGCGAATAAGCGACATCGATTCATGGTGGACATTCCAAAAACCCGAACGATACGCTTTAAGTCCACTTTTATCATGCGTACCGCTGAAATGTGGAATGCGCTTCCCGAGTGGATCTTCCCCGATAGATATAATCTGGGTGTCTTTAGATCATGAGTGGATCGGTTTCTTCTAGGCAAGCGGGCTCCATTGTAGTGTCACTTAACATCGGGCGGTCAAGCGTATTTTATTTTGATAAAAAAAATTAGAATTTTTCAAAATAAAAAAAAAATACTATGAGGATTTTAATTGTATTACTAAGAGGGCTGCTTATTTGGCTTAGTGGTCCTGAGCGCGATTACTACGCTAGACGTTCTGGGTTTGATTTCCAAGTGGAGCAGTGTTATTGGATTTTTCTATGAAATCCTCAGTAGCAGGTCGTAGTTTGGATTTTCATGGGCTCCAAACATACCGGCAAACTGTGGGTGTACATTAGTACACCTCAGTTTCAACTCTTCAGGGAATACAGGCGTGATAATTATGTTATTCGTGATAGAGATATCGCGAAATCCTAGGTCCGATTCCCAGGTAGAGCAGCACGGAGTTAGGATTTATGTCCTATAAATGGCAAAGGGTTCCCCCTATTACATGGCTTAAACATAGGTTTTTTTTATACCACTGAGGTGACAAACCTTACGACTCGCCTGATGGTAAGCAGTTACCGTAACCTATAGACGTTTGCGACAGCAGAGGAGTCGCTCGCGCGTTGCCGACCGTATAGGTAAGGAGGTAACTATCAAAGCATAAAGACGTGACACAGGTAGTTGTACAGAATAAATGAAAGACGATTAACAAAAGAAAATAAGGCGAATGTCACCGGCAGCATCGCTAGAGGTCGCCCTAGAAGGCCATACGCCGATCTTATTGGCGAGATCCTTCAAAAAGGTCAGGTGCGTAGTACTCGCGACCGGCGTGTATGACAAGATGTATGAATGTGGAAGAAGCAAAAGAAGTACTTATGCAAAAATCGTAGCAAGTGGCGCTCGCTGCCTGTATGATATACCAGTTAATTATACCGTGTCTGGGCACATCTGTAGAAGAACCGACAACCGCTGGAGTAGATGTGTTCTCGAGAGACCGCGACAAACGTGGTGTAACCTCCAAGCAAGGCAAGATGGGAGTGATGATTTCCGAAAGGTTGCTGGCCGAAGCTGGATGCGACAAGCCCAGGACAGGGAGAAATGGCGCACATTAGGGCCTATGTCCAGCAGTGGACTGCTATAGGCTAATGGTGATAATGAATCTAATGAATCGAAAATGGCGTAATATATACTTATAATAAATCTGTAGAGAGGTCAATTCTGTACATGAAATATATTTCCAAAATAACTATCAGCGGGTGATTAGTGATCGATACTGACGCCAAAAATGCAATCAGTAAAATTTTTGTCTGTCTGTCTGTCTGTCTGTATGTTCGTTATAGAAACAAAAACCACTCGACGGATTTCAACGAAACTTGGTACAATTGTTCTTCATACTCCTGGGCAGGTTATAGTATATTTTTCATCACGCTACGATCAATAGGAGCAGAGCAGTGAAGGGAAATGTTGGGAAAATGAGTGATTCATGAGAAAGGTTTCAAGCTATAAAACTTCACGCTACAACCCTTAGGAACGCGGCAACGCAGGTGAAACCGCGGGCGAAGAACTAGGGAACAAAGTAACTATTCCACGCGGACGAAGTTGCTGGCAAAAGCTAGTCTATAGTAATATTATAAAGAGATAAAGTTTGTGATGTTGTAGGGGGTAATCTCTGGATCTACTGAACCGATTTTGAAAATTCATTTTGTGTTGGATAGTTCATTTATCGAGAAATGTTATAGCCTATATAACATCACGCTACGCCTTTTAAAAACGGAGCAGCGCGGGTGAAACCGCGAGCGTATCGCTAGTCTTAACAATAATAGCACATTTATACCTAGGTATTGTTAGGTCATTAATAACACATAATAGGTCATGGTGATGTCATTTTCGATGACCTAGGAAACTGAATAGGTATTCTATAATTTCCCCCAACGTTTAGTATCTACTAAATATACGTACGTAAGTACAATTATTGTTGACATATAATTTTTATCCTGTCAAGGAAATACTGGCCCAATCCCCTTTTAAAAGGCCGGCAACGCACTTGTGACTCCTTTGGTGATGCGGGTGTCCATGGGCGGCGGTAATCGCTTACCATCAGGCGATCCGTCTGCTCGTTTGCCCCCTCTCCCATAAAAAAAGTGTGTGTGTATGCTCTTTTCTTGGAGGCCCCCATGTCTTACTGGTTTGGGAATACTGCTGCAGGGAGGTTATTCCATAGCTTACAAGACCTCGGTAGGTTGTTTCATGTAAACCGGACTGGGTGGATTGCCAACCATCGAGGTGGTGACGATGGAATGATTTTATTTTCTTTTTTAAAAACGTTGCCCCACACTAGTATTTTCTCCTGTATCGTGGGTGCGTTTACAAACACAAATTCTCACATACATAAACGCCCAGACCCGGAACAACTACCTGTAGATCATACAAATATTTGCTCCGTGTGGGGATCGAACTCACAACACGTGGCGCAGAAGCCGATCGCTCAACCGCTATTTATGTTTGACCGAATTTAAAAATGAAGGTTTTCTATTTTTCTGTATAAACTGCCTCATTAGTCTAGTGGTCCTTAATGCGACTGCTACGGTAGAAGTCCCGGCTTCGATTCCTAAGTCGAGCAAAGTGTTATTGAATTTTTCTATGAAATTCTCAGTAGGGGCTCGGAGTTTGAATTTCTGCCCGGTTAATGCTAATAGGCTCGTCCTCCATGACATGAGATTTGTTGGTGTACATTAGTGCACCTCTGCCTAACCCTTCGGGGAATACAGGCGTGATAAAATATTACGTTTTGGTAAGTCACCTATTTTATCTATCCAGCACTTACTAGATATGTATTTACTTATCAATTTTTATCGACAATCTACACTATATTTTCAACTATCGATAGCGCAATCTTTACCAGCCATATTTCAAATAAAATTCTTAATTGGAATATCAATTAGTCGTAGAAGTTATTAAAATATATTGTTTAGTATTATTTTATAATGTTGTAATGCTATTTGAGCATTAGAATTGTCTTAAAATAACTCTAATTGTTACGGTTTATAAATTTTCGACGTAAATACTTAGTACAGAGATAAAAATATCACATTACTTTATTATCTGTGACATTACTAAGAAATTAAACTTTATCTTACTATTTGAAACTAATAAAATATCGTTGCTTACTTACATGCATTAAAAATCACATAAACACTGCATGTCTCTATGTAAATCCATGTAAAATCACAAATTTCCAAAGAATATTATATTTTGGCACTATAGTTAAACACCGTTGTAATAAAAAGTAAAAAAAAAAACAAAATGGCCGCACCGCGCGACGTCCAACTCGCGAATGAATAACTAATTCAGTTTTCAAAATCGGAACGCGAAACTGCCAATATTTTCTGACCTCTGAACTTCTATGCGTTTTACCTTTACACTTCCTTTTGTTATATCAATTAGAGGGGCGGGGGAGTTCAAATTAGATTGGACGTGATGCATGTCCCTACCAAGGCTTATATGCGGTTCAGATTTTGAAAATAAGCCTTATTATTTAGGAGTTTAGGTTGACTTTTCATTACGTAGTTAGCAAATAAAAGTTGGTAGATTACTCATATGGTAAGGTAAAGTAGTGATAAGATATACAGCATGATGCTAAAACTATACCAACATTTAAAATAATCAGTTCATTTATTTTGTTAAGAGAAATGGAAATCTATTTTCTTTTTATGACTCTATTGCTCTGAGATTCAGTTGTGTTGTAAATATTTATTTCCTCTATTTATTTTTATACACATTTCTTTACATTAATAGGAATAGAAACAAAACAAAAACAGTTTTAATTAAATTAACGTAAATGTTTATTATTACAACATTTATTAATTTATTTCTTATAATAATTCCGGTCTTAAAACATTAGTGCAATAACAGGATGTGCTGAAACTGATTTAATCTCCATGTTCGACCGAAGTCGATAATAGAAAAAGAAAGTTCTCAGCATTCGAGAACTGAATGTCATTATGTATGAAAAATTACACATCATCAAAGTATATAAAATTAGAATTCCACTTAGACATACTATTATGTACTCACATTTACAAGTCCTGATAAAAATACGTAGCAGAGGTAAACAATATTAACCACGAAGATCCCACGAAAAATTTTGACAGTTTATGACCCTATTATCAATAGCCTCAGGTTGCCAGGGAGGCCACAGGTGCATCCGTATTTAAACACCACACATACTTATCATCAATGTAGTCTTTGATTTTATAATAGGCTCTCTTAAGAAGAACAGATTCGACGTAATTTTTAAATTTCTTGACAGTTAAATCGGTTACAGACTTTTGTAGTTTATTGTAAAAACGGATACAATTTCCCAGAAATGTTTTGTATGTTTTAAATAGTCTAAATTTATATTTTTATTTAAGAAGAACTTAAACTCTTAATTTTTGTTCCAAAACTCTTCAATATAAAAATATGTAAATCAAGATGTCAGGCAGAAAAAAACTTGAATCCCATTTCCTGTGCAGCCAAGCGATTTCACCCGGGAATCCAATTTATTTTCTTCAAAGTAAATTCTTTGAATTCCAAACTGAATTGGATTTTCAGTATGTCTTTTTGATACCATTATCTCTATCAGGGACTTTCTTAATGCTAGTTTTCTTTATTATTATTACTAGTAGATATAATCTTATATTATCTGTGCTATTATTTATCTAATCTGTTATACTATCATTTTGCTTATTAATTTAATGACGGTAGACATTGGGATCAGATAATAATTTCTAATTTTTATTTTATTATTGATTTTATTATATTTGATTACTAATTTTATGATTATATAATTGCAAATATTTAGTAAGAGGAATTTTACTCATGACCTGTCGCCCAAAAGCCGGTCGATTAGTCACTGCAACATTTTAAGCATGAAATGCAAATGTGAAAAAAAAAACATTTAAGTATTTAAATACACAAATCAATCAATTAACAGTCTTAAAGTGAGATCACGAGTGGCGTGTAATGAATTTGTACATTAACATAAATTAAATGATGTATTTTTCATGGTCTCCTCACTAGGCAATGCCTTTGTCTTAAAGCATCAACGTAATATATTAAAAACAACCGCCTGTATATTATGTTTCGTATGTGTACACCTGTTGAACTCATCGTTCGTGCATGTGTGTGTGTGCACGTGTGTAACATACGGATATTGTGTAGGAGAGGTGATGCGTGGGTACGAGCGATAAGATGCTCTGCATTATTTTTTATGGCAATATTAAGTCATTAGTGAACCTCCTTAGTCTGTCAAAAAAAAAACATTGATACGATCCCAAATCTATTGTTTTTTTTTTGCTACGGGGCCATTAAAAATAAATATGGATAAGTTTATCAAAATAAATAATATTTTGCTCAAAAATTTGAAAAGTAATGCTATCTGTACATTTGAATAATTATGATTTATCAAACAATCATAATTGTTTGATTCTCAGGGTTTGAATGATAGCCTACTTCTCACAATCACCTTGCATGAGATAAATACAGATAGGTTCAATTGTTTTTATTTAATTATTTTTTGTCTATAATTATTACGAATTAAATTAATAAGAAATGTATTAAATAAATAATAAAATCTTTATTGCTCATAAAACCTATTGTAATAAATACAAAAAGTATCGCCAACATCATCAATATTATAATAATAACTAATGGGCTAATACTGATTACTTAAGGGTCCGGCGGAGCTTGAATTGCTTACAAAATCGTAATACCAAAATAAATCATAATCCAGACGATATTCTATCAAATCATATTATTATTCAGATTTGGATACCGTTATTCTAGGTTCCTACCGTCCTATTTCCAGAAACCTGATCTTAGGGGTCAGTGTTCATCCGTAAATAATGGGTTGATGATGTTAAAGAATTGTTTTTTTATGTAAAAATACTTAATGAGAATTAGAAATAGGTTATTGCTCTTTTAAATATTTATATGAATAAGTTTTTGTCTGTTCTTGTTTTTGTTGTCTTTCTGTCTGTTTGTTTTATATTACTGCATGATGTGGTCTCCTGTAATAGAGGAAACACTAGGAATAACTGTTATTGTAAACACTACTATAGCACGTAAGGTGTATTCTTTATTGGAGATCCTAATAAAATAAAATAAATATATAAAGTAGAGCATACTGCACGCCGTACTACCCACACCGGTAGAGCCTCTACGCATGGCGTCACATACGTCGTGTTGTACCGTCGTGCACGGTTCACGACACACTATGGTTCAGTGGTTAGTGCGCGCCTGACACGAGTTCGATGCCCGACTGCTTAAATATGGTGGCACAGTTAAGTATTTTTTTTTTGCTAAGTGTAAAATTTCGCTATGTTTCAGTGGTTAAAAGCTACATGATAAAGGTTTGATGCCAACCGGTATCAACCTCTGTCATTCTGAGAAGAGACTCGTGCCTAGCAGTAGAGAATAAATGTATTTATATAACATAATGTACAATCATCGCAGAGGCGTACTAATGTGCACCCACAGTTCGCCGGTTTTTTAGGTCCCACGTAATAGGGGGCGAGCCTTTTGCCATTATCCGGGCACAAATCCAAACTGCGAGCTGCTACTGAGAATTTCATAGAAAAACCCAATAACACTTTGCTCGACCTGGGGATCGAACCCAGGACCTCTAGCGTAGCAGTCGCGCTTGGGACCACTAGACTAATACGTCTTATATTTGTATAAGAAATACATTTCTTAAATAGTAACTTATCCTTTGTGTAGATTTGGTTCAGTGATTACCGAAGCGTTAGCAGGTTCAATGCCCTGTCGCTCTTAATAAGTGTTACGGCGGGGTGCTTTTGTAAAGGTTGTAATTTTCTCATAAGGGGTGAAGTAATAGGGGTGGTGTTAGTTGCTAATTAGTTTCTATGGTTCAGTGGTTAGTTCGCTATATTTTTTTTAAAAAAAAGCTTACTAGCAATGTGGGTCGCACATTACTAGTATTCTTGTTAACCCCTCGTGCTAAGCTAAATGCTTGTGTTACGAGTGGGTTCACGTCGGTAGTGCAATGGGTGGGTTTCGAACCGGCAACCACATGATCGGAATTCCGACGCCCTAGCCATTAGGCTACGGTCGCTTCAAAAATATTATGTGGGTTTAATTCCCAGGTATAAAAGAGTACCTATTTATTACTAGTTATAAACATAAACAAATAAATAAATCCATAAGTACATGATATTATAAATGTGAAATTATCAAATCCGTTCGTTTGTTTCTTTGTTACGTTTTCACGCATAAATAGCTGAACCAATTTTGTTATTTTAGTGAAGGGAAATTTTCAATCGCGGGCAGGATTCGGACCTGCGTCTTCTGGTTGGATACACCAGACGCTCTGATCTCTAAGGCACCGTGAACCTCACCCGCCTGATTTAAATTTGCCTACACATTCTTAATTTACGTCATATGAACCAATTTTGATTAATTTTGGAACAGTGATAGATTAGACCTTGGAGAAGGACACAGGTTACTTTTCGCCTCAATAGAAGTGGAGGATTTACACATTTGCCGCAAGTCAAAACCAGAGATAGAGAGAATATTGGGAACGGCCGCGCCATTAGCGAACGGTCCTCACTCGTTAACATTTAGGTTGGTATTTATGTGAATATGAATCTTTTAATTTCCGGAACTGGAACACTGGAAGCAATGATAGCCTAGTGATGATACTATGATCGTTGGACTGCCAAGTCAAAGTTCTCGAGTTCGAACCCAAGGCACGCACCTCTGACTTTTCGAAGTCATGTGCGTATTAAATAGTTAATTATCACGCGCTTAAACGGTGAAGGAAAACATCGTGAGGAAACCAGCATGCATGAGAGATTTTCTAGATGGCGTGTGAAGTCTGCCAACCCGCACTAGGCCAGCGTGGTGGACTATAGCCTAATTCATCTCATTCTGAGAAGAGCCCCGTGCCCAGCAGTGGGACAGTATAATGGGTTGATTATATAATAACACTGGCCCCAAATTTGCCACCCCTAAAATCTGCCGCCCTAAGCTGCAGCCTACTGGTAAAACCGCCACTGCATAAATGTGTAACTTGTACCCTTTGCTTTTTTATATAGGACTAGCTTTTGCCAGCGACTTCGTCCGCGTGGAATAGTTACTTTGTTCCCTAGTTCTTCGCCCGCGGTTTCACCTGCGTTGCCCCGTTCCTAAGGGTTGTAGCGTGATGTTTTATAGCTTGAAACCTTTCTCATGAATCACTCATTTTCCCAACATTTCCCTTCACTGCTCTGCTCCTATTGATCGTAGCGTGATGAAAAGTATACTATAACCTGCTCAGGAGTATAAAGAAATCCGTCGAGTGGTTTTTGTTTCTATAACGAACATACAGACAGACAGACAGACAAAAATTTTACTGATTGCATTTTTGGCGTCAGTATCGATCACTTATCACCCGCTGATAGTTATTTTGGAAATATATTTCATAGGATAGGAGATAGATAGGAGGACAAACGAGCAGACGGATCGCCTGATGGTAAGCGATTACCGCCGCCCATGGACACCCACAACACCAGAGGCGTCACAAGTGCGTTGCCGACCTTTTATAAGGGGATTGGGCCTCCGGTAACCTCACTTACTCGACGAAACACAACGTAAGCGTTGTTTAACGCCGGTTTTCTGTGAGGCCGTGGTATCACTCCGGTCGAGCCGGCCCATTCGTGCCGAAGCATGGCTCTCCCACGTATAAGAAAAAATGTTAAATTGAAATATTAACTATATCTTCTTAAATAAATTATTTGATTTGATTTGATTCTTCTTAGTCGGGCACTCTTGTCAGAGTGGTCTTGATAATAACAATGGTGTGTGGGCCGCGACACTAAAAATAACAACAAAATACAAATTGAAAACTTTCTCCTTGATGAAATTGGTTACTAACTATTGAATCTGTATGATTTTTTACAAGATGTAAGCCTCTGACAGACAGACTGACAGGGTAGAAAATTAACATAACATATCATCACGCCTGTATTCCCCGAAGGATTAGGCAGAGGCGTACTAATGTACACCCACAGTTCGCCGGTATATTTAGGTCCCATGTAATCGAGCCTATTGCCATTAACCGGTCACAAATCCAGACTCCGAGCTGCTACTGAGAATTTCATAGAAAAACCCAATAACACTTTGCTCGACCTGGGGATTGAACCTAGGACCTCTAGCGTAGCAGGAGCGCTTGGGACTACTAGACTAATGAGGCAGTAGAAACAGGTATATAGACTGTAAATAATTCTGCACTGTCGGAAAATAGTCTTTCGTGAGTGCATCGATTTGTCTAATTAAACACCTAAATAATTTATGACCGGATATATACGCTGGTCCACTGTCATACTTCACGTGCATTCGCGGTATAGTAAAGTGTGGTATCGTGTCAGGACGGGGCCGAATCCAGACTTACCATCACGACTGTATTCCCCAACGGGTTAGGCAGAGGCGTACTAATACACATGCTGCATCCACAGCTCCCCGGTATGTAATTGGAGCCAAATAACATAGCTTCGTGCTATGTTGTGTTGCTAACGGTGAGCAAGGTCGCCAGAGCTTCGCGAGGAAGCGTTGTGTTGGCAGATAGGATAAGCATCATGCTATTGTCTCCTATGTTGCCAGACCAATTACTCACTAAATTTACAGGGTCGACAACGTGCGAGTGATACCCTTGGTGTTGCAAGCGTCTACAGGCTACGGTAACCGCTTACCATCAGGCAGACCGTATGCCTGTTTGCCACCTTAATGGTATAAAAAAAAATGAAGGCGAACCTATTTCCATTAACCGGGCATAAACTCTAAACTCCGAGCTGCTAGTGAGAATTTAATGGAAAAAACCAATAAGTATCGATTCAGTCTTCAGACAGAATCTCGTCTTTAAACCAGGTTATGGTTATGCCTAGATAAAAAAAGCTTAAAAGTCCGGCGGACCGAACTTCTTTTACAAACGTAATACCGAAATAAATCGTAATTCAAACACAATTTAATCAAATTCTGGTATTATTCTGATTCCGATTCCGTTAATCTAGGTTCCTACGTTACCATTTCATCCGAAATACTTCACTGGAAATAAATGTAAGCAAATGCAATTTTGATAACTTTTCCAAGTTTCGAACGATTTTCCGGTGTTTTATTTCCAGTGAAGTAGTACCAGACCAAATATTATCATAGAAACCTAGACTAACTGTATCCAAATCCGAATAATGACATAATTTGATAGAATATTGTCAGGATTACGATTTATTTCGGTATTACGTTTTTGTGGGCAATTCAAGCTCCGCCGGACTCTTAAAACATTGATATAACGAAGCGCCTTATAAAGTTTTTCGTTTACCGAGAACAGTAACTTGCTATTACCAACTTTATCTTTCCACGACACAGTAAAAGACTACTTTATGTTTGTTAAACATGGCTTGATACGCGCGACAGATGTCAACGTGACATTTCTATTGATACGAAAATTCGATTATCGAACGACGTTGACAAAAATCGATCAAAGTAAAAATAATATTCTAATTATCGATCTTATTGTGACTTTTTGAATTGGTACTTAGGTAATTTAAATATTCTTTACCTGTTTTTTTTTATTGGATAGTAGGGCAAACGAGCAGACGGATCGCCTGATGGTAAGCGATTACTGCCGCCCATGGACACCCGCAACACCAGAGGAGTCACAAGTGCTTTGCCGACCTTTTAAAAGAGGATTGGGCCTCCGGTAACCTCACTTACTCGGCGAAACACAATGTAAGCGTTGTTTGACGCCGGTTTTCTGTGAGGACCCGTACTGTAGTGTAATAAAATAAAATGATTATTAAGGTTTAAAATGTCAGATAAACTATTTGCAGTCTGCTATAGGTACAATGCGTAAGTACTTTGTACACTGTAAATAAATTAATCGATTTATTACATTTTCATAATCGATTTACTTGACTCTGTAGTTAGATGACTCAACTCAAGAACATCTATTTTTGTTTGTCATCAGGTTACTACCAATCAATTACACAGTCCCAATATCAAATCCGACGTTAGATTTGTTTACTAGAGACAGGATTTTGTCTTTTTTTTAGGGGATAGGGGGGCAAACGAGCAGACGGATTGCCTGATGGTAAGCTATTACCGCTGCCCTTTGGCTTTCGGGATTGAGTCTCCGGGAACTTCACTCACTCGGCGAAACACAATTTAAACGTTGGTTAGACGCCAGTTTTCTGTGAGGCCGTGGTATCACTTCGGTCAAGCCGTTCCATTCGTGCCGAAGCATGGCATTACTTGTATCGACCTTATGTCAAAATCCTATCTCTAGTAAGCAAATCTACTGACAGATTTGTTTTTGGAACTGGCCGTTAATCAATAATGTATGACATTGTCTTGCGTACATTTGAATTTAAAATATGAAACTTTTTTTTTAAAATCCCGTTATGGGATATGGCGCCACACTTTTTATGTATTTGCCAGTGTCAAGTATATGGAGTAAACAAGAAATATTTATGAATTCCCGTCATGGGATTATAATATATGGCGCCACACTTTCTGTGTTTGCCAATGTCAAGTATACAGAATAATCCCCAGTAAAACAGTGGAACCTTCACTACTTAAGGCTTCGATGGAGTTTAGGAGTGAACACAAAAGTCACGATTTTCAATTTTATATCATTTGCCTACACTCGCACACGTTCACGAACACTTAATGGTTAACTATCCACTATAATTACACATTAAACTTAGGAGAAACACAAGTTTTGGAAAATAATATAAAACCGACAAAGTGCACTTCACATTTTCTCGCCTAAACTCCTCCAATAAGAAACTTTAAAAGCTGCGTGTGATCTCGATGACAGCTGTCACACGTATCGAAAATTAAAAATTTAACCGAATTAATATTTTGAACGTTTTAAATACCTATCAGTATTCCTCTTTAGATTGATTTTGCTTGTTTATAATTACATTAATGACAGCAACATGCCTACAATATGTTTAAACATCGCATGTCACGGAAAATCGTAGAAAATATATAATTGTATTGCTCGAGTTTTTTTCCAATTAAGCACGTGGTCGATTGTCAATAGCCGCGTCACGCTACACAAGCATACGTGCCGCCTGATGGTAAGCGACATCCGCAGCCTATAGACGCCAGCGGTATCACTCGCGCGTTGTCATCTTGACACCTCAGTTGTTCAGTCTCATTTGCCGAGTAATGTCACTGGCTACATTACCCTTCAAACCGGAACACAATAATGTTGGCACATTATTGTTTAGGGACAGAATATTAATTGGTAATGCAGTGGTACCACCTCAGATGCACTCAGCTGCAGAGATCTACTACTTAGTTAATATTAATAACTACCTTTTACCCCGTGTGGCAACGGGTTAGAATACTGTTCCTCACTGCCGTAAGAGGCGTGAAAATATCTGACTTGCTCGCTCTTAGGACCTCTTGTGGTCTGACTGGCTGGCGACCACTCTTACGTCGGAGTCTGTCGTAAAGCAACGCGGTGTGTGGACGTAAGAGCGAGTTCCCTTCGATTGCAGCGGCTCTGGCAGTCTTCAGTCCGTAAGGGCTCTTAAGGGTTGGCAAGGCATCAGCAGTTCCTCTGGTGTTGCAGGTATCCTTGGGCGACGATGACTACATACCACCAGGTGGCTCGTCAGCTCATTTGCCGACTTAATCAATAAAAAAAAACTATTTTTGACACAAAATATAGGTGCGACAGAAGATGTAGTAACAAAGATTGAGAAAGGTATGTTATGGTGGTTTAGGCATGTAGAGAGGATGGATGAACGAAGATTGACGAAACGAGTATACATGGCCAGAACGGATGGAAGAGTTGGCAGCGGCCGACCTCGGCGAACGTACCACAACCAAATTGCGGACGTTTTCAAGGTCGGGTTAAAAGCACCCTAAACCGACGATCATGCATTTTACGTGGGCGAACCATGCTTAGGCGCGAATGGGCCAGCTCGACCGGAGTGATACCACGGCCTCACAGTAAATCGGCGTCAAACAACGCTTACGTTGTGTTTCGCCGAGTGAGTGAGGGTACCGGCGACCCAATCCCCCTTTTAAAAGGCAACGCACTTGTGACTCCTCTGGTGTTGCGGGTATCTATGGGCGGCGATAATCGCTTACCATCAATCGATCCATCTGCTCGTTTGCCCTCCTATCCCATAAAAAAAGGAGCTTAATGAACTTAGATAAAGAGAAAGTCGTGTGCCAGGACCGTAGCAAGTGGGTCTCTGCCTACCCCAATGGGCGACAGGCGTGAATATATGTATGTATGTTTCATCGGTTTAAGCGTGAAAATATAACATACAAACAGACAGAGTTACTTTCGATTTCATATTATTAGTTCGTATTGCATGTATATAGGAAAAACACGTGATTTCTTATTTCAATACGTAATAGAAAAAAAGCTAATTAATGAATAAAAAATATTCCCATAATTATTATTTATTCATCGGTAGATCTAGAAGATTATCCTATTTAATTATAAATGATTGCAATTAAATGATATTAATTGGATTGTATTGTCTATAGAATTGTCTGCTCCATTACTCTCGGTGCGACTGCTACGCTAGAAGTCCTGGGTTTCACTCCCAGATTGAGCAAAGTGCTAGTATTGAGGTTTCCATGAAATTCTCTGTAGCAGCTCAGAGTTTAGAATTGTGCTCCACGGTCATCAGTTCTACGGCAGAACTGACGGCCGCTGGGGCAGAAAGGTTCTCGAGTGGAGACCACGCACTGGAAAGCGCAGTGTGGGACGACCTCCAACGAGATGGAAGGAAGACCTGGTGAAGGTCGCTGGGAGTCGTTGGATGCAGGCGGCATGTAACCGGTCCCTGTGGAAGTCTTTTGGGGAGGCCTTTGTTCAACAGTGGTCTTCTATTGGCTGATATGGTGAATGGCTTGATTCCTATTATTACATGCGATCTAAATATAGCGGCAAACTGACAGTGTACATAAGTGCACTTCTGCCTATCACTTTGATGGATACAGGCGTAATAGTATGTTACTGTATAATTTATGTTGATAGCTTGAAAATCCGTCAAAGTCAAAGTCAAAATGTTTTATTTCAATATAGACCACTAAAATAGGTCCTTTGGAAAAGTCAAAAAAAAAGTCACGGTTCCAAAAAAGTGGGTCATATGGAGAAGAGCCGGCAAGAAACTCCATAGATACTCTTTTTTACAAAGTTGTTCCAAATAGTTAATGAGAATCATGCAGTTTAATACCTATATTAAAAGATTTATTCATTATCCAAAAAAAAATAGGGATTGCCACAGCAAGTAAGAGCTGACGAGCTCCGACAGACAGCACCCGTTCACGAGCATGACGTGCGTATCGGCATGGTTCGACTCAACCATATTATTGTAGGGAGTAAAACAACCCGACACACAACGCCACCATCAGCCACCAACATCAGTGTCCGTCAACCAATACTTATCAATGGTCCTATGGGTCTTTCTTGAAAAGGCTTCAGATATTGTTTTGCATTGTAACCCACATTTGCTACTAAGTACTATATGTCTGGACTAAAGAGACCATATTTCTCTAAGTTTGTTTCGGTGTTTCTTCTCAGAGGTCGTCAGTTAGGAAATGCCGGCGCCATCTAGTTAAAAAAATATAAAACAAAAGTGTCCTTATAAGATCTATTAACATAAAGAAATATACATACATATATACAATCACGCCTTTCTCCCACAGGGGTAGGCAGAAACTATAGACCGCCAATTGCTATGATTCTTGCATACTTCTTTTGCTTCTTCCACATTCATACATCCTCTCATACATACACGCCGGTTGCAAGTGCTACGCACCTGACCTGTTTGAAGGATTTCGCCAATAAGATCGGAGTATGTCCTTCTAGGGCGACCTCTACCGACGTTGCCGCTGATATTCGCCTTATAAATTCCTTTCGTTAATCGTCTTTCATTCATTCTTTCAACATGTCCAAACCATCTCAGCGTATTCCTTTCAATACATCACTACATCGTCTTTCAGCCCGCAACGTTGTCTTATCACACTGTTCCTCGATCTATCATTCCGAGTTACACAGACCGCACCGTACATACATCGTAAGGAACGCGTTTCAGAAAGATTATATAGGTACTTACTAATTTATCATTTATCCTAACTAACCCATCAAAGGTCAAGTATTAACATCATTGTTCTTAGAAATCACAAAAATAGGCGATGTCATAATAATCACCATTGTGGCGTGATTATAGTGGTGATACAAGCGGTTATTAGTGGGTCAGTGTGGTAAGAGGCATAACCAGCGCGGGAAACGGCCGCAGTTACTCCGCACTCTTAAACGCACATTATTATGTTAGCGGTACTTATTGAACGTAGTATAGTTGGTTTTGATACTTTTAGTTTATTTATATACGTAGATCTGATCTGATTGGCGAAATCCTTCAAAAAGGTCAGGTGCGTAGCACTCGCAACCGGCGAGTATGTATGAGAAGATGTATGAATGTGGAAGAAGCAAAAGAAGTATGCAAGAATCGTAGCAAGTGGCAGTATATAGTTTCTGCCTACCCCTGTGGGAGAAAGGCGTGAGTGTATGTATGTATGTATGTATGTATGTATGTAAATACGTAGACTTTCTCCCCGTGTGACTTCCATTCAGAGACAACTCTTAATTGCTGTGGCAATCCCTAATTCTTTTTGTATATTGAATAAATCTTATACATCATACTGCAGAATTCTCAGCAACTATGTGGAACAAAGTTGTAAAACATAATATTGTAATCAAGTTTTTTTTTATCTATGGAGTTTCTTGCCGGCTCTTCTCCATACGACCCACTTTTTAGAACCGTGCAACTAGTTTTGACTTTTCAAAAGTACCTATTTAGTGGTCTAATTGAAATAAAACTTTTTGACTTTTGACTTTTGAGAGGCATCTTGTTAGAGCCGAGAAAATTTATGTTTAGGTTGGAGACTGTCGTATAGTACCTTGGTGTGTGTTTCGACTTTTGCGCGGGGAGTTGCCCTCGGTTGCAACGCAGCGGTCCCGGCAGTCTGCAGTCCGTAGGGGGCTCTTAATGCTCGGCAACCCATCAGTAACTTCTGTGATGTTGAAAGTGTTCATGCGCGGCAATGATTACTTACCAGGTGGCTATTAAGGTTCATACATGCGCGCCGGTTGCGAATAGCACCTGGCCTTTTTGAAGGACGTCACTGATAAGGTCGGTGTAATGTCTTTCTAGGAGGTCTCCTTTTAGTTTATATGAGATAAACTTTTTAGACAAGCGACTGCTACGCTAGAGTTGCTGGGTTCGATTCCCAGGTCGAGCAAAGACGTTATTAGCTTGAAATTCTTAGTAGCAGCTCGGAGTTTGGATTAGCTCCCGGTGAATGGCAATAGGCTCGCCCCCCATAACATGGGACCTAAAACATACAGGTAAACTATGGGTGTACGTAAGTACATCTCTGCCTAAACCTTCTGGGAATAAATAATGGTATGATTACTGTCTTACAAAATAAAAGGCAAATAATAGCAAGTATCAAGATTATTCGCTACCTACTAGATCAAAGTTTGTATTGCAAACAAATTGTTCTGGGAATGATGATAAAAGTTGCGCCTGCGACCATCTCGCGGTGACCTTGTGCCTACATCTTCACGCTTTTACCTTTTGAGCCGAGCAGAATTATAGATGACTAGAGTTCCCGTGCGCAGCCTCACATGCGTACTTAGGTAATTTTCGTTTCTAAAATATACTGTGCCCACTGTACCTACACCATGGAGGTTTCATATCATAAAATGTGTTAAGTCTTATTTATAAGGCCGAAAACAATTGTCAAAATGTCAACAGCGAATGACAGCTGACAGCTGTACATAATCTTGATGATGTCACGGTTTATTAAATATGTGTGTGTGTATACTCCTGTAGTTTCGGCTGTGCGTTGATACGTCAGTCAATCAGTAGATCAGTCGGTCAGGTTCTTCTTTTATATTGTGATTCTTTTACCGTCTGCCTCATTAGTCTAGTGGTCCCAAGCGCGACTGCTACGCTAGAGGTCCTGGGTTCGATCCCCAGGTCGAGCAAAGTGTTATTGAGTTTTTCTATGAAATTCTCAGTAGCAGCTCGGAGTCTGGATTTGTGCCCGGTTAATGGCAATAGGTTCGCCCCCTATTACAAGGGACCTAAACATACCAGGCGAACTGTGGGTGTACAGTTGTACGCCTCTGCCTAACCCTTCGGGGAGTACAGGCGTGATGGTATGTATGTGTAAGTTTTTCCGTTTTTCCACTTAGTTTATTAATTTTTTATACATAATGACATTCAGTTCTCGAACGCTGAGAACTTTGTTTTTCTATTATCGACTTCGGTCCAACTTGGACATTAAATCAATGTCAGCACATCCTGTTATTGCACTATTGTACCTGCTTGAAGATTGTAATACAAATTATTTTAAATGTCCATGGAGTTTCTTGCCGGATTCTTCTCCATAGGATCAACTTTTTTGGAACCGTGCAACTAGACTCATTAACGTTTCATAAACGCTTGTCAAAGCTTATTTGAAATAAAAACATTTTGAACTTTATACTTGATACATACTTATAGATGATAATTACTTTCACTTACTTGTTTACTTTCATGAATATTTAATGTTCTTATATGATTTAGTGATATGCTTATATAAACCGGGACACTTAAGTCGTTTTAGAGCCGAAAGGACGGTATTATACTCATCATTAGGAACACCTTTTACTATGGAACCAACCCTGAAATCACGAAAAAAACAGCTGTTCCATACATTTGTGTACACTGAACTTTTTTTACGTGGGAGAGCCATGCTTCGACACGAATGGGCCGGCTCGACCGGAGTCCTCACAGAAAGCCGGCCTTATTAAGGAGTGCAGCTCAACCCCATGTCTTACTTGAAAGCTCTCCGGACCTGACCTAGTATTAAAAGGAATGTGATTTTAAATGTCACTAAGTGTAGTAGTGAATGTGGAACCTTTGCATTTCGGCCGCTCACTTGTACAGATGAGAGAATGTCCCACGACGCACCAAAATTAGGTACCTACAAGTGCGACCCTGTAAACGTAAAGACTGATTCCATGAACAAAATATACACTATGTTAAAAGCAGCCTGTCCGATCCGAAAGAGGCATAGTTTTATTTTTATGGGATAGGAGGGTAAAGGAGCAGACGGATCGCCTGAAGGTAAGCCATTACCGCCGCCCATGGACACTCGCAACACCAGAGGAGTCATAAGTGCGTTACCGATCTTTTAAAAGGGGATTGGGCCTCCGGTAACCTCACTCACTCGGCGAAACGCAACGTAAGCATTGTTTGACGCCGGTTTTCTGTGAGGCCGTGGTATCACTCCGGTCGAGCCGGCACATTCGTGCCGAAGCATGGCTCTCCCACGCAAATTAATAGTTGATACGATTCTAAATTATTTAACCCACAGTGGAACTGTTTGTACAATCATGTAATTCATGTAATTCTTTGATATTTCTAGGCTGAACAAAGACGATTTTAGCTACTATGGTAGACCGTATGCTTGTTTGTCATCTAAATATATTTTTAGCTAATTCGCTCTTGAAAGAGCGGTTGTGTCCATCGTGTAGTAGTGATATCAGTTGGGGGCAGATATTATTCGCCTCACGATGTCCCGCCATCTCTCTCTGTTGGCTGTCATCCTACACTCATTTATTGGGCCAATCACTGCGTTCTTGATTTGATCTGTCCATTGCATTGGTGACCTACCGCGAGGTCTTGTACCGTCAACCCTGCCCTGCACAACCAGTCGCTCGATGGATCCCTCATCTCTTTGCGACACGTGGCCAAATAATGTACAAAAGCGCTTCTGTACGATTGCTGATAGATGCTCCTTGATGCTGAGTTCTACAAGTATTGAGACGTTAGTTCTAAATTCGGTCCATGATACTCCTAACAGTCGTCCCCACTACTACATTTCCAGAGGGTCTACCTTTATCTTTTCGTCTAAATATATAAAGAAAGAGATTCTCACCAACTATTACAAAATAGATCATAATCTTTTTTCACAAAAGTTCAATCACATAATTATAACAATCGTTGACCTTTTCAAACAATTTGTATCGATAGTTATAATGGCCATAGACCGTAGGAACATCACGATACATGTGACCGCCATTACAGTTGGTTAAAGAACCATTTATTACCATGAGAACAATCAATAATTAATTGAAAAGATTCGTTCGGATAAATAATATCATAACACACGTTTGGCGTAGCGGCTGAGCGATCGGCTTCTGCGTCACGTGTTGTGGGTTTGATCCCCACACGGAGCAAATATTTGTATGATCTACAGGTAGTTGTTCCGGGTCTGGGCGTTTATGTATGTGAGAATTTGTGTTTGTAAACGCACCCACGATACAGGAGAAAATCCAAGTGTGAGGCAACGTTTTTTTTTTTTAATAGTCAATGTCAAATCGTTTTATTTTTGAAAAGTCAAAACTAGTTAGTGGGTCTTATGGAGAAGAGCTGGTAAGAAACTCCATAGATACTTAAAAAAAAAACATGATTACATTATTAATCTTTATAACTTTGTTTTAAACAATTGCTGACAATTACGTATGCAGTTGGATGTGTCCATCACGCTTGTATTCCCCCAAGGGTTAGGCAGATTAAATGATATTTAATTCAAGAGTGTCCATGGAGTTTCTTGCCGGATTCTTCCCATAGGATCAACTTTTTGAAACCGTGCAACTAGACTCAATAACGTTTCATAAACGCTTGTAAAAGCATATTTGAACTAATTGAAATAAATCTTTTAAGGACACTTTTACAAGTCAATGTTTTTTTTTAACTAGATGGCACCGACATTTCCTAACTGACGACCTCTGAGAAGAAACACCGAAACAAACTCAGAGAATCATGGTCTCTTTTGAAGTCCAGATATAGTACTTAGTAGCAAATATGCGAGTAAGAGAGTGTAAGTAATGTAAGACAATGTCTGAAATGGCCTAATCACCCACAGTTCACCGGTATGTTTACACCCTACGTAATAGGTGCTGCTCAAACTCAACTGCTTCATTAGCCTAGTGGTCCAGAGCGCGACTGTTTGAATACACTCCAGGTCGAGCAATTATTAGGTTTTTCTATTAAGGGTCCGGCGGATCTTCGATTGCCCGCAAAAACGTAATACGAAAATAAATCGTAATCTAGACAATATTCTATCAAACTATGTTATTATTCGGATTTGGATACCATCAATCTAGGTTCCTAGCGTACTATTTCGCCTACTACTACTTCCTACTACTACTACTAGGTTCCTACGTTACCATTTTGTCCAAAATACTTCCCGGGAAATAAAAGATTGGAAAATCGTTCCAAACTTGGTAATTTGATAAAAAATTGCATACGCTTATATTTATTTCCAGTGCAGTATTTTGGACAAAATGTTAACGTAGGAACCTAGATTAACGGTATCGGAATCCGAATAATAACACAATTTGATTAAATTGTGTTTAAATTACAATTTATTTCGGTATTAAGTTTGTAAAAAAAATTCGGTCCGCCGGACTCATAGATTCTCATGCTTAGTAGTCCGCGACCGCCAAACTAATGAGACAGATTAGTATGATAGTTAGTTGATTATGTTTTTATGTATATTTTAATATACATAAAAAACATAATCAACCCATTATACTGTCCCACTTCTGGGCTCGGGTTTCTTCTCAAAATGAGAGCGAGGAGGAGACCTTCTCTCGGCCTTTTTGTAAGCATTTATGATTCTAGTTGCATGAATCACATTTTGATTCATCACACGTAGCCATTAATTAACCCATTATAGTCTCCCACTGCTGAGTCTCCACTCAGAATGAGAGGGATATAGTCCACCACGCTAGCCTAGTGCGGGTTGGCAGACTTCACACGCCGTCGAGAAAATCGGTGCAGGTTTCCTCACGATGTTTTCCTTCACCGTTTAAGCGCGTGATAATTAACTATTAATACGCACATGACTTCGAAAAGTCAGGGGTTGGTTGAACTGCGAAGTGCCATTATACTGTCAACATCATCAGCCTATAGCAGTCCACTGTTGGACGTAGGCCCCCCCCAATGTGCACTATTTCACCCTGTCCTCGGCTTGTCCAGCTTCCGCCAGCAAATCATCACTCCATTATACTGCACCACAGCTTATTTTAAAGTTTTTTAATATTACCCAGCTATTTATTAGGCATTCCCATATAAATGAGGTAACATTGACAGTACGAGACAATTTAATTAATGTTTTTATATGGAGGTATAGTTGCGCACGCCTCGGCGAGCGCGGTCCAGCGCGCGTGGGAAACACACAAGAATATTATGGATAAGACTGTCACTGAAATCATCCCAAGATATTTTTTTTATTCTTGATAGGCTTGCGCTTGACCGCCAGTTAGTCTGATGTTAAGCGACACTGCGATCTACGATGGAGCGCGCTTGCTTAGAAGAAACCGATTCACTCCTGATTTAAAGACACCAACATTATATCTATCGGGGAAGACCCACTCGGGAAGCGCATTCCACATTTCAGCGGTACGCATGATAAAAGTGGACTTACAGTTTTGCGTTTCAAAATATTATGTAGGTATATTTTTTTAATTTCTTACAATTGACATCATAAATATATACATTACCATCACGTCTGCATTCCCCGAAGGGTTAGGTAAAATTGTGCTAATGTACACACCCACAATTCTATATTTGGCTGAACGGATCTGGATAAAATTGGCACAGAGATAGATTATAGTCTGGAATAACACATAGGCTACTTTTTATCTAGGTCGAACCGAATTCTGAAGTCCACGCAGACAATGTCGCGGGCAGAAGTCAGTAATGAAAAAAAAAACACAAATACACTAACACAGATTCCACGATTCCCATTGCATATAATTATAAATACAAAAAAATATTGGAATACGTCTGCTCATTTGTAAAACGTAACAACAAAAACATAACATACCATCACGCCTGTATTCCCCGAAGGGTTAGGCAGAGGCGTACTAATGTACACCCATAGTTCGCCGGTATGTTTTGGTCCCATGTAAGAGAGGGCGAGCCTATATTGCCATTAACCGGGCACAAATCCAGACTCCGAGCTGCTACTGAGAATTTCATTGAGAAACCCAATAACACACTTTGCTCGACCTGGGGATCAAACCCAGGACCTCTAGCGTAACAGTCGCTCTTGGCACCACTAGACTAATGAGGCAGTAAAACAAAAAATAATATGATGATTCTGACTCCAAGACTTGCATGACGTAATGATGACTTCATCATTTTTTTTTACAACTAATTATTATGATTTTTTGTCAACTCACAGCGTAATATTATGAGAAAGTTAATATTTATGTATAGAGCGAATTACCTGTTCATAGTTGGTTGAAAGATTTGACGACTACATGTAATATTTTTATTAGATAATATTATTTTAGTGATTTTAGGATCGATAGAAGTTAAATATGGCACACTCTTGCTATTCATATATAAGATTAAAATTTTCATCATACCAATACGCCTGAATCCGCGGTGGGTTAGGCAGAGGTATATAATTTTATACCCACATTCAGTGTAATTGTGACGGAGAATAAAAATGGAAGTCTTGCGATGGGATTTAATCACCTAAATTATGGTTGAGCTACACGGTCACTGATGCATGCGTGCCGTCAGTTGGGACTGGTCTACTCAAGCTGCTATGGTTCTTTCCTCAAAAGGCCATTTCAGACATTACCCTACATCGTACCATTCACATATAAGTGTTCTTCCATGTCTGGACTTTAAAAGAGACCATGATTCTCTGAGTTTGTTTCGGTGTTTCTTCTCAGAGGTCGTCAGTTAGGGAATGCTGAAGCTATCTAGCTAAAAAAAACCCCAAACCATTGACATGTAAAAGTATCTCTAAAGAATCTACTTGCAGAATAAATAATTTCATTTCATTTCATCACTTTATTTTTGATTATGGAAACACAGTTGAGTAGAGCTTCGCTTTGCACAATATATTTTACTCGAATGCCATCATTTAAGCCAAGTACCCTGCCTTTTATTAAATTCTAAGAACGGAAATTAGATTATGTCGATTACAAATTAAGTATCTATACTTTTATGACTGATTGATCAATTAAAATAAATAATTGTGATGAGAATACTTTAAATAATACATAATGATCTGTTACGCTATACAATACTAATTAATCAACTATTATTTTAAATAACGGAAGGAAGGATCGTTTCTGATTATTATACATGTGTATAAAAGAGGGCTAACTTATTGATATAGCAGGGCACAAACCTAAAGTCTGAGCATTTTATAGAAAAACCCAATAACACGTTGCTCGATCTCAGACGGTAAAAGACTGGAGGCAGGTCTTTGGAGTATAAGACGATGATATTGGTCATATTGCTTCCATCTTTTTGGCAGTCGGGTTTTTTGATTTTTTAATGTACCGCGGGAGAGCCATACTTCGGCACGAATGGGCCGGCTCGACCGGAGTGATACGAAAAGTATTTTTAAATTTAAATAATCTTACGTTTAAACAAAGCTACCCTTGACATGATTAAATACCAAAGTTTCGTTTGGTTTTACTTCAATATGTAATATTTACATAAGTCTCAGAAATCAATAACTGTCTAAGTTTGAAATTGTAGAAATGGGGAACTTTTTGGAATGTTATTTTATTTATAAAAAATAACAATTAGAATTGATTATCGTTTAGCCAAATAATTTAATACATAATATTAATAAAACACTTAATTATTTAGTTACAAACAATATTAATTAGTTTACATTTATATTCTATTCGTCAAAACAGTCGTATCCATACAAATCCAACGCTGTGTATAAAACAATGCGGCGCCCGCGCTCACATTTCAGTGTAGTGCAGTGCTTATAACAGTGTACAGTGATACAGTGCTCATTCGGTATGTAGTGCATTTTTATCACTAATCTTACAATTCGTCCAAAATAACTGTACATGTTTGAAATTAGCCGCGATACTTAAATCATATTAATAAGTGTTCTTACACAAAAATATCGAAATGACGTTTGGAGACAGAGGTGTACTAATGTACACCCACAGTTCGTCGGTATGTTTAGGTACCATGTAATAGCGGGTAAGCCTATTACCATTAACCGGGCACAAATCAAAACTCAGAGCCGCTATTGAAAAGTTCATAGAAAAATCCAACAAAACTTTGATCGACTAAAAAAATAAATATAATTAAATTATATAAAATCAGACAATAAGAATATAAACACCATAAATATATGTAAATATGTATACTATATGCGCAATCTAGTTGTCAAATGATGCTGAACCCTCTTCCTCTCTCCTAATCTTTGCTGTGCCCGACAGGGTCAATAATGATCTATATATACTATTTCTTAGTTTTCCTATCCTGAGTTCCAAAAAATTTTATAAAATTTTTAGTTTTCTTAATTTCGAAGAAAAAAAATTAAAAAGTGTGATGACGTCACTTATACGGCGGAAACTGAGTAAATAGAAATTTTGCCGAAATAATAGTGCCTAAATCAATAACGAATCACTACATAGTATAAAACAAAGTCGCTGTCGCTGTCTGTCCGTCCTATGTATGTATGCTTAAATCTTTAAAACTACGCAACGGATTTTGAAGCGGTTTTTTTTATAGATAGAATGATTCAAGAGGAAGGTTTTAAGCTATTTAATATTACGCTACGGCTCTTAGGAATGGGGGCATGGGGGGGGGGGCGCTAGTGGGTAATATAACGTTATGAATAATGATGATAGATGCCAAACTGACATATGTAAGACAATTTTTTTAAGGGTGAAAAAAAAACTTCCTGTCAACGTATAACTGTATATATGTCGTATTTGGCATTTACGTCTGTTTAGAATAGAAAGAACTTCAAAGTCGAAAATAAATATGAAAATGATTGAATATCGGGAAAATAAAAAATAAATAATGACTGCCTCATTAGTCTAGTGGTCTCAAGCGGGACTGCTACTCTAGAGGTCCTGGGTTCGATCTCCAGGTCGAGCAAGGTGTTATTGGGTTTTTCTATGAAATTCTCAGTAGCAGCTAGGTATCTGTATTTGTGCCCGGTGAATGGCTATAGGCTTTCCCTCTATTACATGGCACCTAAAACATACCGGCGAACTGTGGGTGTACATTAAATACGCCTCTGCCTAACCCTTCGGGGAATACAGGCGTGATGTTATGTTATGTTATGTAAAAAATACGGGTATCCTATTTTTCGATCTAGTTTCAAATAAAATTATATTATTTAATGAAATGTTGTCAATTTTACCATTACTACCTACAGGCTACTTTTGTAAAGTTAAAAAAAACTATCTTCTGGTTAGATACATCAGACGCTCTGACCGCTAAGCCCCACCGAGTCCCACCCGCTTGATCGAAATTTGCCTTCACATTCTGAACTTTACGTCATTGGTTCCAAATAGTAGGTCTTATGGAGAAGAACTAATAGGAAACTCCATAGATATTCCTTTAAATAAATTAATGTTTGTATCGACTAATCTATCATTACGTCGACTATCATGTTTGAATATCTTCATTCCTGTATATAGCGTGATGTTTCATTTTCCTGTTACTTTCTATTTGTTTTACATTTCATATTGAACGAACTGCAATGATTATTCAAGTGTGGCGTCAAGTTTTTACGCATTAACTGTTTTGAATTGAACCCTATGACTTTTGTGACGTCTCAAAATCATCAACGCATATACTGTCCCACTGCTGGGCACGGGTCTCCTCTCAGAATAAAAGGGATTAGGCTATAGTCCACCACGCTAGCCCAATGCGGGTTGGAAAACTTCAAACGTCGAGAAAATGTCTCAGGCATGCAGGTTTCCTCGCGATGTTTATCCTTTACATATTTTGGGCTTCTGACTACTTAGAATTACGATCTAAGGATTGTCATAGATGTTCGTATGATAACCGGAACCGACGGCTTTACGGGCTCTCCGAGGCACGGAGAGGTCTCGATCCCATATTTTGGTTATGGTTTGGTATTATTCCACTGCGTTGCACGGGTCTCCTCTCAGACTGAGAGGGTTAATCACGCTATCCTAGTGCGGGTTGGTAGACATGACAGATATACCTAGCAGGTTCCATATACTGACAAGTTATTTCTTAGCCACGAGCCGCTATTAACTTGATTATATTTTAATTATAAATACTAAAAGCCGTTATCTCCCAAAAGAACCCTTTGAGGAATACATCATGCATCCCTAGATTATGATCGAGCTACACAATGACTGATGCATGCCGTCAGGTGGGACTGGTCTACTCAAAGCCGCTATGGCTTTTTCTTCAAGAGGCTATCTCAGACATTACCCTGTATTGTAACACTTACATATTGCTACTATTATGTCTGGACTTTAAAAGAGCTGACGAGCCACCTGGTGGTATATAGTCATCGTCGCCCATGGACACCTGCAACACCAGAGGAGTTGCTAATGCGTTGCCGAGCTTTAAGAGCCCCTACGGACTGCAGACTGCCGGAGCTGCAGCAACCGAGGGTGAACTGGCTGTTACGCGCAAAAGACGAAACACACACCAAGATGCTTTACGACTGACTCCGACCTAAGGGTGGTCGCCAGCCAGTCAGACCACAATAGGTCCTACCACTTCGCAAGTCAGATATTTTCTCGCCTCTTACGGGATGCCTATCTAAGTAGCACTGAGAGACAGTATTCTTACCCGTCCTCACACGAGGTAAGACCATGATTCTCTGAGTTTATTTCGGTGTTTCTTCTTAGAGGTCGTCAGTTAGAAAATGCCATCTAGTTAAGGGTTACATTGCCCAATGACCTTGAGGATTTAGTCTTTGTGCTAGTATTTGTTAGTCACAGGCATTGTGGGGGTGCTTCACACGGGCTGCTAGTGAGGTTTCGGGTATTTCTTCATTATTTCAAAATATTCAAAGAAATAAGAAAATAAAAACAATACAAGTTGCTAATTACGTCATTACAATTTTCTTGGTATAAAAATCATGACTGTTAAGCCGTTAAAGAGAAAAAATACAAATTAGGTTAAAAAAGACCTATTTACTTAAATTATTATCCAAAATTGGGGCAAATTCATAAAAATTTTAAACAATACAATTTGTTTGTGATGACCTTAAGTATAACATATATTTTTTATATGGCAAACGCACATAAGGATTCCACTAGAAACTTCTTTAAAGCTAGGGTGTTTTTTTGGATTTGAGCGATGTAATGCCCTTAAAGAAAAAACATTTATTTATAAAAGACACCTGTATTCCCCGAAGGGTTAGGCAGAGGCGTACTTAATGTACACCCACAGTTCGCCGGTATGTTTAGGTCCCATGTTACAGGGGGCGAGCCTATAGCCATTCACCGGGCACAACTCCAGACTCCGAGATGCTACTGAGAATTTCATAGAAAAACCCAATAACACTTTGCTCGACCTGGGGATCGAACTCAGGGCCTCTAGTGTAGCAGTCGCGCTTGGGACCACTAGACTAATGAGGCAGAAATAAATATAATTTACCATTATTATTTACAGCCGCGATATTGTATTACAAAATGCTTGATTTCATCATTTCCTGTCTTTCCCATGAAAATATTACGCCATATGTAGTTCGGACTATGAATACATAATTGCATTATGTTCTCTTTCCTCAGTACTCTCATCATTAGAAAGGATTGCAGGGAGTACATTATGTATATTAGCATTATTGAGTAACTGTATTATTACATAGATAGATATAGGAGGTGGGTGTCTTTAAATCACGAGTGAATCGGTATCTTCTAGACAAGCGCGCTCCATCGTAGATCGCAGTGTCGGTTCACATCAGGCGAACTGGCGGTCAAGCGTAGGCCTATCAAGAATAAAAAAAAACTGTAACTAACTTGCGTGTATCTTGCAGTACCTAAGTACAAGGAGGGCTTATTCTGCGTGAATCGGATTGCTAGTAATCAACAAAAATGCAAGGTAGCTGTTAGTAATTTTGACATTAAGACGTCCAATACTCATACCTCAGTCTACCCGTGACAATGGATGCTGTAAAGGATCCGAAACGTCGAGAATTAAATAACATCAATACAACGCGATAAAATCCGTAAAAAGTAGTTTTATTTCAATAATAATTATTAAATCAAGGTGTGGCTTAGTCATAATGACGTTGATCAATTGCCGCGGTCAATTTATGGATGGGAGGTCCATACTAATTTATATTCCATAGGTACTATTTTTTATTACGTTTTTACGCCTAAACTGCTGGAATGATTTTAATGAATTTTGGTACACAGATAAATTGGACCAATATAGCAATACCCAATAAAACTGCTCGACCTGGGAATCGAACCCAGGACACTCTAGCGTAGCAATCGCGCTTGGAACTAAGGCAGTTTCATTCACTATTCTCCGCCATAAAATATTGCTTCATGCGAAAAAACTTTTGGCTAGCAATTACACAACTGAATTGTTTGAGTTCAAACAAAATGCCGTCTATATTAAAGGTGTGAGAGAATTTTGAAATATTTGAACATTGTAATATTATCATTTGGCCATCTTTACTGTGGGTAAATAATGTTTTTATGTGTAACTACTATTTAAGTTACATTTTTATACGACCTGTAACAGAATAAGCGCAAAAACTGAAAGTATTTTGTGTGTATCTAACCAGAAGACGCAAATTCGAATCCTGCCCGAGATTGAATTTTTCCTTCACTAAAAGAACTTTAAACGATAAACAGTGATAGCCTAGTGGTATGACCGTTGGACTGCCAAGTCATGGGTCTCTAGTTCGAACCCAAGGCACGCACCTCTGACTTTTCGAAGTAATGTGCGTATTAAATAGTTAATTATCATGCGCTTAAAAACGGTGAAGGAAAACATCGTGAGGAAACCTGCATGCCTGAGAGATTTTCTCGATGGCGTGTGAAGTCTGCCAACCCGTACTAGGCCAGAGTGGTGGACTATAGCCTAATCCCTCTCATTCTGAGAGGAGACCCGTGCCCAGCACTGGGACAGTGTAATGGGTTGATTATGTATGTATGTATATGTTAAAAGGTAAGGTGGCATCGTACGACATTGAACTAATTGTAAAGTAAGTGGTGTCGATTGAGAAGCAAAGTAACTTGCTTTTCAATAGATGTCGCCAACGTCACCTTATAACATAAATTCAGAATGTGAAGGCAAATTTCAATCATGCGGGAGGGGATCGCTGTGTCTTCGAGGTCAGAGCGTCTGGTGTATCTAACCAGAAGACGCAGGTTCGAGCAGAATCTTAGCATGGAAAATGCAAAAAAAAATCACAAAAAGATATGTGCCAGGATGTTATATCCGAACGCTGATATTCTGCTGGATCCCGACGTACTTCCGAATATCGAGCAAACCACCACCAACGCCTCCCCTGATCCATCAGTGAGTCGAGTTATGGAAAACTTGAAACCTATTTGCAAAAATTGTTATTGTGTGCGTGTACCGATATCGTAGTCGTCGTGAGTACGAGTGTACGGCCACAAGGTGTGCGTTTAGCTGTTCTAACAAATTTCTTGAAAAAAAAAAGCTTTGTCTCAAAATGACTTCAGGGTTTCGTTATTTTTTTTTAAATTTAAAGCATTGCCCCGCACTAGAATTTTCTCTTGTATCGTGGGTGCGTTTACAAACACATATTCTCATACACACAAACGCCCAGACCCGGAACAACTACCTGTAGATCATACAAATATTTGCTCCGTGTGGGGATCGAATCCACAACACGTGGCGATCGTGTCGTCAAAATAATTATAATTATGATTCGATATTCTAATTGATGAATGATGTGTTTGATAACTTGCGTTTATTCTGTTACATACTGTGTATAATTAGTCGTCAAAGTCAGTATCAGTTTCGACTATTTTTATCATGATTTTAATAACAATCGCAGTTTTACCCGCTGTGCCATTCTCCTAACGGTCGTAGCGTGATGTTAAATCCTTACTAATATTATAAACGTGAAAGTTTCTGAGTATGGATGTATGGATGTTTGTTACTCTTCCACGCCAGAATGGCTGAAAGGATCTGGATAAAATTTGGCACACAAAAATGTTTATCCAGGTCGGACCCAATCCTGATGTCCACCCAGACAAAGTCGCGGGCAGACACTAGTAGCACATAATAGGGTGTTTCATATAGCAGCCAGATAGCCTAGTGATATGACCATCGGACTGCCAAGTCGAAGGTCTAGAGTTCAAATCCAGGGCACACACCTCTGACTTTTCGAAGTCATGTGCATATTAGAGTTAATTATTACGCGGTTAAACGGTGAAGGAAAACATCGTGAGGAAACCTGCATGCCTGAGAGATTTTCTCAACGGCGTGTGAAGTCTGCCAACCCGCACTAGGCTGGCGTGGTGGCTATAGCCTAATCCCTCTCATTCTAAGAGGAAACCGTGCCTAGCAGTGGGACAGTATTATGGGTTGATTATGTTATAGGGAATTTGATATCTAAATCCAATAACATATTGCTCGACTTGGAAATCGAACCCAGGACCTCTAGAGTAGCACTTGCACTTAGGATACCTGATAAAAACAAAAAGAACATTCTAGTCCGATTACTGTATTGGAGAAACAAAAACATTACCAAACGATTGCTCAACTCAGGAATAGAACTCGCGACCACAAACTGTTGGTAAACGAGACGGATCGGATAGCAATGTTGTTTCAACTTATATGACATTTATTACATTCCAGTATAGAAAGGAGATCGTTATTTACAGCAAATGATTCAAATCAAATCAAAATCTATAATTGCTAGAATATGGTACAATGTTCGAGTTCAAATGTTTTTATCTTCTATACTTATAATAAATCTGTAGAGAGGTCAATTCTGTACATGAAATATATTTCCAAAATAACTATCAGCGGGTGATTAGTGATCGATACTGACGCCAAAAATGCAATCAGTAACATTTTTGTCTGTCTGTCTGTCTGTCTGTATGTTCGTTATAGAAACAAAAACCACTCGACGGATTTCAACGAAACTTGGTACAATTGTTCTTCATACTCCTGGGCAGGTTATAGTATACTTTTCATCACGCTACGATCAAAAGGAGCAGAGCAGTGAAGGGAAATGTTGGGAAAATGGGTGATTCATGAGAAAGGTTTCAAGCTATAAAACATTACGCTACAACCCTTAGGAACGCAGGTGAAACCGCGGGCGAAGAACTAGGGAACAAAGTAACTATTCCACGCGGACGAAGTCGCTGGCAAAAGCTAGTTTCAAATAAGCTTTTACAAGCGTTTATGAAACGTTAACGAGTCTAGGTGCACGGTTCCAAAAAGGTTGATCCTATGGAAAAGAATCCGGCAAGAAACTCCATGGACACTCTTTTTAAAATAATTTATATTACAATCTTCAAGTAGGTACAATAATGCAATAACAGGATGTGTTGACATTGATTTAATGTCCAAGTTGGACCGAAGTCGATAATAGAAAAACAAAATTCTCAGCGTTCGAGAACTGAATGTCATTATGTATAAAAAAATAATAAACTAAGTGAAATAACACACATCATCAAAGTAGATAAAATTAGATGTCTACTTAAGCATACTACCATGTACTCACATTTACAAGTCCTGCTAAAGATACGTAATAGATGTTATAATATTGTACAAATATTTCTTTATATTAACTAGCTTATTAATATCATTATTATTATTTATCTGATAAAATTAAACGTGGGAGAGCCATGCTTCGGTACGAATGGGCCGGCTCGGCCGGAGTGATACCACGGCCTTAAAGAAAACCGGCGTCAAACAATGCTTAGATACGTTGTTTCGCCGAGTGAGTGAGATTACCGGAGGCCCAATCCCCTTTTAAAAGGTCGGCAATGCATTTGTGACTCCTCTGGTGTTGCGGGTGTCCATGAGCGGCGGTAATCGCTTACCATCAGGCGATCCGTCTGCTCGTTTGTACCCCTATCCTATAAAATAAAAAATAAAATATGGATCCATAATAGTTAATTAGATAAGCTTGAAATTGTATTGTAATATTTTTTGATTGAAATGAAATGAAATGAACAAGTAAGGATTGTGCCAGCGTCATCCGAAGACGTTTCATCCTACACTGATTTTTTCCTAACTAAAGGGTCCGGCGGAGCTTGAATTGCCCACAAAAACGTAATACCAACATAAATCGTAACACAAACACAATTTTATCAAATCAGGTAATTATTCCGATTTGGATACCGTTAATCTAGGAACCTACCGTTCCAATTCATCTACTACTACTTCACTGGACATAAAAGACTGGTAAATCGTTACAAACTTGTTAAAGTTATCAATAATGAAAACCAGCGCCAGGCAATCTGTCTGGCACATGCTGAACCAGATCCCTTTCAGCGCAACCGTGAGGCAGTACTTTTTTTTTATTTTATTTTTTTCTTATTTATATTTTTTTTTTGTTTTGTTTCCGTTTTTTTTTCTTATAGTAAGTTTTTCTTTGTACTTGTCTCGCTTGTAGCTGAATAAATGTTTCTTTCTTTCTTCTTTCTTTCTTTCTAATTAAATTAGCTTACATTTATTTCGTGTTTCGTAATCGTTTGAGCTGGATGAATAAAGAATTGAAAATGAAATAATGGCTGTCGGTTGAGTAAGGAACGTAAATAGGTTAAGTTAGGAAAATAACAGTGTAGGATGAAACGTCTTCGGATGACGCTGCAACAACCCTTACTTATTCATCGTCATTTCAATCAATAAAATATTACAATACAATTTCAAGCTTATCTAATTAACTATTATGGATCCATTTTTTTTTATTTTATGGGATAGGGGGACAAACGGGCAGACGAATCGCCTGATGGTAAGCGATTACCGCCGCCCATGGACACCCGCAACACCAGAGGAGTCACAAATGCGTTGCCGACCTTTTAAATCTCTAGAGGTCCTAGGTTCGATTCCCAGGTCGAACAAAGTGTTATTGAAATTCTGAGTAGCAACTGGGACTTCGTGAATAGGCCCGCCCCCTAGGGATCTAAACATACCGGCGAACTGTGGGTGTACATAAGGACACCTCTGCCTAACCCTCCGGGGAATACAGGCGTATATATGCTTATGAACGCAAATTCGTAGTTCACACCGTATTTGACAATTAAATATTTTACAGAAATTATGAATGTCATTCGTAAAGATAATTAGTTTCTCGGAACAATGTATCAATGGCGACAAATCACACATACAGACAGACAGACAAAAAGTCGCACGTATGTGGAAGTCTAGAAAAACCGTATTGCTTAGACATAATTGTTATCATAATTTTCTTTTTTAATGTCGTGGGAATACGTTGGTAGTTATAGGTTTAAAACTCTGCTACTTAGTTAAATATTGAGATTCTGTGCACAAACTGGTTATTTCAGTAGTTCGATGAGAGTAAACTACCTTATTAGCCTAGTGGTACTTGTGAAGATAGTGTGATGGTGGGTGCTGATGAGGTGCTGGTACGTGGTGCCGGGGAAGATTAAATAAAACGGCAGAGAAGTAAATTGTCTTGTGTATTGGACCACTGTCACAGTTGGAAGGGAAGTGTCGCCACAGAAATATAATGATTTACATTTTGTTAATGTTGGTGTTGCAATTATAGAATTAAAATATCCAGCGCGACTGCTATGCTAGAGCTCCTGGGTACGATTGTAGGTCGGGCAGTGATATTGGGTCCCGGCCAACCCAGGACCTCTAGTGTACCAAGCAGTCGCACTTGGGACTACTAAACTCATGAGGGAGTGAGTGGTTTACCATTTAAATAATATTTATTTATGTAAACAGATCTTTTATAAACACTCACAAGTGAATGCTTTAATTACCGAAGTCCTAAACATACCGACGAATGAAGCGGCGGTTGCGATCATGTGGTTGCCGGTTCGAAACCCACCCATTGCACTACCGACGTGAACCCACTCATAACACAAGCATTTAGCTTAGCACGAGGGGTTAACAAGAATACTAGTAATGTGCGACCCACATTGCTAGTAAGCTTTTTTTTAAAAAAAAAACATTGTGTGTATTTTTTTATTGATTAAGAAGGCAAACGACCGGACGAGCCACCTGGTTGTAAGTAGTCATCGTAGCACATGGACACCTGCAACACCAGAGGAGTTGCTGATGCGTAACCAACCTTTAAGAACCCCTACGGACTACAGACTGCCAGAGCCGCAGCAATCGAGGGGAACTGGCTCTTACGTGCAAAAGTCGAAACACACACCAAAGTGCTTAACGATAGACTCCGACGTAAGGGTGGTCGCCAGCCAGTTAGACGCCAAGAGGTCCAACGACCAAGCAAGTCAGATTATTTTCACTCTTCTCACGGGATGCCTATCTGAAAGGCAGTGAGGAACAGTATTCTAACCCGTCCCCACACAGGGTGTATATTTGTACTGTCATGATGGTATACTTATACTGGGCTCAGGGTATTACTTGGCGCTTGTACTGCTGGGCACGGGGCCCAGATGTGGGACAGTAATTACCTGGTATTATTTTACCAGTTAATTTGTGACCCAATTTTGCAGACAATCACACGGTAATTAGCAAAGGTTTACGTTAAAACTTAACATTTATTTTACATTTACGAGTTAAAATTACATCTAAGGTTACGTAATTAAATTATCTCTGAGCACGATTATAATTAAGTTTGGTTGTATTTAAAACAATTAAAATTGTGTAAACTTAATTATGTTCAGATATAGTGTTACATATAAACACTATATCTGAACATAATTAAGTTGTCTTTACTATGAAAATAAACTGCCTCTTTCTGTCCCAAGCATGACTGCCACGCTAGTGGTCCTGGTTTCGATACCCAGGTCGAGTAATGTGTTATTGGGGTTTTTCTATGAAATTCTCAGTAGCAGCTCGGAATTTACGTGGGAGAGCCGTGCTTCGGCACGAATAGGCCAGCTCGACCAAAGTGATACCGCGGCCTCACAGAAAACCGGCGTCAAACAACGCTTACGTTGTGTTTCGCCGAGTGAGTGAGGATACCGGAGGCCCAATTCCCTTTAAAAGGTCGGCAACGCACTTGAGACTCCTCTGGTGTTGCGGGTGTCCATGAGCGGCGGCAATCGCTTACCATTAGGCGATCCGTCTGCTCGTTTGCCCTCCTATCCCATAAAAAAACATTGTGCCCGATTAATGGAAATAGGGGATTATTACATGGGACCTAAATATATCGGTGAACTGTGGGTGTACATTAGTACGCCTCTGCCTAACCCTTCAGGGAATACAGTCAATACAATACCTCACTGTAAAATATTTATACCTATAATAAAATTGTAACAGACCGATGTCTGTACATTATATACTCGTATATCAAAGAAAATCTAATATGGGAGGACTTTATTAGAGCAACAGAAGCCAAAATATTTTTTTTAAAATTTTCTGTCTGTCTGTATATTTGTACGCGCATCTCGCCAAAACTATAGAATTGAGTACAGTATTCACCGATGTATTGCTAGAGGTCTTACTCAAAATCTGGTGCGCGTTTCATCTTGATACGCAGCCTAGAATCGTATGTTAATCTTTTTGGGACATGAGTGAAACTGCGGGTAACAGCTAGTATTAAAATAATATTTAAATAAGGTAGTAAAATATACGTGATTCACTGTGAACTTTTTCATTGAAACGAGGATGGTAATTACATTTAGGTAAATAGATTAATATCGTGAACTAGGTAGGTATGTGTGAGAGATGACATCAGAATAATAATAAAAAAAAAACAATATAATTACAAAAGCAAGGTCATAATGTGACCTACGACTGACCTACTTTATTTTTAATATTTTCATGCACTTTTATTATGTAGTGAGGTAAGCAGAGATTGTGTTATTGTAATACGATGACAAAACAGGCCTATCCTATGCCCTCCGTGCTATGTTGTGTTCGTAACGGTGAACAAGGTCGCCAGAGCTCCGCGAGGAAGCGATGTGATGGCAGATAGGATAAGCATCACGCAATGTCGCCTATGCTGCCAGACCGACTTTTCCTTCTTAATTTACAGGGTCGGCAACGGGCAAGTGATACTCCTGGTGTTGCAAGCGTCCATAGGCTACGGTAACCGCTTACCATCAGGCGGGCCGTATGCGCCAGCAACACCCGTGGTAACACCCCCGACCCTTGCTCGAGCCGGTCTGCGACGAGCTAGCAGCTTTGAATTCACCCCTAAATAATTTTACCCAGATCCAGCCGTCCCTAGCTGTCCCCCCCAGCAACGCTCTAAACCGATTCCCGTTAGGGGAAGCCCTTAGCTGCTGTTGCTTAGTTTATAAGTTGCTCCTGGCTGGAGTCACCAAGTCCGGTTAAGCTGTAAAGATTCCCGAACAGCTTACGATATACATAAAAAAAACAAGTGGTATCATTCGCGCGTTGTCATCTTGAGCCTCGGTTGTTAAGTCTCATTTCTGACGGCCTTGAGTATTTTACATGGTCTACGCAAATGTCTTGCTGATCCGTGCGACGGTTCGTTGAGCTCCCTTAATGATGATTGAGCTACACGATGACTGTTGTATGCGTGCCGTCAGTCAGGACAGGTCAACTCAAGGCTGCTAAGGCTCTTTCTTCAAAAGGCCTGTTCAGATATCGCCCTACATCGTAACACTCACATATAATGTTATACATAGTTGTAATACCACTACTACTGTCTGGACTTTAAAAGAGACCATGATTCACTCAGTTTGTTTCGGTGTTTCTTCTCAGAGGTCGTCAGTTAGGAAATGCCGGCGTCATCTAGTTATAAAAATTTAAATATTTGACTTGTAAAAGTATTCATAAAGGATCTATTTACATAAATAAAATATCATTTATCATGTATCATATCATTTATCATATCACAGACTAACTCGGCAGCAAAGTTCATTAAGCCTAATTATATACTTTTTATTGTTTATAATATTATTGTGGGGCTGGTGACTAAGTAATATCTAACTAAGCGGATCCACTGATCTGCAAGGTTAAGCCTGTGGATAGGTGACCATTCTTAACACATCGAGACCCCTCCATGTCTTGGAGAGCACGTAAAACCGTCGGTTCCGATTGTCATACGAACATCTATGACAATTCTTTAGACGACAAAAGACGACAAGGCGTAGGCGTAGCGGCTGAGCAATCGGCTTCTGCGGAACGTGTTGTGGGTTCGATCCCCACACGGAGCAAATACTTGTATGATCTGCAGGTAGTTGTTCCGGGTCTGGGTGTTTGTGTTTGTGAGAATTTGTGTTTGTAAACGCACCCACTATACAGGAGAAAATCCTAGTGTGGGGCAACGTATTTAAAAAAAAAATATTAGTGGTAGTTAGAGGCCCAAAAAAGCCTGACAAACAGTCTACCCTCCGGATATCGGTATTGCCCAGAAATTGGGTTTCGGGGGTCTGGTGGCAGTCGCTTCGTGTAAAATATTGATAATCGCATCTGTTTAGTCTGGAAGCCGACCACAACATAGTTGGGAAAGGCTCGGAGGATGATTACAATATTATTATTTATTTGTTGTATAATAATTTGAAGTAAAACCATGGCTTGTTGATTTTGTTGTTCATTGGCACTACCCAAATCAAACACCGAGGTAATGAGAATTTCAAAGATAAACCCAAAAATCTTTTCATCTTGGAGTCAAACCTATAATCTCACGCTTAACAACTTGTGTTTCCGTCCAAAAGACAAATGAAGGAACAAATTTACAGCTGGGGATTTTAGCTGTAAATTTGTTCCTTCATTTGTCTTTAGCAATACTAGTAAGTATTTAAAATCTATGTGAATAAAAAGAAAAACTGCGACAATGTCATTTCAGAATCGCGACTAGGAACAAGAAACGAAAATATTTGATTACAATTGATAATTGGCGTTGCAATTACACGCAGTCGTTGGTTATTATGCAAAATGAAACATGAGAAATTTTCGTTGTTAGTATAATTATATTGGTCTATGAACCTCTGTAAATAGATTCTTTAAGGGTCTGGCGGAGTTTAAATTTCTCACAAAAACGTAATACCGAAATAAATCGTAATCCAGATAATATTCTATCAAATTAAATTATTATTCGCTTTTTCGTTAATCTAGGTTCCTACGGTACTATTTCGTCTACTACTACTTCACTGTAAATATAAGAACGGAAAATCATTCCAAACTTGGTAAAGTTATCAAAAATTGCATTCGCTTACATTTATTTCCAGTGAAGTATTTTGGACGAAATGGTAGCGTAGGAACCTAGATTAACGGTATCGCAATCCGAATAATAACACAATTTGATAAAATTGTGTTCGAATTACGATTCATTTCGGTATTACGTTTGTAAGAAAAATTCGATCCGACGGACTCTTAAGGATATCATGGCTTGTCTTGCTGCAGGAGTGCAGGGCGCATAACAAGCATAGCCAATATCGTTCAGGTCCCTAAATAATGGTTGAGCTACAAAATGACTGATGTATGCGTGTCGTCAGTTAGGACAGGTCAACTCAAAGTTGCTATGGTTCTTCCTTCAAATGGCTGTGTCTTTCGTAACACTCACATCACATTTGATATTACCACTACTACTGTCTGGACTTTAAAAGAAACCATGATTCTCTGAGTTTGTGTCGGTGTTTCTTCTCAGAGGTCGTCAGTTAGGAAATGCCGGTGTCTAGCACTTAATTAAAAACATTGACATTAAGTTGACTGCCTCTTTAGTCTAGTGATCCCAAGTGCAACTTCTACACTAGAGGTCCTGGGTTCGATCCCCAGGTCGACCAAAGTGTTATTGGGTTTTTCTATGACATTCTCAGTAGCAGGTCGGAGTCTGGATTTGTGCCCGGTTAATGGCTAAACATACCGGCGAACCGTAGGTGTACATTAAGTACGCCTCTGCCTAACCCGTCGAGGAATACAGGCGTGATGGTATGTTATGTTACATTAAGTTATTTTAGTAAAGGAAAAATTCAATCGCGGGCAGGATTCGAACCTGCGTCTCCTGGTTGGATACACCAGACGCTCTGACCTCTAAGCCACAGCGAATAGACCGAGATAGTTAAAAGGTAAGGTGGCATCGTACGACATTTCACTAAGTGTAAAGTAAGTCGTGTCGGTTAAGAAGCAAGGTAACTTGCTTTTCATAGATGTCGCCAACGTCACCTTATGACGTAAATTCAGAATGTGAAGGCAAATTTCAATCAGACGGGTGGGGTTCGCGGTGGCTTAGACGCCAGAGCGTCTAGTGTATCCAACCAGAAGACGCAGGTTCGAATCCTGCCCGCGGTTGAATTTTTCCTTTACTAAAATAACTTTATAATCTTACCATGGAAAATGCAAAAAAAATCACAAAAAGATAAACATTGACATGTAAAAGTGTCTATAAAAGGTCATAGAAATAATTAATATCATATACCACTTAATAACTTACGCACTTTTTAACTCGCTTACCATCAGGCGGGCCCTATGCTTGTTTGCCACCTTAGTAGATAGTATAAAAATCTAGGTACTTTCTTTGTTTTACTTTTTTATATTAATTTGTTTTTTTTTTGTTACAGGTTTTAAAAAAACCCTCTTAATTAGGGTACCTCAGTCAAAATGCCACAACACAAACGACTTTGCGGAATCAGCCTGGGTTCCGTAGGAGTGCTAACCGTATTATTTTATGTCATCGACAGATCGCTAGCCGTAAGTAACATTTATACATACATACACTCATACCTTTCTCCCACGGGGGTAGGCAGAAACTATAGACCGCCACTTGCTGCGATTCTTGCATGCTTCTTTTGTTTCTTCTAGATTCATACATCTTCTCATACATACACGCCGGTTGCGAGTGACCTACGCACCTGACCTTTTTGAAGGATTTCGCCAATAAGATTGACGTATGTCCTTCTAGGGCGACCTCTGACCTCGTTCCTCGGTCTCCCACATTGTCGCTGACATTCGCCTTATAAATTCCATTCGTTAATCGACTTTCATTCTTCCTTTCAACATTTATTTATTTAGGATTAAATAGAACGGCCGAAGCCAATTACACTATTTAAATATGTACAGTTTAGTTTAAAACAGTCAGGCATTCTTCTCACAAAAATTCAAGCATTCCGACATTATCACCTTCCATTCATCCACAAACATATCGATATTTGCGTTTGAGTTCAGGAGAGCGTTAATATTGGCCAGTGTCCGAGGAATAGGCGACATAGAGCGTGCAACGGTACGGCAAGTTGGAACAGCCAGTAAACGATGTTTTCTGCAACGACAGTAATTGTCAGGGACAAATAGCTTGCAGATTTCATTATGAAGGTCAGGAACATCGATAATCCCTCTAAGAATTTTAAATATGTATTACAGTCATCTGATCGCGCGACCGCAACATGTCCAGATTATCTCAGTATATTCATTTCAACATTTTAATTAACTAATATAATTAGAATATTCCATCACGTCGGACTTCCCGAATGGTTTTTTATTCATATTTTTAAATAAATAATTATTCTTGTGGTCGTAAGCGTGACTGCTATGCTAGAAGTCCTAGGTTCCGTTTCCAGGTCGAGCAAAGTGTCATGGAGTTTTTATTTCTATTCTCAGTAGCAGCTCGGAGTTTGGAGATGTTTTTTTTTATACCACTAAGGTGGCAAACAAGCAAACGGCCCGCATGATGGTAAACGGTTACCGTAGCCTATGGACGCTTGCAACACCAGGGGTGTCACTCGCGCGTTGACGACCCTGGAATAGTTGAGCTGGCAGCATAGGAGACATGCTGCCATACATGACACCGGCGGCAACAGAACATCACCGGTCCCCCACACTGCCAAAACAACGCTTCCTCGCGGAGCTCTGGCGACCTTGCTCACTGTTAGGAACACAACACAGCACAGAGCTATGTTATTTGGCTACGATTTTCTGCAGCTCCAATTGTGAGTGGAATTATTGGGTTCCACTATGGAACTTCCTTCCTTGTGCTCAGTTAATGGCTATATACTTGCCCTTTCATAGAACCAAAACATAACGAACTAGGTATACATAAGTACACCTCTGACTACCCATATCATAACATGGACATACCATACCTGTATTCCCCGTAATGTAGACAGTCTCTGCGTAATCCTTCGTTTATGTCAATTTTTCACAATTTTTGTAATTTTTATCGTAAAACACCTCAGTTTTCCTGTGACCATGAATGCTGTTAAGAGTCCAAAACGTCGGAAATTAAATAATATAAAATATAACGCGATAAAACCCGTAAAAATTAGTTTTATATAAATGTCTATTTCGTATTCACATAATAACAGCATTGTTTATAACATTAACGAATCAAATGATTTCCCAAGAATTTTAATTAGATAACTTACCGTGATGTCTATCTATGTGTGTGTTTTTATTACATTAGTAAATTAAGCTGTAAATTGCAATGGCATGCAACGTCCCCTACAGTAGCGGGGTTAGTATCTCTCAGGCACACAGGTCCGAGGAGATGCTCTTAAATGGTGAAGGAAAACATCGTGAGGACGATGTTTTTCCATCACCGTTTAAGTGCGTGATAATTAAATATTAATACGCACATGACTTCGAAAAGTCAGAGGTGCTTGGCTAGGATTCGAACTCGAGAACTTTGAATTGGCTGTCCAGTGGTCCACTAGAAATATCACTGCACTCAATCCTTCTATCAAATCGAATAAAATTTACAGCTGGGAATGGAGCCGTGTTTAGACGGCATTCACTAATTAATTCGCGTTGCATCGCTTGAATTCTTGATATAAGGAAAGAAAGTGCAATGTACAATAATACAGACATTAATGATGCGAATATGAGCGTGTGAACTGGCAGAACGGAATTAAAAAGAAGTTAGTTACTAACTAACATTTAGGATGGTAGAAATTCCAAAACCCCAAACGAAACGCTTTAAGTCCACTTTTATCATGCGTACCGCTGAAATGTGGAATGCGCTTCTTGAGTGGGTCTTCGCCGATAGATATAATTTGGATGTCTTTAAATCACGAGTGAATCAGTTTCTGGGCTTCTGGGTTTCGGTGAGGGCTGGCGACCAACCCTTATGTCGGAGTCTGTCGTAAGCACCTAGGTGTGTGTTTGGACTTTTGCCCTTCGGTTGCTACGGCTCTGGCAGTCTGCAGTGCATAGGGGCTCTTAAAGATCGGCACCGCATCAGCAATTCTTCTGGTGTTGCAGGTGTCTATGGGTGACGATGACTACTTACCACGAGGTGGCTCGTCAGCTCGTTTGCCGACTTAATCCATAAAAAAAATGTCCTCCGCGACACCAAAACCATTCCCTAGGGCAGGACTGCCTTAAAAATCCAAAATAGGTACCTCTTAAATACATACATACACTCACGCCTTTCTCCCACAGGGATAGGCAGAAACCATAGACCGCCACATGCTACAATTCTTGCATACTTCTTTTGCTTCTTCCACATTCATACATCTTCTCACACATACGCGCCGGTAGCGAGTACTACGCACTTGGACTTCGCCAATAATATCGGAGTATGTCCTTCTAGTGCCGACCTCTTCAGACGCTGTCGCTGACTTTCGCGTTATAATTTATTTATGGAATAGGGGCAAACGAGCGTACGGATCGCCTGAGGGTAAGCGAATATTGCTGCCCATGGACACCCGCCAACACCAGAGGAGTCACAAGTGCGTTACCGGCCTTTTAAATGGGGATTGGGCCTCCGGTATCTTCACTCACTCGGCAAAACATAACGTAAGCGTTGTTTCACGCCAGTTTTCTGTGAGGTCGTGGTATCACTCCGGTCGAGCCGGCCCATTCGTGCCGAAGCATGGCTCTCCCACGGCGAAAATCTTTTATTCTCTCAAAATGTCCAAACCATCTCAGCATATTCTTTTTAATACGTGTCACTACATCATCTTTCAGTCCGCGACGTTGTCATATCACAAAACATTATTGATTCTTTTTCCAGGCCCTGGATGGTTATATACCAGGAGAAGACTATCCAGTGTTCACGGAGGTGCCTAAGGGTCTCTCGTTCACTTGCGACGACAAAATACCAGGGTACTATGCCGACCCGGAGACCATGTGTCAAGTAAGTGACATTTGTGGCTTAAGGCACTGCTGTAAACTGTATTAAAAAATCCTGTCCGATCCGAAAGGGGCTTATAAGTATCCTAATCACATCTATTCATCCTTACTAATATTATAAATGTGAAAGTTTGTGAGTATTGATGTTTGTTTCTCTTTCAAGCCAGATCGGCTGAACGGATCTGGATAAAATTGGCACACAGATAGCCTGGAATAACACATAGGCAACTTTGTATCCAGGTCGGACCCAATCCTGAAGTCCACGCAGATAAAGTCGCGGACAGAAGCTAGTTATAGTATAATTGTAACAGATCAATGTGTGTTATCTTTACCTAGTATAAAACAAAGTCGCTGTCGCTGTCTGTCCGTCCCTATATATGCTTAAATCTTTAAAACTACGCAACGGATTTTGAAGCGGCTTTTTTTAATAGATAGAGTGATTCAAGAGGAAGGTGTTAAGCTATTTAACATTACGCTACGACTCTTAGGAATGAGGTAACGCGGGTGAAACCGCGGGCGGGTCCTACGGGACGGCGGGACTTATATTATGTTAATCTTTTTGGGGTCGAGAGTGAAACCGCGGGAATCAGCTAGTTTATATAATACAATTATTAAATAAAATAAGAACCATTTATTAAATATTCATGAAAGTAAACATTTGTATGTAATTGAAGTAACTGCTTCATTAGTCTAGTGGTCCTAAGCGCGATCGCTACGCTAGAGGTCTTGGGTTCGATCCCCAGGTCGAGCAAAGTGTTATTGGAGTTTTCTAAGAAATTGAAACTATCAGCTCGGAGTTTGGATTTGTGCCCGGTTAATGGCAACAGGCTCGCCCCCTATTACATGGGACCTAAACATGCCGGCGAACTGTGGGTGCACATTAGTACATCTCTGCCTAAACGTTCAGGGAATACAGGCGTGATGGTATGTTATGTAATTTGATTGATTTTTTTTGCTGAAATTTCTATTCCCTCTTTTACGGAGGTCTCGGGGCTGTAGCCCCGGTTGCCCTCCCCTAAATCCGGCCCTGTAAGCAATGTTAAAATATTTATGTGCAATAATATCGTAATTCACGAATGCAAAACCTTTACGGCTCCAATTCTTTACTTTTTTGTATAAACGCCTACCAAAATAATGATAGCAACATGTTACATATCTGCAGGTGTGGCATTGGTGCGTGCCCAGCATAGGCGGCAACCAGATGTATTCGTTCGTGTGCGGGGCTGGCACCGTCTTCAACCAAAGAACCAGGGTCTGCGATTGGTTCTTCAAGGTAATATAATATACAGAGAAATGTTAATGTGAGGACAATTTAATAATTATCTAGCCCTCATAGTGATGTGGGCTAGATAATTATTTAATATCCACAGATTTGAACAGTTTAGCGGCTTTGGGAATTTTATGTGGCCTACGCAAATGTTCCACTGATCTGGTATTGTCGTGCGACGGATTGTTTAGCTCCCTAGATTATGGTCGAGCTACACAATGACTGATGCATTCGTGCCTTCAGCTGCGACTGGTCTACTCAAAGCCGCTATGGTTCATTTTAGAAGATCTTCAAAAGACCATTTTAGATGTAACTTACATATTTATTATTATGTCTGGACTTTGAAAGAGGCCATGATTCTTTTTTTTTAACTTTGTACCACACTAGGATTTCCTCCTGTATCGTGGGTGCGTTTACAAACACAAATTCTCACATACACAAACGCCCAGACCCGGAACAACTACCTGTAGATCATACAAATATTTGCTCCGTGTGGGGATCGAACCCACAATACGTGACGCAGAAGCCGATCGCTCAGCTGCTACGCCAAACGTGTCGTCTGAGTTTGTTTCGGTGTTTCTTTTCAGAGGTCGTCAGTTAGGAAATGCGCGCGCCATATCTCTCTATTTATAATATCTATTAGCTAAGCTATATTCTAAGGACAATCAGTTTACGTTGAGTTGTACATTAGCTTAGTGGCCCTGAGACTGCTGCGCTAGAGGTCCTGTTTTGATTCCCAGGTCGAGCAAAGTGTTAATTGAGTTTTCCTATGAAATTCTCAGTAGCAGCTCGGAGTCTGGATTCGTGCACGATTAATGGCAGTAGGCTCACCTCTTATTACATGGGATCTAAACATACGGGCAAACTCTGGGTGTACGTTAGTACACCTCTGCCTAACCCTTCTTGGAATACAGGCGTGATGGTATGTTATGTAGCTGTCTATAGTTACCTTTTTAAGCCTAAACTGCTGGACATATTTCGATAAAATATGGTAAGGATTGCACTCTGAGAAAGAACATAGGCTATCTATTGTCAAAAAAAGTCCTTTCGCATGCGAAGGAAACCGCATAAAAATTATGTGTAATTTTATATTTCCTATTATTTTCTTTTTTCCAGGTGGATTGTCCAAACTCGCCAGCATACTATGGCATAAATGAAGACTTGTACAAAGACGAAGCTGGGAACTACATTAACGGGAAAAAGTAGATCTTAAATAGAGATGTGCCTACTAGAAGTGATAATCGACTAATTTATTCGATCATTTAGTAACAATCGAATAAGTTAATCGAGCTTGAGCATTTAGCGACAATCGAATTATTTATTTGAACATTCCGGGACAATCGACTAAATTATTCTAAATTTTAATGAAACTGGACTTGTTACTACGAATATTTTGTTAACGCATAAAATAAATAGCTGTTTGGTGTGTGGAGTTCGTGATCCGACATGTATTTTAGGATAAAAATATCAAATAATTTGACCAACTTTCTTAGGGCCGATTTTTCACTCGCCAGATAATTAACTGAGGAATAAAATTGAGGTTTGACAGATTTTGTATGGAAAAGCTGTCGGTCCTTAGTCGATTATGTCACTCATAGTTGGCACATCACTAACTTCAAAATTAAATAAACATTACAAAATTAGATAATATTTTTCTAGTTTAAGTTAGATTTACTTAGGTACAAAAACGTCAAGTACAATTAGGTACTTAACTAGTACATTAATTTTTACCCGATTTTTGTTAAAGGAGAGTAATATATCTTATAAGCTTACGTCAAAACTTGTTGAATATAAATTCGTATAGAAATTTAAAAAAAATCAGTGTTCAGAATAGTGATGTCATTAAAATAATAAATTAGAGATTTAGATGTAGGTTTGATTATGTTTTTTAAGTCTATTTATAGTTACCAATTTACAATAAAAGTTACCATAGCGTTTCATAAATTGTACATAAGAGTAAAATAAATAGAACTAATAATTTTAAACCATATATTTTTATGGTACTTTTTGTTTTTTTGTTTAATATTAACAAACTTTAATTAACTTAAAAACGTATGTATTATTATATTTGAAGGATATCCATACATTTCACGGCCTGCTCGGTATTTGTTCAACAATTTTCTGTAAAAAAAAAACAATTATATAATGTCACAGTAATTTTATTCAAATTTGCGTAAGTACCAAAAACCAGAACATACCATTGTGTTACTGACTAATATTAGTTAACATTTCAGGGGCAACTCATACAGCAATGAATACGACAGACGACGACTGACAGCCAGACGGAAACGACACGAGTACGCGACGAGACAGTCAGGCAAATCTGACAGGATTGACAAACTTAGCAGAAGTGACAAACTTAGCAGAAGTGACAGACTTAAAGTATTGCCAAAATCAAGCTAAATACTTAACGTATTATTTTGATTGATAATTTTAAGCTTATTATTTTAAAAAAAAGTTCAGGCAAAACTGACAGGTCTGACAAACTTAGCAGCAGTGACAGACTTAAAGTATTGCATAAATCAAGATAAAGACTTAACGAATTATTTTGACTGATGATTATAGGCTTCTTAAAGAGTTGGACATAATTTAACAAAAAGGTCAGGCAAAACTGACAGCTTTGACAAACTGACAAGAATGACAGAACCAATGTATTAGGCAAATATCTTGAACATTAAATGAAAGCCATCTGTTTCTTCTTTGCTGCAATATGTTTGGCAGACTATACAACGTCACATTTAAGTGTTTTAATGCCGAAAGGACGGTATTATATTCATCACTAGGAATAACTTTTACTATGGAACCAACCCTGAAATCACGAAGAAAAAACAGCTGTTCCCATACATTTTGTGTACTCTGAACTCGTCAGAGTGTATGAAACAGCTGTTTTTTTTAAGTGATTTCAGGGTTGGTTCCATAGTAAAAGTTATACCTAGTGATGAGTATAATACCGTCCTTTCGGCATTAAAACGACTTAAATGTAACGGTGTATACTTATCTATCAAGCTAAATACTTAACTGCAATGACATTATAATTTCGTTAAAAAGACGTGGACACGTTATCATGCTTCAAACGCGAATATTGTTTTGTGGCCAATTTTTTTTTATGGAATACGGTGCAAACGAGCAGACGGATCGCCTGATGGAAAGCGATTACCGCCGCCCATGGACACCCGCAACACCAGAAGAGTCTTGAGTCAGAGGAGTCAAGTGCGTTGCCGATCTTTTAAAAGGGGATTGGGCCTCCGGTAACCTCACTCACTCGGCGAAACACAACGTAAGCGTTGTTGAACGCATGGCTCTCCCACGTATATGGCCGGTGTTGTAGCTATATGTCCGTGGATAAGCGAAATTATCCCCCAGAAATATGCTTTTAATTAAAAAAAAATTTGAAACACATATCTACTTTAAATTTACTATATATTTTGCCATAAAATTTAAAAACTTTAATATAAGAACTTTTTATAATGTAAATAATAAAAAAAATGTAATATTTTTGTACTTAATAAATAGATTGATAGTAATGTTATTTTAACTGCCCCAATAATCTAGTGATCCCAAACGCGACAGCTACGCTAGAGGTCCAGGGTTCGAGTAAATTATTGTTGTGGTATATAAATGAAATTGTTAGCTTGGAGTTTGGATTGGAGCCCGGTTACTAGCAATAGTATCACCGTGCATGTCAGATATTTTCTCGCCTCTTACGAGGTGCCTAACTGAGTGGTAGTGAGGAACAGTATTCTAACCTGTCCCCGCATTGGTTCTTCTAGCCAATCATGCTATAAGTCCATAACCTTGGCTGTATAAGCAGAGAGAATGGTAGCAAGCTCCTTAATATATATTATGCATTCTATCCAACTCACACAAACACAGTTACAGTTATGTTGCATTCTGTGCGCGTGTGCGTGAAGCTGATAAACCTGTGTTTATACTGCAGTGGCAATATTGAAGACTTTATTTATTGTCATAAGATGACAAACAAACTATGGGCCGCCTAATGGTAGGCGGCGACCGCAGCCAGCAAGACCAGTGATATCCCTTTAGCATTGCCATCTTGACACCTCAGTTGTTAAGTCTTATTTGCACAGTAATTTCACTGGTTACCCTTTAAATCGGAATATAATAATGTTAGCGGATTATTGCTTAGCAGCAGAGAATATTTAGAAATGCAGTGTTAGAAAGAAAGAAAGAAGAACATATTTATAGAGACAAGGTCCGCACAGATAAAAAAAAGAAATGAACAAATTAATCAAGGTCAACAGGCGTGCTGTCGGAATGCTTGCCCCGAATGGGCTACCAGCTCAGCGTTTTGCTGGGCGTACCCAGCGCTGGTTTTCAGTTGACACGCGGACACGGAAAACATGAATAAATATACGATATTATAATAAACTAAACCTGTACTAAAATTATAATATAAATGATTAAAATATTAAACTACATAAATATGTAAAAATTATGCTATACTAAGTGTAGATAGGTGGGGTGCGGCGCGAGTATTGTACAGTCAGCGCCAAAAGTCGCTGAACACGATGCAATCTTCAAAACGTTTTTACATCATTACTAACCAAAAAATTCTGACCTGAGAAGTTAGTACCAGTTTTCTTATATGCAGAAAACTGGTACTAACTTCTCAGGTCAGAATTGTCAGTAATGATGTAAAAACGTTTTGAAGATTGCATCGTGTTCAGCGACTTTTGGCGCTGACTGTACCAACACAGCCGAATGCAGCAGAAGAGTTCTATATATTTAAATTCAAAAATATGTAAAAAAATAACCGATCTCTGTCTCTTACTCCACACACACACACTGTTGTCTTTGTAGTTAAAAAGACATTGCCTCCGACTGCAAGAGATTGTTCGATTCGGATCAATCTTTGTGTCATTTACATAATTATATACATATTTATAAAGACCACCACGACACAAGGTAGGTAGTGAGGAGAGTTTATACGTGGGAGAGCCATGCTTCGGCACGAATGGCCCGGCTCGACCGGAGTGATACCACGGCCTCACAGAAAGCCGGCGTCAATCATCGCTTACGTTGTGTTTCGCCGAGTGAGTGAGGTTACCGGAGGCCCAATCCCCTTTTGAAAGGCTAGCAACGCACTTGTAACTCCTCTAGTGTTGCGGGTGTCCATGGGCGGCGGTAATCGCTTACCATCAGGCGACCCGTGTGTTCGTTTGCCCCCCTATCCCATACAAAAGAAAACAAAATAGGGAACCAGCATGCTCTGTTTCGTGATTAAATAAGTAGTATTTAATCGTAATATCGTAATATTTACCGATACTCTGAGGATACAGGTATCCTCAGAGTATCGGTAGAAAGTAGAGAGAAATTGAACTGCGAAAGTCAGATTTCAAGAGAGGTAGGGCATAGTGGAATCTAATAATTCTAATCACAATTGGAGCTGCCCGACTGGGGAAGTACCTCCACCTTGCAGAAAATTGTAGCCCAATAACATAGCTCCGTGCTATGTTGTGTTAGTGGTATAAAAAAAAAAGAAAAAAAGATGGAAACCGACCCCAAATTAGTTATGAAAAGGCTCGGAGGATGATTATCCGATTTGGCTTAAGGAGACATCGCATCATCAATCGATGTTAACTACCAAAATATTCACTCTGAAAATGCTTAATATCTTTATGTTGTCAAATAATCAGACGAGCCATTTGATAGTAAGCAGTTATCGCCTTGCCACCGGTGCTGTACACCAGAAGAGTAGCTGACCCATTGTCTTAAGAGCGTCTACGGACTGTAGACTGCCAGAGCCGTAACGAAGGGGAACTGGCTCTCACGCGTAAAAGTCGAAACATGCACTAAAGTGCTTTACGACAGACCCCGACGTAAGCCAGTTAGACCCCAACATGTCCTACCTCCAAGAAAGATGTTTTCTCGCCTCTTACGAGATGCTTATCTTAATGGCAGTGAGGAATTATATTCTAACTCGTTCCCACACGGTAAGACTACTTTTCGTTCATACAAAAGTAATCAGCGATTACTACACTTCTTACACTACAAAAAAATCGCAAGCAAAACAAGAGATAAAAAACGCATGAATAAATCGACCAATACAAACGCAGCCTTATTACTGTCACTTAGCCTCCATGGTGGGGTACCAAAGTAGTCAACACGACACCACAGCCACGACCAGACGTGGCTCGCGAAAAAAAACAATAAAAAAAGTGATTTTCTAAAAGTACCTTAGTGTAGTGAAGTGCAAAGAAGTTATAATAAGTGCTATTTATGGTAACGGTAAATCGTTTTTATAAACTGTTATTTTATAATTACGTAACATCGGTAACGTAACGTTATTTCGGTAACGTTACGTCCGAAACTTGTTTTGTAATCGGAACGACGTTTTGAATTTCGAATATTCACGCTTAAGATGATGGGTAGGTTGATAATAAATTGTTATTGACATATTTCTTACACTGTCAAATTATAATATTTGATATAACTAATGTGAAAGTATTTCTTTAGAAGGCGTATCCACAAATTTTGATTTTTTAGCGCAGTTACTACATAACTTGAATATTTATAATTTTTTATATAAAATGGGATTATTTCTGGTTGGTCCTTTACGATAAAGGAATTTGAAAGCACACAATTTAAAATTCATGGATAAAACAAACCAACGTGAAGTGGGTTTTGCTTTTAAAACCAAAAGAATATTAACTAAATAATAATTTTAATCAAATTTCATTATATTAATATTATGCTTTCAAAAGAATTACCTACTTTTGGGCGTTGCTGTAGTCGAAAAAAGTTACAAACATCTGCTATTTATCACTACATAGTTTAAAACAAAGTCGCTGTCTGTCTGTCCCTATGTATGCTTAAATCTTTAAAACTACGCAACGGATTTTGAAGCGGTTTTTTTTAATAGATAGAGTGATTCAAGAGGAAGGTTTTAAGCTATTTAACATTACGCTACGACTCTTGGGAATGGGATAACGCGGGTGAAACCGCGGGTGGGTCGCTAGTTTAAATATAATTTTGAAACCGTATTCTTGTGGATCTAATTATTTTTCTTACACTCAACATTTATTTAGAATTCAAAACAGAAATAGGTATATTTATTTAGAATTTTTTCTCTTCACAAAAGGTTACATAAGTTTTATTCTTTACTTATCTATTTTATTAACATAACATACCATCACGCCTGTATTCCCCGAAGGGTTAGGCAGAGGCGTAATTAATGTACACCCACAGTTCACCGGTATGTTTAGGTCCCATGTTATAGGGGGCGAGCCTATAGCCATTCACCGGGCACAAATCCAGACTCCGAGCTGCTACTGAGAATTTCATAGAAAAACTCAATAACACTTTGCTCGACCTGGCAAATCGAACCCAGGACCTCTAGCGTAGCAGTCGCGCCTCGGTCTACCAGGCTAACGAAGCAGTAATTAATTTTAAAATATATTTAATAAAAAGGCAAATCATTACCCTAGTGGTATTGAGCGCGACTGCTACGCCAGACATCCTGGGTTCGATTCCCAGGCCGAGCAAAGTGTTTCGAGCGTGTCGAGCAAAGGTGAAATTCTCAATAGCAACTCGGAATCTGTGCCCAGTTAATGGTAATAGGCTCGCCCCCTATTACATGGGACTTATACATACCGGCGAATTGTGGGTGTTCATTAGTACGCCTCTGCCTAATCCTTCTGGGAATACAGGCGTGATGTTTTAATAAAAATTATGTTTCAACTTCAATAGAAAAGTAACTTTTCAACTATTTTCTAATCAGTTAAAAAAGTTACATCGATTACTTGTTATTCGGTTCGGGGTGGGCAGAGAGAATACTAATGTAGCCGCTATTGCAGGCTTAAGGCGTATACTGACTGAGCAACTATTGACCAATATCTGTCCGGTATAGGCCTCTTACAATATTGCCCAAGAATTTGTGTTGACATAATGTTATGTGGAATTATTTTTACCGTAATGTTGGCATTGGTTATACAGACTACAGGGGCTCGTGGCAAAGTAATAACGAAGCTGATCAACTGATCTGAAAGGTTAAACTGCGGGATGGGCGACCATTCTTAACACACCGAGACCCCTCCGTGCCTCGGAGGGCACGTAAAGCCGTCGATCCCGGTTGTCATAAGCACATCTATGACTATTGTTGGTGGTAGTCAGAAACCCAAAAAATCCTGACAACCAGTCTACCCTCCGGATATCGGTATTGTCTAGAAATTGGGTTTCGGAGGCTTGGTGGCAGTCGCTTCGTGTAAAATATTGATATTCAGCTTCCGAGTCATGGGGCCTAAACATATCGGCGAACTGTGTTTCTCCATTAAAGTCAAAAGTCAAAGTCAAAATGTTTTATTTCAATTAGACCACTAAATAGGTACTTTTGAAGTCAAAACTAGTTGCACGGTTCCAAAAAGTGGGTCGTATGGAGAAGAGCCGGCAAGAAACTCCATAGATACTCTTTTAAAAACAACCTAATTACATAACAAACCATCACGCCTGTATTCCCCGAAGAGTTAGGCAGAGGCGTACTTAATGTACACCCACAGTTCGCCGGTATGTTTAGGTCCCATGTTATAGGGGGCGAGCCTATAGCCATTAACCGGGCACAAATCCAGACTACGAGCTGCTAATGAGAATTTCATAGAAAAACCTAATAACACTGCTCGACCTGGGGATCGAACCCAGGACCTCTAGTGTAGCAGTCTCACTTGGGACCACTAGACTAATGAGGCAGTCATGTATGTAAGCCAACGTGATTACATTATTAATATTTACAACTTTGTTTTATATAGTTTGAGAATTATACAATTTGATGTGTAAGATTTATTCAATACACTTATTCTGCTTAACCCTTCGAGAGATACAAACGTGATGATATTCTCGTTCTTATTTAAAGGCAGTGTAAGACTTGAGATACTAATTCAATTTTCACAATCATCTGACGTCAGGTAAGATATTGTCCAACATTGTCTAGCGAGCACAGAACTTTATATAAAATACGTCAGTATGTTGGCTTGTCACCTTGATATGTTGAGGAAGTCGAATCAATGTATGTGAAGTAAGAGATTGTGGCCTTCGAGTGAGAAATGCTACTTTATTTATTATCAGCTGTTGCCCGCGGCGTCACCCGTTTCCCAAACGTATTTACTATAACTTCTAGACGGCGTATCAAGTAGAAATATGCACCAGATTTTAAGTAGATCTCCAGCAATACAATTTGAAAACCGCATCCAATTTTATGCTGTCGTTTTTGCGTGATACGCGGACAAACATACTTACAGACAGGCGAAAATTCCAAATAATTTTTAGGCTTCTGTTGCGTGTGAGAACCAATTCCCACTCGGTTGCTGCGGCTCTGGAGTCTGTAGTCTGTGGCTCCTAAGGGCCCGCAACGCATCAGCAATTCCTCTGATGTGTCCAGTGTCCATAAGCGGCGATAACTACTTACCACCGTCCACCGATCGTCTGCTCATTTGCATAATAGTGGACGGTATAGATAAATACTAAGAAACCATATTATTATTATCAATGCGAATATAATTTAGTTTGTTGCCTTTTCACTCCTAAATCGCTGCACAAATTTCGATAAAAATTGATATTGCCTGTCTTTTATTTTTTTATTCTTGATAGGCTTACGCTTGACCGCCAGTTCGCCTGATGTTAAGCGAAAGTGCGATCTACGATGGAGCGCGCTTACCTAAGACACCCAGTTTATATCTATCGGGGAAGACCCACTCGGGAAGCGCATTCTACATTTCGGCGGTACCCATGATAAAAGTGGATTTAAAGCGTTTCGCTTTTTTTTATGGGATAGGGGGACAAACGAGCAGACGGATCGCCTGCTGGTAAGCGATTACCGCCACCTATAGACACCCGCAACACTAGAGAAGTCACAAGTGCGTTACCCGCCTTTTAAAAGGGGATTGGGCCTCCGGTAACCTCACTGGCTCAACGAAACACATCGTAAGCGTTGTTTGACGCCGGTTTTCTGTGAGGCCGTGGTATCTCCGGTCGAGCCGGCCCATTCGTGCCGAAGCATGGCTCTCCCACGTTAGCGTTCGTTCGGGTTTTCGGAATGTCCACCATGAATCGATGACACTTTTTTTTTCAAAAAGTCTTTTAGGATGCAAGTGAAATCGTCAGCTTGAGCTAGTGAGCAGAAGCCAGAATGTCAAATTTCGCAAATGTTAAACAGTTTTTGTGCGTGTCAAATTGCTAATTTTCTTTGTACTGTCTTGCCAATATGGCTGTGGTAACAAAATGCTTTTTACAAATATCTTTTACTAAACTATACTTGCTGAAGAACTGTTGTAACTGTTTTTAACTGTTATTTCTTGTAACTGACTCTCTAACTGAATTTCAGTATTTATTTATTAAGGTAAACCAACAGCTTCTGTATATAATTCATTGTTTCACTGTTGCTAGTGTAAAAAAAAGGAAACAAAAAAAAAAAATATATATATTTATGCCGTGATGTATTGTATTACCTTCCTATTCTCATGTACTATGTGCCTTATTTTTTGATTTTGTGGCTGTTTTATTTGTAAATAAATTTTAAAATGTAAAATTCTTTATTGTGGCAACACCAAACCGGTCCATTCGGAAGACCAGCGTCGATTTGCTATAACTAGCAATTCGGCATTATGCTGAGATTGGACCGATTTGTAAAGTTCACCTGTGTAGCACAATTTAGTTAGTAAGTACCTCCTTAGTTAAAATTTTCTTACTGTATTCAGGTGCCTTTTACAAATAAATATATTTCTTTCTTTCTTTCTTTAATTTTTTTTTAACCGTTGCCCCACACTAGGATTTTCTCCTGTATCGTAGGTGTGTTTACAAACACAAATTCTCACATACACAAACACTCAGACCCGGAACCTGAACCTGTAGATCATACAAATATTTGCTTCGTGTGGGGATCGAACCCACAACACGCGACGCAGAAGCCGATCGCTCAGCCGCTACGCCAAACGTGTCCAATAACACTGCTCGATCTGGGGATCGAACCCAGGACCTCTAGCGCAGCAGTCGCGCTTGGGACCACTAGACTAATGAGGCAGTCTGTAACAAAATAGGTCTTGTAGTGGTCTCAAGCGCGCTTGAGGTCCTGGGTTCGATTCCGAGGTCGAGTAAAGTGTTATTGGGTTTTTCTATGTACTTCTCAGTAGCAGCTCGGGGTTTTCATGCCCGGTTACTGGTAATAGGATCGCTCCCTATATGAGACCTATCATACCGAATTGTGGATGTACAGTAAACACTCAAAAGTCCATAAGCACGCTAAGGATTACCTTGCTATGAACAGTACGAGCGAGCTCGATACAGATAGTGCGTGTCACTTGTTAACGACAATGAATAGAAGGTCGTAAGTCTAACTAAACGTCAAGCTATTGCGTTGTGAGATTGCCTATGGACTTTTGGTCGCCACTGTACAGAATAAGTGCACCTCTTCTTAATCCTTCGGGGAATACAGGCGTGTTGGTATGTCTGAGAATCGAACCCAAGAGTTGCTATTAATTATAACCACTGAAGCATCAAAGCAGTTATTTAGTTAAATAACAGTTTAATCTCAAAGTTATATTGCTAAACACCAGTTATAGCTACCGAAGCTAGTTAAGCCAAAGATAATAAATCTAATAACGCGTGCAATTCTCCAATTAATTGGACATTTCCTTCCTTGTAAGTAATAGTGATGGGAAAATTAGTTACGCTAGTGTTGTGGTCGAGTGTGTAATAAAATATCTCATCATCACCCCATATACTGTCCCAATGTTGGGCACGGGTCTCCTCTCAGAATAAGAGGGATTAGGCTACAGTCCACCACGCTAGCCTAGTGCGGGTTGGCAGACTTCACACGCCGTTGAGAAAATCTCTCAGGCATGAAGGTTTCCTCACGATGTTTTCCTTCACCGTTTAAGCGCGTGATAATTAACTATTAGTACGCTCATGATTCCAAAAAGTCAGAGAATTTGAACTTGAGACTTCTCCCCGAAAATTTCGGTAGAGGCGCACTAATGTATACGAACAACAGTTCGCCGGTATGTTTGGGTCCTATGTAATAGAGGGCAAACCTATTGCCATTAAGTGGACCCAAATTCCAAACTCCTAACTCCGATCATTGTCAATTTATGTACCTATCTAATAAATGAAAAAAAACTGCTACTGAGAATTTCATAGAAAATCCGAATAACACTTTGCTCGAACCTAGGACCTCAAGCGTAGCAGTCGCGGTCAGGACCACTAAGCTAATGAAGTAATTCATCCATTTAATAGACAAAAAACTGTATTTTCCAAAAAAATAACAAAGATTTCAGCGTAAATATTAAACTAACGATGTTGCTGCTTTCACCATAGTGAATAGAGCGTGAAGTTTAGCAAATTTTTCAATCAACAATGTTAACTGTTTGTATAATCGATTAAAACAGCATCTTTTTACCCTCTAACGAAAAATAAGAGGGGTATTATAAATAAAAAGTGTGTATCTGTCTGTCGCATCGTAGCTCTGAAACGAATAAACCGATTTCAATTCAGTTTTTAGTGTGAAAGGTGACCAGCCGTTTGAAGATTATTCGCACATGGTTCTGGTTCATGAAAGGATGTGATCGATTTGAAACTTGGTTTCCTGTTACTTCAATGACCGTGCAACTAGAATCATAACGTTCCATAAACGCTTGTAAAAGCTTATTTGAAATAAAAACATTTGAACTTGAACTTGAACCTGATAATGCAAGAACATGTTCACTGATCACTAAGCGAAAAAAGTAGTTAATAAATTATCGATAAATTATCGCAAACATGTCCCTTCCCTAGCAAGGACCGCTTACCACACCATTATACGTGGTGCAAATGTTGCGACAAAACATTACACAATCGATGTATTATCGATAACTCGTTTTATATCGGTAGCATTTTTTGTCTGTCTGTCTGTCTGTCGGTACGGTATCTTAAGTATTTAGGTTATAATTATTATATTGCTTTGAAAATCGTGCGGCTGGGTCACGAAATGGAGTTATTTCTGTGAGCGATTTCGTTTGAAGTAATTAATTTTAAAATTAGATTAAGAAAGAAGTTATAATAATTGTTAACATAATTGTCAATTTCATATTATAAAACATTTGTCGAAATAAAGAAAATATTGATAATGGTTTAGGAAATTGATCTAATAGAGTACGTGCGTTTCTTGCTGTATTTAATTCGCAGGTTATGAAATACTAGCGACCCGCTCGCGGTTTCACCCGCACTGCTCCGTTCTTAAGAAGCGTAGCGTGATGTTATATAACTTATAACCTTCCTCGATAAATGGACTATCCAACACAGAAAGAATTTTCAAAATCGGTTCAGGAGATACAGAGATTACCGCAACCTACAACCTCACAAAATTTACCTCATTGTAATATTAGTATAGATTATGATTTTTGTAAAATAACATAACATACCATCACGCCTGTATTCCCCAAAGGGTTAGGCAGAGGCGTACTAGTGTACTTACACCCACGGTTCCCATGTAAAAGGGGCGAGCCTATTACTAGCTTTTGCTCGCGACTACCTTTGATTGGACTTCAGAATTGGAGTTGACGTAGATGAAAAGTAGCCTCTGTACTATTCCACACTATGATCTATATGTGTGCAAAATTTCATCCATATCCGTTCAGCCGTTCTGGCGTTATTGAGTAATAAACATCCATCTAACTTTTGCATTTATAATGTTTGTAAGGTTTTCATACAAAAGACATCAACGCATGTGTACAAGGAATCTATTATAGTTTCTAGATTTATTATTTCAAACTTTTTTATCTGCCCTAGTTGTCGTTAGTGGGATTACGCTAGAGATCTTGTGTTCCATTCCCAGGTTGAGCAAAGTGTTATTGGGTTTTGCTATGAAATTCTCCGTAGCAGTTGGGAGTTTGGATTTTAACATAACATACCATTACGCCTGTATTCCCCGAAGGGTTGGGCAGAGATGTACTATTGTACACTCACAGTTCTCCGGTATGTTTCGGTCCCATGTAATAGGGGGCCGAACTTATAGCCATTAACCGGGCACAAATCCAGACTCCGAGCTGCTACTGAGAATTTTATAGAGGACCTCTAGCGAAGCAGTCGCGCTTGGGACCACTAGACTAATGAGGCAGCCAATTTTCAGTTTAGATTCGTGCCCGGTTAATGGCAATAAGCTTGGCCCCTATTACATGGGACTTAAACATGCCGGCGATCTGTGGATGTTATATTTTTCTTTTTTTTCTTTCTTTTTTAAAAAAACATTGCCCTACACTAGGATTTTCTCCTGTATCGTGGGTGCGTTTACAAACACAAATTCTCACATACACAAACACCCAGACCCGGAACAACTACCTGCAGATCAAATACAAATATTTGCTCCGTGTGGGGATCGAACCCACAACACGTTGCGCAGAAGCCGATTGCTCAGCCGCTACGCCAAACGTGTCATCATGTACATTAGTACATTTCTGCCTAACCCTTCGGGGAACACAGGCGTGATGGTATGTTAGTTAAGGAATGTAGACGCAACAAGCAAACAGACACTTTCGGATATAATAAAATTCTAATATTTATGTTAATATTTCGTTTGACATTTGACCCGCAAAGATCTTTCAATATTTATAAAGGTAGATTCTAAAATGATTATCTAACTATTTATTTATGGTTTGGACATGTTGAAAGAATGAATGAAAGACGATTAACGAAAGGAATTTATAAGGCGAATGTCAGCGGCAGCGTCGGTAGAGGTCGCCCTAAAAGGACATACGCCGATCTTATTGGCGAAATACTTCAAAAACGTCAGGTGCGTAGCACTCGCAACCGGCGTGTATGTATGAGAAGATGTATGAATGTGGAAGAAGCAAAAGAAGTATGGAAGAATCGTAGCAAGTGGCAGTCTATAGTTTCTGCCTACCCCTGTGGGAGAATGGCGTGAGTGTATGTATGTATGTATTATTTATTTATACTCGTATACTCTATATCGTACACCAAAAAAGAAACAGTTACAGACAGGACATAAATCGTTTTTTTTAAAATACAATGGGCGGCCTTATCGTAATTAGACATCTTTTCCAGGCAACCTTAGGATGGACATAACAATTGAATAAAAATGGGGTTTACATTTACTAAACACATACCATCACGCCTGTACTCCCCGAAGGGTTAAGCAGAGGCGTACTACTGTACACCCACAGTTCGCCGGTATGTTTAGGTCCCATGTTATAGGGGGCGATCCTATAGCCATTAACCGGGCACAAATCCAGACTCCGAGCTGCTAATGAGAATTTCATAGAAAAACCCAATAACACTTTGCTCGAACTGGGGATCGAACCCAGGACCTCTAGTGTAGTCTCACTTGGGACCACTAGACTAATGAGGCAGTCTTATTATAAATATAAATAAATAAATATATACATACATACATACATACACTCACGCCTTTCTCCCACTGGGGTAGGCAGATACAATAGATATAAAATATATATATGTAACTATCTCATTAGTTATAGTGTGGCTCAGACATCTTTTTTTTTTATTGCAACTAGTTTTGACTTTTCAAAAGTACCATTTTTAATGGTCTAATTGAAATTAAAAAACTTTGACTTTGACTTTGACTTTAATCATGATAGGTTTACGCTTGACCGCCAGTTCGCCTAATCTCAGTCCAAAATCCAGAACGAAACGCTTGAAGTCCACTTTTATCATGCGTACCGCTGAAATGTGGAATGCGCTTCCCGAGTGGGTCTTCCCTGATAGAAATAATCTGGGTGTCTTTAAATCACGAGTTAATTGGTTTCTTCTAGGCAAGCGCGCTCCATCGTAGATCGCAGTGTCGCTTAACATCAGGCGAACTGATCGTCAAGCGTAAGCCTATAACGAATAAAAAAATAGAAAAAAAGCGATGTTTTGTCTCAAAAAATCCTTTAAGATGCGAGTGAAAGCGCCGTGCTGCTTTTGAGAATTTCATAGAAAAACCCAATAACACTTTGCTCGCACTGAGAATCGAACCCAGGATCTCTAGCGTAGCAGTCGCGCCTAGAACTAATGAGGCAGAGTATTATTAACCGTATCAAACAGCAATTTACTATCAAACATGCTAAGATATAATCCAATATAACAAGACCCGCGTTTCTCAGGCATTTCAGTTCAAAGCTAGCTCAACTAATACTGGACAATCCAATTTAATAAGGTCCCTGATTATTAGATGTTGCAATATCTGTCGCGATCAATATATACTGGTAAGTCCAGTATATCAAGACCTGTATTAGTTAGTAATTGTAGTTATATTAGGGATCAATGTATACTGGTCGTTCATGCACTATTTTACTTTCACTATTTTGTAATCTATGTTTTTGCTGCGACATTGCTCGCGTTTTGTAACAGTAAGCGTTTCTATAGATAGGTATATAGAGCAGGGATATATAAATTTAGTACGATGAAAGTAAAGCAATAGGCTCGCTCCCTATTACATAGGACCTAAATATACCGGCGAACTGTGAGTGTATTGTGAAGGTTGGAACGGCTAAATATACTCACGCTATAGATCTTTCTTCAAAAGCCCATATCAGACATAGCCCTGCGATGTATAAATATTCTGATAATATTACGTCAGAAGAGACCATGATTCTCTGAGTTTGTTTCGGTGTTTCATCTCAGAGGTCGTCAGTTAGAAAATGCCGGCGCCATCTAGTAGTATAAAGTGTATTTAAAAGATTATTTAAGGAAATAAATATTATTATCTATTTCATTTCATTTCATTTCACCAGGACACTTCTGCTCACGCCTTAGGGAAATATAGGCTTGATGGTATGTTATAGTGCCTTGGGAATGGTGCTTGGGATCTCACGTTCTCACGCCTTGCTAACATCAATCAATTTAAACAGCGGCGGTAGCCTAATGGCTAGGGCGTCGCAGTTGCGATCATGTGGTTGCCGGTTCGAAACCCACCCATTGCACTACCGACGTGAACCCACTCGTAACACAAGCATTTAGCTTAGCACGAGGCGTTAACAAGAATACTAGTGATGTGCGACCCACATTGCTCGTAAGGTTATTTTTTTAAATAAAATCAATAGATAATTGATATTATAAAATAAATAAAAAGCGTTATCTATAGACAAATAAAAAAAAATATAGATAAATATAAAACACGATACGTTTGGCGTAGCGCCTGAGCGATCGGCTTCTGCGTCACGTGTTGTGGGTTCGATCCCCACACGGAGCAAATATTTGTATCATCTACAGGTAGTTGTTCCGGGTCTGGACGTTTGTGTATGTGAGAATTTGTGTTTGTAAACGCACCCACGATACAGGAGAAAATCCTAGCGTGGGGCAACGTTTTTTTTTTAAAAAAAAACCTATAGATACACGTACTGCACATACTGGTTGCTGACACACACGAATATTGAAATAAAACTATTTTTTACGGATCTTTTTTGTGATTTTTTTGCATTTTCCATGCCAAGATTATAAAGTTATTTTAGTGAAAGAAAAATTCGGGCAGGATCGTCACCTCAAGATGTAAATTCAAAATGTGAAGCAAATTTCGATCTGGTGGGTGGGACTCGCGGTGGGTTAGAGGTCCGGTGTATCTAACCAGAAGACGCAGGATCAAATACTGCCCCGATCGAATTTTTCCTTCAATAGAATACTTTTTTACGGATTTTCTCGTTGTATTGATATTATCTATAGACTGTCTTTTTTGGCTTTTTGATGTAATAAAGCAATCTTTATCGATACGAATCTAATCGTCATTTTACGAAAATTTTATGTTTCACACGAAAATCACTGATGCGTCAAATTGACAAAATGAGGTAGGTGCACCTGTTGTCGGGAGTGTGATATAAATTAAAAAGTTCAAGTTATAATATTTCACTGCCAAAGGTCTCGAGATCGAATCCAAGCGACGTATCTCTGGCTTTTTGAAGTCATGTGCGTATTAATCTTCAAGAAGCGAGCCTATTCTTTTCTCAAAGGCCGGCAACGCACTTGCGACCCCTCTGGTGTTGTGGATGTCAATGGGCGGCGGTGATCACTTACCATCAGGTGACCCAATTGCTCTTTTGCCCTCATATTCTATAAAAAAAAAATTAATAGTTAATTATCACACGATTAAACGGTGAAGGAAAACATCGTGAGGAAACCTGCATGCCTGAGAGATTATCTGGACGGCGTGTGAATTCTGCCAACCCGCATTAAAGCTATAGCCGTATAAGGAATAAACAAGTTAAGATAACTTTATTTTTTCATAGTTAATAATATAATAGTTATTTTAGTGAAGGAGAAATTCAATCGCGCGCAGGATTCGAACCTGCGTCTTCTGGTTAGATACACCAGACGCTCTGACCGCTAAGCCACCGCGAATCCCACCCGCGATTGAATTTTTCCTTCACTAAAATAACTTTATAATCTTAGCATGGAGAATGCAAAAAAATCACAAAAAGCTAATAATATAATGTAATAGTTAGGAAGATATACATAATTATAGTTAGGTTAGGTTAGGTAACAGTTATTCTAAGTTATTCTAAGGTTATATTATATTAATTAAAAATAATTAATATAATTATAGTTAAAAATACTTCATTAACTTTTTTCACAAGTCCTCCAAACGAATTTGAATATCATTTTTATTGAGACTTGCCTTTTGTCTGTACGAGGATATAGGTAACAAAACTGCTTTCCTGGGTTTGATTCCAAGGTCAAGCCTGGGTTTTTCTATGAAATTCTTAGAAGGTATAACTTCGAAGTTTGCATTAATTTCCGGTAAATAGGAATATTGTACACACCCTGTAACCTCAAAACATAAACCTAAGCTATAAACTAAAGGTGTACAAATGTACACCGTCGGTGTATATTAGTACATCGATGGTGTACATTTGCACACCAGTGATGTACATTTGTACACCATCGGTGTACATTTGGACACCTCTGCCAAACCTTAACGAAAGTACACGGGAACATTATTATATGAATTAAAATGTTTTAAAACCAGTACATCATTAAAAGGAAATTCTTACTGAATGTTGTAATTGAAGGTCAAGTGTAACATTAGCTATTAAGTATAATGAAGCAATACTAATTATAATTATGCGACCAGTTATAATTATGACAATTTACCCATTAGGCCGGAGGGGTTTGGAATCATTAATCTGACGCAATCGTTGTGAGCATTAGCTGTGGTCTCAAGAATGTTTTAAGAGAGGTAAGGTATAATGGAATCGAATAATTCCACTCACAATTGGAGCTGCCCGACTGAGGAAGTACCTTGCAGAAAATCGTAATCAAATAACATAGCTCCGTGTTATGTTGTGTTCCTAAAGGTGAGCAAGGTTGCCAGAGCTCCGCGAGGAATCGTTGTGTTGGCAATGTTGGGGAACGGTGGTGTTTTGTTACCGCCGCTGTCATGCATGGCAGCATGTCTCCTATGCTGCCAGCCCAACTAATCCTCCTTAATTTAGAGGGCCGGCTATCCGCAGTGATACCCCTGGTGTTGCAAGCGTCCATAGGCTACGGTAACCGCTTACCATCATGCGGGCCGTAAGCTTGTTTGTCACCTTAGTGGTATAAAAAAAAACGCTTTAAGTCAACTTTTATCATGCGCACCACTGAAATGTAGAATGCACTTCCCGAGTGGGTCTTCCCGATAGATATAATCTGGGTGTCTTTAAATCACGAGTGAATCGGTATCTTCTAGGCAAGCGCGCTCCATCGTAGATCGCAGTGTCGCATAACATTAGGCGAACTGGCGGTCAAGCGTAAGCCTATCAAGAATAAAAAAAAATGGATGAATAAACTGACAACAAAGTGATCCTTTTTTGCTTTTGAAACCTAAAAAAAGGCTTCGAAGATTTGTTTTTTTTATGGGATAGGAGGGCAAACGAGCAGTAGGATCGCCTGATGGTAAGCGATTACCGCCGCCCATGGACACCCGCAACACCATAGGAGTCACAAGTGCGTAGCCGACCTTTTAAAAGGGTATTTATTGGGTCCCCGGTAACCTCACTCACTCGGCGAAACACAACTTAAGCGTTGTTTAACGCCGGTTTTCTGTGAGGCCGTGGTATCACTCGGGTCGAGCCGGCCCATTCGTGCCGAAGCATGGCCCTGCCATGTGGTGACATTGTAGCGACTTTCATCCATGACCAATCCAAAACTTAAATATATATATAAAAGTGCTATATAACTTGCTTCATTACTCAATGTAGGACATTCAATCTAGACCATTGCACAGTACCTAAGCTTCTTTTTGCACTAAAATAAAACTATAATTGCAATACTGCGCGTGACAAGACGACAGTTCGCCTATTTCTGGTCAGTTTTGCAACTTGTCAACTTAGACTTCATTTTATTTATTATATTATTACATAATATCTACAGCATAATTTTACAATAAATTAAAGATTTTTGACGATTACACAACCGCAACCGTCAAAAATGTAAACATTGCTAAAACTAATGTTCTTATGGAATAGGAGGGCTAACGAGCAGACGGATCGCCTGATGGTAAGCGATTACCACCGCCCATAGACACCCGCAACACCAGAGGAAGTGCGTTGCCGACCTTTTAAAAGGGGATTGGGCCTCCGGTAACCTCACTCACTCGGCGAAACACAACGTAAGCGTTATTTGACGCCGGCTCTGTGATGCCGTGGTATTACTCCGATCGAAACGGCACATTCGTGCCGAAGCATGGCTCTCCCACGTACAAAAGAAGAGTTTGTTTATTTGAATTTTTTGCTAATCTCAGGAACTACTGCTTGTAATTGATAAATTCTTCTTGTGTTGGATAGTCCATTTATCGAGGAAAGTTATAGGCTATATAACATCACGCTACGACCATTAGAAGCGGAGCAGCGCGGGTGAAACCGCGGGCGGGTTGCTAGTAAATATACGATGTAAATCGTACATTTACTCAATTTTATTTGATCATCCATACCATAACGCCTGTATTCCCCGAAGGGTTAGGCAAAGGTGTGATAATGTCACCGTCCACTCACCGTTGTAATGCAAGCATGCTTTGCCATTAACCGGGCACAACTCCAAACTCCGAGCTGCTACTGAGAATTTCATAGAAAAATCCAATGACATTTTTTTTTTTTTTTTATGGGATTGCAGGGCAAACGAGTAGACGAATCGCCTGATGGTAAGCGATTACCGCCGCCCATGGACACCCGCAACACCAGAGGTTCTCGTGGTTCAAATGTCAGGTTGAATAGAAATTGAACCTAGGAACTCTAGTCTAGCAGTTGCCATTGGTACCAATAAATTAATGAGATACTCCTTAAATATTTTTTTTGTTTACAATTAAGGTTTGTCGACACCAACAAAGCAATTAATACGATGAATACAGGTTCGTTACTGTCTATTCTTTTGGGAAAATAGGCGTGAAGGCAATCAAATTCTTAAAAGATGTCGTCAGTCACAATGTGATCTAATTTGATCGCGTATGCAGGCGGCGCCGGCGCACATTACGATGCGAGGTGCGCACACGCTATACGTAACGCGAGAGAAAGTCCAACGCATTGGTAAACGAATTTTTAGTTAAGTAATTTAGTCTGTATGGAGTTGAATTGCTATTTTTAGAAGATAGAGAAATGGATGAAATAAGGATCTGTAGTTACTACTGCAAAAACTCATGCCTTTTATCCATAGGGGTAGGGAGAAACTTTATTTTTTTATTCCTGATAGGCTTACACTTCACCGTCAGTTCGTCTAATATTAAGTGACACTGCGATCTACGATGGAGCGCGCTTGCCTAGAAGAAACCGATTCACTTGTGATTTAAAGACACACAGATTATATCTATCAGGGTAGAGCCACACGGTAAGCGCATTCCACATTTCCAAACTGATTATAAAACGCGACGTGCTACGATTCTTGCATACTTCTTTTGGCTTCTTCCACATTAATACATCTTGTCATACATACGCGCTGGTAGCGAGTACTACGCACCTGACCTTTTTGAAGGCTCTCATCATAATAGACAATGTACGAACTGGACAAACTAAGTATCCATATTTCTACTAACTAGACGAACGGACTAGTGCGAGTCTAACTTAGAAGCGGCGGTAGCCTAATGGCTAGGACTTCGGACTTGCGGTCATGTGGTTGCCGATTCGAAACCCACCCATTGCATTAAAGACGTGAATCCACTTGTAACACAAGCATTTAGCTTAGCACGAGGGGTAAACAAGAATATTAGTTACTAGCTTTTGCCAGCGACTTCGTCCGCGTGGAATAGTTACTTTGTTCCCTAGTTATTCGCCCGCGGTTTCACCTGCGTTGCCCCGTTCCTAAGGGTTGTAGCGTGATGTTTTATAGCTTGAAACCTTTCTCATGAATCACTAATTTTCCCAACATTTCCCTTCACTGCTCTGCTCCTATTGATCGTAGCGTGATGAAAAGTATACTATAACCTGCCCAGGAGTATGAAGAACAATTGTACCTAGTTTCGTTGAAATCCGTCGAGTGGTTTTGGTTTCTATAACGAACATACAGACAACAATTTTACTGATTGCATTTTTGGCGTCAGTATCGATCACTAATCACCCGCTGATAGTTATTTTGGAAATATATTTCATGTACAGAATTGACCTCTCTACAGATTTATTATAAGTATAAATAGATGTGTAACCCACATATCAATCAGCCGCGGTTACTGATTTAATTCTATGAAATTCTCAGTAACAGGTCGGAGTTTCGGATTTGTACACGTAATGGCAATAAGCTCGCCCCCTATTACATGGGAATTAAGCATACCGGTGAACTGTGAGTGTACATTAAGTACGCCTCTGCCTAACCCTTCGGGGAATACAGGCGTGATGGTATGTTATGTTATATCCTCTTTTAACTACATAATTCTATTGTGTTATTCTTAGTGTCGGTTTCCTTGACTCTTCTAGATTATAATTAAGTGCCTAATCGTGTGTTTCTATTGTGTATTGTTTAAAAATGAAAGTGGTATATATGACTTGCTCACGACCGTTATTATTAGGGTAATAAGCAGACACTGGCACTACATAGAAACTATCTGATACCTATAGATTCTATATACCTACAAAAATATAAAAAATCTGTTCGAACCGTGAAAGTATTGTTAGGTCACTATCGAGATCTAATTCTATTTATAATAATCATAAATATATCATTACGCCTATAATCCCCGAAGGGTTAAGCAGAGTTCTACTAATCTAAACCCACAGATCGTATGTTTAGGTCCAAATAAAAACTCTGAGCTGCTACTGAGGATTTCATAGAAAAACCCAATAACGCTTTGCTCGACCTTGGGATCGAACCTCGACCTCAGGATCTTTAGGCTAATCAAGCAGTGAAAAAAAAACTTTGAATAAAATTTAATATCGCACGCAAAAATGGCATAAACGTCATTAGGAGCTGAACATACTAAAGCCAATAATGGTATTATTACATTTAAAATTTGTTAGATTTTGGGGAAATTACGGTAGCCTAGGGCAAGGCGGAATCGAATAATTCCGCTCACAATTGGTGCTGCTTGTACCTCCACCTTGCATAAACTCGTAGCCAAATAACATAACTCCGTGCTATGTTGTGGTCCTAACGGTGAGCAAGGTCGCCAGAGCTCCGCGAGGAAGCGTTGTGTTGGCAGTGTGGGGGACCGGTGGTGTTTTGTTACCGCCGCTGTCATGTATGGCAGCATGTCTCCTATGCTGGCAGCACAACTATTCCTCCTTAATTTACAGAATCGGCAACGCGCGAGTGATACCCCTGGTATTGCAAGCGTCCATAGGCTACGGTAACCGCTTACCATCAGGCAGGTCGTATGCTTGTTTGCCACCATAGTGGTATAAAAAAACCTAATTTGGACAAGATAATCGAGCATTTTAATCTTACTAGCAATCTTACTATCAATGTGGGTCGCACATTACTAGTATTCTTGTTAACCCTTCGTGCTAAGCTAAATGTTTGTGTTACGAGTGAGTTCACATTGGTAGTACAATGGGTGGGTTTCGAACCGGCAACCACATGATCGCAAGTCCAACGCCCTAGCCATTAGGCTACCGGTAGGTATTAAAATTATCTTTATAAATATTTGGTGGCTACCTGTTGCCCGCAGTTTCACTCACGTCCCAAAAAGATTGACATACTATAAGTCCGATTCTAAGCGGCGTATCAAGATGAAACATGCACCAGATTTTAAGTTAGACCTCTAGCAATATATCGGTGAAACTGCATTCAATTCCATGTAGTAGTTTTCGCGTGATGCATGAACAAACATACAGACAGAAGGACAAACAAAAATTCTAACAATTATTATTTTGGCTTCTGTTGCTCTAATAAAGACCCCCCTTAAAAGTTTTTCTAGTTATCTGTAATCTACAGACATCGGCCTGTTACAATTATTATTAGGTAATATCTATAGAATAGAAGTGATTTGGATACCTATATGGATTTTTTAATATAGTGTTTAGAAGTTAACGATCCGGCGGAGCTTGAATTGCCGACAAAAACGTAATTCCGAAATAAATCGTAATCCAGACAGAATTCTTTCAAATTATGTTATTATTCGGATTTGGACACCGTTAATCTAGGTTCCTTCGGTACTATTTTATCTACTAATACTTCACTGAAAATAAAAGATCGGAAAATCGTTACAAACTTGGTAAAGTTATCAAAAATTGCATTCGATTACATTTATTGTCAGTGAAGTTTTTTGGACGAAATGGTAAAGTAGGAACCTAGATTAACGGTATCGGAATCTGAATAATAAAAGCATCTGATTAAATTGTGTTTAAATTACCATTTATTTCGGTATTACTTTTATAAGAGTAATTCGGTCCGCCGGTCGGCTCTTAAGAAGTTTTTGACACCTTATTTTATTTTGCCCGTCTACGAGGCAATCTCCAACCATTCCTTGCTAAAGTCAATGACATTCCTGCCTACTCAGTAATTAGGAAATTGCATTGTTTTAAATGTAAGCATTCATTATAAGTAGTTAATATTATAGGCATTGCACTCATGCGCACCCAACTGAACGCCTTTCTAACTCTACACGCGTAATTTGTATCTATAGAAAGTACTTATTATGTGTTATTGAACTGTTTTATTGTTTGCAAGTCGGGTCGGGACAGGACCTACCTGTCATAGGCTTTATAGTATATTTAGCATCTAGGGACGGTGTTGCTGCCACCGTAAGTATTGCCATTTCAGTTTATTTTCGGGGAATTTTTGAAGTGAAAATATTTTTTTTATGGAATATGGGGTCAAACGAGCAGAGCTATCGCCCGATGGTAAGCGATTACCGCCGCCCATGGACACCCGCAACACCAGAGGAGCTACAAGTGCGCTGCCGGCCGTTTAAAAGAGGATTGGGCCTACGGTAACCTCCCACACTCGACGAAACACAACGTAAGTGTTGTTTGACGCCGGTTTTCTGTGAGGCCGTGGTATCACTCCGGTCCAGCCGGCCCATTCGTGCCGAAGCATGGCTCTCCCACGTAAAAATATGTTATACAACCTGTAACAATAAGCGCAAAACCTGAAAGTTGTTTGTTCAGAATCGACTAATGAATCGATTACAATGCTTTTTAATGAGTTAATTTTTCCCGAAAAGATAAATTACAATAACAGAAATATGGCCCCCTGATCCTTTAGTGGGTCGAGGTATGGAAAACTGACACTAGTACTTAAAAAGACAAGTAAAAGTACCTTTAAAAGATCTATTTACAGAAATCGATCTTAATAGATCTATAACGCTTACGTTGTGTTTCGCCGAGTGAGTGAGGTTACCGGAGGCCCAATCCCCTTTTAAAAGGTCGGCAACGCACTCGTGACCGCTGGTGTTACGGATGTCCATGGGCGGCGGTAATCGCTTACCATCAGGCGATCCGTCTGATCGTTTGCCCTCTTATCCCATAAAAAAATATATCATTTTATTTCATATGTTGTAACAAAAGCAAAATATACGTTTGAATTTCCCGATGGGTTATAAACACCACAGTTCGCCGGTATGTTTTCGATCCTATGTAATAGGAGGCGAAGCATACCTACCTAATAATTACAGATACTCAGTCTTTGGATAAGTACCTAATCATATTATTAAACATCTCTCAATTCATTCACAGATCATAAACTTTGTAAAATGCTTTTTCTTGTTATGTTGAGTTATATAATTTTATTGATATTATTATGTGTCTGTCTGTATCATTGCCTTTCTCTAGAATGTTAATATCCAGTTCGGGTTATTATTTAACTGTGCTCCTCGGAATTTCGCCTTTTTGAACGCCTGCGCAGGTACAATCATATAAAAAAGTGATATTGTGCGAAACTGCCTCATTAATATTGAAATAAAAATACTTTTTATGGATTTTATCGCGTTGTATTCATATTATTTAATTCCCGACGTTTCGGATGCTTTACAGCATCCATGGTCACGGGTAGACTAAATTTTTGGACGTCTTAATGTTACAATTACTAACAGCTACCTTAATTGTTTTTTTTATGGGATAGGGGGGCAAACGTGCAGACGGATCGCCTGATGGTAAGCGATTACCGTCGCCTATGGACACCCAAAACACCAGATGAGTTACAAGTGCATTGCCAGCCTTTTAAAAGGGGATCCTCCGTAACCTCACTCACTCGGCGAAACACAACGATACTAATTGTGATCCAAACTTAGACCTGCTACTGAGAATTATCATAAAAAAACCCAATAACTTTGCTCTACCTGGAAATGGAACCCAGCACCTGTAGAGTAGCAGTCGCAGTAACAACCACTAAACCAATAAGGGAACTAATCACGTAGAAAACTAAAAACATCGCATGATAACTACCTAAGTAAATAACGTACTTCCGACGGAAATTAAAAAAAAAATACGCTTGCAACTATTCAAGGAAGTTCTGTTTTAGGAAGCTTAAATTGATTGCATGAATATACATAGGTAGTTTGGTTGGAGGAAGCATGGATTCACGCTATATGAGCTAATTTCATTAAACCCCGACGAAAAAGAGGGGCGTTATCAGTTTGTAGTGTTTTTTTAAGGGATAGGAGGGCAAACTAGTAGACGGATCGCCTGATGGTAAGCGATTACCGCCGCCCATAGACACCCGCAACACCAGAGGAGGTGCGTTGCCGACCTTTTAAAAGGGGATTGGGCCTCCAGTAACCTCACTCACTCGGCGAAACACAACGTAAGCGTTGTTTAACGCCGGTTTTCTGTGAGGCCGTGGTATCACTCCGGTCGAACCGGCCCATTCGTGCCGAAGCATGGCTCTCCCACGTAAAAATTTCTTTCAATATTATCAAAAACCGGTTGACAAAATCCATCATCGGTAGTGACCAATTCCTGTTGTAGTTTAGCATTGTAATTAACGGAGACTGCCTCATTAGTGTAATGGTCCCAAGCGCGACTGCTACGCTAGAGGTCCTGGGTTCGATCCCCAGGTCGAGCAAAGTGTTGTTGAGGTTTTCTATGAAATTCTCAGTAGCATCTCGTAGTCTGGATTTGTGTCCGGTTAATGGCGATAGGCTCGCCTTCTATTACATGGGACCTAGAAATATCGGAAAATTGTGGGTGTACATTAGTACGCCACTGCCTCTTTTTTTATCTATGTGATAGGCTTACGCTTGACCGCCATTTCGCCTGATAACCGCCTGAGTGCGCTTGCCTAGACGAAACCGATTCACTCGTGATTTAAAGACGCTCAGATTATAACTGAAGCGGCGGTAGCCTAATGGCTAGCGCGTCGGACTTGCGATCATGTGGTTGCCAGTTCGAGACCCACCCATTGCATTAACCCATTTACGCCCAAATACAAACCAGAGAGAGGTAGTGTAATGCACTACCGACGTGAACCCACTCGTAACACAAACATTTAGCTTAGCACGAGGGGTTAACAAGTAACAGTAATGTGCGACCCACATCGCTAGTAAGCTTTTTAAAAAAAGAAAAAAAAAGAACTATCGGGGAAGACCCTTCGGGGAATACAGGCGTGATGGTATGTTATACCCCAAAGGGTTAGGCGGAGGTGTGCTATTGTTCTTCCACAGTTCACCGGTGAGAAATAGCCGGAGAGCTTATTACCATTCACCGAGCAAAAATGATAACTCCGAGCTGCTTCTGAGAAATTCATAAAAAAACCAATAACACTTTGCTCGACCTTGGAATCGAACTCCAGAACCTCTAACGAAGCAGTCGCGCTTAGGACCACTAGGCTAATGAGGCAGCAAGTAGCACAATCCTATAAACTTTTAATTTTAGTAACGGCGCGGGCGCAGTGTCATGTTCAATATAATGTTAGGCTACTTTGATTTCACGCGACACGACGCAAGCGCATTTACCGTGAGTAGGGTTTCCACAAGTGCCAATAAATTGTAGCTAGCCAATACCCTTGTTGGAATACAATAATTCCTCACTGCCATTCAGATAGGCATCTCGTAAGAGGCGAGAAAATATCTGACTTGCTCGGCGGTAGGACATCTTGGGGTCTGACTGGCTGGCGACTACCCTTACGTTTGAGACTATCTTAAAGCACTTTGGTGTGTATTTCAGTTTTTTCGCATAAGAGCCACCGTAGGAGAGCCATGCTTCGGCACGAATGGGCTGGCTCGATCGGAGTGATACCACGGCCTCACAGAAAACCTGCGTGAAACAACGCTTACGTTGTGTTTCGCCGAGTGAGTAAGGAGGCCGGAGGCCCGAACCTCTTTTTAAAAGGCCGGCAACGCACTTTTCGACTCCTCTGTTGCGGAGACTGTGTGTTGCGGGTGTCCATGGACGGTGTTCATCGCTAACCATCAGACGATCCGTCTGCTAGTTTGCTACCTATCCCATAAAAAATAAGGGCCAGTTCTCCCTCGGCTGCTGCGGCTCTGGTAGTCTGCAGTACGTAGAGGCTCTGAAGGCTCGGAAATGCATCAGCAACTCCTCTGGTGTTACACGTTCACACACCGCGATCGAAAACTATGCCGATCAATCGCTATGTAATAACTACGCTTGCTCATCACTTGCCGCGGTCAGTTTATGGATGGGTTTCTTTTTTCATTCATGTCCATTCCGTTCCTGTTTTGTTACCACCGCTGTTATGCATGGTAGCATGTCTCCTATGCTGCCAGCCCAACTATTCCTTGATTTACAGGGCTGCAACGCGCAAAATACTCCTAGTGTTGCATGCGTCCATAGGCTACGGTAACCGCTTAACATCAGGGAGGCAGTATGCTCGTTTGCCATCTTAATGGTATAAAAAAAACTACGTTCACCTCTGCCAAATCCTTCGAGGAAAACAAGCGTGCGTGTATAACTTTTAAAACAATATTAACTTTACCCAACATCGAACGTTTGCAACACAGTCAATAAACCTTGGGCTCTGTCTCCCAATTGCCCAACCGATGCTCACTGTACCTCCCCACCACATGCGCAAGCGACACTTACCAGTCCGATCTGCGCCCGCGCCGTTTGCGCACACGATTCATTTCTATTATTACGTTTTTTCTTTATTTAAAACTAGTATAATCATTTGTGTTTACTGCAATCTTGTAATTTGTTTAGTGTTCTTTTTTTGTTTTACAAACAGGGATTATTATTATTATGCGGTGCATTTGAGTGTTTTGTAAGTATGTGTGTGTGGAAGTGAGATTTTCTATGTTAATTTTAGTTATATCTATGTTCAAGTACAGTCTTAGATGTTTGTGGGGTCGGTTGAACTGTTGAGATGTGTTATTTCTAAGCTATACTGTGGTATTTCATTAGGTTTTTGCCAATTTCGTGGGTATTTTATATTATTCCTTTCTTAGCGAATGTCTGCACATTTATAGCTATAAGCAATCTCAAGTTTTGTAGGCTTTATATCTGCCTTACTAGTCTAATAGTTCTTAGCACGACTGCTAAGTTAGAGGTCTTGGATTCCTTTCCCAGGCTGATCAAAGTGTTATTGGGTTTTTCTATGAAATTCTCAGTAGCAGCTTCGAGTTTGGATTTGTGCTCCAAATGCCAATAGGCTCGCCCTGTCATCGAATTGTGGATGTACATTAGTACACCCCTGCCTAACCCTTCGGGGAATACAGTCGTTATGATGTGTTATGATCATTTATTTATTTGCTAATAGTATCTCTGAGACCGTAGTCATTCTATTTTGATCTTTGTTATGGTCAAAATAGTGTGTATTATACAATAATGGACAAAGCTCCTAACTTATCCACAATTGGTCCATTGTTAACTTAATTCTCAGAGTTGTATGGGAGCCATACATTCACACACACATACAAACAAAACACATACACTTTTTACAGGAAAAAATATGTCAGTTCGATTTTAAATGCATAATAACGGCGATCAAAATCAAAGGGGCATAACCCAAAGAATCTGCTTTTATTTAAAAGACATTTTTTTCATTTACTTTAAATTTGCTTTCTATGCGATAGTTATTTATATAATTTTCTATTATTACGACTATTATTTTGGGTAATAAGTTGTTTTTTTTTTAAATAGAGATGTGAACAAAGTGACAATAGTGAAGTGCCCAATGATATAAAAGACTGTGACTTTTGGTGACTTTTTTAACAAATAAGGAGTACTTGGTAAGTTTTACATATTTTCAAATTTTTTTAGGTCACGGGACTCGTTCATGCATATATAATTTATACTCATGCATGCATGCATGCATGCATGCGTCGAAGATTCGTCATGCATATTTACATTAACGATTTGATTTACTCCATCCATTGGCTTTCATGGATAGAATAATACTAGGCACATATTATAACTCGATATAAAACCATTAATAGATTATGCACGAGGCCAATGTGGTCCCGTATTATCGCGGGATATGTACATTCAAGCGCATATGCATGAATTAAATTCATGTCTAACTTAATGTCTGTTTAATCTGGAGTTTATATACATAAATAAAATATGATTATTTTTGTGATAAATTATTAAAACGTTGTTATGGGTAGGTATTAAAAACAAATATCAAAGTTCAGATATCTATTTCGAGGCATCTCATTAATTACTTATTTTATTTCGTTCGTGATTTAAGCTTGTTTCGCACTATTAAAATTGAATAATGACTTAATATTGACTTAATATTGACTGCCTCATTAGTCTAGAGGTCCCAAGTGAGACTGCTACACTAGAGGTCCTGGGTTCGATCCCCAGGTCGAGCAAAGTGTTATTGGGTTTTTCTATGAAATTCTCATTAGCAGCTCGGAGTCTGGATTTGTGCCCAGTTAATGGCTATAGGCTCGCCCCCTATAACATGGGACCTAAAAACATACCGGCGAACTGTGGGTGTACATTAAGTACACCTCTGCCTAACCCTTCGGGGAATACAGGAGTAATGGTATGTAATGACTTAATATCTCTGTCTCCGTCTAGTAATCGCAAGCTGCTGCTCAATTCTCAGGTCGAGCGATGTTATTGACTGTTTAACCGACTGCGCTAGAAGGAGGGTTATGTTTTTCGAATGTATGTATATATATTTCTTATGCACGCTCTGAAGCCTAAACGGCTTGATAGATTTTACAGAAAAAATATAATTTATCATGTGCGGTCGCCAGCATATCATGGTATCCGAAACTGACAATTTATTTAATCGATTTTCAATTAATTGGCAAAAAATAGAGTTTTTACATTAGGGAAATTTGACAGTATGTAGTAACTTAATTTGCTGTTGACTGTACATGGAACCTAAAACATGTCCTTGCTACTGTCTCGCAGCCTCATTCGAGTTCATACATATACACGACGGACCACAGTAAAACTGTATTTTTCTGTAAATAGATCTTTTAAAACCACTTTTACATAAGAGAAACACCGAAACATACTCAGAATCATGGTCTCTTTTAAAGTCCAAATGGTATCAATATATGTGAGTTATATAATGCAGGGCAATGTCTGGCCTTTTGAAGAAAGAGCCTGTGGATTTGAGTAGACCAGTCCCAGCTGGCAAACAGCCATATACAAGTACTTTTGAAATGTAATAAAATACATATACGGTTCCAAATAGTAGGTCTTATAGAAAAGAGCCGGCAAGAAACTCCATAGATACGCTTTGAAATAGATAATTTATGTTTACATTTATTTATTCTATCAATGTGAGTATTGTGGAGTTTGATGTGAGGAATAAAACTAAAAGTCATTGAGGTCTTACATGTAGGGGTGATAGCTAGCCAGGCGTATCAATAGATCCTATTACCAAGTGTGACGGGTTTTGTACGACGCGTTTCTTCCTATTATGCAGAGGGAAATTTGTATTCAGAGCTGTCTCCTCACAAACAAATCTTCTCCCAAAAATACGGTCATAAAGCCTAAAATATCTTCGAGTTATGATGTAACAGACACAATAACTGTATGTGGGTCAATAGCCTCTTTAAGCTGGTAGATGGTATTACAGCATTATAAGCATTACTCATTGCCTGAGGGCAATAAGTTTATAATAGCTTTCGGCAATAGTAGACACTTCAATTGCTTGTAACATAACTTGCAAGGAAAATAATAGAATGCCCCACTGCCTTGTAGATAGGCATCTCGTAAGATCTGACATATTCAGTAGTTTCTTTATATTTATTCAAAAATAACAAAAATATTTCCAACATTTATATTTGCCAAACTGCAGGCCAGTTTATCGGCAGTACAACCTCTTGTGGTCTGACTGGCCGGCGACCACCCTAACGTCGGAGTCTGTTGTAAAGCACCTTGGCGTGAGTTTTGACTTTAGCGCGTGAGAGCCAGTTCTCTCTCGGATGCTATAGACTGTCAGAACCGTAGTTCTGACAGTCTATAGCCCATAAAGAGTCTCGAGTCTCGGCAACGCATCAGCAATTGATCTGGTATTGCAAGTGTAGGGCACCGAAGATTATTTACTATTACATGGCTCGTCTGCTCGTTTGCCAACTTAAATTGTAAAGAAAGAAAACCTTAATCAAACATTTTGTGGTGTGTCTTCAGAGTCAATAATCAGACATGAACCAAATTAATATGAGACTAAGTATACTCAATCAGATAAAAGAAAAATATCAAAATTGATTCACGGTTCGCGAAATTATTGAATAAAATACAACCGAATTGAGAAACTCGTCCTTCTTTTTATGAAATCGTGTAAAAACCAAAATTTCCATAAAAAATATGGCCAAACCTAGGTCAAATACTCTGCAGCTAAGCAATAATGTGCTAACATTATTGTGTTCAGGGTTGAAGGGTAATGTAGCCAGTGACACTACTGAGCAAATGAGACTTAACAACTCAGGTGTCAAGATGACAACGAGCGAAAGATACAACTGGTGTTGCTGGCGTCTTTGGGCTGCGGTTATCGCTTACTATCCGGCGCCTTATGCTAGTTTGACAATATAGTACAATGAAAAGAAATTGAAGCCAGCCATCTCGGAAAATTATGACCAAAAATAGGTCAAATTTAATTCCACTGACCTCCAAACGAAATTTTACTTTACGCCATATATAAATATGGTACATAACATAACAGTACCACATAAGATATTCCACGCAGCATTCTGTCGTAACTTTAAAAGGATTGTGTAACCCATTACCTCCCTTTTGCGGAGTAGGTAACATAGTGACCTGGTGTTTATTGGTTATGGGGTCGAAGTCCTAGCCTTGGTCCAATTTCTGCATCATTAGTCTAGATAGTGGTCGCTAGTACAGCTGCTAAGTGAGGTCCTAGGTTCCATTTCCAGATCGAGTAAAGTGTTACTGGGTTTTTTTTATAAAATACTCAGTAGCAACTCAAAGTTTGGATCTGTCTGGTTATGGCAATAGGGGGCAAGCCCCTATTATATGGGATCTAAACATACTAGCGAACTGTGAATGTACATTAGTATGCCTCTGACTAACCTTTCATCATACAGGCGTGATGATATATTATATTTAAAAAAATAATAAAAATATATAGTAGGTATACCCACAGTTTTTATGTGGTCCCATGTCATAGGGGCGAGCCTATTGCCATTTACCAAGCACAAATCCAAACTCCGAGCTGCTACTGAGAATTTCATAGAAAAACCCAATAACACTTTGCTCGACCTTGGGATCGTAACAAAGCCAGTAGTAGTGGTGGTAATAACCACTAGACTAATAAGTCCATCCAATCAAGCGAAAGGAAAAATCGCATGATGTCTATGTAAGTATGTAACATTCTTCCGACGGTTTTCGAATTTTATTCAAAACCCAAACACACTTTGCTCGACCTGAAAATCGTATAAAAGATCAGCAGTAAAAAAAACTACAGATTAAAACTTAATTAATACATGAATGTAATTTTTAAACACTCAATGGCGAAACTGGATGTCAAAACATTACACAACTGTAGAATCGATTGTTATAATCGACTCAAATCGATCAGACACAGTCCAAGCGTCAGCTTTCAAATGATTTATAGCGAGAAGACTGGCGTCATCGATTGGAAATGTTGACATTATGAATCTAAATTGATTTCACTGTTATACGAAAGCAGTATCATTTTAAGGGAATTTTAGGAATTAATATTATATCATAATCATGTCAGAATCAATATGATATAATCAATAATTCGTTACCTACGAAATGCCGACACCATCTAGTACTTATTTTTAATTCTGTAAATATTAAAAACTAGCTTTTGCCAGCGACTTCGTCCGCGTGGAATAGTTACTTTGTTCCCTAGTTCTTCGCCCGCGGTTTCACCTGCGTTGCCCCGTTCCTAAGGGTTATAGCGTGATGTTTTATAGCTTGAACATTTTCACCTTTCTCATGAATCACTCATTTTCCCAACATTTCCCTTCACTGCTCTGGTCCTATTGATCGTAGCGTGATGAAAAGTATACTATAACCTGCCCAGGAGTATGAAGAATAATTGTACCAAGTTTCGTTGAAATCCGTCGAGTGGTTTTTGTTTCTATAACGAACATACAGACAGACAGACAGACAGAAATTTTACTGATTGCATTTTTGGCGTCAGTATCGATCACTAATCACCCGCTGATAGTTATTTTGGAAATATATTTCATGTACAGAATTGACCTCTCTACAGATTTATTATAAGTATAGATGACTAGTAATATTTTTTAATATTGACCGAAATAAATATCATTTAATTTCAGTTGAGTGCTTTATTAGTCTAGTGGTCCCAAGCGCAACTGCTACGCTAGAGGTACTGGGTTCGATTCCCAGGTCCAGCAAAGTGTTATTGGGTTTTTCTATAAAATTATCTGTAGCAGCTCGAAGTTGGGATTTGAGCTTGGTTAATGGCAATAGGCTTGCCTCCTATTACATGGGACTTAAACATAGTTGCGAACTGTGGGTGTACATTAGTACATCTCTGCCTACCCCTTCGTGGAATAAAGGCGTGCTACTAAGAACTCCGAGGTGCTACTGAGAATATCATATAAAAACCCAAAAACGTGGGAGAGCCATGCTTCGGCACGAATAGGCCGGCTCGACCGGAGTGATACCGCGGCCTCACAGAAAACCGGCGTTAAACAACGCTTACGTTGTGTTTCGTCGAGTGAGTGAGGTTACCGGAGGCCCAATCCCCTTTTAAAAGGTCGGCAACGCACTTGTGACTCCTGTGGTGTTGCGGGTGTCCATGGGTGGCGGTAATCGCTTACCATCAGGCGAACTGTCTGCTCGTTTGCCCTCCTATTCCATAAAAAAAAACAGTTGCTCCACCTGAGAAGTGGAAATCGTACCCAGGGCCTCTATCGTAGTAATCGCGCACAGGGTCACTAGGCTATTGAGGCAGTTCAGTTCAAGAATATATTCGTGCACGATACTCATAGAGATATGAATAAACTTATTACACAATAAATCTAAAACTAGTAAAATTAAAATTGGCGCAAAAATCAAAAAATTTTAATGGATTATGTGTTGGTAAACTTGTATTGCTGGTTTCAAACGGGATTTTAGTAATTATCAACTGTTACTACATTTATTTTTAACCGACTTCAAAGAATAGGAGGTTATTTTTAATCGACGATGTTAAAAAATATTAAGAGGAGCAGGACCTTTTTTATACCTGAGTGGTGGCAAACAAGCATACGGCCCGCCTGTTGGTAAGCGGTTACCGTAGCCTATGGACGCTTGCAACACCAGGAGTATCACTCGCGCGTTGCCGACCCTGTAAATTAACGAGGAATAGTTGGGCCGGCAGCATAGGAGACATGCTGCCATGCATGACAGCGGCGGTAACAAAACACCACCGGTTCCCCACACTGCCAAAACAATGCGTCCTCGCGGAGCTCTGGCGACCTTGCTCACCGTTAGGAACACAACATAACACGGAGCTATGTTATTTGGCTACGATTTTCTGCAAGGTGGAGGTACTTCCCCAGTCAGGCAGACCTAAATAAAAAACTGACTAATTAGTCTAGTGGTCTCAAGCGCGACTGCTACGCTAGGGGTCCTGGATTCGATTCCCAGGTCGCGCAAAGTGTTACTGGGATTTTCTATAAAATTCTCTGTAGCAGCTCGAAGTTTGGATTTGAGCTTGGTAAATGGCAATAGGCTTACCTCCTATTACATGGGACTTAAACATAGTCACCGACATTGCGCGAAGAATAAGCACGCTGAAGTGGAAGTGGGCCGGCCACGTCTGCAGACGGACAGACGAAAGATGGAGCCGACAAGTGTTAGAGTGGAGACCGCGTTTTGGCAAGCGTAGTGTGGGACGCCCTGCGACGCGATGGACCGACTATTTGAAGAAGGTGGCTGACAGCGGAAGGATGCGAGCTGCCCATGCCCGGGATGGTTGGCGCTCTTTGGGGGAGGCCTACGTTCAGCAGAGGACGGCAATAGGCTGATATGATGATGATGAAACATAATGGGGAACTGTGGGTGTACATTAGTACATCTCTGCCTTACCCTTCGGGGAATACATGGATGGTATGTTACGTAAAATGAAACATGGTTTTTTTTTGCTGTAACTAGCATTTTTTTTTTAATATATTATATTATGTATTCATATCTCGTTTCACTGGCAGTTGGTTAACCTTCAAGTCAATTCCAGATATTTATGTGCTGATGAATCGATAAATTGCAGGGTGAATGCACCTATTACTGTCCGTATGGAAAATGTAAATATTTAAAATAAAAACTTGTATTTATTTTAAAGTAGTAAAGTGTTATTTATGTGAAATGATTTGATTTATCGACAAAAATTAAGTGCTATTTATTGTTGCTATCAAAAACATTATTTTTATTTTATTTAAAGTAGGTTCCAGGATACATCTAACTAAAAACATCACAGAATTAGTAAGTTTATGTAATCTTTATTGGTCCATAAAAGTTTTAAATTTTTAGTTTGATCCTTTTTGTTGCTTTTTTTATTTACCTACCTGTCTCGAAGTTTTTTTTTTTTTAAACGTTGCCCCACACTAGGATTTTCTCCTGTATCGTGGGTGCGTTTACAAACACAAATTCTCACATACACAAACGCCCAGACCCGGAACAACTACCTGTAGAACATACAATTATTTGCTCCGTGTGGGGATCGAACCCACAACACGTGACGCAGAAGCCGATCACTCAGCCGCTACGCCAAACGTGTCGTCGTTTGTTGACTTGTGACCAAATACAAAGTTGTTCTTTCGAAGAATAAATGCGTAGGTAACTCTCTTTGTCTGTAACTACGTTCAACGTATTACGTATGGATCATTTGTCAACTGGGGAATCTGTAGGGATATGGTAAACTCCTGAGGAAGAGCATAGGGTGCCTTGTATTGATAAAAATAATAATAAATACATACATAAACATACCATCATACCTGTAGGGTTAGGCAGAGGCTTACTAAATGTACACCCACAGTTCGCCTGGTATGTTTAGGTCTCATGATATAGGGGGCGAGCCTATAGCCATTCACCGGGCGCAAAATCCAGACTCCGAGCTGCTACTGAGAACTTCATAGAAAAATCCCAATAACACTGCTCGACCTGGGATTCGAACCCAAGATCTCTAGCGTAGCAGTCAACCACTAGACTAATGAGGCAGTTTATAAAAATAACAGCATCAAATACGAATTATAAATGTTTATGAATGAATGCAATCGAAGGAAAGTGCTGGCTACACGCTCTGGTGGTTCAAAACGATGCATTACACAGGGGAAACCTAGCAAAAAAGAAACTTTAACTCAACTGACACTGACAGAAAAATATGCTAACATAATCTGTAAATAATTAAAAAAAAACTATTCTCGAAACTACTTTGAATAATTCTACAGTTTTTTATTACATTACAATTACAAACTTAATCACTACATAGTATAAAACAAAGTTGCTGTCCCTGTCTGTCCGTCCCTATGTATGCTTAAATCTTTAAAACTACGCAACGGATTTTGATGCGTTTTTTTTTAGTAGATAGAGTGATTCAAGTGGAAGGTATTAAGCTATTTAACATTACGCTACGACTCTTAAAAATGGGGTAACGCGGGTGAAACCGCAGGCGGGTCGCTAGTTACAAATAAACAAAGTTCATATTCTATTGCAAGCAAAATTTATTTAGGACCTTTTTATTTATGGTCATTCAAAATGTAAATTAAACTTCATGATAATAAAATATATATTTTTTATAAGTTGTAATGATTACTATATTAGATTATGAATTCAGTATAGTTATATGAGACAAATTTAAAAAAGAGTTAAATATAATAATATTAATTAATTAATTAATTTAGTTGAGACTGAGACTGCCTCATTAGTTTAGTGGTCCCAAGTGAGACCGCTACACTAGAGGTCCTGGGTTCGATCCCCAGGTCGAGCAAAGTGTAATTGGGTTTTTCTATGAAATTCTCATTAGCAGCTCGGAGTCTGGATTTGTGCCCGGTTAATGGCTATAGGCTCGCCCCCTATAACATGGGACCTAAACATACCGGCGAACTGTGGGTGTACATTAAGTACACCTCTGCCTAACCCTTCGGGGAACACAGGCGTGATGGTATGTTATGTTAATTTAGCTTAAGTAAAAGCTAACCAAATATTGTATAAATAAAACAGTAAAACTAACTGTGCATGGGAAATTGATTCAACTATTCGGCGGTAGCCTAATGGCTAGGGCGTCGGACTTGCGATCATGTGGTTTCCGGTTCGAACTCCATCCATTGCATTACCGACGTGAACCCACACACACAGCTTAGCACGAGGGGTTAACAAGAATACTAGTAATGTGCGACCCACATTGCTAGTAAGCTTTAAAAAATACTTAAATTTTATGATGCGACCTGCCTGATCTACGTTTATTCAAACCTGTGTTTATGAATAATAATATAATATGAACCATTGTAGGTTAAAATTACAATTATTATTTTTAACTAGCTTTTGCCAGCGACTTCGTCCGCGTGGAATAGTTACTTTGTTCCCTAGTTCTTCGCCCGCGGTTTCACCTGCGTTGCCCCGTTCCTAAGGGTTGTAGCGTGATGTTTTATAGCTTGAAACCTTTCTCATGAATCACTCATTTTCCCAACATTTCCCTTCACTGCTCTGCTCCTATTGATCGTAGCGTGATGAAAAGTATACTATAACCCGTCCAGGAGTATGAAGAACAATTGTACCAAGTTTCATTGATATCCATCGAGTGGTTTTTGTTTGTATAACGAACATACAGACAGACAGACAAAAATTTTACTGATTGCATTTTTGGCGTCAGTATCGATCACTAATCACCCGCTTATAGTTATTTTGGAAATATATTTCATGTACAGAATTGACCTCTCTACAGATTTATTATAAGTATAGATTAAAACGAAAATTTAAATGTTAAACGACGCTTTCATCTTAAGTGAAGCCGAAGTAAATATGTTAAAACATATACATAAATTATTCAAGTAAAACGGTTCGGAATATGTTACTTTTTAGATTTCTAAATGTAGGAAGTGCTCTTGATTCTTCAATCGATTTTGGTTTAAATTAACTTTATTAGACTTAAGATATTAAAAAAATCCCAATGACATTTTATACTGGTTTGTGACACTTCGAATAGACATTGAAATAAAACTAATTTTTACGGATTTTATCGCGTTGTATTGATATTATTTGACTCCCGACGATATGATGTTGATGAACTAAAAGAAGCATAGGGACCCGCGTAAAAGAACACATCGCCGATGTCAAACACCGCCGTTTCAAAAAGTCAGCAGTTTGTGAAGATACTCTAGACAAGGCCCAGCACTACATCGGATTTGATAAACCACAAGTCCTGGCAAAAGAAAACCGATTCCTTCCCAGGATGATCCGCAATCCCGCTATTGAAATTAAAAAACATCCAAATTTCAATAGAGAAGATTGCTGGGTCTTACCACTTGCTTGGCACCCCATTATAGATTCCATAAAATCAAAATCCAAACCCAAAACTGCAAGACCGAAGGATACGGTGAGCTCGTTCTGCGTGAACCTGATCGCCAATAATTGACAAAAATGTAAGGTAGCTGTTAGTAATTGTAACATTAAGACGTCCAACAACTTAGTCTACCCGTGACCATGGATGCTGTAAAGGATCCGAAACGTCGGGAATCAAATAATAATATCAATACAACGCGATAAAATCTGTAAAAAGTAGCTTTATTTCAATGACTAATAACATATCGTCAAACTTACAGTTGCTTTCGTTCTGTGATCCAAAATTACAATGGTTACTTCTAAAAACTGCTTCAGATAATGTTAAAAAAAAACTTATACAACGGCGTACAGACAAATGAAATAATAACACTTAATTAATATGATGTAACACTCGTAAGATATAATTTAATAAAATCTAGTATAATATTAAACAGTTAATATTATACTTTTACGTGAATTGTAAATTCTTATGAAAAATAAATATATCTTTTAACTATATTCAGCTCTTGTGTAGTGAACACTTGTTTAGTTCAATTTGCTTATTTTTTTAAGGGCATTAACATCGCTCAAATCCATAAAATGCCCTAGCTTTAAAGAAGTTTCTAGTGGAATCCTTATGTGCGTTTGCCATATAAAAATATATGTTATACTTACGAGATAAGTTTTTAACGATATAGATTTTTACGTGGGCAGCACGAATGAGCCGGCTCGACCGGAGTGATACCACGGCCTCACAGAAAACCGGCGTCAAACAACGCTTACGTTGTGTTCCGCCGAGTGAGTGAGGTTACCGGAGGCCCAATCCCCTTTTAAAAGGTCGGCAACGCACTCGTGACTCCTCTGGTGTTGCAGGTGTCCATGGGCGGCGGTAATCGCTTACCATCAGGCGATCCGTCTGCTTGTTTGCTCCCCTATCCCATAAAAAAAAAACGAATTGTATTGTTTAAATTTTTTTATACATTTGCCCCAATTGTGCATAATAATTGAAGTAAATTGACATTTTTCAACCGAATTTGTCTTTTTTCTCTTTAACGGCTTAATACCTAGTTAGTCATGAATTTTATACCAAAAAAATTGTAATGACGTAATTAACAATTTGTATTGTTTTTATTTTCTTATTTCTTTATACTTTTTTCTTATAATACCCGAAACCTCACTAGCACCCCGCGTGAAGCACCCCCGCAATGCCTGTGACTAACAAATACTAGCACAAAGACTAAATCCTCAAGGTCATTGGGCAATGTAATAAATACCCTTAAGCTAATAAATCTAGTGAAAGAAAAATTCGACTGCGGGCGGGACTTGAACTTGCGTCTTCTGGTTAGATACACCAGACACTATGACCACTAAGCTACCCCGAGTCCCACCCGCCAGATTGAAATTTATCTTTTCATGATATTAGATCTTAAGGTGACAGGTAAGGTTATTGAAAAACAAATACTTAGTAAGAGAAGCAAAGTAGCTTAAAAAATGCATGGAAAACGCAAAAAAACACAAAGCTAATAAATCTATATTTCTACAATAAAAATTTTGTTGAAATAAAACTAATTTTATCGCGTTGTATCGATATTATTTAATTCCCGACGTTTCGGATCTTTTACAGCATCCTGGTCAAAATTTTTGTTCTTATAAAAATGATAAAATGGATAATCACACAAAGAAACACTATTATCCATTATAATTCTACACAAGAGCTGTTAGACATCTATATTGTGTCTAGAAAGACCAACCTCAACATAATTGGAAAAAGACACGGATTTCAATGAATGATTATAATCACTCTAACAAAACTAAATATCCTTGAACAACGTGAATGTCAAAGTACAGTCTCTCCGAGTGACCAGACCACATTGATATTCAAACATAAAAAAACCATAAAATAATTTAAAATTGTCAAGACAACAACTGTACGCCCTACCTTAATATGGCATTATATTTCTTTGTTTCTTTCAAATACTACAAGAATACAAATTAGGTAATACCGAGTATTGCATGCTTTTTTATTATTTTTGTATTGTATTGTTTGCTTTTTTATTTGTATCGTTTGCATCGATACATCACTTGTTTTGAATTCATGAATAAACCACACGACCCGCCTGATGGTAAGCGGAAACCGCAGCCTATAGACGCCAGCAACACCAGTGGTATCACTCGCGCGTTGTCATCTTGACACCTCAGTTGTTAAGTCTCATTTGCCCAGTAATGTCACTGGCTACATTATCCTTCAATGTACGAACTCGAACTCGCCACATACAACATACCATCACGCTTGTATTCACCGAAGAAATAGGCAGAGGTGTATTATACGTCAGTATGTGTAGTTCGGATTTGTGCCGGTAATGGCAATCCATTACCGGCACAACTCCGAGTAGCTACTGAGAATTGCATAGAAACTATCTCTATCTCTGGCAATCGAACCCAGAACTTCTAGCGTAGCAATCTCCAGGACCACTAGACTAACGAGGCCATATTATGCAAATAATTACTTTTTAATGAAGTGATTAATGTTTTTTAACATAATGACGTCACTTTTGCTATAAATTAAAAACTATTTTGTGTTTCCAATTTACATCGCATTTATAAATAGCACTAATTTATGTAAATTATTGTGTAAGACATCGTCATTTTTTAGACTTTTTCTAAACGTGATTGATAACCTGTTTATCAAGATTTAATGATTGTTTTAAATAAAACATTCTATGATCCTAAGATGAAAAGCGGCGTTAAACAACGCTTACGTTTTGTTTCGCCGAGTGAATGAGGTTACCGGAGGCCCAATCCCCTTTTAAAAGGTCGGTAATGCACTTGTGACTCCTCTGGTGTTACGGGTGTCCATGGGCGGCGGTAATCGCTTACCATCAGGCGATCCGTCTGCTCGTTTGCCCTCCTATCCCATAAAAAAAATACAATATTTCTTTACCTTCTTCAAAAATTATATCTAGGTTCCTTTTAGTAACGCTATTGCTTATACCACTACAATAATAAGGCAGCAGAAGTAGGTAGATTTCAGAAACCAGTAGTAACTTAACTTATCTCCAAGGAATAATTTGAAATTACATGATCCATTGCAAAAGGTCGTACGTAACTAAGCGAGCGGACTGGGGCGATCTATTATGTATTGATGATGTAAGAAATTATGTTTAGGCCGCTTGCGCAAGAGTCTGTGCCGAGCTAGGCTTGGTGACAGGATTTATAATGTACAGTAAACGCTCAAAGTCCATAAGCACGCTAAGGATTACATTGCTATGAACAGTACGAGCGAGCTTGATACAGCCAGTGCGTGTCACTTGTTAACGACAATGATTATAAGGTCGTAAGTCAAACTAAACATCAAGCTACTGCGTTGTGAGATTGCCTATGGACTTTTGGTCGCCACTGTACCTAATAGGTACCTAATCCTCGAAGCCTTTTCCCAATGTCGAATAAGCTCATGGAGCTTTCAGAGTTTGTTATTACGCACGTGAAAACAAAGTAGGTAATACATTTAATCACATTTAATACCTTGAGAGTCCGGCGGACCGAATTTCGTAATACCGAAATAAATCGTAATTCAAACACAATAGTTATTATTCGGATTCCGGTACCGTTAATCTAGGTTCTTCTACAATTTCGTCCAAAATACTTTACTGGAAATAAATGTAAGCGAATGCAGTTTTTGATAACTTTAACAAGTTTGGAACGATTTTCCGGTCTAGTAGTAGACGAAATAGTTTCGTAGGAACCTAGATGAACGGTATCCAAATCCGAATAATAACATAATTTGATAGAATATTGACTGACTGCACTAGACTGCCTCATTAGTCTAGTGGTCCCAAGTGCGACTGCTACACTAGAGGTCCTGGGTTCGATCCCCAGGTCGAGCAAAGTGTTAGTGGGTTTTTCTATGAAATTCTCATTAGCAGCTCGGAGTTTGGATTTGTGCCCGGTTAATGGCTATAGGCTCGCCCCCTATAACATGGGACCTAAACATACCGGTGAATTGTGGGTGTACATTAAGTACACCTCTGCCTAACCCTTCAGGGAATACAGGCGTGATGGTATGATATGTTATGTTGATAGAATATTGTCTGGATTACGATTTATTTCGGTATTACGTTTTTGTGGGCAATTCAAGCTCCGCCGGACCCTTAATACCATACCGTTAAAATATTTAGCATGCCGCCGAGATACTTGGTCACGTTTTGTTCGAAAAGTGGCAGTCTATAGTTTCTGCCTACCCCTGTGGGAGAAAGGCGTGAGTGTATGTATGTATATATGTCCGAAAAAAAAGGAGGATATAAGTTGATGATTGAGTATTCCACTTTTAATACAATTATACATTGACTATCTTTTGCCCGAGGTTTCACTCGCATTCCAAAAGACTTTTTGAAGCAAAAGCCTATGTCCTTCTGCAAGATCAAGTCTAGTTCAGTGGTTTAGGAGTGAAAATGTACTTAACAAAACACACATAGTTAGAACCGCCCGCGGTTTCACCCGAGTTGCCCCGTCCTCAAGAGACGTAGCGTGATATTGAAAATATATATTTACTATAATAAAAAAGTCTATAGTACTCAGGGATAATGTATCTTTCTATCAGTGAAAGAATTTTCAAAATCGGATCAGCAGTACCGGAGATTACCCCGATAATACAAACTTTACCTCTTTATAATATTAGAATAGACTAGCAGTTGCCCGCGGTTTCACCCACATCCCAAAAAGATTAACACTACTACAAACTATAACTACTACATACTACAAACTATAAGTCCGATTCTAGGCAGCGTATCAAGATGAGACATGCACCAGATTTTAAGTTAGACCTCTAGCAATACTTCGGTGAAAACTGCATTCAATTCCTTGCAGTCGTTTTTGCGTGATTGAGTACAAACCTACAGACAGACAGACAAAAATTCAAAGAAATATTATTATGGCTTCTGTTGCTCTAATAAAGACCCCCCATATTAGTTTTTCTTTAATATCTATAATGTACAGACATCGGCCAGTTACAATTTTATTATAGGTATAGATAATTATATACCTATCTACATGTATAGACAAAACCGTCAATATTTAATAAGTACCGGTTCTGATTACATTCGCTATTATAAAAGCAAACAAAAAGTTTGTAGGTAAGCAGGTCGCGCGGTCACATCGAATTGAGGTAATAATTATCACCTGCGCACACGCAATGGGACGTGTCAATGTTTTAGCGTCTGTATTTATTTGACACATAACATACCATCACGCCTGTATTCCACGGAGGAGTAGGCAGAGATGTAGGTACACCCACAGATGTTTAGGTCCCATGTAATAGAAAGCCTTTTACAATTAACCGGGTACAAAATCCAAACTCCGAGCTGCTACTGAGAATTTCGTAGAAAATCCCAATAACACTTTGCTTGAACTGGGAATTGACCCCAGGATCTTTAGCGTAGCAATCGTACTTGGGACCACTAGACTAATGTATACTCAAAACAATAATCACGAAAATAACACACACACACACACAGTTAAGAACTTACTTGCGCTCCATCGTAGATCGCAGTATCGCTTAACATCAGGCGAACTGGCGGTCAAGCGTAAGCCTATCAGGAATAAAAAAAATACATAATAACATACTTATATTGTCCCACTGCTGGGCACGGGTCTCCTGTCAGAATGAGAGGGATTAGGCTATAGTCCACCACGCTGGCCTAGTGAGGGTTGGCAGACTTCACACGCCGTCGAGAAAATCTCTCAGGCATGCAGGTTTCCTCACGATATTTTCCTTCACCGTTTAAGCGCGTGATAATTAACTATTAATACGCAAATTAATGGTGATTTTTTATCGTGGGAAAGCTATGCTTTGGCACAAATGGGCCAGCTCGACCGGAATAATAACACGGCCTCACAGTGGTTTTCTGTAAGGTCGCGTGAATCAACGCTTACGTTGTGTTTCGTCGAGTGAGGCCGGCAACGTACTTGTGACTCCTCTGGTGCTGCCGGTGTCCATGGGTGGCAGTAATCGCTTACCATCAGGCGTTTGGGCCCTTTTCTGCCCCTATCCCATGAAAAAAAAACATCTAAAAAGTCAGAGGCCTTGGATTCGATCCCCAAATGTTTGTCTTGACAGTCGTATGATCTTGATCATATTACTGTTCTTACTCTCTGTAAAAGTCAAATTATACATATTATTATACCATGAAGCATATTTATAAGAAAACAACATACGCAAGATGGATAGACAAAACGCCGGAAATACCTATGACAGTTGTTACATAACCTTTCTTCGATAAAGTCGGTCAACCTATCGCTAGGTGTGTTGTAAATGAGGTATTGTTGTGTTGAATGAAAGGTGTTATGTCTGCGTCTCATTGTTCTTGTGGTTGCAAGTGCTTGTGGGTTCGATTCCCAGGTTGAAACAACAATTTTATTTATTATTTGTTTTGCAGTTATGTTTTATTACCGTAACTTTAGTCGATCTATTGTAATCATCGCTCGATCAGTTATTTCTGGTTCATCGATAAACTTAATAATATAAACTGCAGGATTTACATAAGGGTAAACCCCTTTAACTATTTCATCTGGAATTTAAATTTGTTTCCCTAGATAAGCTTCTGTAATTATCCAAATTCGTAGGTAAAATGGTATTACATCAGTAAAGTAAAGCACCTGTGTGTTTCAATACTCAATACTCAATTTGTTTATTGCACTCCACAATGTTAACAGGTGTTAAAAAATAAATATAAAAGTATCAATCATGGACCCTGTCGGGCACGGCAATGTAGGAGAGAGGAGGACAGCTTATGTTTTGTCGTGTATAATATAGTATCTACGTATATTTTTTCACTTTTGCGCGTGAGAACCAATTCCCCGTCGGTCTGCAGTCTGTAGGGGCTCTTAAGGGCCGGCAACGCATCAGCATCTCCTCTGGTGTTGCAGGTATCCATGGGCGACGATGACTACTTACCATCAGGTGGCTCATCTGCTAAAAAAGCTGATACTACCTAGAGGCTAGGGATGGAACATTTCACAGATAGCATGTAAAATAATTTTCATACGTCACACCTGCGACTTTTTTTCAACCAGCCTGCTCAAAATCGCATTTAATTCAAATCGCATTTTAATAATCGCAAAATAGCAAGAGTGATCTATCTATACTTATAATAAATCTGTAGAGAGGTCAATTCTGTACATGAAATATATTTCCAAAATAACTATCAGCGGGTGATTAGTGATCGATACTGACGCCAAAAATGCAATCAGTAAAATTTTTGTCTGTCTGTCTGTCTGTTCGTTATAGAAACAAAAACCACTCGACGGATTTCAACGAAACTTGGTACAATTGTTCTTCATACTCCTGGGCAGGTTATTGTATACTTTTCATCACGCTACGATCAATAGGAGCAAAGCAGTGAAGGGAAATGTTGGGAAAACAGGAGAACTTACTCCATTTTTTATGCTTCCGTCGCGTGTGCAGCCTTAATGGTTAAAGCTACACAGATATCATGTATGACGGAAATGTTCTCCTTAAAATTATATAAAAAATATTCCACGACAGCAAATGTCTATCTTTTATGGTTGACTCACAATAACACGTGTAACTCCCGATAGCTGAGCAGTTCGGAGCATTCGGAGTATATCTGTCTACTCTTACGTTAGGTGACTGACATAGTGATCTATTAACGCACAGCCCAAACCACAGGTTATAGTATACTTTTCATCACGCTACGATCAATAGGAGCAGAGCAGTGAAGGGAAATGTTGGGAAAATGAGTGATTCATGAGAATGGTTTCAAGCTATAAAACATCACGCTACAACCCTTAGGAACGGGGCAACGCAGGTGAAACCGCGGGCGAAGAACAAGGGAACAAAGTAACTATTCCACGCGGACGAAGTCGCTGGCAAAAGCTAGTAATAAATGATTTTGAATAAAAATTCATTCGGACGAAAAGTAGCACGCTGCGAAATTTCGCATGTGTCGCTGTGAAAAATAATAAAAAAAAAATAATTAATAATAATCTTAAATTTCATCAAATGGAAATGATAAAAAGTAGCAATCATTTTGTTGGAGTTGGAATATTAGTAAGAACTAGTGAGAGGCTACCTGGATAAAATAATACGAGCCTGTCTAGTTGAGACTTAGTCTCAGACAGCTTTTATTTTCAGCACAAACAAAATGTCTCATGAATGATATAATACTATTAGATACGCCATGTTCATAGTAAATGTCATTTAAAATTGAGTCGCGCTACATGTCCATACATCCTAAACATTTTAGGCTTTCCTAATGAGCGCGCGCATAGATACAGGCAGCCTAAGATAAAAAGAAATAGCACTAAGCAGTTGTCTTAAATGACACACTCGATATGTCCAGTACGTCCGTATATAGTGACGTGTGACATGAAAAGTATTGGGTCCCTTTCTCTCATACTAATAAGGCATGGCCTGACTCTTTCTTTCATTTTAAATTTTATTTGCAACGAAAAAAATTAAATTAATTGTACGGAAGCTACTCCATGCTCTTTTCTTACTTTCGTATAATAATTTATGTAGTATCGCAGCACAAGACGGCACATATAAATAAAATTAAAATTTATTGCTGTCAATAGCGCTGTCAAACACACTTCTGCGCCTTAGGTCGGCCAACCGCATAAGTGACACTACAAATTACACGTTGCCCACGAAACAATATTCGCATTTGAAGGATGATAACGTGTCTACCTCTATTTAACTATATAATGGAGTTTTAGGCGGGAAAATGTAAAGTGCACTTTGTCGGTTTTATAATATTTCCAAAACTTGTGTTTCTCCGAAGTTTAACGTGTTATTATAGTGGATAGTTAACCATTAAGTGTTCGTGAACGTGTGCGAGTGTAGGCAAATGATATAAAATTGAAAATCGTGACTTTTGTGTTCACTCCTAAACTCTATCCAAGCCTTAGTAAAGTTTCCACTGTTTTACTGGAGATTATTCTGTATACTTGACACTGGCAAACACAGAAAGTGTGGCGCCATATATTATAATCCCATGACGGGAATTAATAAATATTACTTGTTTACTCCATATACTTGACACTGGCAAATACACAAAAAGTGTGGCGCCATATCCCACAACGGGATAAAAAAAAATTAACTATATAATGTCATTGGTCTCATGTGTCAGATTATAATCCAGCCAGTATGGCATAATTATGTCCAACCTTCAACATATTTGCATGCGTACTAGAGGCCCGTTACAAGAAACAGTTTACATTATAAGCATATAATTTCGTTATAAATTATTATTAGTGAAATTTCACCTTGTTACTTACAATACGTAGGTCAGTGCGTTCACGTCTGTCTGTCCGTCCTTACATAACGGTAGCATTACGTGCTAAGGAAAATAATTTATTGTATTTAATATATTTGATTTATATGGTAGTAGAATTTTGTTGGGTTTGGGTTGGTAACACCACATTGCCACTTGATTGATACAGGGCATAGTGGAGTCGAATAATTCCACTCAGAATTGGAGCTGCTCGTCTGGGGAAGTGCCTCCACCTTGCAGAAAATCGTAGCCAAATAACATAGCTCCGTGCTATGTTGTGTTACTAACGGTTAGCAAGGTCGCCAGAACTCCGCGAGGAAGCGTTGTGTTGGCAGATAGGATAAGCATTACGCTATTGTCTCCTATGTTTCCATAGGTATGCATACCCCGTTGTCAACCCTGTAAGTTCAGTTCAGATATGTCCATCCTAAGGTTCATCATCAGCCTATAGCAGTCCACTGCTGGACGTAGGCCTCCTAAGGTTACCTGGAAGAAGTTAGCCATAAGGCCAACCATTGTATGTTTTTTTTATACTAAGGTGGCAAACAAGCATGCCCGCCTGATGATAAGCGGTTACCGTAGCCTATGGACGCTTGCAACACCAGGGGTATCACTCGCGCGTTGCTGACCCTGTAAATTAAGGAGGAATAGTTGGGCTGGCAGCATAGGAGACAATAATGTGATGCTGCAGTCTGCGGATGGCCAGCGGTTAACCGTTTCACCGGGTCTCCCTAACCGCCGCGCCAACACACCGCGTCTTTGTATGACAGCGATGGTAACAAAGCACCACCGGTCCCCCCACTGCCAACACAACGCTTCCTCGCGGAGCTCTGGCGACCTTGCTCACCATTAGGAACACAACATAGCACGGAGCTATGTTATTTGTTTACGATTTTCTGCAAGGTGGAGGTACTTCCCCAGTCGGGCAGCTCCAATTGTGAGTGAAACCATTCAATTCCCCTATCCCCTATCTCGTATCCTATCCCCTATATCCTATCCCCCACCTCTTTTATTATTATATATGTTTTTTTTTGGTCTTACTATTGGTCTCCTTTGTAATGTTTTATTTGGTGTACAATAAAGTATATAATAATAATAATTATCATTAAAATCTTAGAGAACATGCAGGTACAGCTGTCGGCCCCCCTTGTCATACGAAAACCTATGACCATATTAAATAAGCACAAATCCAACCGAGTTGTCATTAAGAATTGCTACCCTACTGCTCGGCCTGAATACGTCTGGCTAGAACTACTTGGTTAATGAGGCAACTATAATAGCTAGCAGCCTGTTATGTACAAAATATTTTGTTTTCAGCATCGAAGGTCGTTCAGCAACGCATCATATGCGCGTGCGCATAACTGGCCACGGTCTGATGCGCGCACTTTCTCTACGCGCATAAACTTTACGAGAACATTGTTTTAACTGAACAATATTATATAAGTCAATTTTTATTTGATAACCTGTGTGTTATTGCGTAATTTTATTTTATTAGTGTCTTGTTAAATGTATACTTATGTATATAATATATATAATATGTATTTATTAAATACAATATAATTTTACCATATTTTATGGTGAAATAAAAACTGTCGTGAGTTTCTCTGAAAAGAGAAACAACATTAATAGCAAATATTTCACAAATACATTAATTTTCTATGATCGTCTTGTCATAGAGACGTGAGCAAAGAATAGTCACATTGACAAAGGGAACGAAGTGTTAGGACCTCTTCGTTTATATATATATATATATATATATATATTAGCGAAGCGGCGGTAGCCTAATGGCTAGGGCGTAGGACTTGCGATAATGTGGTCACCGGTTCAAACCCCACCCATTGCACTACCGACGTGAACCCACTCGTAACACAAGCATTTAGCTTAGCACGAGGGGTTAACAAGAATACTAGTAATGTGCGACCCACATTAATAGTAAGCTTAAAAAAAAAAACACTAAGGTGGCAAATAAGCATTTGACCCACCTGATGGTAAGCGGTTACCGTAGCCTATGGATGCTAGCAACACCAGGGGTATCACTCGCGCGTTGCCGACCCTGTAAATTAAGGATCCTATATCTCCTATACTGCCAGTTCAACTATGGAACTGGCAGTATAGGAGATATTCTGCCATGCATGACAGCGGCGGTAACAAAACACCACCACCAATGGAAAATACCCAATAAATTTTGATTCCCTTGAGAGTGTCGGAATATACGTTTTATGCGGCATAAATGGCCGTATCTTTTTTTATGTTAACTTAGAAGATTGATTAACAGGTTCAAGGGACTGTAAACCTGAGTATATGGGTTTAATTTCAACTCGGTACCTCCACGCGTTCCCGAGATAAAGGGTCTTCACGGAAAGATGGAAGGACGGACGGATAACATAGTGATCCAATAAAGGTTCTGTTTTTTCCTTTCGAGGTACGGAACCCTAAAAAGTATAATTATTTTTCTTAATCACGTGTCATCAATTTTCTTTGTTACAAATAAAATCATACTTATATTTTAATTTGTCACATCTATTCAATTTCACCAGCTATTGCCCGTGGTTTCAATCGGTAGAAGGCCCAAGAGATTTTGTCGACGGCATGTGAAGTTTGCCAACCCACATTAGGCTAGCGTGTACTACGGCCTAATCTTTCTCATTCTGAGCGGAGACCTGTGCCCCAGCAGTAAGACAGTAAATGGCATGATGATAAAGACAATTTATGTCTATTATCTCTGATGTCGAGATATCGACACAGACAGTTGTCAAGAGCGATAAATATAGGAGAGGAGACATGGCCACTTGACGACACGACACGACACGACAACTTTGAGACAATTTTGGAAGACATTTCTTTTTTTATGAGATAGGGGGGCAAACGAGCAGACTGATCGTCTGATGGTAAGCGATTACCGCCGCCCATGGACACCCGCAACACCATGGGAGTCACAAGTGCGTTGCCGACCTTTTAAAAGGGGATAGGGCCTCCGGTAACCTCACTCACTCGGCGAAACGCAACGTAAGCGTTGTTTCACGCCGGTTTTCTGTGAGGCCGAGGTATCACTCCGGTCGAGCCGGCCCATTCGTGCCGAAGCATGGCTCTCCCACATAAAATTAACTTAATTTCTGTATATCATGCGAACGGATTTCAAAACAGTTATTAGAAATTAAATAAAGATTCTAAGCACGTTTAATTTTTTAACGCTAACCGTCAATTGGTTAATTATTTAATATTAAACATAACATACCATCACGCCTGTATTTCCAGAAGGGTTAGGCAGAGGCGTACTAATGTACACCTACATTAAGCCGGAATTTTAAGTCGTAATATGAAATAGGCATAGGATAATATTGTCATTAACCGGGCACAAATCTCTCACCGAGCCGCTAAAAATTAGAAATACCCCAATAACATATTCCTCGACCTGGGAACCGAATCCAGTGACCTCTAGCGTAGCAGTCGCGCTTGGAACCACTAGACTAATGAGGAAGCTTAACCACAAAATACCTCCATAATCATATACAGGATATATTCAAAGCTGCCCTTGTAAAGAGTACCTAGTACTAGTGATATTGTTACTCGCTCGATATTATTGTTGGTAGGTAAAAGTATTGAAGCAAGGACGGCGCGAAGGTGAACGCCCTGCGCGTGCGCCTGCGCCGGCATTCTCTGCGCATGAGTATGTAGAGTGACTATGTACAGGTTCTCTTGTACTTTGATGTCTACCCGACCATTTAAATCGATAGTAACATGTCTGGACTTTAAAAGAGACCATGATTTTTATTTTTATGTAAGAAAATTTTGATCGCGAACAGGATTCAAACGCGTCGTCTGGTTTGATACACCAGACACTATGACCAATTAAGCCACCACGAGTTCCACTCGCCGGGTCGAAACTTGCCTTCACATGTCTTTATGGTGACGTCACTAAAATAACTATATAATCTTCTCTTTTAAAAAGATACAAAAAGATAGACCATGATTGTCTATTTGTTTCGAAGATTCTAGTGCATTTTAATCCAGGTCTTCCTGCCTCATTAGTCTAGTGGTCCCAAGTGAGACTGCTACACTAGAGGTCCTGGGTTCGATCCCCAGGTCGAGCGTGTTATTGGGTTTTTCTATGAAATTCTCATTAGCAGCTCGGAGTCTGGATTTGTGCCCGGTTAATGGCTATAGGCTCGCCCCCTATAACATGGGACCTAAACATACCGGCGAATTGTGGGTGTACATTAAGTACGCCTCTGCCTAACCCTTTGGGGAATTCAGGCGTGATGATATGTTATGTTATGTTATGTTTAATCCAGGTGTTGGGAAGTACATAAATAACACATAGGTACAATACTATGCTATAAACACACAAATACAATATGACAAAACCCTGTCTGATCCGTGAAAGTATTGTTAGGTATCGAGATCTCTTTCTATTCTGCCCTACATCGTAACACTCACACATAATGTACATACAACATAGTTGTAATACCACTACTACTGTCTGGACGTTTTTTTATGTGATAGGAGGGGAAACGAGCAGACGGATCGCCTGATGGTAAGCGATTACCGCCGCCCATGGACACCCGCAACACCAGAGGAGTCACGAGTGCGTTGCCGACCTTGAGACCATGATTCTCTGAGTTTGTTTCGGTGTTTCTTCTCAGACGTCGTCAGTTAGGAAATGCTGGCGCCATCTAGTTATATGACAAAAGTAAAGCATTGACTTGTAAAAGTATCTATAGAATATCTATTTACAGAAATAAATATTCAGATTACAAGTAAAAACCCTGAATAAAATTTAATAAAGTAAGGAAAAATGGCAATCAATCCATCTAGTTAAAAATGAACGTAAAACATTGATTTATCTTTCTGTACAACTAGGGCGTCGATCTTGCGATCATGTGGTTGTCGATTTGGAACCCACCCATTGCACCCGACGTGAACCCACTACAACCCACTACCCAACAAGAATACTAGTAATGTGCGACCCACATTGCTAATAAGCTTTTTTTATACCACTAAGGTGGCAAACAAGCATACGGCCCGCCTGATGGTAAGCGGTTACCGTAGCCTACGGACGCTTACAACACCAGGGGTATCACTCGGGGGTTGCTGACCGTGTAAATTAAGGAGAAATAGTTGGGCTAGCAGCATAGGAAACATTCTGCCATGCATGACAGCGGCGGTAACAAAACACCACCGGTCCCCCACACTTCCAACACAACGCTTCCTCGCGGAGCTCTGGCGACCTTGCTCACCGTTAGGAACACAACATAGCACGGAGCTATGTTATTTGGCTACGATTTTGTGCGAGGTGGAGGTACGTCCCCAGTCGAGCAGCTCCAATTGTGAGTGGAATTATTCAATTCCACTATCCCCTACCACTAAAAAAATATATAATTCATCATTTACTATTTATAAGAGTCATTGTATTACGCCTATAAATCCGAAGGGTCAAGCAGAGTGTACTGACATTTCGTTCAGTCTAGCATGCAAAATTAGATGCTATTTTTATATTCCCATACAGAAAGCGTTACTTTAACTTAAGTTACTATGGACATATAAGTAATAACAATCGTAGGAAGTGAGTACCGTATCGTATATCAAGCCTATTGTCTTTTAGTGATGTGCCAGTATCGATAAATATTGTCGATAGTTTTATTTTTATAATTACAAGATTTATGTTCAAAAAAATCATTCATGCAAACCATATCATAACATAACATACCATCACGCCTGTATTTCCCGAAGGGTTAGGCAGGCAGGCAGGTTAGGTCCCATGTAATAGGGGGCGAGCTTATTGCCATTAACTGAGCATAAATTCAAAACTCCGAGCTGCTATTGAGAATATCATAAATAAACCCAATTAAATAACACATTGCTCGAAACGACACAATGCCACTTTCACTCGACCTGGGCATCGAACCCAGGACCTCTAGCGTAGCAGTCGCGCTTGGGACCACTAAACTAATGAGGCAGTTCTGTTCTCTATTATCGACGAACGAAAGTGGCATTGTGTTTTTTTATGATATTCTCAGCAGCAGCTCGGAGTCTGGTTTTATGTCAGGTTAATGGCAATAGGTTCGCCCCCTATTACATGGGACCGCAATTACCGGCGAATTTCCGGAGTACATTTCTCTGTCTAACCCTCTGTGGAACACAGGCGTAATTATATTTTATGTTATAAACAAATTCGTTTTATTCGTAACCACGGATGCTCTATATAATATATGCTGTAATACAACGCGACAAAATCCGTAAAGAGGTTGTGTTTCAATAAAAAGTAGGTATATAACAAAAAATTAAAGTTAACTCGCTGGCTTTAGCAAGGTCAATCAACTGCAATGGATGGAGCTCCAAGTGTCAAGGAGTACCGCTTTCTGATATCTCCTTGCAATTAATTACTAGGATTCCTCTTATACAGGCTGACTTGTGAGACATTAACCCTACTCCAGGACGAGATATTTGGCGATCCTACATGAAAACGAAAAAAACCGGACAAGCGCGAGTCGGACTCCCCCATCGAGGGCTCCGTACAAAAAATTTGTAGGCACATAATTATAATTAATTAGCTTCTGCTCGCGACTTTGTCTGCGTGGCCTTCAGGATTGGGTTCGACCTGGATAAAAAGTAGGCTATATGTTATTCCAGGCTATATTCTATCTGTGTACCAAAATTTCATCCAGATCCGTACAGTCATTCTGGCGTGAATGAGTAACAAATATCCAGACATCTAGTTTATAGATTTTCTCCTATACTTGTAGTATAAGACGGTATTACTTGCCAAATTTCATAGTTCTAGGTCAACGGAAAACACTATAAATTTTGATTCTCTTGACAGTGTCGAAATATGATGTGGTTGTAGTATTTAATAAATAAATATACGTTTTTGCGACATAAACGGCCGTATATTTTTTTAAGTTAACTTATAAGTTTGGTTTTTTCGCAGCTTCAAGGGACTGTAGACCTGAGTATATGATTTTAATTTCAACTCGATACCTCCACGCGTTCCCGAGTTAAAGGGTCTTGACAGGCAGACGGACGGACAAGAAAGTAATCCTGTAAGGGTTCCATTTTTCCCATTTGAGGTACGGAACCCTAAAGCATTAAAAGATATTAATTGACTACTAAGTAATCTTAACCGATAGTTATGCAATTAATTACACAAAGCAAGCATATAGCGCAGATAGACGTGCTGCGCTATCAACACAGATTATGTACCGAGCTATTATTTACGCCAAGACCTTACCATGCTAACGGGGTAGCAGGTTACTTAACATCCACACTTCATTTATTTTTAAGGAAATTAGGGCAAAAATTAAGTACCTAACTAACTTTATTACATAACTAGCTGTTGCCTGCAGTTTCACTCATGTCCCAAAAAGATTAACATGCAACAACATGGAATGCACTTCCCGAGTGGGTCGTCCCTGATAGATATAATCTGGGTGTCTTTAAATCACGAGTGAATCGGTTTCTTCTAGGCAAGCGCGTTCCATTGTAGATCGCAGTATCGCTTAACATCAGGCAAACTGGCGGTCAAGCGTAAGCCTATCCCGAATAAAAAAAAATAATAAATAATATTAACATACTATAATTCCAATTCTAGGTGGCTTATCAAGATGAAACATGCACCAGACTTTAAGTTACACCTTTAGCGACCGGTGAATACTGCATTCAATTCCATTCAGTAGTTTTTGCGTCATGCGCGTACAAACATACAGACAAATATTCTAAAAAAAATTATTTTGGCTTCTATTGCTCTAATAAAGATCATAAGTTTTGGATACCATAATGTACTTGCCGTTGACTGTACCTGCTAGTTTAGAATTTTGGCAATAGACTCCCTTCCTATTACATGGGATCTAAACATACCGGCGAACTGATAGTGTACATTAGCATGTATACATCTGCCTATACCTTCGCGGAATACAGGCATGATAGCATATTTTTTTTTATGGGATAGGGGGGCAAAGGAGCAGATGGATCGCCTGATGGTAAGCGATTACCGCCGCCCATGGACACCCGCAACACCAGAGGAGTCACAAGTGCGTTGCCGGCCTTTTAACAGGGTTTGGGCCTCCTCATACACTCGGCGAAACACAACGTAAGCATTGTTTAACGCCGGTTTTCTGTGAGGCCGTGGTATCACTCCGGTCGAGCCGGCCGATTTGTGCCGAAGCATGGCTCTCCCACGTAATATTTAAATCATCTGACATTAATATGTAATCTCTTTAAAGGAGATTGTGATACTAACCCGGAAAATACAATATTTACAATGCTTTGAACTAATTATTAACACAAATTAAAAATTTTAATCACTGAAGTGGGTATTTTTTACCATAATACCTGCTAATTACTTTATTTTTCTGCAGACTTAAAAAAAGTATAATCTTCAATCTTTGAGCATTTATTTTTATATAGAGTAACCAATTATAAAGTAAAACGAACATCCACAGACAAGTTTTTACTAGATTTTTTCTTTCTATTTCTCAACTGCAGAGGTCAGGTTAAAATACAAAATGGTTGCTTAAGTTTCGTAAAATCTAAGTCGCACAATGATGAGATTTTATCTAAATTGGTTTACTTAATGAACTGCAGACAAAAATATAAGGAAATGTAGTTATTACTGTTTTTTTGTCATCATTATATTACTTACATAACTTTTAAAGACTGCCTTATTAGTCTGGTGGTCCAAAACGCGACTGATACGCTACATGACTTGTTTGATTCCAAGGAAGAGCAGTGATGTTGGGTTCTTAACCGACTTAAAATGGAGGAGGTCCTTAATTCGATTGTATGTTTGTTACGCGATTATTCCGTTAGTTATGAATAGATTTTGATGATTCTTTTTTGATCGGTAGGATCTTACTTCAAAGGTAGTCTCATAAAATTTTTGTCAAGATCTAATCACAAAAATTAGAACAAAATAACAATAACATGTAACGACCGAGTAAAGATAAAAAATGATAACGTCGTCTAGGTATACATAAAATTTTACGCGCTACTAATAACGTTGATATAAAATAACCTTTGTCCGTAGTAGTCCTAAGTTTTATGTTACTATTTTGTATTATTAGTGTGCATAAATAAATAAATAAATAAATAACCGAAAAAGTAAAACCGCCTTAAAAAAACGTTGCCCCACACTAGGATTTTCTCCTGTATCGTGGGTGCGCTTACAAACACAAATTCTCACATACACAATCGCCCAGACCCGGAACAACTACCTGTAGATCATACAAATATTTGCTCCGAGTGGGGATCGAACCCACAACACGTGGCGCAGAAGCCGATCGCTCAACCGCTACGCCAATCGTGTCGTCATTCTGAGAGGGGACCCGTGCCCAGCTGTGGGACAGTATAGTGGGTTGATTATGTTATGTTATACGAAACAGTTTCGGAAGTCAGTGCCTTTGATTTGATCGGATTTTTTGATTTCGCCACCAACTTCCGAAACTGTTTTTTTTATGATTTTGAAAGAGGTTTTACTTTTTCTTAAAAGTTATTTTACTGTATAAAGTTCTCGGTAGCATGGAGTTAGAATTTTATCTGGAACAATTGCATCATCAGTATTAGACAACCCAATTTCTGGTAATACCGATACTCGTTTCTGGTAATATCTTCATTTATGGTAATACCGATATTCATTTATAGTAATACCGATATTCTTATTTTTTGGCATAGGCAAAAAAATAAATACATATAACTATTATATTTCTACAATTTTATATTTATACAACCTAATATTATATTTATACAACCAGATAATATTTCTACAATTTATAAATTTGATCTTCGGTGTATTTCAATTAAAGGTTAACACAGCTTAGAATACAGTATCAATACTGTAGTGAAAGTATCGATATTTTATATCATAGTAATTCTAATTATATCGGTTTAAGTTTATCGATAAAACGTAACATCACTAGCAATTGCACGGCAAGGTCTTGTGCATTTCACTTTAACCAACTATAAGAATAAAGGTGTGTTGTGTTTATGACTAACTATATATGTAATAATTAAACTTATATGCTGTTAAGGCAGTATATATTTAATTAAAAATTCAAGGATATTTGGAAAGGTAATGATAATTATTGCCATTTCAATATTGTAAAGAAACAAACTAATCTGAAAGTTTGTTTTACATAATAACGCAAAAACTGTGTAATGGATTTGAATGAAATTTGGCACACAGATAGTTTGTAACCTGGACTAAAACATAGGATAGACTTTTTATCTTAGTTGGATCGGTCTCAATTCTGAACTTTACGCGAACAAAGTCGCCAGCAAAAGCTAGTGCAATAATTAAAAGATGCTATATTGTCTTAGTATAAGTAAGGCTTGTCAGATTTTTCCATACCGACAGTCTAAATCCGAAGGTAATTGAAAGGTTTCTTCACCATAATTATATTTATTTGATCGGATCGCTCATTTGAGTCAGGATCAATGCTAAAGCGTGTTGACAAAGAGTTAGACACAGGGTTGCCAGGCCCAAAATTAGAAAAGCTGAACACAGATCCATATTTAGCCCGATATTTATGGTTAAAGAAACTTTATTCTCAATAAAACATATAACATGTCACTTACTTGAAAACAATCTTCTATACTTATAATAAATCTGTAGAGAGGTCAATTCTGTACATGAAATATATTTCCAAAATAACTATCAGCGGGTGATTAGTGATCGATACTGACGCCAAAAATGCAATCAGTAAAATTTTTGTCTGTCTGTATGTCTGTCTGTCTGTATGTTCGTTATAGAAACAAAAACCACTCGATGGATTTCAACGAAACTTGGTACAATTGTTCTTCATACTCCTGGGCAGGTTATAGTATACTTTTCATCACGCTATGATCAATAGGAGCAGAGCAGTGAAGAGAAATGTTGGGAAAATGAGTGATTCATGAGAAAGGTTTCAAGCTATAAAACATCACGCTACAACCCTTAGGAACGGGGCAACGCAGGTGAAACCGCGGGCGAAGAACTAGGGAACAAAGTAACTATTCCACGCGGACGAAGTCGCTGGCAAAAGCTAGGACTAAAATAATAAGATTATGTTTGTCGTCGTCAGTTACATAGTTATAGTTATTATTAAATCAAATACCCACCCAATGCATTCATTTTTCCAGAAGTGATTGGTTTGCGATTAGGTATTCACTAAGTTGAGTTTTGAATGCACTGAATGATTTTACATTTGTTATGCTTGACGGTATTTTATTATAAAGCTGTGCTGGACCTGAAAGCCTGATAGACTGGGTTTATCAATAAAATGAATCGCTCTGGGGCTTTCATTTGGCATCTTTTGGCGGGCTGGGGTTGACCAAAAGCCGGACAGGCCAGACTTGTATTATATTTGGCCGGACACGACTTTAAAACCGGACATCTGACAACCCTAGCCGGTATATTCCCTTTCAAGAATGTCTTTGACAACAAGCTAATTTCAACGTGTTTCTTTGTTTTCAGGTAGAGGTGTCAAAATGAAGCGTTCGAGACACAGATGGGTCGGATTTAGTTTATTTTGTAAGTTTTTATATTTGCTTATGCTTTTGTGGTTATTCTGATATAGGTAGCTGTCCGATATTCGCTCAAGGCCTTAGCTAAATACCAGCGCCGCGTCATTTATTTTAATGAAGTGGCATAATAATGCTGAGCTAGGGTTCTTCTTTTGTTCTCACGAATCAGCATAATTATAGTTTTAATTATTTATTTTTTATTTCGTGTTTTACTCTTATTATTCATGTGTACTTCTGTACTTACCTAAGTATTTTATATTGTGAGAACAAAATAAATGTGTTACTATTTTTACGATATCGATTTTTGAAAACGTAAAACAATAATTAACATTATAAAGTTATTTTAATATAGGAAAAATTTAATCACGGGCAGGATTCGAGCCTGCGTCTTCTGGTTGGATACACCAGACGCTCTGACTTCTACGCCACCGAGAACCCCACACGCCTGATTGAAATTTGCCTTCACATTCTGAATTTACGTCATAAGGTGACGTTGGCGAAATCTACGAAAAGCGAGTTACCTTGCTTCTCAACCGACACGACTTACTTTACAGTTAGTTCGATGTCGTACGATGCCAGTCCGGTGTATCCAACCAGGAGACGCAGGTTCGAATCCTGCCCGCGATTGAATTTTTCCATTACTAAAATAACTTTATAATCTTAGCATGCATTTTGCATAATGCAAATTAAAAAAAACAATTAACATCATTAGTCAAGAGATGGACGGACGACCTGGTAAAGGTCGCTGGGAGTCGTTGAATGCAGATGGCATAACCGGTCCTTGTGGAAATTTTTGGGGGAGGCCTTAATTCAGCAGTGGACGTCTTTTAGCTGTTATTAATGAACTAGCTTTTGCCAGCGACTTCGTCCGCGTGGAATAGTTACTTTGTTCCCTAGTTCTTCGCCCATGGTTTCACCTGCGTTGCCCCGTTCCTAAGGGTTGTAGCGTGATGATATATACATTGATAGTTTGAAACCTTTCCCATGAATCACTCATTTTCCCAACATTTCCCTTCACTGCTCTGCTCCTATTGATCGTAGCGTGATGAAAAGTACACTATAACCTGTGGTTTGGGCTGTGCGTTGATAGATCACTATGTCAGTCAGTCAGTCACCTAACGTAAGAGTAGACAAATATAATCAGAAAGCTCCGGACTGCTAAGCTATCGGGAGTTACACGTGTTATTGTGAGTCAACCATAAAAGATAGACATTTGCTGTCGTGGAATATTTTTTATATAATTTTAAGGAGAACATTTCCGTCATACATGATTTCTGTGTAGCTTTAACCATTAAGGCTGCACACGCGACGGAAGCTTAAAAAATGGAGTAAGTTCTCCTGTTTTCCCAACATTTCCCTTCACTGCTCTGCTCCTATTGATCGTAGCGTGATGAAAAGTATACTATAACCTGCCCAGGAGTATGAAGAACAATTGTACCAAGTTTCGTTGAAATCCGTCGAGTGGTTTTTGTTTCTATAAAGAACATACAGACAGACAGACAGACAGACAAAAATTTTACTGATTGCATTTTTGGCATCAGTATCGATCACTAATCACCCGCTGATAGTTATTTTGGAAATATATTTCATGTACAGAATTGACCTCTCTACAGATTTATTATAAGTATAGATAAATTACATAATGGCATTATTGGTCTTTTCTACTGCCTGGGTCATTTATTTAGCCTAGTCGTTAGCTAACTGATTTATGCCCGGTTAATGGTAATGTAATAGGCTTGCCTCTTATTATATAGGACCTCAACATACCGGCGAACTTCGAAATAAAATAAAATATATAATTACAAGAATACGTACGTTTAAGATGACTTTAAACTTTTCAAAAGTACCTATTTTAGTGGTGTAATTGAAATACAACATTTTGACTTTGACTTTGACTTTGATGGTCGTAATTTCAACCGACTTCAAAAAGAGGGTGGTTCTCAATTCGACTGTGTTTTTTTTATGTGATAGGAGGGCAAACCGGCAGACGGATCGCCTGATGGTAAGCGATTACCGCCGCCCATGGACACCCGCAACACCAAAGTAGTCACAAGTGTGTTGCCGACCTTTTAAAAAGGGACTCACCTCTTTTTTTTTTGTTTATTACGCGATTACTCCGTTTAACCGATGTTGATGATTCTTTTTTTGAATGGTAGACATAATTCAGAGGTGGTGAAAAATTTGGTCAAGATCTGATCACAAAATTTAGACCAAAATGACAATAACACGTAAATGATAAAATGATAACGTCGTCTAGGTATACGAAAATTTTACTGGCTACTAAAAATATTTAAATAAAATAACTTTTAACAAAAAGTGAAACCGTCTTAAAAGTTATTTTATATAAGATCTGATGCAATTCGCTAAATATATAGATATATTCGCTCCATGAAAAATAGGCACATAATGCAAATGCCTGCTTGAAATGTTCCTCCGTTTTATTTAAAATCGGTTCAAATGACGTAATACTTGCTAAATTCCAGATTTATCAAATCAAGAAATACAAATGTTTAATTAACGAGTTTCATATTACTTCTCGGTAAAATACCGGTATTCATGACAACTAATCCACTTGCGAATTTAAATCAAGTCAAGGCCACACACTAGGAAGCGAATTAAAACAATTTACATTTTGGTATTTTATGCTTAATACTCACGATAGGACCTTGGAAACATCTAGAACAAGTATTTAAATTGTATACTAGATTATTTCACTAACCTGCCTGACTTATATTCTAGTAGTTATAAGCGCGACTGCTACGCTAGATATCCTGGGTTGAATTTTCAGGTCGAGTTATTGTGTATTTCTATATAATTCTCAGTAAGTAATCTATATCAGTTTATACCGTGAGAGAGCCATGCTTCGGCACGAATGGGCCGGACGATCGAAGTGATACCACGGCCTCACAGAAAACAGGCGTCAAACAACACTTACGTTGTGTTTCGCCGAGTGAGTGAGGATACCGAAGGCCCAAACCCTTTTAAAAGGTCGGCAACGCACTTGTGACTCCTCTGGTGTTGCAGGTGTCGATGGGCGGCGGTAGTCGCTTACCATCAGGCGATCCGTCAGCTCGTTTGCCCCCTATTCCACAAAAAAAATCTAACGGTTACTAGTTAGCTAAATATCCGGGCACAATTCCAAACTCTGAGCTGCGTGTTGGGTTTTGTGCCCGGTTACCGGCAATATTAACCTTTTGACCGCCACAGTCGTGTATAGATGACAAACCAAAATATGCCCAGCACGCCACCGACGCGACTGGACGACACATTTCTATAGAAAATTCGGAAGCTTGGCGCCGAGGGCACGGTTTTTCTGTTTTGACGTGGCGGTCAAAAGATTAAACCGGCTTGCCTCCTATTAAATACATGTGACCTAAAAATACCAGTGAACTGTGAGTGTACACCTCTGCTTAACCCAGGCATGATAATACGTAATGTTATATTTTATGATTTATTTCAGCAAATAGATTTTCTATAGACATTTTTATAAGTATTTTTTTTAACACTAGATGGCAGCAGCATGACTGCCTCATTAGTCTAGTGGTCCCAAGCGCGACTGCTACGCTAGAGGTCCTGGGTTCGATCCCCAGGTCGAGAAAAGTGTTATTGAGTTTTCTATGAAATTCTCAGTAGCAGATCGGAGTCTGGATTTGTGCCCGGCTAATGGCTATAGGCTCGCCCCCTATAAAATGGGACCTAAACATACCAGGCGAACTGTGGGTGTACATTAAGTACGCCTCTGCCTAACCCTTCGGGGAATACAGGCGTGATGGTATGTATGTATGTATGGCCGGAGCATTTTCTAACGACCTCTGAAAAGAAACACCGGAACAAACTCAGAGAATCGTGGTTTCTTTTAAAGTCCAGACATCATAAGTATTAATAATTGTGTGAGTGTCGCAACGTAAGGAAAGGAAAGGAAAATGGCCTTTTGAAGCAAGAGCTATAGCAGCTTTGAGTTGAATTTTATTTAAGGGTCCGGCGGACCTTGAATTGCCCATAAAACGTAATACCGAAACAAAACGTAATCCAGACAATATTCTATCGAATTATGTTATTATTCGGATTAAGATACCCTTAATCTAGGTTCCTACGGTACTATTTCGTCTGCTACTACTTCACTGGAAATAAAAAAGTGGAAAATCGTTCCAAACTTGGTAAAGTTATCAAAAATTGCATTTGCTTACATTTATTTCCAGTGAGGTATTTTGAGCGAAATGATAGAGTAGGAACCTAGATTAACGGTATCGGAATCCGAATAATAACAGAATTTTATTAAATTGTGTTTGAATTATGATTTATTTTGATATTACGTTTGTAAGAGAAATTCGGTCCGCCGGACTCTTAAACAAGATAGAAATGAAATGAAATTAGTGTATTTGCTTAAATGTGGGTACATATAGTTGATATCTAAATATATATAAAACTCAAAGGTGACTGACTGACTGACTGACTGACATAGTGATCTATCAACGCACAGCCCAAACCACTGGAGGGATCGGGCTGAAATTTGGCATGTAGGTAGATATTATGACGTAGGCATCCGCTAAGAAAGGATTTTGATAAATTCTATCCCCAAAGGGATAAAATAGGGGATGAAAGTTCATATGGAACAAAGTAACTAGTCCATGTGGACGAAGTCGCGGGCAAAAAGCTAGTAAAAGTAATATAATAGTTCAGTACATTTACCATATTATACGGAATGCAAATATTTGTCTATTTGATTTAATCGATCGACTATATTACAATCATACTACAAATCAACGACGAACAACAATAGTAGCTAACAAACATAAAGATTACATTGTTCTAGAAGATTCTTTAACATAATATTTATGATTCTAGTCACCAAATGTAGTTATTTTTCCATTAACTCACCCACATTCAATAACCTTGACCTATACTCAATGACAAGTGCCTATTAAACAAAATAGGCTTATCATAATAAAAAAATCCAAGATTGCCAAATTTAACGCAAAATACTTGAGTAGGTGTTTTAACATTTTTAACTAATTTATGCGATTACTATTCTGATATTAGTGCTGTTTTGATATCGATAAATTAGAGTATCGAGAATTTATCGATATTAATTAAACTATGCGAATTTACTGGTGAGAATTTGTGGTTGAGCAATTGGCTTCTGTAATCTGTCGGAGGTTCGATTGCCTCACCGTACGAATATTTTTGCGGTCTACAGGTAGTTGCTCTGGGTCTCTATGTGTCTATATGTAATAATCTGTATTTGTAAACGCACTTATTATAAAGATATTCCTAGTGAGGGGAAACTTTATTTGAAATAAATAAAATGATTACTGGCTTAAACGGTGAAGGAAAGGTTCTTGTAACAATATACATAGCTGTCTCGTTAGTCTAGTGATCTCAAGCACTGCTAGGGTTCGATCCCCAGGGCGAACAAAATGATTTTGGGTTTTTCTATTAAAGTCTCAGGAGGAGCTCGGAGTTTGGTATTTTTTTATGGGATAGGGGACAAACGAGCAGACGAATCGCCTCATAGTAAGCGATTACCGCCGTGGACCATGGCCACTCGCTACACTAGAGGAGTCAATTTGTGTCCGGTTCATGGCAATAGACTCGCCCCCTATGGGACCTAAACATGCCGGCGAAATGTGGGTATACATTAGTAGGTATGCCTCTTCCTAACCCTTCGGGGAATACGGCGTGATGGTATGCTATGTTTTATTTGAAGACATTATGGGCACACCTACAAGCCTCAAAAATTTTCTCAATGGCATGCCATTGAGAATATGGGGGTGTCAGCCAACCTGAACTAGGCCAGCGTTGTGGACTATAAGCTAAAAATAAACTGGATTCTAACTTACCCAGATCACATAACGACAATTGTCGTTCCTTGCCGATATTATCAATATCGGTAGAGATACGGGTAGTATCGGTACCGATGTGCCTCTTGGGGCAGGGTTATCTAAGACCAGAGGACTATAGACTCATACCCCTAGGCCTCATCATAAATCTCATGGAAGAGCTGTTTGAAGAACTGATTGAGGATGAGTAATAGGTATCTAGGGGCCTAGCACTGACGCCTTGCTGCCTCGATCCTACTTAAGATAAGATAAGATCGGTACAGATACTGATATCGGTCACCATAACTCACCCATGTTACAGATTAAATAAATAATAGTTTGATCAAATCGCTTCACGCTGCTTCAATGTTAACCAATATCGATACCAAATAGTAAAACCGATACTCGATATATCGATATTTTATTACCACACTTCGTTTTCCTATAATGCTAATCGTTTTTAGAACATTTAAAATAAGTTTGCATCACTGAAATCCTAATAAAAGTCAAGGATATTAAATGTCGACATTTCTGCAGAAATGTCATGATTTGCATTAGCAGTTTATATATTTTATTGCAGTCTAAGGAAATATGATAAAAATGACTGACACAGCTGTTTATACCCATTAAAATATGATAAACTAGCTTCTGCCTGCGACTTTGTCTGCGTAGACTTCAAAATTGGGTCCGACCTGGATAAAAAGTAGCCTATGTGTTATTCTAGACTACAATCTATCCCTGTGCCAAATTTCATCCAAATCCGTTCAGCCGTTTTGGTGTGAAAGAGTAACAAACATCCATACATCCATACTCACAAACTTTCACGTTTGTATTGGAAGATGTAATATTGAATACACTGCATTTATTCACTATTTGTTATTATGTTTAACCCCCACCCAAAACGATAAATGATATTTATTTCTGTAAATAGATCTTATAAGGACACTTTTACAAGTCAATTTTTTTTTAACTAGATGACACCGGCATTTCCTTACTGACGACCTCTGAGAAGAAACACCAAAACAAACTCAAAGAATCATGGTCTCTTTTAAAGTCCAGACATAATACTTAGTAGCAAATATGTGAGTTCCAATGTAAGACAATGTCTGATATGGCCTTTTGAAGAAAGAGCGATTGCGGCGTTAAGTAGACCAGTCCTATCTGACGGCACGCATGCATCAGTCATTGGATAACTCGACCATGATCTAGGGAAATAAACAACCCGTCGCGCGACGATACCAGATCAGTGGAACATTTGCGTAGGCCAAATAGAGTCTCAAAGCCGTCAGACCGCTTAAATCTGTGTAGGTATATCTAATTATCTAGCTTACATAATACTCACATTTACATTTTCCTTTTAAAAAAGAGGTGTGTTATAAGTCTTTTAGTTAGAAAGATGACTTGATCGTGCGTGTTCTCAGCTATGATTTAAGAAAATCTCTCTTTTCTGGTTCATGAAGAGATGTGAGACACTTCCAAAATTCTGATCGATTTGTTTGGTATCTTGTTACTTAAATGATATTGCAAGAACATGGTCACCATGTCATGATGCTGCGGGGGTTTAAAATTTAATGATAATTATCTATACTTCACTACATAGTATAAAACAAAGTCGCTGTCTCTCTTTCCGTCCCTATGTATACTTAAATCTTTAAAACTACGAAACGGATTTTGAAGCGGTTTTTTTTAATAGATCGAGTGATTCAAGAGAAAGGTTTTAAGCTACGGCTCTTAGAAATGGGGCAACGCGGGTGAAACCGCGGGCGGGTCGCTAGTAATTTATAAAGAAATAAAGTTTGTGAAGTTGTAGGGGGTAATCTCTAGTACTCCTAAAACGATTTTGAAAATTCTTTTTGTGTTGGATAGTCCATTTATCGAGGAAGGTTATAGGCTATATAACATCACGCTATGCCTCTTAGGAACGGAGCAGCGCGGGTGAAACCGCGAGCGGGTCGCTAGTTTTTAATAAATCAAACACCACACAAACCTTATTGTGTTTTAAAACCAACACTCGGAGGAAAATCCACAGAATATATTATCGGTTATTCTGTGAATTCGACCTCAAAACCACAGGTACGTGTCAAAGACACACAGAAAAATTGATTCCACTAACTTGTTGAAATTTGTGGAGACAACTTTATTGAAGGACGCCATGTTGAAAGATTTTGATTTAATATTAATTAACAATGTAGTTATATTAAAATAGTTAATTTAGTAGCTATTAACTACAAGTTTTTTTTTTGGGTTCCGTTTTTTTACGGGATAGGGGGGCAAACTAGCAGTCTGATCGCCTGATGGTAAGCGATTACTATCGATACGATGAACTTGAGTTTCTTGCCGATTTCAGAGTTGTGCCGGTCCAACCACTCCATCATATCGTAGACCAACGATATTATTAGGAACATTGTTTGAAAGTGAGGTTTGAGTTTGAGGTGAGGTGAGGAGGTGTTTGTGAGTGAGGTTACCCTAGTTCCAATCCCCTTTTAAAAGGCCGGCAACGCACTTGTGACTCCTATAGTGTTGCGGGTGTCCATGGGCGGTGGTACTCGCTTGCCATCAGGCAATCCACCTGCTCGTTTGCCCTCCTATCCCATAAAAAAAACCTACTTTTTACGGATTTTATCGCGTTGTATTTATATTATTTGATTCCCGACTTTTCGGATCCTTCACAACATCCATGGTCACGGGTAGACTAAGTTGTTAGACGTCTTAATGTTGCAATTACTAACAGCTACCTTACACGACGGATCCGAAACGTCGGGAATTAAATAATATCAATACGACGCGATAAAATCCGTAAAAGGTAGTTTTATTTCAACAAATAAAACTGGTTATTTTGAGAATTTTAAAATTGTGAAATGAATCACCGAAAATGTCAATATTTGGATCCTGCCAGTGTTTGAATGATATTGCACTGATTTAGTATTCTATGTATTGGTGCTCGTGGGCCCAAATTAGTTCTAGAAAATGGTGTGTGAAATGTTCTAGTGATTTTACGCCTAGGATTTAAAGAGTGAGAAATAGCCAAATGGATTTTGCTAATAAGTAATTGCACTGTATTTGATTGTTTAATAATTTACGGAGAACATAAAATTCGAATTTTCGCATGTTTATGCGAAAATTTATGGAGGCATTAGGCCTTTGGAGCTAAATACGTATAAGATGATCGCTCCGACTGCATGAGATTGTTTTTTTGTTTTTTAAAGAAATACGTTGCCCCACGTTATGATTTTCTCCTGTATCGTGGATGCGTTTACAAACACAAATTCTCACATACGCCTAGACGCGGAACAACTATCTGTAGATCATACAAATATTTGCTCCGTGTGGAGATCCAACCCACAACACATGACGCAGAAGCCGATCGCTCAGCCGCTATGCCAAACGTGTCGTCCAACGTCCAACCGTCGTGGTTGTTTCCATATTTTTGGCAGTCGGGTTTTTTTTAAAAATAACGTTCTTTATTTTATACTTTTTAGTTCTTCATATACCCAGTATCACTCTCACAGTTGAGACGAATCTAACGACACCTCTCTCGCTAAAATCCATGATACAAGATGATTCAAGATACATGTGACAAAGAAATACATTTTACTCGGTGTCTGATCTGAAGAAATACATTTCAATCTGTGTCCTCTTGGGGTTGACTGGCTGACGACAACCCTTACGTCGGAGTCTGTCGTAAAGCACCGCGGTGTGTGTTTCGACTTTTGCACGTAAGAGCCAGGTCCCATTCGGTTGCTGCGGTTCTGGCAATCTGTAGTCCGTAGGGGCTCTTAAGCGTCGGTAACGCAACAGCAACTCCTCTGGTGTTGCAGGTGTCCATGGGCGACGATGGCTATTTACCACCAGGTGGCTCGTCAGCTCGTGCGGCGAATTAATCCATACACTCGAAAAACATAATCCTCCTTCTGACGCAGTCGGGTAATAAAGGTGCTACTTATGCACTCAAAAGTTCGAAAATATTTATTAATTCCTGGCTATACCTTGATTATATTCACCCGAATCCCGTCTCTCAACGATAGTAACCATCTCTTTCTCTTTCCAGGTATTTCTTTAACTCTTCTGGCTGTTGAACTACCCACCACATCAGCTGTTAAGGCCACATCGCTCATCTTCTCTAAGACTACAACCACAGCAGCTCCTGAGGAAGCACCAGAAGATGGAGCAGAGGTTGGTAAAATACCATAATAGTAACATCAACAGCATAATTTGCGACTTGATTTTTTTATTTTATACCACTAAGGTGACAAACAAGCATACGGCCCGCCTAATGGTAAGCGTTTACCATAGCCTATGGACGCTTGCAACACCAGGGGTATACATGGCAATAGGAATAGTTGGGCTGGCAGCATAGGAGACCATAGCGTGATGCTTATCCTATCTGCCAACACAACGCTTCCTCGCGGAGCTCTGGCGACCTTGCTCACCGTTAGGAACACAACATAGCACGGAGCTATGTTATTTGGCTACGATTTTCTGAAAGGTGAAGGTACTTCCCCAGTTGAGCAGCTCCAATTGTGAGTGGAATTATCCGATTCCACTATGCCCTACCTCTCATTTATTTTTAATAGGGTCCTGAAAATATTTACCATAAATAGAGCCCATCAACAAAAAAAAATCGAAATTGGTTCAACAATGAGGAAGTTATAAGCATTTTAATTTTATGCTAGACAGAGAGCTTGCTATAGAAAATTTTGACGTCACACCTCATTGCGCCATAAAAATAATAAACAGTATACTTCAAGATAAATCATGAGCATCGTCTAACTTCGTGTTTCCGAAGATGGCCGACACATCTAGGCAGTTTAATGATGTAGAGCTGTTCTTATCAAATAGCCCTGGTACCTGGGTTGCAAATATTACATCCAAACAAAACACGATGGAGGGTTATATCAGCCAGCTCTGTATACAATATTTCAATACTATCTGCAACTGACTCATTAGTGACACCGGCGCTCGCACGGCTTGCAACTTTTCCCGCAATTTTTCCCGTGTGGGACGGGTTAGAATACTATTCCTCACTGCCTTTCAGATAGGCATCCCGTAAGAGGCGTGGAAATATCTGACTCGCTCGATGGTAGGAACTCTCGGGGTTTGACTGTCTGGCGACCACCCATACGTCGGAGTCTGTTGTAAAGCACCTTGGTGTGTGTTTCGGCTTTTGCGCATAAGAGCCAGTTCCCCTCGGTTGCTGCGGCTCTAGCAGTCTGCAGTCTATAGGAGCTCTCAAAGATCGGCAACGTATCAACAACTCCTCTGGTGTCCTAGGTGTCCATGGACGACAATGACTACTTACCACCAGGGGGCTCGTCCGCTCGTTTGCCCATTTAATCCATAAAAAAAGCGAATGTCACAGGGCAATAACTAGATACTCAATATTTATAAAAATAATTACCCTTTCTGAATACCTCCTGTACATAGGTTTTAAAGCTGAGTTTTAGCGTGATAGGTCACAGCAAGAAAATTGCACTTTATAAGCAAACAACTATTTATGTTTCATTGTGCTTAGCACTGTTTTGAAAGATCTAGGTCATGCTGACCTTGTGACCTAACAGTGTAACTCTTAGTCTATCTAGGTGCGGTTGTGTTTTACACAAAACCAACCTGTTTTTACCCGACTGCGTCACAAGTAGGAACAGGCATTATCATCATCATTATCATGTTTGTAAATGCACCCACGATACATGAGAAAATCCTAGTGTGGGACGTTGTCCCACGTTTTTGTAAAAGAAAAAAAAAAGAAAGGATATTAATTAAACTCAATAACTCATAAATAATAACATCTGTGCGACCGTGTGCAGGGTGATAATTGAAAATCCGAAGGACGTGTAATGATGAAATATTTAATTGACTCCAAATTACTTTTGCGAATCCCTAACCAATACAATTTCTTACAATGCGTGTCGTCGGTAGTGCGGGTCACGGAACTACTGAAGTTACAGCGCAATATAAGTTCTCACTAGCCAAAACATATGCGTGGCAAACAAGCATACGGCCCGCCTGATATTAAGCGGTTACCGCCTATGGATGCTTGCAACACCTTATCACTCGCGCGTTGCCGACCCTGTAAATTAAGGAGGAATAGTTGGGCTGGCAGCATAGGAGACATGCTGCCGTGCATGACAGCGGCGGTAAATGTTTCTTTCTTTCTTTCTTTTCTTTCTAACAGAACACCACCGGTCCCCCAACTGCCAACACAACGATTCCTCGCGGAGCACTAATTAAAATGAAACTTCTTTACCATATTCTTCTCTCATTTCAGACGGAGACAACAGCGGAAGGTGGCGAAGCTACCAACACCACTAATAGCAAGCTATCAGGGATACCACAGATAGACTATATCTACGACCCCAACCTGCCCAGAGAGCTGAACGGCTATAACCTATCTGAATACCCGTTCTATGAAACCGTACCGAAGCCAGAAACTATAGACTTCAAGTGTGATGGCCTGCATGATGGGTTTTATGCATCTGTTCCACATAAGTGTCAGGTATGTCGAACTAATAATAATAATAAACCATTTAATTCAGATATCAAGATCCACAATGTGGTAGTAAGTACTTAGGAGCTATGTTAGTGAACAGAATAGACATTTTTTTTAAATATAATTTATAAAATTTTAGACATGAAGTGACAGTTTTTACGTTGGCCGGCTCGACCGGAGGGATACCACAGAAACAACGCCTTCGTTGTGATTCGCCGAGTGAGTGAGGTTACCGGAGGCCCAATCCACTTTTAAAAGGTCGGCAACGCACTTGTGACTGCTATAGTGTTGCGGGTGTCCATGGGCGGCGGTAATCGCTTACCATCAGGCGATCCGTCTGCTCCTATCCCATAAAAAAAGAAACCAATGTCTCATGATTGGACTGCCATGTTTGTTAGCCAGCACTCTTAGAATGCTGTTGGTGCTGGTCTTCACACGGTGTAGTAGTGATGCAGCTCTTAAACGCAACAGCATCCTAAATACGTTGTTGTCCGATGAGCCGATCCATTAGTACGTGTAAAATAACTGAAAAAATGCCTTAAAGAGAGTCACTTTCACCTCCTTAGTGCAGCATGCGAACCTACGAGTCAACATGATTGTAAGGGCTACCGTTTTTAAGCTCACCAGATGCTGCTAGTTTCCCCTGCAATTAATTTTCATTGAAAATCTTTTTTGACTGCCTCATTAGTCTAGTGGTCCCAAACGCGACTGCTACGCTAGAGGTCCTGGTCCTATTTCGATCCCCAGGTCGAGCAAAGTGTTATTGAGTTTTTCTATGAAATTCTCAGTAGCAGCTCGGAGTCTGGATTTGTGCCCGGTTAATGGCAATAGGCTCGCCCCCTATTACATGGGACCTAAACATACCGGCGAACTGTGGGTGTACATTAGTACGCCTCTGCCTACCCCTTCGGGAAATACAGGCGTGATGATGGTATGTTATGAAAATCTTTTGTCACCGTACTTGCTATTTTCCTACTTACGATGAAATCTTCGTGAAGAAAATGCAATTCCAATGAAATGCGATTTTGAGCCGGCTGCGTGAAAAAAAGTCGCAAGTGTGACGTATGAAAAATGATTGCATGTAATTTTTCACATCTGCGAAATGTTCCGTAATCAACCCATCTCCTTCCAGGTATACCACCACTGTCTCTTCGGGACTCGCTACGACTTCCTCTGCGCGAACTACACCGCCTTCGACCAGAAGACCTTCATCTGTCATTTCGTTTCTGAAGTAGATTGCAAAAACTCTCCTAATTACTTCAACAGGTAAGCTTGTCATGTCGACAAGAAGCTAGTGTTGTAAAAATCAGCGTTGAGCGCCGAGCGTTGAGCGTTGAGCGTTGAGTCGACGCTCATGAGAATTGAAGACTCGAGTGCTCAACGCTTAAGCGCTCAAGTCTCAACGTTATAGTTCAAGCATTCAACGCTCGTGAGCGTATATATCACGAGCGTCGACTCAGCGCTCAACACTCGGCACTCAGCGCTCATTTTCACAAAACTACTAGAAGCTGCTACGGCGTTTTCTAGACTTACCTACATACAGTTACAAACCAAACTGTACATTTGAACTGTATTTATTTCTGTAAATCGATCTTTTAAAACACTTTTACAAGTCAATTTTTTAATTTTTCTAACTAGATGGCGCCAGCATTTCCTATCTGGCAACCTCTGAGAAGAACTCGAAGACTCAGAGAATCATGGTCTCTTAAAGTCTAGACAATAGTGGTAGTATTATAACATAATATGTGTTTGTTACGATGTAGGGCAATATCTGAACGGGTCTTTTGAAGAAAGAGCCAAAGTAGCTTTGAGTTGACATGTCCTACATGCATCAGTCAGCGTGTGGCTCAACCATTATTATGGGAGCTCAACGACCCGTCGCACGACGATACTGATCAGCAAAATATTTGCGTGTAAAAATAAAGTTTTTGTAAATCTTATGCATACTCATGCTCACAGAAAACCGGCGTTAAACAACGCTTACGTTGTGTTTCGCCGAGTGAGTGAGATTACCGGAGGCCCAATCCCCTTTTAAAAGGTCGGCAACGCACTTGTGACTCCTATGGTGTTATGGCTTACCATCAGGCGATACATCTGCTCGTTTGCCCTCCGTCCCATAAAAAAAACGTAAACTAGCCTACACAATAGTCACATTTATATTTATAAATAATAAAAATAAAAAATATAAAAAATGAAAAACTAAAATATTAATAAAAATACTACGGATTACATTTGAAAATTAAAACATGTCATTTGTCGGTCCTGACCTCTCATGGTACAGAAAGCTTATGAGTTTTCTCCATATAAGTACTTACCTATTACATATAGTCTAGTGGTCAGCGGACTGCTCTGCTACAGATTCAGGGTTTTTCCATGAAATTCTTAGTAGCATCTCGGAGTTTTGATTTATGCCCGGCTTTAATACCCCCCCCCCCTTTTTTCTTTTTTAATAAGGCTACCTGTGTGGATCGCACATTATCTGCTATTATTCTTGGTAAACCTTCGTGGGTTTACGTGGACAGTGCAATGGGTGGGTTTCATACCGACAACCAAATGATCGGAAGTCCGACGCCCTAGACATTAGATTACCGCCGCTTCTACATGGGACCTAAACATACTAAACTCTGGGTGTATATTAATATACCTCTGCCTATCCCTTCGAGGAATACAGAAGTTATGGTATGGTATTATTAAAGAATTCTATTCTGATGCAGACGTGCTGATATATATTGTTATAGATTCGACAACTCATGCGCATCAGAGTCACGATATTGCCATATTGAAAATACCTTTCCCTTTAAATCCAAGGTTAGGTTTCTACACAGTAATTGCAGATTCATCTATCTACCCTCTTAATATACCTAAACTAAATTATCGTATTACTAGCAACATAATTATAGTTTTATTATATTAATTATTGTTAGTACCGACACCAAACCGGTCCTATCGGAAGACCAGCGTCGATACGATTCGTCGTAATCGACATTATGCTGAGACAGACCCCATACACCTGGGTACGATAGATGTAGTAGATTAATAAGTAATTTATTTGATTTCTTTGGTGTATTTGTAATTTACAAATAAATTTAGTTTTCTTTCTTTCTTTCTTTTCAATATGCCTCAACTTTTCAACTTTTGTTATTCATGTATTACACATATAAACTTTCAAGAAAAAAACTTTAAATAATACTAAAAACCGTATCAGAATCCGTTGCGTGATTTAGAAGAAGTTAGCGGAGAAACAGACAGATGAAAAAGCGACTTTGCTTTATAATGTTTAGGGAAGTTCTCAAACTTAGTATTTTGCCTACAGCCTATAAGCCCATAGGAGGGCGACAATGTGGGCACATTGCCGCCCCCCTGTAGGCTTCCAGGGCCCACAAAGGGGCGTTATCACCCTCTTTGGGAAAGACAAATTTAAATACTAGTTATACGCCGCAGTTTTACCCGATTTGCACCATTCCTAAGGGACATAGCGTGATCTCTCTAACCTTCCTAATGAATTGAAATACCAAATAACATTTTTAAAAACGTTACTTTTTCAAATACACTTGGATATTTAAAAAATCCTTCTAATACCCCATTGTTTGTAAAATGGTGTTCTGTGAATAACATAACATACATAATCAACCCATTACTGTCCCACTGCTGGGCACGGGTCTCCTCTCAGAATGAGAGGGATTAGGCTATAGTCCACCACGCTGGCCTAGTGCGGGTTTGCAGACTTCACACGCCATCGAGAAAATCTCTCAGGCATGCAGGTTTCCTCACGATGTTTTCCTTCACCGTTTAAGCGCGTGATAATTAACTATTCAATACGCACATGACTTCGAAGTCAAAGGTGCCTTGGGTTCGAACTCGAGACCTTTGACTTGGCAGTCCAACGGTCATACCACTAGGCTATCACTATTAAGGGCTGTGAATAGCTAAGACATTTCTCTCTGTTTTTTCAGAAACGAAGCGCTCTACAAAGCTGCGACCACCACAACTCCAGCCCCCCCACCGACTACTACTACGACCACGACCACCACGCAGCGACCACCGCGGCCGCCGCGCCGCCGCCCCGCCTACAGATATGACTACGATGACGATGATTATTATTATGCTAGAGATGATTATGATTATCAAGACAGGTCAGTAACAATTAATATCTAATGAAAAATATAAACTTCCTCATTAGGCTAGTGGTGCAAGAACGGCTGCTAAGTCCTGGGTTCGATTCCTAGATCGATCAAAGTGATATTAGGAAGGTTTTTCTATGATATTTTAATTCATTTAAAAAAAACGTTGCCTCACAACAGGATTTTCTCCTGCATCGTAAAACAAATTCTAACATACACAAACGCCCAGACCCGGAACAGCTACCTGTTCCTGTACAAATGTTTGCTCCATGTGGGGATCGAATCCACAACATGTGGCGCAGAAGCCGATCGTTCAGCCGCTACGCCAAACGTGTAATTCATAATTGGTTCTGGTATATTTTTTTATAATAGTAATTTACTCCTTATCCTTCGATCCTTAGAAGAACCAATGTTGCCGACCTAACCAAAAGAATTATTAACAAGAGTTAAGAGTCCGGCGGACCGGATTTCTCTTACAAACGTAATACCGAACTAAATCGTAATACAAACACAATTTAATCAAATTCTGTTATTATTCGTATTCCGATACCGTTAATCTAGGTTTCTACTCTACCATTTCGTCCAAAATACTTCACTGGAAATAAATGTAAGGGAATGCAATTTTTTATAACTTTATCTATGTCTTTTATTTACAGTGAAGTATTAGTAGACGAAATAGTACCGTACGAACCTAGATTAACGGTATCCAAATCCTAATAATAATATAATTTGATAGACTATTGTCTGGATTACGATTTATTTCGGTATTACCTTTTGTGGGCAATTAAAGCTCCGCCGGACCCTTAAGTCTGATGCCCAGTAACTTCACTAGACACCGGGACATAATAATGTTACAAGACTCAAATCTCAAGCAGAACAGTCCGACAACCTTTATACGGCGTTGGTTTAGCAGTGGACATCCTATAGCTGATATGATAATCCATACCTACTTATAATAAAATTGTAACAGGCCGATGTCTGTACATTAAAGATAATAAAGAAAAACTAGTGGTCTAGTCTTTACTAGAGCAACAGAAGCCAAAATAACAATTTTCAGAATTTTTGTCCGTCTGTCTGTATGTTTATACGCGCATCATGCAAAAACTACTGCATGGAATTGTATGCAATTTTCACTGTTGTATTTCTAGAGGTCTAACTTGAAATCTGGTGCATGTTTCATCTTGATACGCCGCCTAGAATCGGACTTATAGCATGTTAATCTTTTTGAGACGTGAGTGAAACTGCTGGCAACAGCTAGTGATAAAAATATTTACCTGAATTTGCAGAAGGAGACCCAGACCTCGCGGCAGGCCTGGCAAGAAGAGACCAGCTGTTGATGACTACGAGGATGACAGGTATTCAACATACATACTACATAACATAACATACCATCACGCCTGTATTCCCCGAAGGGTTAGGCAGAGGCGTACTTAATGTACGCCCACAGTTCGCCTGGTATGTTTAGGTCCCATGATATAGGGGGCGAGCCTATAGCCATTAACCGGGCACAAATCCAGACTTCGAGCTGCTACTGAGAATTTCATAGAAAAACCCAATAACACTTTGCTCGACCTGGGGATCGAACCCAGGACCTCTAGCGTAGCAGTCGCGCTTGGGACCACTAGACTAATGAGGCAGTCTCCTCCTCACATACATACTATAGAGAGAATATACAACCTGTGACAAAATAAGCGCAAGTAAGAAAGTATTTTGTTCAGAATTGACTACTGAATCAATTACAGTGGTTTTTAATATGAGATAATTTATCTTTTTGTGATTTTTTTTTTGCATTTTACATGCTAAGATTATTAAGTTATTTTTTAGTAAAGGAAAAAAATCAATCGCGGGCAGGATTCGAACCTGCGTCTTCTGGTGAGATATACCAGACGCTCTGACCTCTAAGCCACCGCGAACCCTACCCGCATGATTGAAATTTTGCCTTCACATTCTGAATGTACGTCATAAGGTGACGTTGGTGACACGATTGAATTTTTTCCTTTACTAAAAAAATAACTTAATAATCTTATGCCTGAGAGATTTTCTCGATGGCGTGTGACGTCTACCAACCCGCACTAGGCCAGCGTGGTGGACTATAGCCTAATTCCTCTCATTCTGAGAGGAGACCCGTGCCCAGCAGTGGGACAGTATAATGGGTTGATTTTGTTTATGTTATGTTATTGTAATCGATCTGTTCGTGGTCTTACGCTTATTCAGTTAAATCTAAATATATACGAGTATTATAAAACTCAAAAGTGACTGACTGACTGACTGACATTGTGATCTCTCAACGCACAGCCCAAAACACTGGAGGGATCGGGCTGAAATTTGGCATGCAGGTAGATGTTATGACGTAGGCATCCGCTAAGAAAGGATTTTGATAAATTCTACCCCCAAGGGGATAAAATAGGGGATGAAAGTTCATATGGAACAAAGTAACTATTCCACGCGGACGAAGTCGCGGGCAAAAAGCTAGTGTAGTATATTTCCACTAACTATGACCCTGGAACACCACGCATGATCGTCGATGTGTGGTGTTCTAACCTCCTCACCTTTTTTGAGAAGTTCGTCGTACGTCCGTTCGCCGAGGTCGGCCCTTTCTAATTCATCCATCCGCACTCCTTTTGTCAGTCTTCGCTATATTATCAAACTGTACCAATATGTCACAGGTTATAAAACTTATTTCTGTTTAACGCACAATATGAGAATCAATTATTATTAACAGCGCTCCTCAGAATTTTTAACTTAACCTCATTTTAAACCGCTTCAACACCCGCATTTTATTCTCTTTACCGCCCCCTACAGGCGTTCAGCGGCTACAAGGGGACTTTACCGCCCATTTTGAGAAATACTGCACTTTCAAACACATAAGTACATCTTATTCATATTCTTATAATAATAAAATTTGCTTAAAACTTTCAGATACGAACGTCGCCCAAGACCCAGAGACCAGGAACCTGATGAAGACTACGAAGAACGAAGACCATACGACAGAAGACCAGTTAAAAGACCGCAATACCCTGAGCGAAGACCGTACGATGATGATGAAGATAGGCGTCCAGGCCCCAGGAACCGCAGGCCCAGACCCAGGGAAGAGGAGGAGGATAGATACAGGCCAGAAGAAGAAGAGAGGCCAAGAGCTGCACCAAGAGATCCGACCAGAGAAGATAGGCCAAAGCGGCTAAGACCAAGAGACGAATACAGACCTAGAGATGATATTAGGCCTAGGGACGGAATTAGACCGCGAGAAGAACCAAGAGTTCAGGACGATGTCAGACCTCGTGATGAAATTAGGCCAAGGGACACAATAAGACCCCGGGATGAAATTAGGCCTAGAGACACAATAAGATCTCGAGATGAAATCAAACCACGGGATGAAATTCTTCCCCGTGATGATATAAGGCCCAGGGATGAAATAAGACCTAGGGACGAAATTAGACCTCGTGACGAGATCCGACCAAGAGATGAAACCCGACGACCTTCTAGAGAAGAGGCAGAAGTACCAATTAGACCTACCAGACCGAGAGAAGACAGGTTTTCTGAAGGACGAAGATACAGAGGAGGAACTCCTTTTAAATCTAGAGACGATAGACCATATACTAAAGCAGACCTTGTTCAAAGGCCATACGTTGAAGACAGAGTCCCAGATGAGAAGAAGGAAGTTCCCACAGCACCTGAAGCTTCAGCAACTCCGCTGGTGAAACCAAATGGCCATGGTATTTTCAGTCAGCCCCGTATGCCACCAAAGATCAAAAGACCAGTCCCTTTAAACGAAAAAGATAAATATGATTATGTTCCCGTTGCTACAACAAAAGCACCTCCTAAAGTAGACGATGATGAATACTACGATTATGAAGAAGAGGAAAGCAGTAGACCTTCGTCGTCTGGAAAGACCAGTACGATACAGCAAAGACCGAAACCTGAGCCTGTAGAAAAGGAGAAATTTAAGCCAACGAGGCCTCATTATCCTAACAAGAGTCGAAAGACCAAAAGACCAATTGATTATGAAGAAGAATTCTATGATGAACCTGTGAAAACTCAGAAATATACCTATAATCAGAGGGGAAAAGAAGAGAGGGTCAAACCAAAGCCTGTAGAAGATGATTATTATGAATATGAAGATGATAAAAAAGAGAAAGAGAGAACTAGACCAGGAGAAGATATAACTAGTAAAATAAAAGACTTAAGACCAAATGTGAAAGTAGTTAAACGTCCTTTTTTACCCTCTAGGGGTGGAAGCCCGTACCTTCCCCGCGGACTACAGCCCGTAGCGGGAAGGGATGTCTCAGCACCATTTAACACCACCCCGAAACCTACCACCACTACTCCTACAACCACGACTACGCCTGCCCCTACCACTACTTCTACTACACCTAGCACGACCACCGTTATTACTACGACCACACAGAAACCTACAACTACAATAACAACGGAAATGGTTACAGCAGACCTCAAAGAAGAATACGACGACGAATATTATGATGATGACGAAGAAGATTACGTTAAAGATAAAAAAGAAATAACAACAGTTGTTGTTACAACACAACGAACAACTACTAAAGCTCCAACAACTGAACAACCAACAACAACAGAGCAGAAAGCTAAAAATTTAGCATCAAAAGTTTTAAGAGTATATAACGATAATTATGAAGCTATTCGCGATAAATTGGAATCTACATTATCGCCTGGTGATTATATAAAGCCCTATTTAGCTACATCTATTCCATTAACATCTGACATTCCATACAAATCGCCGGATTCGTACAAGAAAAATGTTAAACCGAAGCCAGAAATTTCAAAGCCGTACACAGCCACAGGGAAGCCATTACTACCAGAGAATATTTCTATAAAGCAAAATTTAGCTGACAGTATAGAAAATGATTATGATGTCAGGCTAAATGAAGCTTTGACACCATCCTTGCCAGTCAGCAGAATCCCTTCAGGGTTTGTCATACCTTCAGATAGAGACTACACATATTCTAGATTTAGGAACAGTCTCCAACCAGCAGACCCACAATTTGCGGCTTCTGAAATCTCAAGTCTTCAAGTCCGGAAGAGACCACAGGTGTCAGGAGTCAGTATAAGGACTCCGTCTTCGTATTACATTCATCCTCAAAGACTGGTGTATCAGGAAGATCCGTCACATAGGTATCCCAGACAGCTATTTTATAGGTCTGTAGATTTTTATTAGGGTTCTATGTCGTATGAAAACTTGTAGGGATATTTTTTGACCCGACTGCATTTTTACGTAGAGTTCCAAACTTTGAAGGTTCGTCAAAAAAGGTTTTATTTGCACTTAATTTTTTTAATAAAATAAATCAAACAATTTTTTAGGACTAAAATTAAACAGCACATTTTTTTTTTGTTTTTGTTTAATTTTTTTATCGCTTTGTGTATCTAAAGTATTGACAGTAATAAATTAGCAATGTCACTAGCTGACAATCAGTATTTAATTGGAATCCGCCTTTGGGAAAACAGTAATTTTTTAAAAAAATAAGAAATAAATAAAATTCACAGTCGGGTAGTTTTGTTGTCATATCTCAACAAAATATTTAAATACCCTACAGGTTTTCGTATAAAAAAGTGCATTAAAAATTATAAGTCAATTATTGAAATTATGTAAAAAAAAGAAATTGCTTTCGATCAAAATTTCTTAAATAAAACACTGCCAATTGTTAATTTATGGGAATTTAAAAAATATATGTGTAATAAAAATACTCTTAGTTACCTGTATTTTTAAGAAAATTAAGTGTTTTTACGATCGAGAAAAAACTTTTCGAAGTTATTAATTTTTTTTCGATTGTAAATTGCGCAGTAAAAATATTTGTACATTTTATAAATACGAACAACATTTTTTTTTATTTTCTACACAATAGTTTTAAGGATACTTTCCTATAATAAAAAAAACTATGTCAAATGAACTTGTGTCATTATTTTTGTGAGAAAGACGTCCATAATTCCCTCTAGATTAAAACTTTCAAATATAAACCTCTTTTGTGGACTCAATGGGAGAATGACGATGACCTCCGGCTTCTATGAGCCTGCATTCCACACCTGGGTAGTCCGCTTCTCAATCAGGAAGATAGCATTTCTTTTTTTTATTCGTGATAGACTACGCTTACGACTTACGGCTACGACTTACGCTTGACTGCCAGTTAGCCTGATGTTAAGCGAATTATTTCTGGAAGCCTGGCATCGCAGGTAATGAAGGACTTACGTTGTGTTTCGCCGAGTGAGTGAAGTTACCGGAGGCCCAATTCCCTTTTAAAAGGTCGGCAATGCACTCGTGACTCCTCTGGTGCTGCGGGAGTCCATGGGCGGCGGTAATCACTTACCATCAGGCGATACGGCTGCTCGTTTGCCCTCCTATCGCATAAAAAAACTGAAATCTTGAATTGTGAAGGACAAATGCAGTCATTAACTCTACGGCTATGACAGCATGATTTCTTGGGTTTTAATCGGTAAGAGTCCGATAGACTCTCATTATAAAATATTCTCTGTTTTATGGGAAAACGAGCAGACAAACCATCTAACCTTAAAATAGTCATGGTCGTCCATAGACACCTGCAACACCAATGGAGTTGCTGATGCGTAGCCAAGCTTTAAGAGCCCCTACGGACTGCAGACCTCCGGAGCCGCAGTAACCGAGTGGGAACTAGCTCTCACACACAAAAGACGAACATTTTTTTTTTCTTAAAAAGTGATAGAAAAAACAGTTGGTAAGTAATTAAACAGAACTAAATTGTACTTCTTTATATTATTTTTTACCTTGAATAAAATTGTACATAAATAAAATCTTATTAATATAATTATACTTACTTATTACGACATTCTTATATTAACATTAGAAGGCACTACAAATTCCATATCATGAAAAAAAAAAATACATTAAAATTGTTGGTTTTTAAACTTTGGTATTATTTTAATATTGATACCTACTTTAATTGTTTTTTTCTGTGTAATCACATGTACATTAAGCTTTATAATTTAAGCTCTCATTTTCCTGACAGACTATAGCATGCAAGGTCTATACTACAAATGCAAAGCTATGCAGGGCCAGATTATCTATAAGGCAGTGTAGGGTTGCTAAGACTAAAAAGCCGGACACAGATTCATATTTAGCCGGACATTTTGACTTAAGATAAAACATGTATATCCGCGTGAGTCGCTCGTGCGCCTTCGTTCGGCATCTTTTATTGGAACGGCGTTGAACAAAAGCCGGACAGGCCGATAATTTGACCGGACACGACTGTAAAAAGCCAAACATGTCCGGCTAATCCGGGCATCCGGCAACCGTAAAAAAAATTAATGTGGCACTCGGGGACTGCCGCGGTAAAGCTATTGCATAGCGTTTTTTATCAACTTATGTAATACAACCAATGCCACCTAAAGGCGGGTTGCTGAACTAAAGAGACAAGCGTGTTAGGTTTTTTTCGTTACGGAATTTCTGGATTCGGTCCCCACGCTCAAGGCCCGCGATAGAAGCTATGCAATAGCTTAAAAAACTGCCTAGGGGCCTCTCATCAGCTATTTCCCGGGCCCCGAGAAAGTATTTTTTGTATTTCTGATATAACCTTAGTTCCATAGTTCCTTAGCTATAGTCGGACTCGGTAGGTGGCGCTGTTATTGACATCCTTAGGATGCCCATGAAACCGGGGACAACAGCATGTTATGAATAAAATTGCATTTTGATTTTGACTGCCTCATTAGTCTAGTGGTCCCAAGCGCGACTGCTACGCTAGAGGTCCTGGGTTCGATCCCCAGGTCGAGCAAAGTGTTATTGGGTTTTTCTATGAAATTCTCAGTAGCAGCTCGGAGTCTGGATTTGTGCCCGGTTAATGGCAATAGGCTCGCCCCCTATTACATGGGACCTAAACATACCGGCGAACTGTGGGTGTACATTAGTACGCCTCTGCCTAACCTTTGGGGGATACAGGCGTGATGGTATGTTATGTTATGCATTTTGATAAAACTTAAATATTAAGTTAGAAAGTAAAGAAACCCCGACACAGCCCTGACATAGTAAATCGGACCCTGCTGATACATAGTCTTGTGAAATTTCCCAATAAATATATTATAATTAACTGATAACTGATTACTTCCTGAAATAAAACAACTTTTTACGAATTTTATCACGTTGTGTTGATATTATTTACATACATACATTCATACACTCACGCCTTTCTCCCACAGGGGTAGTTAGAAACTATATACTGCCACTTGCTACGATTCTTGCATACTTCTTTTGCTTCTTCCACATTCATACATCTTCTCATACATACACGCCCGTTGCGAGTGCTTGGCACGTGACCTGATATTGTTTAATTCCCGACATTTCGGATCCTATAGAGTATCCATTAATTAACAAAAATATAAGGTTAGTAATTGCAACATTAAGACGCCCAACAACTTCGTCTACCCGTGACCATGGATGCTGTAAAGGATCCGAAACGTCGGGAATCAAATAATATCAATACAACACGATAAAATCCGTAAAAAGTATTTTTTTTTTCAATATCTAATATTCACGTAAGTACTTATGTGTCAGAAACCAGTTTATTTACTTCTTAAACGAAAAGATGAGAAATATCAATAAAAAAAAATTCTTCTCCGTTGATTACAGAAAAAAATATGTACTATATTTTGTGATTTTTTTTGCATTTTCCATGCTAAGATTATTAAGTTATTTTTTAGTAAAGGAATTTTTTTTTAAATTATTTAAGTTAAGAGGTAAGGTGGCATCGTACGACACTGAACTAACTGTAAAGTAAGTCGTGTCGGTTGAGAAGTAAGGTAACTTGCCTCTCATAGATGTCACCAACGTCACCTTATGACGTAAATTCAGAATGTGAAGGCAAAATTTCAATCATGCGGCTAGAGTTCGCGGTGTCTTAGAGGTCAGAGCGTCTGGTATATTAAACCAGAAGACGCAGGTTCGTATCCTGCCCGCGATTGAATTTTTTCCTTTACTAAAAAAATAACTTAAAAAATATGTAATTATGCTAAGTAGGTACCCATTTAAATTTGGCTTTTTCATGTTCATTTTCGCAGTCAGGATAATGAAAATTCTTACATTCCGTCTAAAATGTGTTTTTTGTTTGCATTGCCCATGGGATCTACTAAACCCATAACTTCATTAATCTCTTATAAACATGTACTCTTTAAAAAGGTCAAAACTAAAGATCAGTAGGGATGACGTGATGCAAAAAAAATCTTAATTTGGCATGCCCTTAAAGGCTCTCGAGCAAGAACAATCGATTTTGCATTGTATCTTAAATATGTTACTTGACGATTATTAATAATAATATAAAATTGATTTAAAAATTGAACTGATAAGAAAACAAACAAAAAATCACCCTGCTAGATTAGATAGTTTGATTATGAAGCCCAAAATGCCCTAAACTCCTGTGAGAATAAGTCGTCGGCATTATCAAATGTAAGGCGACATTGTTGGTGGTATCACACGGTTTTGTTTACACCAGGTGTCTGAAATAACCCTCCACCTTCCTACGCTGTCACGTATAACCTTCCACAGATTAAATTAGCCGTACCAGCGACCCAGTCTTCTAGCTACTGACTATTGAGCCATTGAACAATTTAGGTTGCAATCCTCTGGAAAAATTCCAATCAGAAACTGGAATTTTCTATCTGGTTCTTAGACCTATGTTTCAACCAACTGTCTGAGTTTGAATCGGATTCAGTCGTATAAGCTTTGTTGTGGAGTCCATTTTGGTTTCCATTTTTCGTTTCGTGAACTTGATCCTTTTCTCCAATCGTCTCTTGTCTGTGGATCAGGCGATTGATTGGGAATTGGATAAAGTAGAAGATGAAAGTTGAGGTCCAGATCAAGATCTGGTAGAGGCAAACTTGCCACCATGTCATGATGCCGAAGACAGCGTACAGCCAGCGACCCGCGAAGAAGTAGATGGAGTAATATCTGAAATAGAGAAGAGTTTTAAATATTAATTATTGCTGTCGTAATGGCGACTGCTATGCTAGAGGTTCTGTTCCCCTTGGACCTCGGAACTCCAGGGCACCTATATTTTTAAATTGATGACTTTTAAGAAGAAAAACCTTTCTTTTAAAGTCCAGACAGTAGTAGTATTGTCAGATATGTCATCTTTTAAAGACACTTTTAGAAGTCAATATTGATTGAACTAGATGGTGCCAGCTTTCCTAACTGAAGACCTGTTTGAAGAAACATCAAAACCAATTCAGGGAATCATGGTCTCTTTTAAAATAATCAATTTGAACGAGGTCTTTTAAAGAAAGAGCCTTAGCAGCTTTGAGTTGACGCGACTGTTATTCTAGAGGTGCCTGAGCACGATTGCTACGCTAGAGGTCTTGGGTTCGATCCCCAGGTCGATTAAAGTGTTATTGAGTTTTTCTATGAAATTCTTAGTACTAGCAGCTCGGAGTCTGGATTTGTGCTCTGTTAATGGCAATAGCTTCTCGCCCCATATTACATTGGACCTGAAACATACCGGCGAACTGTGGGTGTATGTACATTAGTACGCCTCTGCCGAGAATAAAGGCGTGATGGTATGTAATGTATATTGCTGACAGCTCAAAGGATTAGCAAGCTTAAATGACAGTAAGCGGGGCACATAGCTCGAGAACTAATGATTGCTGGGGCAGGAAAAGATCGCTGGGAGTCGTCGGATGCAGACGGCATAACCGGTCCTTGTGGAAGTCTTTGGGGGAGACCTTTCTTCAGCAATGGACGTCTTTTGGATGATATGAAGTGTCATTGGTATGTGTCGTAAATTCAAACTAAGACCTTTGACTCTACGACTAGCCTTAAGTGCTTGGAGTATTATCATGGAGTTTCTTGCTGGATTCTTCTCCATAGAATCAACTTTTTGAAACCGAGCAACTAGACTCAATGACATTTCATAAACGTTTGTAATAACTTACTTAAAATAAAAATATCTGAACTTACACAACAGCATACAACACTCCTGCTATCCCATTTAGCCATAACTCCAGCTTGAAATGAGTGGGGTGTCTCCTGGCTTGAAGAATTGTCTCAATCAGCACTACAATCGCGATGTTGGTGTGGACACAGTGGTTGAACCACCACGGGACCAGCTGGTCGTAGACCTCTGGGAAGACCAGCTCTCTGTCTATCCAGAATAGCGTCCAGAACATTGTGCTGATGAACTAAAATAGAGAAATTTTGCAAATTTGAAAATGCAGTGGTTCTTTTTAACAAAAGTGGAAATTGGAACAAAGGTTTTCTTTTTTCGTTATAAGATGACTTACAAGCATACAGACTGATTATAGGTAAGCGGAATACGCCAATATCCGTGAAATACACAAAAAATTGCCTCAGGTGGGATTCAAACCTACAACACGTGGCCTACAGCAAACGTGCAGTTCAACATACCATCACGGCTGTATTTCCGAAAGGTTACGCAGAGGCGTATTCATAGACACTCACATTTACTCCCAGGTCCCATATAATAGGGGGCGAGCCTATTGCTGTTAACCCGTCATGAATTCCAAACTCCGAGCTGCTACTGAGAGTTTAATACAAAAACCCAATAACACTTTGCTCGACCTGGGAATCGAACCCAGGGCCTCTAGCGTAGCAGTCGGTCTTAGGACCATTAGACTACGGAGGCAAGGCATGCTTCGCCAAATATTCAATCTTTGCCATATAATGGACATTCCAAAAACCCGAACGAAACGTTTTAAGTCCATTTTTATCATGCGTACCGCTGAAATGTGGAATGCGCTTCCCGAGTGGGTCTTCCCCGATAGATATAATCTGGGTACTACTAGGCAAGCGCGCTCCATCGTAGATAGCAGTGTCGCTTAGCATTAGGCGAAATGGCGGTCAAGCGTAAGCCTATCAAAAATAAAAAAATAAAAACAAATGAACTTACCAAGGTCAGAGGCACCACCAATCCTGAGAACATGACATCTCTGACGAACTTGAGTTTCTTGCCGACTTCAGACTCGTGCCGGTCCAGCCACTCCATCATATCGTAGACCAACGATATTGTTAGGAACATTGTTTGAAACAGCTGTAACAAAGAGAATTTTTGTTATGGGATAGGATGCAAACGAGCAGACGGATCGCCTGATGGTAAGCGATTACCGCCGCCCATGGACACTCGCAACACCATAGGAGTCCCAAGTGCGTTGCCGATCTTTTAAAAGGATTGAGGCTCCGGTAACCTCACTCACTCAGCGAAACACAACGTAAGCGTTATTTGACGGTTTTCTGTGAGGCCGTGGTATCACTCCAGTTGAGCCGGCCCATTCGTGGTGAAGCATGGCTCTCTCACTTAAAAAATAAGTTAAATCTTACTAGTATATAAAAATGCGTAAAATTTGATGGATGTTTGTTACTCAATCACGCCAGAACGGCTGAACGGATCAGCAGGCTTACACTTGAAAACAATACAATACCAATCCAAACGTGATCCAATTCCAATGTCAATTTGACTGTCGGGCGATTTCGTACTCTTGAGCACAAATCCGTTAACCTTGTATCGGTATCCCTGATTGGCCAATGGTTGGCTCGTTTCCCAATCCTATTTAGTTCACTCAATCACCGCGCAATATTGAAACAAATTGGCGCTCGTCTCGGATTCAAGAGTACGAAACTTGACGAAACGGCACAATTCCAATGTCGATGTATCGGAATTGAGTTCAGGAGTAAGCCCCCTGGATGGAATTTGACACAGATAATTAGTACTCGTGATTTATTTAATTAAATATAAATTTACAGAACGACATCCAAAACATTTATATTTTAGGTAGGTATCAAAATATTTTAAATTGAGTACTGGGTAAATAGTAATATAAAATCGATAAAAATATATATATATTACAGTCCATTGTATTTACTATTACTGACTCATTAGCGTAGTGGTCGTACCCGCGATTAATTTATGTACTGAAATATATGTTTTAGAAATACTTTTAAATGTCATCGTTTTATAACTAGATGGCGCCAACATTTCCTAATTGAAGACTCTGAGAAGAAACATTGAAACAAACTCAGAGAATCATGTTTTTTTTATTTGTAAATGAGCTGACGAGCCACCTGGTGGTAAGTAGTCATCGTCGCCCATGGACACCCGCAACACCAGAGGAGTTACTGATGCGTTGCCGACCCTTAAGAGCCCCTACGGACTGCAGACTGCCAGAGCCGCAGCAACCGAGGGGAACTGGCTCTTACGTGCAAAAGTCGAAACACCGCGATGCTTTACGACAATCTCCGACGTAAGGGTGGTCGCCAGCCAGTCAGACCCCGAGAAGTCCTATCAACGAGCAAGTCAGATATTTTCACGCCTCTTACGGGATGCCTATCTGAAAGGCAGTGAGAAACAGTATTCTAACCCGTCCCCACGCCGATCGCCTTTGAAGTCCAGTCATAGTAGTACAAATGTGTGATTTACAATGCGAGGCGATGTCTAAAATGTTTAATCTTGTGAAGGGTGCAAAATAATGTCTTTCTTTCTTTCTTTAAATGGCATTTTGAAGAGCCAAAGCGATACCTACCTACTATACCTTTTTTATACCACTAAGGTGGCAAACAAGCATACGGCCCGCCTGATGGTAAGCGGTTACCGCAGCCCATGGACGCTTGCAATACCAAGGGTATCACTCGCGCGTTGCCGAACCTGTAAATCAAGGAGGAATACTCGTAGTTGGGCTGGCAGCTTAGGAGAGAATAGCGTGAATGCTTATCCCATCTGCCAACACAACGCTTCCTCGCGGAGCTCTGGCGACCTTGCTCGCCGTTAGGAACACAACATAGCACGGAGCTATGTTATTTGGCTATAATCTTCTGCAAATTGGAGCTACTTCCCGTCGGGCAGCGCCAATTGTGAGTGGAATTATCCGATTCCACTATGCCCTACATCTCTTAAACCTACCTATTATAAGGGAGCTAAACATAGCGGTGAACTGTGAGTGTACATTAGCAGGTATACTTCTACCTAACCCTTCGGGCAATACAGGCTTGATGGTACGTTATGGTATTGTTATTAGAAATGTACAATTAATCAGTTAATATTTAAAGGTCACACCAGGGTCTAATTGCGTCTAGTTGTTATCTTCGTCTGAATGTACAAAGTTCATCTAATTACAGTGCGTAGACTACACTGTCTGTCATAGGCTACAGACGTGATGGGGCGAGGTCCTACTGAGAGCGAGTATACTGCCCGCTTCCACCCCTCGAATTTGTTCGTATGACATTGATGTTAAATAATATTTTAAGATGACATCTGTAAAGAAACACCCCGAAAGAAACTCTGAGTGTCATGGTCTCTTTTAAAGTCCAGAAGTAGCAAATATGCGAGTTACAATGCTAGGCAATGTCTAAAATAACTTTTAAAAGAAAGAGTCACAGCGGCTTTGAGTAGACCAGTCCCAGCTGACGGCACGCATGCATCAGTCATTGTGTAGCTCGACCATAATCTAGGCAGTTCAACAACCCGTCGCCACTACCGTTATATTGGATATTGTAGGCTAAATTCCCACCTGAGACCCCACAATTTCTTTTTATGGAATAGCAGACGGATCGTCTGATAGTAAGCGATTATCTCCGCCCATGGACACCCGCAGCACCAAAGGAGTCACAAGTGCGTTGCCGACCTTTTAAAAGGGGATTGAGCCTCCGGTAACCTCACTCACTCGGCGAAACACAACGTAGGCGTTGTTTGACGACAGTTTTCTGTGAGGCCGTGTTATCACTCCGGTCGAGCCGGCCCATTCATGCCGAAGCATGGCTCTCCCGCTGAAATTCTTCTTATCAAATTACTCACAATTCAAAGTCAAAGACAAAGTCAAAATGGTTTATTTCAATAAAATAGGTAGGTACTTTTGGAAAGTGTACACCTAGTTGCACAAATTGAATGTTTTTAAATTTTAAACCAGAATGGCAATACGCTTATAATCAACCCTTTATACAGTCCCACCGCTGCGCACGGGTCTCCTCTCAGAACGAGAGGGATTAGGCTATCCACCACGCTGGCCTAGTGTGGGTTGGCAGACTTCACACGCCATTGAGAAAATCTCTCAGGCATGCACGTTTCCTCACGATGTTTTCCTTCACCGTTTAAGCGCATGATAATTAACTATTAATACGCACATGACTTCGAAAAGTCAGAGGCGAGACCTTTGACTTGGCAATGCAACGGTCATACCACTAGGCTATCACTGCTTCAAAACGCTCACTCCTAATCAAATACGCCCTAAAACACTGCCTAACTGTGGGTGTATACATGTGCTTAGCCCTTCAGGGAATTAAAGCGTAATAATTATCTATTTACACACCAAAATATTTACGCAACAACTGATAACAACGCTACCGCTTATCGTCCCGCTGTCTGCGTGCAGTGAGACCTTATCTAACGAGGTCGCCCTAAATAGGGCTGTCAAATCGTAACCGGAGGGCAGATAGTGCTGATAATAGGAACATACACGTGACGATCTTTGGACCTCCGCACACGATAATAGGTTTGATGTCCGGATGAAGCAATACCATGGTTTGGTAACATTAGATAATTTTCAAAAATACTTCTTCGATTGCTTCATTAGTGTAGTGGTTCTAAGCGTAACTGTTACGCTAGAGGTTCTGTTTTGATTCCCAGTTTAAGCAAAATATTATAGGGTATTTCTATGATTTCTTTTTACAGCAGCTCAGAAACAGTTAACAAGAATACTAGTAATGTGCGACCCACAGTACTAGTAAGTTTTAAAAAAAAATTGCTGGCTTCTTCTTCTTCTTGTTGAATCGACAGCCAACGGAAAGAGAAGAGCAAAAGAAGAGAAATAATTAATAGTCATTAAACTAGATTGGCCCCGAATTCCGCTACGCGCACGGCATCCTCTGTAGCGGCCATTAGGTCTTCACGAGTGCAGGTGTCGGGGCATGCTGGGCATGTTAGCATATGGGCCATATCTTCCACTGCATCACACTTCCAAAATAAGTTAGTGACACTAGAGAATCCCCACCGGGACATGTTAACTTTGCTCCGGCCGACCTGTGTACGAAGTCTGTTGAGAGACTTCCAGGTAGCCCAGGAAAGCCCATGCCCGGGGGAGTTCCTCAGCCGGCTTTACAAATGAAGAGGGTGGTGAGTGATTGTCACAATATAAGGCAAGCCTAGCTTGTGAGGCTGTTTGATTACCTGTGATGTGTTGGCCGATTGGATGGGTTGCAGGCATGCATCAGTCATTGTGTAGCTCGACCATATTATAGGGAGTTCAGGCCATATTATAACTACCTCCTCTGCTTAAAGTTTCAAGAAATATCAGCGAGATGACAGTCTCAATCTTTGATCCCCACGTGATCCAATCACACCACTATTATATGATAAGTATTGAATGAGTTTACAGTTATAAATCGCGATTGTGATCGACTCGTGCGCATACAGTCAAAGGTCACTTTCTAGATAAAACAGTTACGCTTAGAAATGATGATAGTAAATAAATATGGCTTTTTAACCGACTTAAAAAGGAGGAGGTTCTATACTCGTCTGTATGTACCTATCTCTTTTTTAGGGTTCCGTACCTCACAAGGAAAAAACGGAACCCTTTAGGATCACTTTGTCTGTCCGTCTGTCTGTCAAGACCTTCCCTTTATCTCGGGAATGCGTGGAAGTATCGAGTTGAAATTAAAACCATATACTTAGGTCTATAGTCCCTCAAAGCTGTGAAAAAATCAAACTTCTAAGTTAACGTAAAAAAAAGATACAGCCGTTTATGCCGCAAAATAATTATGCAGAATAATTTTTAAGGTTAGTTGTACTAATCCAATTTTTCTTTATTTATTTTACATTTTTCTGTCACAGTTAAGTAACAGTTAATGTTTATATTTTTAAAGCTAAACATTTTTAAGTGTGAAACATACATACATACACTCACGCCTTTCTCCCATAGGGGTAGGCAGAAACTATGGACAAAACAATATTAACAAATTAGCTTTATTCAGAAATGCGGTACAGATACAGTAGGTATTCAATCATGGTGGATAGAGAAACTTTTCTCTATTCTTTTTTTCTATTCTCCAAAAAACCGCACCATCTCAAAAAACACTAAATAGGGTTGCGTTCTAATATTACTAACACCGCCACTTGCTACGATTCCTGCATACTTCTTTTGCTTCTTCCACATTCATACATCTTCTCATACATACGCGCCGGTTGCGAGTGCTACGTATCTGACCTTAGTGTGAAACATTATTTTTAAAGTGCGTTTGTACAATTCCCCTTATTTTATTTAGTTTCTAATGTTAATGATCATAACTTTGACAGTTATTTAAAAACATCAATGCGAGTGAAGCCGCGGGTAAAAGAAAAGCCGCAGGTAAATTTATTGGGTACTAGACCCAATAAATTTTAATTCCCTTGAGAATGTCGAAATATACCTACGTTTTTTGCGGCATAAACGGCAATATCTTATTTTTTTTACGTTAACTTGGAAGTTTGATTTTTTCACAGATTCAAGGGACTGTAGACCTGAGTATATGGTTTATGGTTGGTCAATTTCAACTAGATAAAGGGACTTGACAGACAAACGGTCGGACGGACAGATTTACCAATTATTTAGTTATTTACCATAATGTCCTACACTCGCATAGCTTTTACTATGATGCCTGGACTTTAAGGCGGATCGGTCAGCTGAGCCCGCGAAATTCAAATTTCGAGTGGTTTTTCGCAGCTTGTAGGTCTATAATAAGTTCTGCATTCATGGTAATGGTAATTGCGACATTAACTATACAAAATTAATTTTTTTTATCTAAAACCATTGCTTAAAAATCATTATTGTAGCTAAAAGTAGTGTAAAATGTCAATTTTGACCAATTACACAGATTGCGCAAAGTTTTAGGCTTGATAAGCATTTATAAGTAAAGGTTTTAGTTCTCAGTTGTGAATGTTGTATAGTTAATGTCGCAATTACAACTGCCATGAATCTAGAACTTGTTATACACCTACAAACTGCGAAAAATCACTTGAAATTTGAATTTCGCGGGCTCAGCTGAACGATCCGCCTTAAGAGAGAGTTAGTAGTTGTACCTATAAAAATTTAGATACAAATTTTATAGGAACAACTACAAACTCTCTCTAAAAGTTGTATTTAGACTTGTAAAACAATATACTTTTAAAATTATACAGAAATAATTATAATTTCATTTGAAACAACTATTTTACCTAAATTAATGCTCTTAAAAAAATACTATAAATGATAGAACTTGCACAGTAATAAGTTTAACTTCACGTTCGATAGATGGCGTTGGGATCGAATTAGAAGTCGCTATGGTTTCGTTCACACGAACGGTACATGATGGTTGACAAAATTTGTTAATACATTATTGATCCTCGAAGCTAATAATAAAATGATAAATTTTTGGCATGGTTGGACGCTTTTTTTGCGTCTAACCGTTAATAATAGTCGTTTGTTCACCAAGGTGAAAGTGATACATTATCACTAAATTAACATTACTAACGAGTGCAGTGTATACGAGAAATTGTTTGTTATCATCACTTTATTAGAAAAATATCTTCCATTCAAATTTCTGTTCGAAATTTTCAACATATCTCTGACAATCAAAATTAAAAAAAAAAAACAATCTGCAAAGTGCTACGTTCTACCTCGGTATTAGAGTAGGAATAGGTCACTTTCCGAGTTGGTGAAATTTAGGGCCTATGATTATGTATGTTAACGACGCGTAGCACACATTTTTATGAAATTAATGTAACGAATAGTTTGTATATTTTTGTTAACAAATAAAAGAGGTTTTCGTTGTTTTTTCATAATAAATCGTAGTAGGGGAGTGAGAGCCTGATGACAACGAGTAGTAGGGGCTGCGGTCGCGGGGGAGGCTCGGGCTGCAGCCACACTGGCAGGCAACTGTCAGATGATTTATTCTAGAATCCGGCGCGCGCACGGTGTTAGTGCGTGCGTCAGAATATTCTAGAATCTAGAGAACAAAGTTTAAAATAAAACAACTGCTTAGGGAGAATTTTTCAGTTGTTCAGTGTTTCACAAGGCTTTAGAGCGAACGGTCGGTCACGGCTCGCGCTCCCTCGCTGCTTTCGGCTCGCATCTGAGTTTCCTTTGGGGTTCCCCTTACCCTGGCACCAACAATGTACATTCAATGAAAGAGCTAGCAGGCAGCTAACGAAAATTATCATGTTTTGGCAATATTTAGCTGCACACATAATCAAACCCTTTGGCAGATTTATAACACAATTTACATTAACACACAGGTGTCGTTGATTGGACATCTAACTCGATTATCAACTGTGCCTACATAGATAATCTTTTTAGGCTTATGTTTAACTAACCACCAGATCTAGTAAAATGTTACGGCAAAAAATCACTTCATATTGCCAATAAAAATTAAAGCTTACATACATACATACCATCACGCCTGTATTCCCCGAAGGGTTAGGCAGAGGCGTACTAATGTAAGTACACCCACAGTTCGCCGGTTTGTTTAGGTCCCATGTAACAGGGGGCGATCCTATTGCCATTAACCGGGCACCAATCCAGACTCCGAGCTGCTACTGAGAAATTCATAGAAAAACCCAATAACACTGCTCAACCTGGGGATCGAACCCAGGACCTCTAGCGTAGCAGTCGCGCTTGGGACCACTAGACTAATGAGGCAGTCAAAATTAAAGTTTATAAAAACTAAAACCCGACTAAGAAAAAATTCAACTAAAAGGTATGAACCAAGAAAAGTTTTCTATCTCCACGAACAGTGGTATCCAGTTTTCGTTTAGTATCCTTTCTAGTACATACATAATATGAAATTTACTTCAATGGTTATTTTTCATGTTCGTTTTCAATCGTAATATATTAACTATACTTACTTATAATAAATCTGTAGAGAGGTCAATTCTGTACATGAAATATATTTCCAAAATAACTATCAGCGGGTGATTAGTGATCGATACTGACGCCAAAAATGCAATCAGTAAAATTTTTGTCTGTCTGTCTGTCTGTATGTTCGTTATAGAAACAAAAACCACTCGACGGATTTCAACGAAACTTGGTACAATTGTTCTTCGTACTCCTGGGCAGGTTATAGTATACTTTTCATCAAGCTACGATCAAAAGGAGCAGAGCAGTGAAGGGAAATGTTGGGAAAATGAGTGATTCATGAGAAAGGTTTCAAGCTATAAAACATTACGCTACAACCCTTAGGAACGGAGCAACGCAGGTGAAACCGCGGGCGAAGAACTAGGGAACAAAGTAACTATTCCACGCGGACAAAGTCGCTGGCAAAAGCTAGTATGTAATAACTTTTGATAAAGTAGACTGATTTCAATAAAATTAAGCTTAAATTCTGTCTCATGATACTGCCAATGCACTCTTCTCAATTTCTCTAAGTTTTTAAGAGATGGCGCTAGTAGTATAAAAGTCACACTTTTTTTCGTCCAGTGTTTACTGTACTGGATTTTTTGGAATACAATATACCGCATGATACTCGGGGATCAAGACAAATCTTACGACACCTCATTTGTAAGAATCAAATATATTTTATTTTTTTCGGCCCCCTTTTTTGTGTTTTGCGGGCTATATTGTCATGTTTTTTCATAAAATTTATAGCCTATAAGTATCTTACTGCAAAGACGAATCAATCGGCACCTCATTTGTTAAAATCTGATGAGCATCTTTTTGTGATTTTTTTGCATTTTCCATGCTAAGATTATTAAGTTATTTTTTAGTAAAGGAAAAAATTCAATCGCGGGCAGGATTCGATTTGACAGGATTTTAGACAGGACTGAATTTTTTCCTTTACTAAAAAATAATCTGATGAGTAGTTTTTGAGCTGGGGTCGAACATCCATACGATACATACATAGACTGTTAAACTCATTACCCTTCCTTTTTTCGTAGTCGGGTAAAAAGTATATTTCGACACTCTCAAGGGAATCAAAATTATAGGGTATTTTCCGTTGACCTAGAACTTAGAAATTTGGCAAGTAATACCGTCTTATCTATCTATCTATACTTATAATAAATCTGTAGAGAGGTCAATTCTGTACATGAAATATATTTCCAACATAACTATCAGCGGGTGATTAGTGATCGATACTGACGCCAAAAATGCAATCAGTAGAATTTTTGTCTGTCTGTCTGTCTGTCTGTCTGTATGTTCGTTATAGAAACAAAAACCACTCGACGGATTTCAACGAAACTTGGTACAATTGTTCTTCATACTCCTGGGCAGGTTATAGTATACTTTTCATCACGCTACGATCATTCATGAGAAAGGCTTCAAGCTATAAAACATCACGCTACAACCCTTAGGAACGGGGCAACGCAGGTGAAACCGCGGGCGAAGAACTAAGGAACAAAGTAACTATTCCACGCGGACGAAGTCGCTGGCAAAAGCTAGTGTGGTATAAGACGGTATTACTTGCTATAGTCACTATTTGCTAATTACTACTTAAAAAACTATTTCGACATAATAAGTAATACGAAGTCGAGTATTATCTTTGGTACTACGATAATGTAATCAAATATAATTTAATTATTTATCATTTTAAGTACATCTTATTTATTGCAGCGATACCCTATGTAAGAGGCACTGGCCTATTACAATGTCCTGAGTTCACAGCTGGGCCACGCGCCTCTAACTTTTAACCAGTACATTATGAGAAAAACCTAGGAAAAACCCATAATTTACTTGCCCTTAAGTTACAGATTTGTTATCTACCTATCGATGAACAAATAGTAACAAATATTACATACCATCACGCCTGTATTCCCCGTAGGGTTGGCAGAGGTGTAGGTACTTACCCACTGCTCGGTATATTCAGGTACCATGTAATAGGGGGTGAGCCAATTGCCATTAATCGCGCACAGATCCAAACTCCGAGCTGGGAACTGAGTATTTCTTAGAAAATATCCCAATAACACTTCTCGGCCTGAGAATCGGACCCAGGACCTCCAGCGTAAGAGTCGCGCTGCAACTGCCTCCTTAGCCAAGTGGTCCTTAGCTGAATTATAAAAATATACTAGGAAACTGTGGGTGTACATTAGTACACCTCTGCCTAACCTCTTTAGGTAAGCAGGCGTGATATGTTATAATAATTACGATATTTAGTTTTCCATAAAAGATCTGTTTAAATCATATTAGAAGCGGCGGTAGCCTAATGGCTAGGGCGTCGGACTTGCGATCATATGGTTGCCGGTTCGGAAACCAACCATTGCACTACCGATGTGAACCCACTCGTAACACAAGCATTTAGCACGAGGGGTTAACAAGAATACTAGTAATTTGCATTTTCTTTTTAATATTATTGGCCAGGCCTGTGTTTCAAAATGCTACTAAGTAGGTATTTATGAGTTTTGGAAGAAAAATGAGATCGTGAAATACCTGCTACCTTGAAATAATTTATTTTTCTTAAATCTTATCTTATAATAAAATTATCTATAATCTTAAAAATTATACCCGATTCATCTCTCAAAATTAAAATTAAGGAAAATGTGGGTACTTACGAAATTCCATCCAGTTAAATATCCAGCCCGAAATCTGAACAGATTATCTAGTTCTACAATAGGACTACTTTTTATGTCTAGACCAGCGGCGAAAATAGTAATGTAAACATGATGTAACAACCCGAAAAGGTGATAAACAGTCACCCAATACAATTTGGAATCACTTCGATCAAATAATTTCTCATTTTCCGTTATCAAAAAACATAAAACGTTATAAAAAATATTACTGTCCTTCCATAAAAACTCTTCCATTTTCAATAATAAGAACACTTCAAAAATTTATAAAACGAACACTTGTTACATAAATTTGAAAAACGAACACTTTAAAATTGGCGAAAATGGAACTCTAAAATAATATTGAAACTTGAAATATTAATTTTAAAGTTTAATAGAATTATTATTTTTAAGATTATTATTTAAGATTTAACTAAATTATATTAATTTAAAACTAAAGACGCCCGTTTCCCGTGATGGGTTATGGCGACTAATTGGATGCACAACATAGTTAATATGGCGGTATCTCCGTATTTGTTATAATCGTAATCAGCTTACCCACAATTATTTATTTAATTAATAATAATATAGAAATAACTTCTGAGACGCAGTTATTTTGGCCATATTGTTTTATTGAATTATTTCTTCTATAGTTGTGTATTTCATTAAAGAGCTACTTAATAGTCCGGCGGACCGAATTTCTCTTACAAATGTAATACCGAAATAAATCGTAATTCAAACACAATTTAATCAAATTCTGTTATTATTCGGATTCCGATACCGTTAATCTAGGTTCCTACTTTACCATTCCATCCAAAATACTTCACTGGAAATAAATGTAAGCGAATGCAATTTTGATAACTAGATAACAATTAGTTTGGAACTATTTTCCGGTCTTTTATTTCCAGTGAAGTAGTAGTGGACAAAATAGTACCGTAGGAACGTAGATTAACAGTATCCAAACTCGAATAATAACATAATTTGATAGAATATTGTCTGGATTACGATTTATTTCGGTATTACGATTTTGTGAATAATTCTAGCTCCGCCGGACCCTTAACAGTAACTCTTTTAACTTAACTCTTTTTTAATATCTAAGATTTCCATTCCAATATACACTATGTTATAAATCTCTGTTCGATCCGAAAGGGGAATATAGGTTTTCCAATAACATCACCAAATATAAAATAAGAAACATTGCCTCTCATAGATGTCACCAACGTCACCTTATGACGTAAATTCAGAATGTGAAGGCAAATTTTCAATCATGTGGGTAGGGTTCGCGGTGGCTTAGTGGTCAGAGCGTCTGGTGTATCTAACCAAAAGACGCAGGTTCGAATCCTGCCCGCGATAGAATTTTTTCCTTTACTAAAAAAAAATAACTTAATAATCTTAGCATGGAAAATGCAAAAAAAATCACAAAAAGATAATTAAATAAGAATTCATGAAAGTAAACATATAATTGAAGTTTTAAATTCATGGTCGTCGTGCTCAAATATCCACAATTATCCAAAAATTCAGCATTTTTCTTTTATTTTATAAAACTGTCATGGGCCTTATTATGTTTGGCCGAAGAACGGTGTTGCTGCCATCGTAAGTATTGCTATACTTTGCTATACTGCGTTTTATAATTATTTTATTTCACGAGTCACGTGTCCGTCTGTCTGTCACACAGGTTTTACAGCCAAACGGTTGGAGCTACAATCTTCAAATTTTTACAGTAGGTACCTCTATGCATGTTGTTGACCCAAAGCTCTATATATATAAACGAAATGTCAAAAAATATTATTAAATGTTTTTAAGGGGGCTCCCATAAAGTTAAAGGGGGGCGCGAACATCGAGTGGGGTATCGTTGTTTAGAACTCGTTGAGTAGATAAATACTGTATTATTTGTTTAAAAAAATATTGGAAAACAAAGGAATGAAAAACTAGGTACCTACAACTCCGTTTGGTTAGGTAGACGTAAACAAATCATAAAAAAGGTTGAAATAAAACTACTTTTTACGGATTTTATCGCGTTGTATTGATATTATGTGATTCCCGACGTTTCGGATCCTTTACAGCATCCATGGTCACGGGTAGACTAAGTTGTTGGACGTCAATTTCAATAGAGAAGATGGCTGGGTCTTACCACCTGCTTGGAACCCCATTATAGATTCCATAAAATCAAAATCCAAGTCCAAAACTGCAAGACCGAAGGATACGGTGAGCTCGTTCTGCGTGAATCGGATCGCCAATAATTAACAAAAATGTAAGGTAGCTGTTAGTAATTGTAACATTAAGACGTCCAACAACTTAGTCTACCCGTGACCATGGATGCTGTAAAGGATCCGAAACGTCGGGAATCAAATAATATCAATACAACGCGATAAAATCCGTAAAAAGTAGTTTTATTTCAATGTCTAATATTCGCGTAAGTGTCAGAAACCAGTACATAAAAAAGGTTCTTTTATATGGCCATTTTTCCTTTCAAAATAAAACGTAACCAAAATAAATTATTTAATATTATAAAATCACATTTTCCTTTTATTTATTAGCATATTTAAGTACTTTGTATAATATTAAATGGTTATTATTAATTCAAGCTTGCGAATAAGTAATGAAATAAAAAAATATCATTATTTCATAAAGTAATACAACGTGACTACTAAAAAGAAACTAAAAAGACAAAGAAATAAGGTATTCAAAACATTTTTCTACGTAGTAGACTCTTGATAAGTCTAAAAAATTGAGAAGTAGTTCTGCGAGGAACCGCAGCAAAATATTTAACCTATATTACACTTAGTCGGGTAACCAGACGCCATTCGTGACAGTTAGTGTTTATTTTCGTTCATTTTTATTTTTATTTTATTTATTGCGGTAAAAGAAATATAGTACTATAATAACAATAGAAGAGGAAATACTAAATTGAGGAAAAAAAAATGTTTGCAATATCACCAATTAAGTTTCTAAAAATTAAGTTGCACTCGACGGTAAGTTACAAATAAACCACATAACAAAGTTAAAAAATAAAAATAAACTAAATTATGTAACTATTTTGTGTTTCTTTTGCCATCAATTATGTTAATTAGTTACTGTTCTGTACTACGAATAACGTGGTTTTTATTAATTGTTAGTTGTGTTGTTATTAATTTTAATTGATAAATGAGTGGCCCCGAGCCGGGTACTAGGTGGCACCAATGATCGATTTAGTTTAGTTTAGTTTTTAGTCTTAGTTTTAAAAAAAACGTTGCCCCACACTAGGATTTTCTCTTGTATCGTGGGTGCGTTTACAGACACAAATTTTCACATACACAAACGCCCAGACCCGGAACAACTACCTGTAGATCATACAAATATTTGCCCCGTGTGGGGATCGAATCCACAACACGTGGCGCAGAAGCTGATCTCAACTGCTACGCCAATCGTGTCGTCAATGTGTAATTTGTAGTGTCACATATGCAGTTGACCGACCTAAGGTGCAAGTGTGTTTGACAGCGCTATTGACAGCAATAAATTATTATTATATGTAGGAAAGACTAAAATGTTTAGTTTTGTAGGTATGGACATGTAGCGCGAATCAATGTTAAATGACATTTACTATGTGTTCATAGGCGTATCTAATAGTATTATATCATTGGTTACATATATTTTACTAACAAATATATTGATATATCAGATTTTTCTTTGAATATCCCTCATTTTTCCTAAATGGGCCAAGTCTACATGTGCTTCGCCTATTTTCAGTTATCTGTAGTTATACCTGAGAAGACTCCCCCCCCCCCCAAAAAAATCCCAGGGTAAGGCCTTCCTTCTCCATGATCCAATCAAAACGCCTACACAAATTCTAATAGCAAAGTTGACGAAATGATTTCATTTGCCTTCATAAAATTCAATGATCGAACTATATATAAAAGCCTCATTTTCGTATTAAAAATGTAATAACATACTATCACTAGAGGTGTACTAATGTCCACCCACAATTCGCGAACCGATTCACTCGTGATTTAAAGACACCCAGATTATAACTATCGGGGAAGACTCACTCAGGAAGCACATTCCACATTTCAGCGGTACACATGATAAAAGTGGACATTGGAGTGTTTCGTTCGGGTTTTTGGAATGTCCACCATGAATTGAAATGTAATTATTTTTTTAATATTATTTATATTTGAAGACTTCTTAGATTGATCAAAATTATTTTATATTACTCGAGCGTATATAATAACTACAATAATTTATGCATAGTTGTGAGTAATTAAAACACTTTGTTATGAGATCAATGCATTTCGCACACTTTCATTTTTATTCTAACAGCATCAATCTCACTTTCTTTTTGTGCTGAAACATTGAGATAATATATATTTTCCAAAATTTTACCGTAATATTTAATTCAAGACGCTCAATATATTTTTAATTGGTTATGTCAGCAATCGAACTGACGAGCCACTTGGTGGTAAGTAATCGTCGCCCATGGACACCTGCAACACCAGAGGAGTTGCTGATGCGTTGACGATCTTTAAGAGCCCCTACGGACAGCAGACTGCCAGAGCCTCAGAAACCGAAGGGAACTGGCTCTTACGTGCAAAAGTCGAAACACACACCAAGGTGCTTTACGACAGACTCCGACGTAAATGTGGTCGCCAGACAGTCAGACCCCAAGAGGTGCTACCACCGAGCAAGTCAGATATTTTCAGGCCTCTTACGGGATGCCTATCTGAAAGGCAGTAAGGAACAGTATTCTAACCCGTCCCCACACAGGGTAAAAGTTATTTGGTTTTTCTAATAAATTCTCAGTAGCAGCTCGGGTTAATGGCAATAGGCTCGCCCCCTATAAGGTACATGGAAACTAAAAACTTTTAAGGGTTACCAACTGTGTTGCAGATATCCATGGACGACGATGACTACTTACTTACCACCAGGTGGGACGTCAGTTCGTTTACCGGCGGCATATTCTATAAAAAGAATAACCCTACTTGACCTGGGGACCGTACCCAGGACATCTAGCGTAGCAGTCGCGCTTGGGACCACTAGACTAATGAAGCAGTCGTAAAATATAAAACTTATTTCATACAAAAGCGGTCCTGCATGTCTCCAATTTACAATGGAATACCCGAGGTTATAAAATGCATTATTTTATTTATCAACATTCCAAAAGTCTTCACTTGGAAATGCTATTGTACAATAGAAGAATTTAAATAATAAATCGCTCTAATTAACTTTACTACTGTTTAGTTTTCAGACTAATTAAAAATTTATTTTAAATGTCTTTGTGTTAAAATTTTAGATATTTTGGTGTTTAGCTACCATTTATACATATACGGCGACTTTGAAAACATGTGACAAATCAAAATGGGAGGTTCACGTTACTTCTCGAGGCTCACAGGTAACCGTTACTTTTTTTTAAAAAAAAAAAGCTTACTAGCAATGTGGGTCGCACATTACTAGTATTCTTGTTAACCCCTCGTGCTAAGCTAAATGCTTGTGTTACGAGTAGGTTCACGTCGGTAGTGCAATGGGTGGGGTTCGAACCGACGACCACATGTTCGCAATTCCGACGCCCTAGCCATTAGGCTACCGCCGCTTAATTAACTTACTTATTCATTTAAACATACATACATACATACCTACATACATACATACATACATAGACTGTTATACTCATAATCCTTCCTTTTTTCGTAGTCGGGTAAAAATGTAATTTCAATGATCTTATTTGTAAAATTTTTTTGACAATAATTGTAATAATCGTTTTGACAGTACATGAAAGACAGCTTAACTATGAGTTTAGATATTGTTGGTTGTGCGAATTATATTGGTACCACTATCTCACTGGTCATAGAATAAGGAAAAATAGATCAAATTATGTACCAAGAATCATAAACTTCTATAGTTTTAGCTTGAATCGCTCACAAAAACGTAATACCGAAATAAATCGTAATTCAGACAATATACTATCAAATTATGTTATTATTCGGATTTGGATACCGTTAATCTAGCTTCCTACGTACTATTTCGTCTACTACTACTTCACTGGAAATGGAAGACCGGAAAATCGTTCCAAACTTGGTAAAGTTATCAATAATTGCATTCAATTACATTTTTTTCCAGTAAATTGGTAAAAGTGGTAGGACGATGGACGAAGTGGTAGAGTAGGAACCTAGATTAACGGTATTGATTAAATTGTGTTTGAATTATTATTTGGGTATTACGTTTGTATTAGAAATTCGGTCCGTAAGACGTAAATTCAGAATGTGAAGGCACATTTCGACCTGGCGGGTGGGACTCGCTGTGACTTAGAGGTTCTATCCTTAAAAATACATACAGACAATTAAAGAACCTCATTTTATGAAGTCAATCCCTACATAGTATAAAACAAAGTCACTGTCTGTCCGTCCCTATGTATGCTTAAATCTTTAAAACTACGCAACGGATTTTGAAGCGGTATTTTTTAATAGATAGAGTGATTCAAGAGGAAGGTTTTAAGCTATTTAACATTACGCTACGGTTCTTAGGGATGGGGCAACGCGGGTGAAACAGCGGGCGGGCCGCTAGTTAAAAATAAAATAGGTAGTAATCAACTCACCAAATTCCAATTTGTACACATACAATGCGAGTATTTCCAAATTAGACTAAAATATGGATCATCCATTTGCTCCTCAGTCAAACTGTAAGTCAATGCCGACCCCCAACCCAACGTGAAATAAAATATACAACAGTTAAGGACATGAAAAAGGGTTCTTAATAATAAATCCTTTTTATAATCACATTTTCCACAACTAAGTTTCATCTTGGCAAAATGTATGTCCAACCTACTTGAATATTCATTACGCAATGAATTAACGAAAATCCAATGGTAGTTACCATTGTATTTTCGTGAATTTAAATAAATGTAAAAAAGGGTAATTGTCGAGCCTGACATAAAAAAAGTAAAGATGATATTTGCTATTGTATTCAATGATATTGGGGAGTTCACGACTATTAGGTAGCACTAAATACCGTCAGACGCGATTTAATCTCAAGGCCGAAGTACCTAAGCAACCATTTTCTATAAAGGTGTGGGGACGGGGTTTTTTTAGAATATAATAAGACTTAGAAATCTCGTTAGAAGCGAAAAAATATCTGACTTGCTCTGACCTCTTGGGGTCTGCTTGGCTGACGACGACGCCAAAGTCTGTCGTAAAGTAAGTTTTTTTTGCATTAATTATAACATCTTTACAGTACTTGCGAATTAATGTTATAATTTATATATAGACTGCCTCATTAGTCTAGTGGTCCTTAACGCGACTGCGTTATACTAGAGGTCCTGGGTTCGATCCCCAGGTCGAGCAAAGTATTCTTGGGTTTTTCTATGAAATTCTCAGTACCAGCTCGGAGTCTGGGTTTGTGCCCGGTTAATAGCTAAAGGCTCGCCCCCTATAACATGAGACCTAAAAATACGCCTCTGCCTAACCCTTCGGGGAATACAGGCGTGATGGTATGATGTTATAAATACATAAAACTTAGGTAACGAAATGAAATGAAATGAAATTATTTATTCTGCAAGTAGATCTTTAAAGATACTTTTACATGTCAATGGTTTGGGGTGTTTTTTTTTTAGCTAGATGGCTTTGGCATTTCCTAACTGACAACCTCTGAGAACAAAACACAAATATAAATAATTTAGTACAAAAAATATTTACATGTTACAATTTAGGTCGGCGAACGAGCAGATGAGCTACTGATGGTAAGTATTCATCGCCGCACTAGACACCTGCAACGCCAGAGGAGTTTCAGATGCATTGCCGAACGGACTGCAAACTGTCGGAGCAACCGAGGGGAACTGGCTCTCACTTGCAAAATTTGAAACACACCAAGGATCTTTACAACTGATTCCGAGGTTAGTTCTAGGCAAGTACGCTCCATCGTCAACCGCATCATTACTTTACATCAGGTGAGATAGTGCTAAAAACATTGGGCGCGAGGAATTGAATTTTTAATTAAACCCTGTGGGGTCGGATTAGAATACAATTCCTCACTGCCATTCAGATAGGCATCTCGTAGGTAAGAGGCAAGAAAATATCTGACTTGGTCGGTGGTAGGACCTCTTGCGGTCTAACTGGCTGGCGACCACTCGTTATGTCGGAGTCTGTCGTAAAGCACCGCGGTGTGTTTCGACTTTGCGCGTGAGAGCCCGTACCCTCTTTTGGTTACAGGGGCTCAACGCGTCAGGAACTTCTCTGGTGTTGCACGTGTGCATAGGCGACGATGACTACCTACTTACCATCAGGTAGCTCGTCTGTTCGTTTGCAGACATAATTAATCAAAAAAGGAAATAAACTTAAGAGTCCGGCGGACCGAATTTCTCTTACAAACGTAATACCGAAATAAATCGTAATTCAAACACAATTTAATCAAATTCTGTTATTATTCGGATTCAGATACAGTTACTCTAGGTTCCTACTCTACCATTTCGTCCGAAATACTTCACTGAAAAAAAATATTATACGAATGCAATTTTTGATAACTTTACCAAGTTTGGAACGATTTTCTTGTCTTTTATTTCCAGTGAAGTAGTCGTAGACGAAATAGTAACGTAGGAACCTAGATTAATGGTATCCAGATCCGAATAATAACACATTTGATAGAATATTGTCTTGATTACAATTTATTACGGTATTACGTTTTTCTAGACAATTCAAGCTCCACCGGATCCTTAACTAGTAATTCTTATCTAATAAGTATACTATAGATACCTATATAAAGTTGCGATTCTAACATCATTTTCCAAGTAGGTAATTTTCCACGCTACACGAGGTAAATTTAATAGACACTAATTATGGACAATTATCATTGTTAGTACAAGAACTATCATTTAATTACACAATACATAAATTATATTTGAAATAAAACTACTTTTTACGGATTTTATTAATATTATTACGGCGTTGTATTAATATTATTTAATTCCCGACGTTTCGGATCTTTTCACGGGTAGACTAAGTTGTTGGACGTCTTAATGTTGAATTACTAACAGCTACCATACATTTTCGTTATTTATAGGCGGTCCGATTCACGCAGAACGAGCTCACCGGATCGCCAATAAAGTTAAAAGTTAAAGTTTTCACTGATATTAATTTTTTGAACAGCAGATAACTGCCTCATTAGTCTAGTGGTCCCAAGTGAGATTGCTACACTAGAGGTCCTGGGTTCGATCCCCAGGTCGAGCAGTGTTATTGGGTTTTTCTATGAAATTCTCATTAGCAGCTCGGAGTCTGGATTTGTGCCCGGTTAATGGCTATAGGCTCGCCCCCTATAACATGGGACCTAAACATACCGGCGAACTGTGGGTGTACATTAAGTACACCTCTGCCTAACCCTTCGGGGAATACAGGCGTGATGGTATGTTAAACCTGTAGTTGTAACAAATGCATTTAGTGAAAACTAGTTTATATACCTACTAGAGAAATCGCGTTGTAACTAAGAACGGGTTTTAACTGTAACATATTATATTTATAATGTTAATCGTTCACATAATTTTTTTTAGTTATTCGCAAATCATAGGTCTAATAAACATTCCAAAAAAAGAACAATAGTAATCACGATTCATAACTGAGAACTAAAACTTTTGATGCCAAAAACAAAATTAACCACGGGATTTAATCGTCATGTTTATGATTCTGGGATTTTAGAGGAGGCATTAACAACTCTATGTTACTTACTTCCTCAAACTTTAGGTAAATATACTCTACCTGATCTCTCTGATGTTAATAATAGAAAGGAGTTCTTTTTCTCGTTGGTCATGGTCAAGTACTATGTAGTTTTTATCTCAATGTAAAATCAAGTTCTGCGTCAATTATTATACTCGTTCAACAATTACTTTGGCATATAGTCTGGTTTACGTACCTGACTGAGATAAACTAAATATATCTTTGGGCATGTCTCGTATAAACGTACCATGCCGCCTGTATTCCCCGAAAGGTTATGCAGAGGCGTACACCAATTATCTATACTTATAATAAATCTGTAGAGAGGTCAATTCTGTACATGAAATATATTTCCAAAACAACTATCAGCGGGTGATTAGTGATCGATACTGACGCCAAAAATGCAATCAGTAAAATTTTTGTCTGTCTGTCTGTCTGTATGTTCGTTATAGAAACAAAAAACAAAACTTGGTACAATTGTTCTTCATACTCCTGGGCAGGTTATAGTATACTTTTCATCACGCTACGATCAATAGGAGCAGAGCAGTGAAGGGAAATGTTGGGAAAATGGGTGATTCATGAGAAAGGTTTCAGCTATAAAACATCACGCTACAACCCTTAGGAACGGGGCAACGCAGGTGAAACCGCGGGCGAAGAACTAGTATATAAATAATTCGCCGGTATGTTTTAGGTCCCATGTAATAGGGCGAGCCTATTGCCATTAACCGGGCACTAATACCAAACTCCTAGCCTCTACTGAGAATTTCATACACACAACTTTTTTTATAAACCCAGCAACACTTTGTTCGATCCCAGGACCTCCTGCTGACCTTCTGGGAATACAGGCGTGATGGTATGTTACATTAAATGCCTATATCTATAGGCAATTCAATCTATATCTATACTATAATATTATAAAGAGAGCAAAAGATTTGTGTTTTTGTTTGTAATGAATAAACTCGAAAACTACTGGACCGATTTCAAAAATTCTTTTGCCGTTAGAAAGCTACATTATCACTGAGTAAAATACGCCATATAACATCACGCTATTCCTCTTAGGAATGGTGTAGCGCGGGTGAATCCTCGAGCGGGTCGTTAGTAATATTATAAAGAGAAAAGATTTGTATTTCTGTTTGTAATGAATAACTGCAAAAATAACTGGTCCGATTTTAATTATTATTCCGATTATATTTCTTTCTTTCAATAATAGAATGCTACACTATCACTGAGCTACATAGTTAGGTATATTGTTAATCGGGTCAGATATAACGTCACTTTAGAACCACGGGAAACAGCTCGTTATGGTGTAATTAACTGATCAAGTGATCACATTATCATTTTATATTATAACAGACTTTTAGAAGCACGACAGCGACATCGATTCATGGTGGACATTCCAAAAACCCGAACGAAACGCTTAAGTCCACTTTTACCATGCGTTCCGCTGAAATGTGGAATGCGCTTCCCGAGTAGGTCTTCCCTGATAGATATAATCTGGGTGTCTTTAAATCACGAGTGAATCGGTTTCTTCTAGGCAAGCGCGCTCCATCGTAGATCGCAGTATCGCTTAACATCAGGCGAACTGGCGGTCAAGCGTAAGCCTATCACGAATAAAAAAAACCACCTTAACTTCGTCCAAACACCTAAAATTTATTATTATTATTTGTCGCCATAATGTAAATGAGTATTTAAGCCACATAATAATTAGTAAAATCTATGTTTAATGATCGAAATTCTGGTTATCTATCAATTCATAGATACAGTAGACAACTCATTAACATTATGAAGAAACGAAATGTATAAAAGGAGGTATAGGAAGTCATTATAATATTAAAAAGATAATTTATTTTGCTTAATATGTAGGTATACCAAAAAACACCGCGATAAAAACTTACTTTAGTTGCATTTAGTTTGGAAGCCGACCACAACTTCATTAAATTAAAGTGATAATATAAAATAGGAACTCATTAAAATAAGAACCTAAGAACAATGACCTTTTTTTTACAGAAATTGAACAAATTTTGGAGAGCATGTCCATAGTAGAAGGACACACAGTAGGAAGGCATCGTATTCCGGTGACAGCTAGATCACGTGGCTGGCTCGCAGTGACGTGATTGTTTGAAATGATACCACTAAGTATGTGTAAATAAAGCCGAGCAAGATTCATTTTTTCATTTCGTCGATTCTTTATTATTAGAATTTTCATTTAGTAATTTTTAAATACAGTTTACTTTTTTAACCAAATAAACGAATAACACGAGACAAAAATAGTTGGGCTAGTAAGCAATTTATTTTATAATAGCTTCTGCCCGCGACTTTGTCTGCGTGGACTCCAGAATTTGGTCCGATCTGGATAAAAAGCCTGTGTTATTCCAGGCTATAATCCATCTCTGTGCCAAATTTCATCCAGATCCGTTCAGCCGTTCTGGCGTGAAAGAGTAACAAACATCCATACATCCATACTCACAAACTTTCACGTTTATAATAAGGATTAGTAAGGAAGTATGGATTCATAATGGATTAAAAATTTCCATAATAGTGTCGATGCTGACAATCAATGGCAACACTGATTTTGAAATTCGTGAGTTTCGTGACGTCACTGTAAGCCATTTTCGGGAATAGAATATCTGGGGCGTAAGCAAATCTTGTTCTGCCATGAGCAACTGTCAGTCAAAGTTGTCATGATTACGACAATCTTTGGTTTCCTGAAGGGGGAGGAGAGAAAAGAAAATGGATCTTACGCGCAAAAGTCGAAACACGCACCAAGGTCCTTTACGACAGACTCCGGCACCCGGTAAGGGTGGTCGCCAGCCACTCAGATATTTTTTTTTATATTTTTCTCTTACGAGATGCCCGTCTAAATCGCATTAAGGAACAACACTCTAACCCGTCCCCACGGGGTAACTTATCTTTGATATAAGGGTAAAAAATTACCCTGAGAAGAATGTGGGACAAGGCAATTTTGAGGGATCCGTCGACTGTAGTGGTTCACACTTTGTCGAGGTTTTGACAGTAAAGCAGTGCTGAATCCCGTGACCAACAACCATTATCAATCATCTCTAAAATGGAAAACCGTGTGGTTTGAGTGGGTATTTCTACCGCGGAATCGGCAAAGAGAGTATACCTAACCATTTTTAAGGTTCCGTACCTCAACAGGAAAATACAGAATCTTTGTAGGATCACTTTGTTGCCCGTCCGTCTGTCTGTCAAGACCCTTTATCTCGGGAACGCGTGGAGGCATCGACTTGAAATTTAAACCATGTACTCAAGTCTACAGTGCAGTCCTTTGAAGCTATGAAAAAATCAAACTTCGAAGTCAACGTAAAAAAAAAAGATATAACTATGAAATTTGGCAAGTAATACCGTTGAAATAAAACTGCTTTTTGCGGATTTTATCGCGTTGTATTGATATTATTTGATAAAATCCGTAAAAAGCAGTTTTATTTCATGTCTAATATTCGCGTAAGTGTCAGAAACCAGTAATTAATACTGTCTTATACAACAAGTACAGGCAAAAACTATACATTTGTAATTAATTATAATTATGTACTTACAAATTTGTACGGAACCTCGGTGGGCGAGTCCGACACGAACTTGTCTGGTTTTTTTAAGTGGATGTCACTTATTTTTGTATTTATGATGCTAATAACTATTAGATTTTTCTTTAACCTTGAATCGTACTGAACTTTGTACATCGTAATTTTGGTTGTGCACAAAAACTAATTCTTCCGGGTCTTAGTTTTTGTGCACAACCAAAATTACGATACAACGATCTATATCAAACAAATATTGAAATAAAACTACTTTTTACGAATTAAAATTTTTACTTTTCACCCGCGACAAAAAACCCCCATAAATATAAATTTTGAATACAAAGGATCCAAATTAGAAATAGTTAATAAATTCACCCTTTTAGGCCTAGACATAGATACACACATAGACTGGAAACCACACATACAGAAATTAAAAACTAAGCTTTCTAAATTTGCATATGCCCTCAGAGAAATAAAGAAAACAACAGACCTCAAAACAGCAATAGTAACATACTATGCATATGCGTTCGCTTGGCTTAGATATGGAATTATATTATGGGGTAACAGTACAGACGCGCCTTCACTATTTACAATACAGAAGAAACTAATAAGAATACTGATTAACATCAATGACACCGACTCATGTAAACCACACTTCAAAGAACTAAACATCTTAACACTAGCCTGTCTCTATATATTTGAAATTTGCAAATTTGTAAGGAAGTACCCACAATTCTACAACAAAAGAGAAGACATTCAAACAAAAATCAAACTTAGACATGGAAATAGACTAAATTTACCAACTTCACGGCTAAAAATGCACTCCTCTAGTGCATTTGTTACGTCCATTAAAATCTACAATAAATTACCTGAATACATAAAAAACACAGAATCAAATAATATATTTACCAATAAATTAAAACGATTTCTCTTAGATAAAAGTTACTACACAATTGACGAATACCTCAAAGATAAATTTCAACTAGGGAAATAGGGATAATATATTAAACAAGCAGTACTTAAATATATTTATTTACCTTACTCACCGTGCAAACTTTAATTACTTACAATCTATTTGATTAAAATTACAGCAAATATATAAATATATATAAAAAATAAACAATAACAATTAATACATAATCTAGAATATAAATATTAATAATAAATAAATATATGAATATTAATAAATAAAATGAATATAAATCTACATTTAAATAGGTATTATTTACCTACTTAAACATCTAAATATCATATCTTCCTTTATTTCAATATATTATGTTTTAAAAAGCGCTCTTCATCCTCTCCTCTAAAAAAACTAACTTGCTGTGCCCGACAGGGTCCATAATTGTTTCTCTTTAATTTTACCCACCAGCTTTTGTATACATTATGGGATGCAATAAAGTTATTGAGTATTGAGTATTGAGTATTATTTATCCGAAACGTCGGGAATTGGGCGAATTGGCGTCGCATCCCAAATTGGTACGCGTCATCGTTATCTTAATAATGCCGTGTTCGTCTGGATACTTACCATCCCTGTCTGGGACGATTGCCCTCTGTCATTCAACGTCAAAAATAACCAAAGTTAAGTACTATATCGGTCATGTTCGCACTTATTTCAATGTGTATTCGATAAAATCCGTAAAATGTATTTAAATTTAAATTTAATGTCCAATATACGCGTAAGTAGGTATCATACAAATATGTTTTCCGGGCGGGATCCGATCCCATAAACTGAATCGAGCATTTTTAAGTGGTAAAATCTGTGCTGCTGAGTTCGTGCCACAATATTGCCAAAAATATTCTGCCGCTAATTAAATAATTTGATAACATTATTGTGTTCCGGTTTGAAGGGTAATGTAGCCAGTGACATTACTGGGCAAATGAGACTTAACAACTGAGGTGTCAAGATGACAACGCGCGAGTGATACCACTGGTGTTGCTGGCGTCTATAGGCTGCGGTTACCGTTTACCATCAGGCGGCACGTATGCTTGTTTAGTCATCTTGTTATATAAAAAAAAAAACAGAAACAGTTATCTTCTATCATTGAACACACGTACGAAATATCTTCAATTCGCGGTATCACGTATCAATATCCATAATATCTAGGTTTGGTCACGTTCCAATAAAATAACTATTGACATGTTGACATTACAATAGTTAATTTAACTTTTGCAAGTAATGCTCCAATATATTAATAAACATAGGCGCGGCTGCGGAAAGTGAGGTCCTAGGTACAATCGACAAAAGAATTGGGTATTCAGGGAGCTGACGACATCTGTGTTTCTCCTGTTCTATTAAATTTTGTTTTTCTCTTTTTATTCACGTGTTATTAAGATAGCATAACTTTACTGTGGTTTTTGAACAATTTTAAAATGATAAATATAAAATTAAAATATAAAATACTTACAATACGAGACGTGTTAGAGAAAAGAAGGTGGTTCTTCAACCAATAAATAATTATTATGGTAAAACAACCCACAAGTGTTTGATCCCTACGTTATTATAATGATATTGTTTTTTTATTGCTATTTTCCTTGGTTTCTTTTTATTTATCATTTGTCCGTCGCAAATAACTGAATATTATTATGTGGAAACTGTTTTTTGGATTATGTGTTGTTAGCTATGTATTAACTTTATTCAATATTGTATCTGTTTGTTTCCCAAAGAAAGAAATAAATAAATAAATAATGACTGGCTGAGACAAATAAAACAAGTTAACAAACATTAAAAAATAAGTAAAAAAAATATGTTACTTACCGAGTACGGCACGCATAATTAATAATTATATTAAAAACTATAAGTATTTATTACTACCTTTTTATATTATATTTTAGATAGATTAAATTAAGATAAACTGCATGGATATACTAAGCTAATAAGTAAAACTATCCCTGTACGTCATAACAAATGTTTATTGAGCGCTGTTCCCGCCGACAAACTGTTGCACAGTTTGGTGAGTTTAATTATTTTGTAAAAGGTGTTAAAATCAATAAATGTTTCAGATTTTTTTTTAATAAGTGCATATACAGCGAACCCTGAGGCGGATAGTTATTTATAACTAGCTTCTGCCCGTGACTTCTTCGTGGACGTCATAATTATGTCCGATCTCGATAAAAATTAGCCTATGTGTTATTTCAGACTATAATCTATCTCTCTCTAAATTTTAACCATATCCATTCAGCTGTTCTGGCGTGAAAGAGTATTTATTTATTTGTTGGAACTCAACAGCTTATTACCAATTACATGAGTTTTATGTGTTCACCTCACCATCAATGAACAGCTTAATGTCGTTATGGTACCATCTATTGAGTCTGCATATAAGTAATGTACAGTGATAGTGAAATGATGACAAATAAGTATCTCTGAGCCAATTACAGAGTTTCACGTCATTGATAAACCTAGATTTTCTAGAAAGTGGCAAAAAATTTACACAATTAGCAGTAATAAGGACTTACTGACCAATCTGACTAATTCTGTTCACATACACACATCAAGTTACAAGTAGGTATTTTTATAAAATTGATATTGAACCAAAGGGAAAAACAAAAGATTGTGAATAGAAATAATAAACGTCCATAAATCAATACATCCACACAAACATTCACGTTTATAATATTAGTAAGGACTAGCGACCCGTGCACAGCTGTGCTTGAGTAAATTTTGTCGACTTATCGGCGGGATTTAAAAAAAAAATCTTTCAGACAAAACTTGTTCTAACAAAAAAAAATTAACCAAATCCGTCGAGCCGTTCTCAAGTGATGATCTTACATACCTGCGGCAATTGATTTTTCTTTAAATAGATACGATCTATGTCAAGACGCAGATGTTATTTGCTGCCTGAATACCTAACACTTTTGTCGACTGTACATAAAATTGGGAAAATTGACAGTGTTATTGGGTTTGTCTGTAAGAAATTTCTGAATAGCAACTCTGAAGTAAATACCAAAAGGCCTTTATTACAATGATGACACAAAAAACACTTCTGCATATTATATCTTTTGACACAATACATGCATGCGTGATTTTATGTTCGAGAACTGCATTAAAAGAGCCAGAGACGATAATTATACGAATGAAGTACAATGCATCAAGGGCACGTAGCTTCAATTATAGGTATATTTCATGCAATGCCTAGCATGACATGAAAACATCAAGATGAATGAATGAATGAACGAACGAAGGAATGACATTTATTGACAGGAATTTATTTAACATTAACATAACATAACATCACGCCTGTATTCCCCGAAGGGTTAGGCAGAGGCGTACTTAATGTACACAGTTCGCCGGTATGTTTTGGGTCCCATGTAATAGGGGGCGACCCTATAGCCATTCACCGGGCACAAATCCAGACTCGAGCTGCTACTGAGAATTTCATAGAAAAACCCAATAACACTTTGCTCGACCTGGGGATCGAACCCAGGACCTCTAGTGTAGCAGTCGCGCTTGGGACCACTAGACTAATGTGGCAGTAAATTTATTATTTATTCAATTTATTATATACTAGCGACCCGCCCGCGGTTTCACCCGCGCTGCCCCGTTCCTAAGAGTTGTAGCGTAATGTTAAATAGCTTAAAACCTTCCTCTTGAATCATTCTATCTATTAAAAATTCAAAATCCATTGCGTAGTTTTAAAGATTTAAGCATACATAGGGACGGACAGACAGCGACAGTGACTCTGTTTTATACTATGTAGTGATTTTTTATTATGCAGTTACAGAAAAGACTTTTTGACAAACTTATTATAGGTACTATTTCACCCTGACAATGCGGTCGGCGATGGAGCTTGCTTGCCTATAAGTACCTAATAGTTAATCACCCGCGACATTAAGTTTCCCAGGTTGTACGTAACCAAATAAATTAACTGTATCAAACAGTATAGAAGAAATATTTGACTAGTGAACCTTATTTGTTAGGGTCAAGTCAAAAGTCAGAATATTTTAAACAACTAGACTAGTAAAATAGATACATTTTTTACGTGGGAGAGCCATGCTTCGGCACGAATGGGCCGGCTCGACCGGAGTGATACCACGGCCTCACAGAAAACCGGCGTTAAACAACGCTTACGTTGTGTTTCGCCGAGTGAATGAGGTTACCGGAGGCCCAATCCCCTTTTATTCTTTTTTTAAGAAAACCTTGCCCACACTACGATTTGCTCCTGTATCGTAGGTGCGTTTACAAACACAAATTCTCACATACACAAACGGCCAGACCCGGAACAACTATCTGTAGATCATACAAATATTTTGCTCCGTGTGGGGATCGAACCCACAACACGTGACGCAGAAGCCGATCGCTCAGCCGCTACGCCAAACGTGTTGTCATGTTTTAAATTTTAAAAGGTCGGCAACGCACTTGGGTCTCTTATGGTGTTGCGGGTGTCCATGGGCGGCGGTAATCGCTTACCATCAGGCGATCCGTCTATTCGTTTGCCCTCCTATCCCATAAAAAAAAAACTTTTGAAAAGTCAAGTTCAAAGTTCAAGTTCAAATGATTTTATCTATACTTATAATAAATCTGTAGAGAGGTCAATTCTGTACATGAAATATATTTCCAAAATAACTATCAGCGGGTGATTAGTGATCGATACTGACGCCAAAAATGCAATCAGTAAAATTTTTGTCTGTCTGTCTGTCTGTCTGTCTGTCTGTCTGTCTGTCTGTCTGTCTGTCTGTCTGTCTGTCTGTCTGTCTGTCTGTATGTTCTTTATAGAAACAAAAACCACTCGACGGATTTCAACGAAACTTGGTACAATTGTTCTTCATACTCCTGGGCAGGTTATAGTATACTTTTCATCACGCTACGATCAATAGGAGCAGAGCAGTGAAGGGAAATGTTGGGAAAACAGGAGAACTTACTCCATTTTTTAAGCTTCCGTCGCGTGTGCAGCCTTAATGGTCAAAGCTACACAGAAATCATGTATGACGGAAATGTTCTCCTTAAAATTATATAAAAAATATTCCACGACAGCAAATGTCTATCTTTTATGGTTGACTCACAATAACACGTGTAACTCCCGATAGCTTAGCAGTTCGGAGCTTTCTGATTATATTTGTCTACTCTTACGTTAGGTGACTGACTGACTGACATAGCGATCTATCAACGCACAGCCCAAACCACAGGTTATAGTATACTTTTCATCACGCTACGATCAATAGGAGCAGAGCAGTGAAGGGAAATGTTGGGAAAATGAGTGATTCATGGGAAAGGTTTCAAGCTATAAAACATCACGCTACAACTCTTAGGAACGGGGCAACGCAGGTGAAACCACGGGCGAAGAACTAGAGAACAAAGTAACTATTCCACGCGGACGAAGCCGCTGGCAAAAGCTAGTTTCAAATAAGCTTTTACAAGCGTTTATGAAACGTTATGATTCTAGTTGCACGGTTCCAAAAACTTGATCCTATGGAGAAGAATCCGGCAAGAAACTCCATGGACACTCTTTTAAAATAAATGGTGTTACAATCTTCACTGGTACAATATTGCGATATGAGATGCGATGTAGTCAAAACTAGTTTCACGGTTCCAAAAACTGGGTCTTATGTAGAAGAGCCGATTTTGTTTTGACTAAATGCCACTTCCAATAACAAATCTATCGATAGATTTTCTTACCAGAGATAGAATTGACATTACTTGTATGGACCTGTCAAAATCCTATCTTACACATCAAACTGCATAATTTTCAAACTATTTAAAACAAAGTTGTAAAGATTAATAATGTAATCATGTTTTTTTTTAAAGAGTATCTATGGAGTTTCTTGCCGGCTCTTCTCCATAAGACCCACTTTTTGGAATCGTGCAATTAGTTTGACTTTTCAAAAGTACCTTTTTAATGGTCTAATTGGAATAAATAATTTTGACTTTGACTTTGACTATCTCTAGTAAGCAAATCTACTGACTGATTCGATATTCTTTTTTCTTTATTTATATATTTTTTTATTCGTGATAGGCTTACGCTTGACCGCCAGTTCGCCTGATGTTAAGCGATACTGCGATCTATGATGGAGCGCGCTTGCCTAGAAGAAACTGATTCACTCGTGATTTAAAGACACCCAGATTATATATATCAGGGAAGACCCACTCGGGAAGCGCATTCCATATTTCAGCGGTACCTGTACCGGTACGCATGATAAAAGTGGACTTAAAGCGTTTCGTTCGGGTTTTAAAACCCTATTAGTGAAAGCTTGAGTTGTAGGAACAAATGAAAAATTATATTATTTTTACACATAAGAATAAGATGGGAAATAAAGTATTTTCGGATACCTACTTTATCTTTATGCAAAAGTATAAAGTATATTTACCAAAAATACAGTAAGATTCTTTATGGTTGGCAACCCTATTTATAAGATATGACAGAGATTCCGGCTTTTATTACTTATCCTTGCACAAATAGTGCAGACATATCGAACAGGGTCTCCGCACAGGTGCCGTCGGGCAGATCGGGATGACACACCTAGGTTTGGGACGCAATAATTCCACAAATTCGAATAGTGTAAGCAGATTGGGACTGGCCATTAGCCTTTAAGTACTACCTACATATTAATATCACATCACCATTTATAAACTCACACTTGCGTTCTAAAAACTGAGAGCGAGGGCTGTGACCGTGAACCCTACCAAGGTCCGTAGCTTTGAGTCCAAAGTTTTTATAAACCGCATTCAGTTCCGCAAACACATTAATAATATTCTCAATGTTATATGATTGCACGATCCGTATTAAAAACCGGTTATTTATTTGTTTTAAGAAAACTTACAGAATAATTAAAATAAAGTGCAATTTTTAAGTTTATAACACACTCGTTGCTTCCCGAAGTTTAATTCGCTTCCGAATTATAAATTTTGAGATAAACAGATAAAATTTTATCGAAATCTGTCCAGAGGTTTAAGTGTGAAATGTTCAACCCAAAATCTTTTAAAATATACCTAAATTGTGATTACATTGCGTGTGCGCTGAAATTAAGTTTAGCTGAAACTAGAAACTATTTTGTAATAGTTATTTACCCGTTTATTCTAAAGATAAAGTAACTTAATATAACTTACCTTACAGTGAAATGTTGATATTCTAAAACAACAATATTTAGAATTTTTGTCGGACTGTATGTTCGTACGCGCATCACGCAAAAACTAATTCATTAATTTGACGCGGTTTTAAAAAAAATAATTTTAAAAGAAAAGTAAATATGAGTACGATGTAGGCTAGATATACTACGTCTTTTAACTATTTGTGGCTTCGACATTTTTTTATGTGTCCTACTCAAATGTTCCACCGATCTGGTATCGTCGTGTGACGGATTGTTGAGCTCCCTATAATATGGTTGAGCTACACAATGTCTGATGCATGCGTGCCGTCGGATGGGACTGGTCTACTCAAAGCCGCTATGGATCTTTCTTCGAAAGGCCATTTCAGACACTGCCCTGCATTTACCATCGGGAGACGTCGACCGTCAAGATCAAACAGTAACTTTTATATTAGGTTGGTACTGAAAATCAGCGCTGCGCTGTGTTGCAAGCATTTTGTAACGCAGTGCAGCATAAAGCTAACCGCCACCCCTTTTCCTTACGGGAATCAGACGCACTATTTGTATCGTTTAATTTGTTTGTTTTCGTTTATTTTTTAAATGTTTTTTTAATGTAATTTTTTTTAACTCTTATTCTTCGCAAGTAATCAATCGTTTGTCTGTCTTTCTTTCTTCATTGTATCACTCACATATATTATTCTGATACTATTATGTCTGGACTTCAAAAGAGACCATGATTCTCTGAGTTTGTTTTGGTTTTTCTTCTCAGAGGTCGTCACCTAGGAAATGCCGACACCATCTAGTACTTAAAAAAAAGACATGTAAAAGTATCTTTAAGAGATCTATTTATAGAAATAAATAACATTTCATTTCATTATATTCTTCGGAATCTTTAGTCAAGTGTAAGCCCATTTTTTATTTATTTTTTCAATCTCCTTTTAAGCAAATATATGTTTGTGTAAGAAAGTTCCGCTCTTCCAAATTACAAATCAGTATCGTAAGTTATTTTAAAAATAAGTATACTAAGTTAATTAAATAGGAAAATGTATTTATTTACATATATTGTAATTCTTATATTGTTGGCTTTGTTATCATTAGTGCCAATAAATACTTCTTTCTTATTGGACATACTCCTGTATACAGTGTTTTTATACGGCGGTAGAGACGGTAGGCATCGGCTAAGATGGGATCTTGGAAAAAACCCACAAGATCAACGGACGGAGCTGCCACCATCACGCCTGTCTTCCCCAAGGGGATACGCAGAGGTGTACTGCTGTATACCCGCAAGTCACCAGTATGTTTAGCTCCCATGTAATAGGCGACACGCCTATTGCTAATAACTCGAAATCCTCAAAACATAAAAGTGATGAATCACCGGCTCAAAATCCGAGCTACTACTAAGAATTCATAGCAAAACCCAATAACACTGTTCGTCTGAGAATCAAACCCAGAACGTCTAGCGTAGGAGTCCCGCTTGGAACCACTAGACTAATATCAAAGGAGATCCGTGCCCAGCAGTGGGACAGTATATGGGTTGATGATGAGATTACATTTATGCAATATTTTTGTACCTAAAATATACATGTTTTGGATTTAATTCTGTAAATAAACAAATATAGTTTCAAACACTTACAAAATTCCAATTCGTGAGATAGCACGGGGTGAACCATTTGATGGCCAGGAGTCCTGGGGCAGTCACGTCTTCATTGATTAACAGGAACCACAAGTAACCAGCATAACCCAGGACGAAGAGAAACAACCCATCAGCCACGATATGGAATAAAAACCGTACAAAAAACCATTTCGACCGTTTCTGTTCGAATTCTTCACTCACTGTAATTTTCACTTCAGTCATATTTATTGAATAGTAATTTTGTTTTGTCGATAATGTTTTTATATTTATTCAAAAATTTATTTAAAAAATATTTAAATTCGACAATTTATTCATTGTGTTGAACAGTTATTATTTAAGTGTGAATTAATGCATCAATTTATTTGTGTTTATTTCTATCGTAATATTTTTTAGATTTATTGAATTATAATATAAATAATTTTATACATTTATTTGTGTTTATTTCTGTCGTAATATTTTTTAGATTTATTGAATTGTAATATTGATATTTTGATACATTTATTTGTGTTTATTTCTATCGTAATATCTGTAGATTTATTTAATTGTAATATTGTTAATTTTATAGCACGTAGGTATACGTGTAGACGGACTGAGGTCACGTAATTATGTGCTATGCTGGTATATGTAGCACTGATTTTAGAATTCCTTAGTCATTGAGTACCGGTTTTTGAGTTATCATTGAAATTTAAATAATAGAAATGTCTGTATTTGCAAATGATGTATTTACCTAATTGAAATACTACATTGAATAGAATCGTAATCGTATTTTAATTTTGTTTAAAAGTAAAATGCTTTAAAAATTTTATTCTTAATAAAAATATACGTATTCCTTGAATATAATTCCTATTTGTAATTATACTTTGCATTAGTTTTTGTTAAGCATTTAAGAATATTTTATTCTTTTCCTATTTATGTTTATATCTTTTATACATAGGTATTTTACGCAGTAGGTGTTCGTTGCATTTTGTATATTTTAAATAATTACTAGGTATCTGCTGTATCACTCGCGTTTTAGTCGCGTTTACAAATTGACATTTTAATTTTTATAATGTTATTATTTAATGACTTGTGTCTCTGTTCTGGCCATTTTTTTTTTCTTTCTTTCTTTCAACGAGCGGGCCAGTGCATAAATAATTACTAATATTATAAACGTGAAAGTTTGTGAGTATGGATGTTTGTTACTCTATCACGCTAGAACGGCTGAAAGGATCTGGATAAAATTTGGCACACAGATAGATTATACCTTGGAATAACTTAAACGCTACTTTTTATCCAGGTCGGACCAAATCCTGTAGTCCACGCAGACAAAGTGATAACATAATTATAGCATAGATAATCACTCTTTGTATTGGTGAAAACCGTATGAGAAATCGTACAGTAGTTTTTGAGATTAGCTCGAACAAACTCAAATTCAGCGCAGCGAGGACATTAATTTATATTACATAACATACCTGGCATCACGCTTGTATTCCCCGAAGGGTTAGGCAGAGGCGTAGTTATGTACACTAATAGTTTCCGGTACGTTTAGGTCCCGTGTAATAGGGGGCGAGCCGGGCACAAATCTAGACTCCGAGCTGCTACTGAGAATTTAATGGAAAAACACTTAACACTTTCCTCGACTTAGGGGTAGCAGTCGCGCTTGGGAACACTAGACTAATGCCTAACTACCCTCATTACATGAGACCTAAACATACCGACGAACTGTGAGTGTATTAATACTAGCATACCTCTGCCTAACCCTTCGGGAAATAGAGGCGAGATAGTATATTACGTTAACGTCACACGCGCACATTTCTATCGACAGTTAGTAGGTACGGAACCTGTTAATATAGTCGACTTAACTTGTCGATACAGCCTTTCGAGTTTCTTGTGTCCCGATTTTATTTTTATACCACTAAGATGGCAAACAAGCATACGGCCCACCTGATGGTAAGCTGTTACCGTGGCCTATGCACGCTTGCAACACCAGGGGTATCACTCGCGCGTTGCCCACCCTGTAAATTAAGGAGGAATAGTTGGGCTGGCAGCATTTTCATACGTGGGAGAGCCATGCTTCGGCACGAATGGGCCGGTTCGACTGGAGTGATACCACGGCCTCACAGAGAACCGACGTGAAACAACGCTTACATTGTGTTTCGGAGTGAGTGAGGTTACCGGAGGCCCAATCTCCTTTTAAAAGGCCGACAACGCACTTGTGACTCCTCTGGCAGTGATCGCATACCATCAGGCGATCCGACAGCTCGTTTGCCCCCCTATCCCATAAAAAAATAGGAGATAATAGCGTGATGCATATTATCCTATCTGCCAACACAACGCTTCCTCGCGGAGCTCTGGGGACCTTGATGACGTTGTGTTGTGTGATGTGATTGTTTAAAAAACTTGTTATTGAATAATTCAACCCGATTGAAGCTACACAGACATTGTAATTATATAGTTGTTGCAAAATCCAGTGATGTACCTACATTACTTTAAAAGCGACGTCGTAAATGTGACTATGGAGTAAGGATTTTTAGGGTTCTGTACCTCAAAAAAGACGGACCCCTTATATGATTAAATGATTAAATGATGATGACGATTAAATGATATTTATTTCTGTAAATAGATCATAAAAAGATACTTTTACAAGTCAATGCTTTACATTTTTTTTAAACTAGATGGCGCCGGCGTTTCCTAACTGACCTCTGAGAAGAAACACCGAAACAAACTCAGGGAATCATGGTCTCTTTTAAAGTCCAGACAGTAGTAGTGGTATTACAACTATGTATAATATTATATGTGAGTGTTACGATGTAGGGCAATATCTGAACAGGCATTTTAAAGAAAGAGCCTATAGGATCACTTGTTGTCCGTCCGTCTGTCTGTCAAGCCCCTTTATCTCAGGAACGAGTTGAGGTATCGAATTGAAATTAAAATTATATACTCAGGTCTACAGGCCCTTGAAGCTGTGAAAAAATCAAACTTCTAAGTTAACGGAAAGAAAGATATGGTCGTTTATGTCGCAAAAAACGTATATTTCGACACTCTTAAGGGAATCAAAATATAAAGAGTATTTTCCGTTCACCTAGAACTATGAAATTTAGCAAGTAATATGGTCTTATACTACAAGTATAGGGAAAAATCTGAACAAATCTAAGTCTAATTAATTATAATATGTACCTACAAATTTGTACGGAACCCTCAGTGGGCGAGTTCGACTCGCACTTGTCCGGTTTATTTATTGTTTATGTCGGCAAACAAGCAGACGAGCCACCTGATGGTAAGTAGTCATCGCCGTCCAGGGACACCTACATCACCAGATGAGTTGCTGATGCGCTGCCGAGCCTTAAGAGCCCCTACGAACTGCAGACTGTCGAAACCGCAGCAACCGAGGAACTGGTTCGCAATGCGCAATGCAAAATGCGCAAAAGTCGAAACATACGCCAAGGTGCTTTACGACAGACTCCGACGTAAGGGTGGATATTTTCCGGACTCTTACGAGATGCCTATCTGAATGGCAGGGAGGTTCTGTATTCTAATATTAGTCAGTTTATAATTACTGGGCATTACATCGGTCAAATCAAAAAAACACCCTAGTTTTAAAAAAGTTTCTAGAGGAATCTTTATGTGCGTTTGCCATATAAAATATATGTTATACTTAAGGTCATCACAAACAAATTGTATTGTTTAAAATTCTTATATATTTTTTTAACCTAATTTGTATTTTTTCTCTTTAACGGCTTAATAGTTAGTCATGAATTTTATACCAAAAAAAATGTAATAACGTAATTAACAATTTGTATTGTTTTTATTTTCCTATTCCTTTGAATATTTTGAAATAACAAAGAAATACCCGAAACCTCACTAGCACCCCGCGTGAAGCACCCCCGCAATGCCTGTGACTAACAAATACTAGCACAAAGACTAAATCCTCGAGGTCATTGAGCAATCTAATACCCTTAACATCTGAGGTGTAAAGATGACAACGCGCGAGTGATACCACTGGTGTTGCTGGCGTCTATAGGTTGCGGTTTCCGCCTACCATCAGGTGGCCTGTATCCTTATTTTAGAGCATTGTAAAAAAACTCTCCAGGAAGCCCTCCAAAGTATGGCGCCCACACTTTTCTGTTCATAGCTTAAGAATCGAGCGGATTCAAGCATGATTTCATGTGGCACTTGGCATATTCTGAAGGAATTGCAAAAAATAAAATTCTTATCAGGATCGACTCTTACATTTCAAAATCAATTCACTTAGTAAGCGCAGAGAAATGCTGGACTTAATGTTTCTAGACAAGCTCCTGAGGAACAAAACCGTCTGTCCCCAATTGCTTCAGAGGCTTAATTTTAGAGTGCCAGCTAGGTATCCGCGTGCACATATTACTCTCCTCCATCCGCCACTGAGGAAGACTGTTTTAGGTTCTAACTCCCCTATCAAACGACAAAGCAAACTGTCAAATGAATTTGGTGATAAAGTTGTCATTTTTTCTGAACCTGTCTCGCGCTTCCGGAAGAATGTTGAGTTCTTTGTGGAAAAGTACCATAAATTGTAAATAACATATAATTGTTGTAGTTGTATGTAGTCGCAGGCATTTGGCATTTTTCCGTAGGGGCAATGCCAGGTGTCTCTTATGTTTTAGTTTCTTAAGTACTGTGGCATAATTTACCTATAGTATAGTAATAAAACAGAATTGTTATCCTTTTGAATTATATTGCATGCAGTGTTTGCTTATAATTAGTTGTGCATATAATATAAAACTATATAGGTATGTTAAATTTCCAAGATTCATGTAACAACTGTTAGCGAACCTAAATATATAAATAAATAAATAAAGCTTGTCCTACGAAATGCCTGTTAAAGTAGGCATTTGATTGTGTTATTTTTAGTTTATTATTGTTAAACTTTTTTGTTATACTGACTTTGTGATTATTTTAGTCCTTAATATGTATTTATATTTCTCGCCTGAAACACAGGATTACCTAGTTTAGGCACATAACGTTATGCGAATAATATACCCAAGTAAGACTATTTTGTCATGTAGTAGGTATTTAATAAATTATTTGATTTGATTTATAATCTTGAGAATGTTCAGATTTAACCACAAACATGTAGATATGACGAGTAAAAGGCAGTTCCGACCTCGAAACTGGTTTACAAAAACCCGTCTTTATAAAAAAAAACAAAGTACTTAATAAATACCTACTTATGCGGAATATACCTACATCGATTAACAAAGGAAATAAAGCGTATTGCTATGTCAATAATTAGCCTTTGAATCTTCCTTCAATTACCTATTGTACTCTTAACATACCATCACGCCTATATACCCGAAGGGTTAGACAGAAATGTATTAATGTACACACAATGTAATGTAGGTAATTGACGACACGTTTGGCATAGCGGCGGAGTGATCGGCTTCTGCGCCACGTGTTGTGGCTTTGATCCGTACACGGAGCAAATATTTGTATAATCTACAGGTAGTTGTTCCGGGTCTGGTGCTTGTGTATGTGAGAATTTGTGTTTGTAAACGCACCCACGATACAGGAGAAAAACCTAGTGTGGGGCAACGTTTAAAAAAAATAACCACTTTATTATTATCTAGTTTTTCGCCCGCGGTTTCACCCGCATTGCCCTGTTCCTAAGAGTCGTAGCGTGATATTTAATAGCTTGAAACCTTTCTGGTGAAAACTGCATAAAAATAAAGTACTGGACGTATGGATGTTTGATACATAATAATAGAAAAAAAGACTAAACGAACTGGAGCAGACTAAACGAATCTGTCTGTACGTCCGCTTATAACTCAAGATCTACTTGACGCATTTCTATGAAATCGGGTGTACAGGTCTGGTCAACATTTAGGGTGCTTTTTATTTTTGAACCCGGTTTTAACCCTTAGGTATTTTCTTAGATAAGTGAGGTTTCTTAGATCATAGCTGTTTATTTATGTAACACATCGCGTAAGGACCTCGACGTCAAAGAATGATAGATTTTGAATTGCGTCTATAATTTGTCACCTGTCGGCTTAATCTATACATATAATAAAATTGTAACATGCCGTCTGTACATTATAAATATTAATGAAATACTAATAACGGGGGTCTTTTATAGAGTGAGAGAGAATGTAATATGATTCATAATATCATATTACATTACAAGAGCAATAGAAACAAAAACATCAATTTTTAGAATTTTTGTCTATCTGTCGGTATGTCTGTCTGTTTGTTTGCAGCACGCGAAAACTACTGCATGGAATTTAATGCAGGTTTCACCGATGTATTGCTAGAGGTCTAAGTTAAAATCTGGTGCATGTTTCATCTTGATACGCCGCCTAGAATCGGGTTGTTAATCTTTTTGGGACGTGAATAAAGATGCGGGCAACCAGCTAGTTGCCAAGAAATACTTAGGGACAAATATATTGTTTCAAATTCTCGTAAATGTCAATGTCATTTGGTAATGACTTACCTTTACTAGATATTTATATTATACTTTGTAACATTCAAATCATAAAAGGTCACAACATAATATTATATCTTATTATGTAAATTTTATTCTTAATCAACATCCTTAGGAGTGCAATAAAATATTGGATTCCATTATTCTTGGAAACTACATTGGTACCTAGTGATGATTTCAATTTAATATAATATGTCCTACAGCGTTATCTACGTTGTCAGTCAGGCGTGCATAATAATTGACTATACAGTGAGAGTGAGTTTGAGAACACGTGACAGATCGAAATGCTAGGTTTAGTAACCGTTATCATTAATTTAAAATTTAATTTCAATAATTTAAATTAGTTATGCGACGAATAGTGATGTTGCCAAATACCGAATATCCGGCTCCTGGTCGAAGCGCCGAATATTCGGCTTCCGCATATTCTGCGTTCACGTGCTCTAATCTAAATATTCTAAATAGCTACCTGTCCCAACTTCGCACGGGTGGTGTACCTAATAAAGTAAATGGGACAGGACTGTCAATGTTTAGTCAAAAAATTTTCAGACCTTCCTGAGGATCTCCCCCACTGTCTTCTGTCTAACTCATTCATTTAGGTTTCGTAGACAAACAGATTCATTTACTCAGTTTTTTTCCTGTCCATCATAACTAGTATTTTATAACAGTTTGTTTTTAATAGATATTATTGTAAGATGCACTATTATTATTATTGCTTGCTATGTTTACCGCTTGATATTATACACTTAGCTCAGACTACTGGCTTGTATCCTTATGTGTAACAATTGTTAGTTGGCCTTAATAAAACAAACATGCGGGGCAGTCTTTGGGGACTGCTGATAGAAGTGAAAACTAAGTAACTTGTGAATTGTATCGTCGATAAGTGGGAAGCGTGCGGTGACGATGACGCGAGTTTCACGCTTTTTATTCACCCAAAAAGTACACATATACGAGTATACACAGTATACATATAGCTCATGGAAAACGTTCGGTGACGATGACGCGGGTTCCATGATTTTTGTTCACCCAAAAAGTGTTCAACGCGCCTAAAAAAGTTTACACTACAATAAAAAAAACTTTCCGTATGATTAAACCAAACTTTTATACGATTTGCGATTCATTTTTATTTAAACACTAGCTTTTGCCAGCGACTTCGTCCGCGTGGAATAGTTACTTTGTTCCCTAGTTTTTCGCCCGCGGTTTCACCTGCGTTGCCCCGTTCCTAAGGGTTGTAGCGTGATGTTTTATAGCTTGAAACCTTTCTCATGAATCACTCATTTTCCCAACATTTCCCTTCACTGCTCTGCTCCTATTGATCGTAGCGTGATGAAAAGTATACTATAACCTGCCCAGGAGTATGAAGAACAATTGTACCAAGTTTCGTTGAAATCCGTCGAGTGGTTTTTGTTTCTATAACGAACATACAGACAGACAGACAGACAGACAAAAAATTTTACTGATTGCATTTTTGGCGTCAGTATCGATCACTAATCACCCGCTGATAGTTATTTTGGAAATATTTTTCATGTACAGAATTGACCTCTCTACAGATTTATTATAAGTATAGATAGATATAACCTAGAATTGTTACGTCTATTCAATGTCACCCTGTATATTATCCTTATTAACGCCAACGACGTCTAAGATTTCAAACGATAAAGTGCACCCGATGCGTACCATGGTACAATAAAATTAGCTAGGGATGTGCAAAAAATATCGATATACAACCTATTACAGAATAACGCAAGACCTGAAAGTAGTTTGTTCAGAATCAATTACACTGGTTTTTAATATGAGTTACTTAAAAAAAAGAATTCCTCTGAAATATGGTCCCCTGATCCATCAGTGGATCGAGGTATGGAAAACTGCAACCTATTTGCAGAAATTGTTATTGTGTGCATGTGCGCATCGATATCATAGTCGCTGCGAGTACGATTGTGGTACGGCCACAAGTTTTATATTTAGCTGATATAACTAATTTCTTGATAAAAATATGTTTACATGTCTCAAAATGACTTTCGGGTTTCATTATTATAAATAAGAATCCCGAAAAAAGAGTGTCCATGGAGTTTCTTGCCGGATTCTTCTCCACAGGATCAACTTTTTTGGAACTGTTCAACTAGACTCATTAACGTATCATAAACGCGTATTGTTTGACATCAAAACAGCGCCGATGAATCTTTTGTGTGTACAAACAGGGTTTCAAATAAAACACCGTTGTACTGAACTATACTAGCATCGGGTAGTTTGCTCTATTTATTTTGTACAAAAATGAACACTTATAGTTTTCTGTGTAACGAAACCATATCGTGATCTATTTCGATCTCAACGCCATCTAGTTAGGAAAATAGAAACATTTGGTTCGTTTGAACTATTACAATAAATGAATATTATGTTTTGATCGTGAACGCTTAAAAAAGCTTACTTGAAATAAAAATATTTGAACTTGACCTAGATGACTCGATATTCTAATCGAACTGTTGCTTATTCAGTTACACAACCAGACAGTTATCGTCGATATAATTTTTTCATTGCCCATCCCTAATTGTTACGCCAACTATTCCCTTGACAGCTAGGTCACGTGATCTAGTCGTTTAATAAACATCATATCACTAATCTAAACACAGTGGTATATGTTACCACTATGTATACATAATATAAAATAGTATTTTGTAGTTCCCAGGTAGATGACCCTGTTACGGGAATGGCTAGTAAGGATAGTACCTACTTTTGAAACTACATTTATGTAAATAGAAATTCTTGAATGAATTAAGGTTGTTAGTAAACAATTCTAAACTTGTCAAAATAACAGGACCAACTGGTTTTTTTTTTACGATCCGTTCCGAACATCGAGTCATTAAAGATTATTGACAGTGGTTACATAAAAGAAAATTAATTAGAAGGTCAATTGGTCAGAAAATAGGTACATGTTTTTTTTATGGGATAGGGGGACAAACGAGCCGACGGATCGCCTGATGGTAAGAGATTACCGCCGCCCATGGACACCCGCAACACAAGAGGAGTCACAAGTGCGTTGCCGACCTTTTAAAAGGGGATTGGGCCTCCGGTAACCTCACTCACTCGACGAAACACAACGTAAGCGTTGTTTGACGCCGGTTTTCTGTGAGGCCGTGGTATCACTCCGGTCGAGCCGACCCATTCGTGCTGAAGCATGGCTCTCCCACTTTATGCCAAAGCATGGCCCTCCCACGTAATGCCGAAGCATGGCTCTCCCACCTTATGCCGAAGCATGGCTCTCCCACGATAAAGATTTAATTTTTATTTGGTGTCTCAGAAGCCGTAGTTCCGGGTGGCCATATGATAGTTGTTAGTCGTAATCAGAAGCTGATGATTTCTTTTTTTTAAGAATTGACAGTGTCTATAATGATTACATAATCAACCCATTACACTGTCCCACTGCTGGGCACGGGTCTCCTCTCAGAATGAGAGGGATTAGGCTATAGTCCACCACGCTGGCCTAGTGCGGGTTGGCAGACTTCACACGCCATCGAGAAAATCTCTCAGGCATGCAGGTTTCCTCACGATGTTTTCCATCACCGTTTTAAGCGCGTGATAATTAACTACAGGTTGAATTAAGACCTACAGTTTGTTGTTCCGGGTCTGGGTGTTTGTGTATGTGAGAATTTGTGATTGTGAATGTATCCACAATAAGGAGAAAATTCTTGTGTATGAAAATAAAAATACATGTAGGTATAATATTTTGTTTTAAATAAATCTGCCTCATTAGCAGTGATTGGAAAGGGTCAGCTAATTTACAAGAACAGAGACAAAAACTGGAGACTTCCTTACGACGACAACATTTTCTTATCGGGAAAATAGTTTCGGGTTTCGGGATATCATTAAAGTACATTTAATATTAAATGTTATTAATATATAAAACAACTGAACTTCTTTTCTGTTTTGTTTTCCCAAAATTACCCAGTAGACATGTATTTTATTGTTTTCAAAAAATAAAAGAATCGGGCATGGAAGCTAATGTTATTTACAGCTTTTTTTAAGCATTTATAGCTTTAATAATTAACAAGGTTTATTCCAAGAGGGGATTGTCAATAACACTTGCTAAAGTGAAGTGTTAGTGAGTTTTTTTATACCATTAAGGTGGAAAACTAGCATACGGCCCGCCTGATGGTAACCGGTTACGGTAGCCTATGGACGCTTGCAACACCAGGGGTATCACTCGCGCGTAGCCGACCCTTGGCAGTATAGGAGATAATAGCGTGATGCTTATCCTATCTGCCAACACAACGCTTCCTCGCGGATTTCTGGCGACCTTGCTCACCGTTAGAAACACAACATAACACGGGAGCTATGTTGTGGAGGTACTTCTCCAGTCGAGCAGCTCCAATTTTGAGTGGAATTATTCAATTCCACTATGCCTTAGCTCTCTCTATTTTTTCATAAAATTCTCAATAGCAGCTCGGAGTTTGAAGTTTACTTATTACCTGGGATGGTGGAGACCTAAACATATCTGCGCACTTTGGGTGTACATTAGTACGCCTAATACTTCGGGGAATACCGTTTATTATAAAAAGATTTTTTTTTCGTGTTTATTTATTGGAACTTCTGTAGATAATCTGTCGAAGTAAAAATCAACTATAAAAACCTACGAACAATTATGACAATTATTTTACATCACTTTCCAAAATTTATAGCATTTGCCTCGGAGCATTATTTACCATGTTTATGTAGAGTACCAGCACATTTGTGATGTCACTAGAATGAACAAAATACATATATATACTCACATCTTTCTCCCACAGGGGTAGGCTGAAACTATAGACCGCCACTTGCTACGATTCTTGCATATTTCTTTTGCTCCTTCCACATTCATACATTATCTTCTCATACATACACGCCGGTGGCGAGTGCTATGCACTTGACCCTTTTGAAGGATTTCGCCAATAAGATCAGCGTATATCTTTCTAGGGCGACCTCTACCGGCGCTGCCGCTGACATTCGCCTTATAAATTCCATTCGATTATCGTCTTTCATTCCTTCTTTCCACATAACCAAACCATGGACAAAATATTTTTTTTTACATAAACGCTTTTCCAGCAACATTTTAATTATTTAAAAGTAGAAAAAGTGCGCAGCTTTTACAGATCAAAACGAAACTTACGACAAAATCTACGTTGTGACGCTCTCATGACGTCACCGTAAACATTTAGGTTTGTAATTACTAGATAGAAAATTGATTTCAGTCCTCTCCCATGTTCGAATTTTTAGTAAACTTAAAAATATAGTTATTTGATCGGATACAATGATCAATAAATTTTAAAAACGATAAAACAGTGAATGTTATTGCGGAAACTGACGTCACAGTACACGCGGCCAATATGGCGGCGTTTAAATCTCCCGTATCTGATTGCAATTTTGAAATATTTTTTACGTTGCTTTAATAATGTAAACTATTGATTAAAAATATAAAAAATACATGCATATTCCCTATTCTAAAAATCATTACATAATTGAACATTAGTATATATCGCTGTAGTTTCCTCCACATAATTTTGTCAAATTATTTTGCAATTACAGACTCGACTCTTCTACAGAGTTATAACTTTTAAAATATTTGCAGAAAATTTGTAATTTAAAAAAAATTAACTACTTACCTTCGCGTTTGTCCCATGGGATGCGAGTGAAACCACAGGCAATAGATAATACTCTACTAACAAATTAACAAGCCATGTGTCGCGTGGAACTCCGCATATCCATAATTAACGGACACAAAATATAATCGGACTCAAAACAATTATCTATTGATTACCAATATTTGTCACGAATGGGAACCGAACGGCGCAACAGTAGTAGCAAGGTAACCAATTTAAACCGCTACACCAAACGTGAAGTCGAACGTAGTTTTTAACATAAACTTTTTATCAACTCAAAATACTGAACCTCTCTAGCTTATAAAACATTACCCTTTGGACTTCATGACAGTCGGGTAAACATCAAGATATCACACACTTATCTCACCTCACATAACACCGACCCATCAAATTCCAATCCTCGCCACCTGCCGCTTAACTTGCCCCTCCGCTGCAAAAGAAAGTGCAGTCGATAAAACCCGTCTCCTGCGTCACCGCCGCTCAGTATAACCTTGAACGCGGCCGCGAAAGTAAACATATGTGAAACTAAAGAAAAAAAAACTAAAAAAAAATACAAAAAAATGACGTCAAAATTTTTTGTAGTTTTTCTTTTATTATTTTGTTCTCGAGTTCAAAGTGCAACGCTTTTGGAGAAAGGCTATGACTATTTCGTTAATTTGGGGAAGAACTTCGCTCCCAATTTGTTGTCTATTTTAGAATGTGTGGGGCAAAATGAGGCATGGGAGTGTGCGAAGGAGAAGGCTGGGAAGATGCTGGATGGGTGGGAAGCTGAAGTGGAGAAGGAACGGAGAAGCTGGGAGGGTAAATCATATTTTTTTATAATTTTAGTGTTTGAAAATTTTTACTAGATGCTTTTAATAATAATTAATTACTTATGCTAAATTAATATGCGCTCATTCAAAAATAACGAAAAGGACAAAAGAGAAATTCAATAATACAATATTAATATACCATCACGCCTGTAATCCTCAAAGGATTAAGCAGAGGTGTACAAATGTAACGTTATTTAAGAAATTAAAAAAAAATGTTAACCGTTATGTTTACTTATGTGTTAACTGTTAATGAGAATTTAATGACACTTTGCTCGAACTGGGAATCGAAACCAGTAGCGTAGCCCTCAATGCGTAGCAGTCGCGGTTACGATCAATTGACCGATGAGGGAATTAAGATTTTTTTAAAGAAATTTGGCATTTAAATTTTCTTATATCTACTTGGATTTTTTATTAAAATTTGGATCAAATCTTGCTTATTATTCCCAAAGATATTAAATTAAGTGGAAGAAAAAATTATAATCCTACTTCCTGTTTTTGCAAAATGCGTCTTTATAATCGACCTCAAAAATGGTTTGTCTGTGTATTTTTTAGTATTTTCACCGACTTCGAAAATTATTTTTTTGTTTAGAAGAATAAACCTCCACGGTAATATAGAACATTTACAACAAAACAACAATACCAAGTACCGTCGGAATAAACAATGACATGGTCAACAATTATGCATACATGCATACATACATATTTTCACGCCTGTCTCCCATTGGGGTAGGCAGAGACTGTAGATTTCCACTAGCATACCAAAAAAATCTAACAAAAAGATCGACAACACGTTTGGCGTAGCGGCTGAGCGATCGGCTTCTGCGTCACGTGTTGTGGGTTCGATCCCCACACGGAGCAAATATTTGTATGATCTACAGGTAGTTGTTCCGGGTCTGGGCGTTTGTGTATGTGAGAAATTGTGTTTGTAAACGCACCCACGATACAGGAGAAAATCCTAGTGTGGGGCAACGTTTTTTTATATAAAAAAAAAGTAAATCCACCTTCAAAAACCATAAAAATCAAAAAAAATATATTATCTACTCATGTGCAAAATACTTGTCGCAGATAACACCGCGAGAACTCATCTAGTATTTTTTTAATAAATTCGCTTTCATACTTTCATTGGATTAAAGATGACTAAAGTATGAATTATAAAGTCTTCAGTTAAGTTATTTTTTACTTTCTCTTTATAGAAATCATAATGTGACTTTTTTGTTCCGAATTTCATAACATACCATCACGCCTGTACTCCCCGAAGGGTTAGGCAGAGGCGTATTAATGTACACCCACAGTTCGCCTGGTATGTTTAGGTCCCATGTAATAGGGGGCGAGCCTATTGACTCCGAGCTGCTACTGAGAATTTCATCTAAAAACCCAAATAACACATTGCTCGTTCTGGGAATCGAACCCAGGATCTCTAGCGTAGCAGTCGCGCTTGGGACCACTAGACTAATGATGCCGGTATTTTATTAATTCTCCTGTCAGTCTAGTGTGCGTAAGCTTGACTACTGTAGAGACTAAGAAGCAGTTCCGAATTTCCAAATTAATAAGTGTTACAATAAGCACTAATGTGGCTTTCTGTCTGTGCGTCCATCTCTGGTGGGTTTGGTTTCTAGAGCACCACAAAGGAACAAGAATAATTATCTAACACTGGGTTTAACAAGAATTCCTGAACAATCCAAAAACGGCATATAGGTATCCCAATCACATCACCAAATAAAATAACAAACTGTAATATTCATGAAAGTAAACATTTTAATGAAGTCTAAAATTCACGATTGTCGTGACCAAATTGCCCCAGAATTAGCCCATTATACTGTCCCACTGCTGGGCACGGGTCTCCTCGCAAAATGAGAGGGATTAGGCCATAGTCCACCACGCTGGCCTAGTGCGTGTTGGCAGACTTCACACCCCGTCGAGAAAATCTCTCAAGCATGCAGGTTTCCTCACGATGTTTTCCTTCACCGATTAAGCGCGTGATAATTAACTATTTAATACGCACATGACTTCGAAAACTCAGAGGTGTGTGCCTTGGGTTTGAACCTGAGACCTTTGACTTGGCAGTCCAACGGTCATACCACTACCACAATTACCCCAAAGTCTAGCAAATTTTTAATAGGTGATATAACCATCATAGGTTTTAATATGTTTGGCATCCAGGGACAATGTCACTGCCACCGTAAGTATTGCCATTTTAGATTCCGGGTTCTTTATGTTTTTTTGACCAGGGTATTTTTTCACCGGACATTTAACAGAACCGGATGTCAATACCTAACAATACCTTCACGGGTCGGACAGGGTTCTCTTAACACATTGTATAGCGACTTGTATAGGTTGACAAACACATTATCCTCCTTTACGTCGCGCAGTCAGCTAAAAAGAAATGTGTTAAAATCTTAAACTAATATTGTTACACTCACGCGTAACATTTAGCGCACGATGTTATGTCTTGCACTTTCACTGGCCATGTCTGACGAAGAACCAACAACCGCTGGGGTAGACGTGTTGGGGCAAACGTAGTATCGGACGTCCTTCGGCAAGATGGAGTGATGATTTGCGAAAGGTTGCTGGCGGAAGCTGGATGCGACAAGCCGAGGACAGGGTGACATGGCGCACATTGGGGGAGGCATACGTCTAGCAGTGGACTTCTTTCATACGTACAATCACGCCTTACTCCCACAGGGATAAGCAGAAACTATAGACCGCCAATTGCTGCTATTCTTGCATTCTTATTTTGCTTCTACCATTCATACATCTTCTCATACATAAGGACCGATAGCCAGTACTACGCATCTGAACTTTTAGAAGGATCTCACCAATAAGATCATCAATTTGGAAACGGCGGTAGCCTAATGGCTAAGACGTCGGGTTTGCGATCATGTGGTTGCCGGTTTGAAACCCACCCATTGCACTACCTACGTGAACCCACTCGTAACACCAGCATTTAGCTTAGCACGACGATAACCCGGACGATAAGGGGGGTGAAACGTAATTTTTTTGCGGATGATACCGCAGGGTTCAGCTATAAATGCAGTTTTTTTTTTTAAGTTCGCAGTATCAACTTGGAGTTAACACATACGTAAATATTTGTACATCGTACTACGCCCCTGCCTAACCCTTCGGGGAATATAGGCGTGATTGTATTTACGTATGCAAAATATTTAATTTTTCTAAGCAATATTGTGGCAAGTTTAGTAACACCGGTATCGGTATTATTATGGTTGTGGATTCGAACCCGGTTCAAGTTGACACGGATCCCAATGCCATAAACGTGCGGTTAGCGACAGCTACCGTTTAGTACCACTTACTTATGCTAGGGTTAGTAAATGTCTAGATTTTTATCTAGACTTTTTTTTTATGTTGCACATCTTTTGGCACCCAGGGACAGTGCCGCTGCCAATATAAGTATTGCCATTTCAGTTTCTTCTTTTTTTTTTCTTGTAAATTGTAAACGTTTATATAAATAGAACCGGATCTCGATACCTAACACATTGTATATTTAAACGTAAGTATTAAGGTATTCAAAAACATAACGGCATAATATATAATTATTTATTTCTCGTAACTAGCATATGTATGAAGAAAACCCTGTCCGACCCCTGAAGGTATTGTTGGGTATCGAGATCCTGTTTTATTTATAATAATCATTTTCAATTTACAAGAAAAAAAATCCCCAAAAAAATATGATAAAACAAGGAAACTGAAATGTGATTATAAACGGGGGTAGCCACACCGTCCCTGGGTGACAGACATAATAAGGCATATGATGATTTTATAACATTTTAAAAATTTGCTAGATTTTGGGGTAATTGTGGCTATTTGGGCACGACGACCTTGAATTTTACATAACATACCATCACGCCTGTATTCCCCGAAGGGTTAGGCAGAGGCGTACTAATGTACGCCCACAGTTCGCCGGTATGTTTAGGTCCCATGTAATAGGGGGCGAGCCTATTGCCATTAACCGGGCACAAATCCAGACTCCGAGCTGCTACTGAGAATTTCATAGAAAATCCAATAACACTTTGCTCGACCTGGGGATCGAACCCAGGACCTCTAGCGTAGCAGTCGCGCTTGGGACCACTAGACTAATGAGGCAGTCCTTGAACTTGATTTTTTGAATTTGAAACTTCAATTATATATCTTTTTGTGATTTTTTTGCATTTTCCATGCTAAGATTATTAAGTTATTTAATAGTAAAGGAAAAAATTCAATCGCGGGCAGGATTCGAACCTGCGTCTGACGCTCTGACCTCTAAGCCACCGCGAACCCTACCCGCATGATTGAAATTTTGCCTTCACATTCTGAACTTAGAGGTCAGAGCGTCTGGTATATCAAACCAGAAGACGCAGGTTCGAATCCTGCCCGCGATTGAATTTTTTCCTTTACTATTAAATAACTTCAATTATATGTTTACAAGCGGGTACATCCCTATATCTTTATTAAAAAAACCTGTCTGGTGAACACCCAAGTAACTGTGACGCGGTCGCACTTACAATTGCAATAAACTGAGCTATTATCACGCTTACACATCAAGGCTGTGACTAGAAAGGTTGAAATTGTGTTAGAGATGTCACTTCCGGGGGACGAGATATTTTTTTTTGTAATAAGATGACAAATGTTGTGCGTCTTTATTCTACACTCTTTGCGCTGTAGCATGGTGCGGGTGACAGTTTCGGTAACATTTCGTTTCACTCTTGAAGGTTGCCGCGATTTACAAATTATGACTTAGTATTTTAGCTGTACCACATTCGTAATATATTAAATCATTAATAACTGTAGTAAATTAAATTAAACCCAACCAGAATGCCATAAGAACGTCATACAGGCAACTGTCACCCGCATCTGCTACAGCGCAGAGTGTAGAGGTTCAAAGCGCGACTAACTTTTCATCGAGGGTTCGAACTCTGTTACACATAATAGGAAATATGCTTGTCTTTTTTTGATATTTTTAATCTATAGTTTACATTGAAATAAAACTACTTTTTAGGGATTTTATCGCGTTGTATTGATATTATTTGATTCCCAACGTTTCCCGTAAAAAGTAGTTTTATTTCATATACATACTCTCACGCCTTTCTCCCACTGGGGTAGGCAGAAACTATAGACTGCCACTTACTACGATTCTTGCATACTTATTTTGCATCTTGCACATTCATACATCTTCTCATACATACACGCCGGTTGCGAGTGCTACGCACCTGACCTTTTTGAAGGATTTCGCCATTATAATCGGCGTATGTCCTTCTAGGGCGACCTCCACCGACGCTTCCGCTGACATTCGCCTTATAAATTCGTTTCGTTAATCCTCTTTCATTCATTCTTTCAACATGTCCAAATCATCTCAGCATATTCTTTTCAATACGCGTCACTACATCATCTTTCAACCCGCAACGTTGTCTTATCACACTGTTCCTCAATCTATCATTCCGAGTTACACCACACATACTTCGCAAGTTTTATTTCAATGTCTGACATTCGCGTAAGTGTCAGAAACCAATAGTTTACATTATTAAAGCACAGTAAAAATATTTCTTTGACAAAAATATTATTAATATTTAACATAAAAATAAATATTCAAAACTGAAATCAGATTTGGGAGATTTAAACGCCGCCATCTTGGCCGCGTGTACTGTGACGTCAGATTCCATAAAACAGTTACTGTTTTATCGTTTTTAAAAATTTTTGGTCGTTTTGTAAAATTTATTTATTGATGATTGTTAGTAAACTTATTCAATCCCCATATACTGTCCCACTGTTGGGGACGGTTCTCCTCTCAGAATGAGAGGGATTAGGCCATAGTCCACCACGCTGGCCTAGTGCGTGTTGGCAGACTTCACACGCCATCGAGAAAATCTCTCAGGCATGCATCACGATGTTTTCCTTCACCGTTTAAGCGCGTGATAATTAACTATTATTACGCACATGACTTCGAAAAGTCAAAGGTACGTGCCTTGGGTTCGAACTCGAGACCTTTGACTTGGCAGTCCAACGGTCATACCACTAGGCTATCACTGCAAGTTTTTATTTAATTTGTGTATCGTTATATTATGGCATCAAAGTATTTTTTTTTAGACTGAATGTTCCCACTCCTGGGCAAAGACCTATCAAAGTTAATACTCAAGCATTATCTACACTAATATTATAAAGAGGAAAGATTTGTATTTTTGTAAGAAACGAATAAACATAAAAACTACTGGACCGATTTTAATAATTCTTTTGCCGTTAGAAAGCTACATTATTGCTAAGTATCATAAGCTATATTTATTACTATAAAAGATTAGGGATCCCGACTAAATCTTCAATGATGTCCACCCGTGCGAAGCCGATATAGGCCGCTAGTTATCTTCTATCTATATCTATACTTATAATAAATCTGTAGAGAGGTCAATTCTGTACATGAAATATATTTCCAAAATAACTATCAGCGGGTGATTAGTGATCGATACTGACGCCAAAAATGCAATCAGTAAAATTTTTGTCTGTCTGTCTGTCTGTATGTTCGTTATAGAAACAAAAACCACTCGACGAAAATCAACGAAACTTGGTACAATTGTTCTTCATACTCCTGGGCAGGTTATAGTATACTTTTCATCACGCTACGATCAATAGGAGCAGAGCAGTGATGGGAAATGTTGGGAAAATGAGTGATTCATGAGAAAGGTTTCAGCTATAAAACATCACGCTACAACCCTTAGGAACGGGGCAACGCAGGTGAAACCGCGGGCGAAGAACTAGGGAACAAAGTAACTATTCCACGCGGACGAAGTCGCTGGCAAAAGCTAGTTAATAATATTAGCAAGCTTCCTCTCTAATACAGTTTTAGAAATGGTAAACATGCTCACAGAGATAAATGTAATAGTAATTTTTTTTATGGTATAGGAGGGCAAACGATCTGACGGATCGCCTGATGGTAAGCGATTACCGCCGCCCATGGACACCCGCAACACCATAGGAGTCACAAGTGCGTTGCCGACCTTTTAAAAGGGGATTGGGCCTCCGGTAACCACACTCACTCGGCGAAACACAACGTAAGCGTTGTTTAGCGTTGGTTTTTTATGAGGCCGTGGTATCACTCCGGTTGAGCCGGCCCATTCGTGCCGAAGCATGGCTCTCCCACGTAATAATTTGACATGCTCACAGAGGTAAATGTAATAGTAATTTTGACCACAGTAATACCATTATTATGGTCAAAAAGCAGTGAATTTGTTTAGGTTGAAAGTAAACCACAACATAATTAAAAAGGCTTAGATAAGTGCATCTAATTTCATCAGTATTGTTTATGTAATTACTTGTTACAATTACCTGAACCACGAACTCTCTCTTTGTAAATAAAATGGTTTTAATTCGCATGAATATAACGGCCGGTTTCTACATCCTATTTGGCAGTAGATTTGATTTACTAGAGATAGGATTTTGACAGTAGCTGTATGGAGCTTATGTCAAAATTCTATCTCTAGGAAGCAAATCTACCGACAGATTTGATAAAGAATCTGGCCGTAAGACAGTTGCAAGGCGGTCGAAATAAATGTGCACGTCTGAAGTTGTCCATAAATGACTGAATGAAATGGTGATTTTTAATATAAAACCTCTGACACATACGCGAATATTAGACATTGAAATAAAACTAGTTTTACGGATTTTATCGCGTTGTATTGATATTATTTGATTCCCGACGTCTCGGATCCTTTAAAGCATCCATGGTCACGGGATCCTTACCACCTGCTTGGAACCCCATTATAGATTCCGTAACATTAAAATCCAAGACCAAAACTGCAAGACTAAAGGATGCGGTGAGCTCGTTCTGAATCGGATCGCCAATCATTAAAAAAAATGTAAGCTATCTGTTAGTAATTGTAACATTAAGACGTCCAACAACTTAGTCTACCCGTGACCATGGATGCTGTAAGGGATCCGAAACGTCACGGTCGCGACTTGGTGACAGATTTTTTTGGATGAATTCGGAGCTTGGTGCTGAGGGCACGCTTTTTCGTAAATATTTCACATTCATGATTATTGTCCTTGCTGATATGGATATTTTTTTTTTAATGGGATAGGAGGGCAAACGAGCAGTCGGATCGCCTGATGGTAAACGAACACCGCCGCCCATGGACACCCGCAACACCAGAGGAGTCACGAGTGCGTTGCCGACCTTTTAAAAGGGAATTGGGCCTCCGGTAACCTCACTCACTCGGCGAAACACAACGCAAGCGATGTTTAACGCCGGTTTTCTGTGAGGCCGTGGTATCACTCCGGTCGAGCCGGCCCATTCGTGCCGAAGCATGGCTCTCCCACGTTTCCACAAAACACTTACCTATCTAAGTAATTTCGCCTGCAAAGCCGTTTGAAAGAGCTAACTTTTTCTTTCTTTCTTCAGATACGCAGGTACAGGTAAATTTTTTATATACCACTAAGGTGGTAAACAATACGGCCCGCGTGATTGTAAGCGGTTACCTTAGTCTTTGGACGCTTGCAACACCAGGGGTATCACTCGCGCGTTGCCGACCCTGTTAATTAAGGAGGAATTTGGGCTGGCAGCATAGGAAACATACTGTCATGCATGACAGCGGCGGTAACAAAACACCACCGGTCCCACTGCCAGCACAGCGCTTCCTCGCAGAGCTCTGGCGACCTTGCTCACCGTTAGGAACACAACATAGCACGGAGCTATGTTATTTGGCTACGATTTTCTGCAAGGTGGAGCTACTTCCCCAGTCTAGCAGCTTCGATTCCACTATTCCCTACCTCTCTTTTAATATATCATATTATAGGTAATAAATAATTAACATGTTACTATACAGTCCATATCTTTGCTGCGTCTGGGCACTAAGTCATGTACCTACCAACTAAAATATCTATAAGACCTTTTTTTACACTAAGTCTGCAAATAAATATTTGACATTGAGTTTACAGTTATTTTTTAGTAAAGGAAAAAATTCAATCGCGGGCAGGATTCGAACCTGCGTCTTCTGGTTTGATATACCAGACGCTCTGACCTCTAAGCCGCCGCGTACCCTACCCGCATGATTGAAATTTTGCCTTCACATTCTGAATTTACGTCATAAGGTGACGATTGAATTTTTTCCTTTACTAAAAAATAACTTAATAATCTTAGCATGAAAAATGCAAAAAATCACAAAAAGATAATTGAGTTTACAGTTATTTTAACCGAACTGTTCTATGTGGCAAGGAAAGATGACACCGCGAAACGAGAATTTGATTGATTACTTGTGAAATAAGATCTTATACCTAACTCACTTGTCGAATATCATTAATGAGAAATGAAATATCATTTATCATCCAAAACCTATCATTTTGACATCAAATAACAGTTACATGAAAAAACTACATTATAACTTATTAACTACATTCAAAATAACAACACTTCAAACAATTTTTTTGTAGCGCATTCTCAATTATGTTCAAAAATTATCGCTACAAAAAAAAGTGAAATTTCCAAAATCCAATTCCCATATTTATTTTGAAGTAAAAGACAAGTCTTCTTCCGATTTATTGAAACACAAACCAGTTTCGATTCGGCTGTGAAAGTTTAGGTTAGGTCAGACTTAAATCGGTCACGGATCGTTAATCGGAGTCAGCGATGATTAAGACGATTCTTGGTTGGATACATTGAATATTTTGTCATGCTTATGGTTGCTTTTTACAGTCGTGTCTGGCCAAATTATCGGCTTGCTCGGCTTTTAATGTCTTGTCGGGTCGTTTTATTCCCTACAACATGGTTGAGTCGAACCACGCCGATACAGACGTAATGTTCGTGAACGGGTGCTGTCTATCGGGACTGGTCAGCTCTTATTTGCTCTGGCAATCCCTTTCTTTTTAATATAACACCTATTCTGAATAAATATTATACATCGAACTGCATAATTCTCTGCAACTATTTAAAATAAAGTTGTAATAATGTAATCATGTTTTTTAAAAGAGTACATAACTATGGAGTTTCTTGCCGGCTCTTCTCCATAAGACCCACTTTTTGCAACTTGACTTTTGACTTTTCAAAAGTACCTTTTTTAAAGGTCAAATTTAAATGAAACCTTTTTGACTTTTAGTCTACCGCGCCCCACTAAAAGATGCCGAACGAAGGCGCGCGAGCAATTCACGCGAACAAACGTGAATTATTTTTTCTTTATAAAGCAGCAGTAGCAAGTCCGCAAAATGTCCGTCCGGCTAAATATGAATCTGTGTCCGGTTTTTCTATTTTTATTCCTGGCAACCATAGTTTTGCTCCAACTATCTCGAATAGAACGTGAAGTCCTGACTGTCCTGAGTCTGATTTCCAAGCCAAACAAAGTGTTTAGGGCTACAAGTTAAAAAATTCTCAGTATCAGGTCGTTATTTCGATTTTTGTCCGGCTTTTTGTAAAAGGATCTCCCCTTAGATTTATTAAGTGATACCACGGCCTCACAAAAACTGGCGTTAAACAATGCTTACGTTGTGTTTCGCCGAGTGAGTGAGGTTACCGGAGGCCCAATCCCCATTTAAAAGGTTAGCAACGCACTTGTGACTCCTATAGTGTTGCGGGCGTCCATGGGCGGCGGTAATCACTTACCATCAGGCGATCCGTCTGCTCGTTTGCCCTCCTATCCTATAAAAAAAAATTAAGCTCCCCCTGTGACATGGAATTTGAAACATACCACAATACATACATTAGTTTGAGTTTCCTATAACATGGTCGAGCTACACAATGACTGATGCATGCGTGCCGTCAGCTGGGACTGGTCTACTCAAAGCCGCGGTGGTTCTTTCTTCAAAAGGCCCACTTTTAGGAACCGTGCAATTAGTTTGACTTTTCAAAAGTACCTTTTTAATGGTCTAATTGAAATAAAACATTTTGACTTTGACTTTGACATTTCATGTATTGCGCTGCATTGTCATCATCATTCTTCAAATGCGAATATTGTTTCGTGGGCAACGTGTAATTTGTAGTGTCACTTATGCGGTTGACCGACCTAAGGCGCAGAAGTGTGTTTGACAGCTATATTTTATTTATATGTGCCGTCTTGTGCTGCGATACTACATAAATTATTATACTAAAGTAATAAAAGAGCATGTAGTATCTTATTATAAGTAAAATAATAAATTTTTAGCTTCCGTACATTTTTTTTCATTTTTTTCGTTGCAAATAAAATTTAAAATTAAAGAAAGAGTCAGCGCATGCCTTATTAGTATGAGAGAAAGGGACCCAATACTTTTCATGTCACACGTCACTATATACGGACATACTGGACATATCAAGTCTGTCATTTAAGACAACTGCTTAGTGCTATTTCTTTTCATCTTAGGCTGCCTGTATCTATGCGCGCGCTCATTAGGAAAGCCTAAAATGTTTAGGATTATAGGTATGGACATGTAGCGCGACTCAATTTTAAATGACATTTACTATGAACATGGCGTATCTAATAGTATTATATCATTGCCTTCTATTATATCTGGACTTGAAGTTACCATTATTCTCTAAGTTTGTTTCGGTGTTTCTTCTCAGAGGTTATCAGAAATTGCCAGCGCCATCTAAATGGCGACTTGAAAGACACTTACAAGTCAGACAGGTTTTAGTACTTACTAGTAAAAAAATTAAGAACTAGTACTTAGAACTGTCTGACTTGTCAGTGTCATTAGAAGATCTATTTATAAAAATAATACTTATAATCTATCATTTATTGCTGTACATCCCGTAGTTAAACACGCGGTTTTATTTCTTTTTAAAAATTCACACGCATTTTAGCGAAAGTAAAACTATGTTTGTTTTGCAGAAAATAATTACTGTAACCGACGGATTTTCCCACAGAAAACAATTAAGATACTACTTTCAATAAATTCCGAATGATTTTCTACGCTCAATCATCATATTTTCTCATGATATTGTCTAAGCAAGTCATGTGCTGGTTTCTTTATGGATTGCTGACGACTCACTTGGTGGTAAGTTATCGTCGCCCATGAACACCTGCAACAACAGAGGAGTTGTTGATGCGTTGCCGACCCTTGAGAGCTCCTACGGACTGCAGAGCCTCAGCAACCGAAAGGAACTGGCCTTTACCCGCAAAAGTCGAAACACACACCAAAGTGCTATACGACAGACTCCGACGTAAGGATCGCCAGCTAGTCAGACTCCAAGAAGTCCTACCATGGAGCAATACTAATATTATGAAATAACTGCCATTAGTAGAGACTAACTAGAGAGTTGGAAGCGCGACTGCTTCGGTAGAGGTCCTGGTTTCGATTCCCAAGCCAAACAAAGCTTTATTGGGTTTTTCTATGGAATTCTCTGTAGCAGCTCAGAGTTTGGGATGGCAAAAAAATGAGAAGGACAAGGCTCTAATCTTATTATTATTACACTATAAAAAAGGGCATGCAGGTTTTCTCCCGATATGTTTCTTTACCGTTTAACAAAATAATTTATTGTCAGTCATCAAAGAAGGAGATAGCGTATTAATGTACCTTTTATCCCTTTTGTTCGCAGAGGAAGCTGATGCCGAGATCAGGACATCAGGAAGATCTATTGAAGAGATGCCCTCCAAAATAGGCCGAGAGATCACTGATTCCCTGGGCTCCTTGACTAACGTCTTAGAACGAGGGATGGCAAGGTAAAAAAAGAATTATAGGTCATATTTATTAAAATGAGTTATCTTTTTTTTAAATTAAAAATGGGTTTGTTCTTGACTGCAATCTTGCCTCCGGGGCAAAGATGAGTTCGAAAATCGGGTTGTACGTACTCGGAAATACAGACGCAGGCAGGTAGTTCCACTCCTTGGCTGTGCGCATTATAAAAGATGATTTATAGCGGTGTGTGCGAATATTTAGAATAATAACGAGGTAGGGATGATGATCAACCTATATAATATCACTACATAGTATAAAACAAAGTCGCTGTCTGTCCCTATGTATGCTTAAATCTTTAAAACTACGCAACGGATTTTGAAGCGGTTTTTTTTAATAGATAGAGTGATTCAAGAGGAAGGTTTTAAGCTATTTAACATTACGCTACGGCTCTTAGGAATGGGGCAACGCGGGTGAAACCGCGGGCGGGTCGCTATTTATCTATATAAAAATGAATCCCTATTTCTCTTGGTCACACCATAACTGGAGAACGAATTTACCGACTTCATTATTTATTTTTTTTAAGTTTTCCAATACTTTGTAGGTTTTGACGGAAAGAATAATAAAAAAAATTGGTAAATTTCAGAAAACTTAACGAATATTTAACATTTGCGCGTTTGTCCCATGGGATGTTAGATAAATATATATAATTCGCTTATTAAAAAAATAATTGAAATCGCCTAATAGAGACGTCCCATGTTACCATCAACCATGCACAAATCCAAACTACGAGATGCTACTGAGAATGTAACAAACAAAAAATAGAATTTGTCAGTGTCTTCTCCGATAGATATAATCTTGGTGTCTTTAAATCACGATAGAATCGGTTTCTTTTAGGCAAGCGGGCTCCATCGCATCATAGCTTAACATCAGGCGAAATGGCGATCAAGCGTAAGCCTATCACGAATAAAAAAACACTTCTTGACCTGGGGATCGAACACAGTATTTCTAGCGTAGCATTCGCGCTAAACTAACGAGGCAGTATATCGTACGGAACTACATACCACAGATCGGTGCGTTACTCTGAGTACCGCAAACTAGTTAGTTCGCCATCCAGTTTCTCGCATTAGCAAGTAGAAGGGGGATATTTAGCCATTCATTGTTTTAAGCAAAGTGTAGCACATATGTGGGTCGCCAGTGAAAGTGACCGCGGTTTGATGCTCGGACGTCACACGTGCTTTAATGGTGTGAATGATTTCTCTACAAATGTATCGATATTTGAGTGGCTTGCGTGTTTTCTGAATATATATGTTAATAAAAGTAATATTTTCTCTTTTTTTATACCACTAAGGTGCCAAACAAGCATACGGCCCGCCTGATAGTAAGCGGTTACCGTAGCCTATGGACGCTTGCAATACCAGGGGTATCACTCGCGCGTTACCGACCCTCTCAGGAGGAATAGTTGGGCTGGCAGCATAGGAGACATGCTGCCATGTAAGACAGCGACGGTAACAAAACACCACCGGTCCCCCACACTGCCAACACAACGCTTCCTCGCGGAGCTCTGGCGACCTTGCTCACCGTTAGGAACACAATATAGGCACGGAGTTATGTTATATGGCTACGATTTTCTGCAATGCGATTTTCTCGTGTAGATCTTGGGCCGATTTTGATAAATTTTAAGTTGAAATAAAACTACTTTTTACGGATTTTATCGCGTTGTATTGATATTATTTGATTCCCGACGTTTCGGATCCTTTACAGCATCCATGGTCACGGGTAGACTAAGTTGTTGGACGTCTTAATGTTACAATTATTAACAGCTACCTTACATTTTTGTTAATTATATTTATATAAATTGATGGTAGTGTTGCGCTCGCCTAGAAGTAACAGATTATATGTATCGGGGAAGACCCACTCTGGAGGCGTATTCCATACTCCAGCGGTACGCATGATAAAAGTGGACTTGAAGCATTTTGTTCGGGTTTTCGGAATGTCCACCATGAATAGATGTTGCTTTTTCGTGCTTCTGGTCGTCCGATAGTAGAAAGGGCTAGGGAGAATAAGATTGTGGAGATCTGATGCACACTCTCCGGAATGTATCCGATATGTAAAAAGAGAATTGATAGACTTGAAGGAAAGGTGTCTCATTAGTCTAGTGGTCCCAAGTGCAAGTGCTACGCTAAAATTCCTGGGTTCGATCCCCAGGTCGAGCAAAGAGTTATTGGGTTTTGCTATGAAATTCTCATTAGCAGCTTAGAGTCTAATGTTAATGGCAATAGGCTCGCCCCCTATTACATGGGACCTAAACAGACCGGCGAACTGTGGGTGTAATTAGTACGCCTCTGCTTAACCCTTCGGGGAATACAGGCGTGATGGTATGCTAATACAAAATTTATCGTGTTTCGATATCGTCCGTCAAGTATACTTTAAAATCACACATTTGAAATTTATTCGAAGTAGAGTTTACTGAGTATCTAGTCATGTTAAAGTTTCACCATCTGGCTACTTTATCGCGTTTTATGTAAATGCTAATACTTGTTAAGAGAAAACTATAGGTAAACACCTAAGTGTGACAGTTGTAAGAATGATTGTTGGATTTTCCAGTAGTAACTAATAATAGTTGCCAGCCGACCATGCGAGCCATGGAGCGCAGTATGATGGGAGTCAAATTAAGAGACCGCATCAAAAATAGCGTACTGCGCTCCAAAACCCAGATCGCCGACATTGGCCAAAAAGCTGCCAGCTTAAAATGGAACTGGGCGGGCACGTCTGCCGCATGTCAAACGAGTTGTGGGCTAGACAAACTACCTAGTGGGTCACACATAACGGTAGACGACAACGCGGCAGACCTAGACGGAGATGGCGGGATGAGCTTGACTTCTTTAGGAAGGATTGGCCCAAAATAGCCTTGAGTCGTGAGGAGTGGAAAGAGGGTAGGGAGGCCTTTGCCCTGCAGTGGGACGACAACGGCTGAATAATAATAAAATAATAATAATAATAACTAATAATAATATAATAAAAGTTCAAGTTCAATTATTTTTATTTCAAATAAGCTTTTACAAGCGTTTATGAAACGTTATGATTCTAGTTGCACGGTTCCAAAAGGTTGATCCTATGGAGAAGAATCCGGCAAGACACTCCATGGACACTCTTTTAAAATATATGGTGTTACAATCTTCACTGGTACAATGTTGCGATATGAGGATGTGTGAACATTGAATGTCAAAGTCGGACCAAAGTCGATAATTACTAGAAGGTTCTCAATGTTTGAGAACTCGATGTACATTATAAAAAAAAAGGTTGTAAGAGTATATTGTCTCTGAGTGCTGATACAAGTTTTATAAATCGTTTTAAGATTTTTCAAAATCTAGGATTTTTTTTAAATATGACCATGAAAGGCCTTTTTAGCTATTCAAAAGTTATTTAGTACGTTAGGCACATAGGAACCGTGTCGCTGCCTCGTTTCCACTTTTTTTTCGGGGTATTTTTTTTTACTTGTACAGCAAAAACTATTATACCTAAATAGAACCGGATTTCGAAACCTAACAATACCTTCACGGGTCGGACAGGATTTTCTTAACACTTTGTATTTAAGAGTCCGGCGGACCGAATTTTTCAGATTCCGATAACATTAATCTAGGTTCCTACGGTGCCATTTTGTCCAAAATACTTCACATAAATAAATAGGAAATAAATATAAGCAAATGCAATTTTTTATATAATTACCAAGTTTGGAACGATTTTCCAATCTTGTTATTTCCAGTGAAGTAGCAGTAGACGAAATAGTACCGTAGAAACCTAGATTAACGGTATCCAAATCCGAATAATAACATAATTTGATAGAATATTGTCTGGATTACGATTTTTTTTGGTATTACGTTTTTGTGGGCAATTCAAGCTCCGCCGGACCCTTAATAAGAAAGTAACTCGTAGATACTAAATCCATCTCTCTTTCCGCAGAGCTCTAGCCAGGAAGAAGCATGACAGCGGTGGCATAGACAGCATCACCATCTCCACAGGAGGAGATAAGAAGATGAAGAAGAAAACACAAAAGCCTGCTAAGATCCACCTTATCCACCCAGTTATGCTGCCCATGAGGAAAGCTCAAAAGCAAGAGAAAGGTTTTAGAAATGGAGTTCAGTCATGGGTTATTGGGGAGAGAACCTTGCCTGAGCCTGTGAATGATACGTCAGATGCTAGGGGCATGGTAGCGGACATCTGGTCTATGGGACAGGATGCCCTGGACAAGCTGGCCGACCACATGGTGGAGAATGAAGAACTTGAGAATGGGGTTAAGGACCGGAGTTCTGTAGAAGGTTGGTGGTGGGGTTGATGGCTTTTTATATCATTGTGGAGGTCCTTCAAAAAGGTCGGATGCGTAGTAGTCGCCATCGGCGTGTGTGCCTGACAAAATGTATGAATGTGGAAGAAGCAAAAGATGGTACCTATGCAAGAATTGTAGCGACTACGTTCTGTTGTTTCTGCCTACCCCTATGGGAAAAAGGCGTGTATGTATGTATCAATTATTTTTTAATTGAACGCTGCACATAGCTACAATTTACTTCTATCGTTTCCAGATGTCTACAAATATTAGATTCGACAAATAAAAAGGAGAGATAAGATTGTGGTTATCAAATTCCCTTACTTCTTAAAATCGAAATGTTTCCAGTCATTAATAATTTCAACGTAGAACATATCAACGCTTACGTTGTGTTTCGCCGAGTGAGTGAAATACGGGAGGCACGATTCCCTTTTAAAAGTCCGGCAACGCACTTGTGACTCCTCTGGTGTTGCGGGTGTCCATGAGCGGTGATGATCGCTTACCATCAGGCGATCCGTCTGCTCGTTCGCCCCCCTATCCCATAAAAAAAAAAAAATCAAATTACATAAATACAAATAAATTACATTATAGTTATACAAATAAATATATAGAAAGGAATCGTTTTTATAACTTAAATCTTTTATTGAAATAAAACTACTTTTTACGGATATTATCGCGTTGTATTGATATTATTTGATTCCCGACGTTTCGGATCCTTTAAATCTTTTAATTGAAAAAAAAGACGTGTGGCACTCGGGGACTGCCGCGGTAAAGCTATTGCATAGCGTTTTTTATCAACATATGTAATACAACCAATGCCACCTAAAGGCGGGTTGCTGAACTAAAGAGACAAGCGTGTTTCTCTTTAGTTCAGCAACCCGCCTTTAGGTGGCATTGGTTTTTATCAACTTATGTAATACAACCAATGCCACCTAAAGGCGGGTTGCTGAACTAAAGAGACAAGCGTGTTAGGTTTTTTTCGTTACGGAATTTCTGGATTCGGTCCCCACGCTCAAGGCCCGCGATAGAAGCTATGCAATAGCTTAAAAAGCCTTTTATTACTTACAGAAGAAGAAGTTGCAGTTCATTATGTGTATTTCTTTCTATGATAAAATAAAATTAATTGTAAAAAATATCAATCAAGCATACGTGCTGCCTGATAGTAAGCGGCAACCGCAGAGACGCCAGCAACACCAGTGGTATCTCTCGCGCGTTGTCATCTTGACACCTCAGTTGTTAAGTCTCATTTGCCCAGTAATGTCACTGGCTACATTATCCTTCAAACTGGGACATTATAATTTATGTTAGCACAACATTTGAAGCGGCGGTAGCGTAATGGCTAGGCCGTCGGACTTGCGATCATATGGTTGCCGGTTCGAAACCCATCCATTGCACTACCGACGTGAACCCACTCGTAACACAAGCATTTAGCTTAGCACGAGGGGTTAACAAGAATACTAGTGATGTGCGACACACATTGCTAGCAAGCTATTTAAAAAAAATGTTAACTCAGTTGTACCACCTCAAATTAATTCCAATAAAACACATAAATTTCACCCAAATACGGCATTTCGCGGTGAATTTCGAAAACCGCCAACATTTTTGATTAGTCATGATACCAACGCACGCGCATACCATGTTAAGCATACAAGTTTTTGCAAAATTACGATAACGCGTTGGTGAACTTTCTCAATTCACTTTCTATTACGTTTCACTATATATAGTCCCATCATGGTGTATATCCGTATTGATGGGGTCAACAATTTTTTTTTATGGGATAGGAGGGCAAACGAACAGACGGATCGCCTAATGGCAAGCGATTACCGCCGTCCATGGACACCCGCAACACCAGAGGAGTCACGAATGCGTTGCTGACCTTTTAAAATGGGATTGGGCCTCCGGTAACCTCATTCGGCGAAACACAACGTAAGCGTTGTTTAACGCCTATTTTCTGTGAGGCCGTGGTATCACTCCGGTCGAGCCGGCCCATTCGTGCCGAAGCATGGCTCCCCCACGTAATGGATTTATAGCACCATATTTTTTTTATTCCTGATAAGCTCACGCTTGACCGTCAGTTCGCCTGATGTTAAGCGACTTCGATGTACGATGAAGCGCGCTATATTGTCCTTCTGACTAGAAAGAAAGAAAGAAAAAGAGTTTATTGACACAGTCACGGACACTGCACACATAAAAAAACTAAACTAATTATCTTATAAAATAATGAGACGAGGAGACTAAAAGCTTCTTCTCATGAATCAGGCTATATACTTATGTGTTAAGAAAACCCTGTGTGACCCGCATTGTTATCCCTGAGACGTTCAAATCCGTCCAAAACCGTTTAAACGAGTGCTATATAATTCACAGGTCGTTGAGCTACACGATGACTGATGCATGCGCGCCGTCAGTTTGAACTGGTCTACTCAAAGCTATTTCTTTCCTCAAAAGGCCATTTTAGACATTACCCTACATCGTGCCACTCACATATAAGTGTTCTTTCATGTCTGGAAAGAAAAGAACCGTGAACCAAAAGAAACCATGATTCTCTGTTTGTTTCGGTGTTTCTTCTCAGAGGTCATTCTTGTCTTGAATTATAAAAGTATCTCTAAAGATTTACTTATAAAATTTTCATTTAATTTATCACATTTCATTTAAATTATTAATACGCACATGATTACAGGTGTAGCCGTGTGATACCCTAATGATATGACTGCCCAGTCAAAGGTCTCGAGTTCAAATTCGTGTGCGTATTAATATGTTAATTATCACGCGCTTAAACGGTGAAGGAAAAACATCGTGAGGGAACCCGTATGCCTCAAAGAGATTTTCTTGACAGCGTGTAAAGTCTCCAAACCTGCAGTAGGCTAGCGTGGTGGACTATAGCCTAATCACTCCGAGAGGAGACCCGTGCCCAGTAGTAGGACAGTATAATGGGTTGATTATGTATGTGATATGATATGTTCCCAATAACACACTCGACGTGGGAATCGAACACAGGACCTCTATCGCAGCAGTCGCGCTTACGACCACTAAGCTAATGAGGCAGTCATGCCAGGCTTCTTTATAAACATTAATTTTATTTTCTAATATGTTACAGAAATGATAAAATAACAAACAAAATAACAAACTGCGAGTAAAACCTTTATAAATATATTTTTAAATGAATGGAATATCAGTAGTAAGTTTATGACGCGCACGAGCATGCAAATATGAGCATGAGCATAAAACAAATAGAATGAGTTTAAGCATGCTTTTTTGAGCATTGGTTATTATTTTATAAAAATAAATTCTGATTAAAATAGAAACAAATAAAGAAAATATTAGCATGATACTGAGCATTTTATGTCATAAATTGAATTGAAGCATGCTTCCTTTTAATTTAAATGAGTTTGAGCATGATTTTTTAGGCAAAAATTTACTAGCGAGATATTTCTTTTTGTAATACAAGCATTCAATGAACCGCATGCCTATAAAATATTACGAGCATGCTTTTTTATAATTTCTTTTTCTGTTCAGTGACATAGTTCTTTCAATTTCTAGAACAAAGAGGTAAGAAGAAGAAGAAAAAGAAGGCCATCCTTAAGCTGTTGATTCTCGGAGCAGTCTTGAAAGCCAAGATTGGAACATTGCTGCAAATTCTCACGTTTAAGTTACAGGTAATAAAAAACAACATAATATCCATCACGCTTGTATTCCCCAAAGGTTAGGCAGAGGTGTACTAATGTGCACCCACAGTTCGCCGGTATGCTTGGATCCCATATAATAGGAGGCGAGCGTATTGCCATTAACCGAGCACAAATCCCAAACTCCGAGTTGCTACTGAGAATTTCATAGAAAGACTAAATATCGCTGCTCGACCTGGGAATCGAACCCAGGACTTCTAGCATAGCAGTCGCGCTCTGGACCAATAGGCCAATGACGCAGCAATTATGTTGTAAATGGAAGCGGCGGTAGCCTAATGGCGTCGGACTTGCGATCATGTGGTTGCCGGTTCGAAACCCACCCATTGCACTAATGACGTGACCCCACTCGTAACACAAGCATTTAGCTTAGCACGAGGGGTTAACAAGAATACTAGTAATGTGCGTATTGCGACCCTGCGACATTGCTAGTAAGCTTTAAAAAACAAACTTAAGTAATTATTTCGTACGTTACGTATATTTGATCCTAATTCATACATACACTCACGCCTTTCTGCCACAGGGGTAGGCAGAAATTATAGACCTATTTATCTATTTATTATATTCATTTAATGTTATCTTTAAATAAAAACATAATGCTACTGAATAGTGTTGACCCAATAAAATATAAAACAGATATCTATACTATTTGTTAATTAATTCATTTATTTACTAACTTCAAATATGGCACATAAGTGGATTAAAAAATTAATCAAGCCAACCTTATGTTAACCTTATACTTATATATATTCATGGAAAATACTACAATGATAACTAGAACTAGATTATTAAAAGGTATAATAAAGGTAAAATGGCAAATGAAGTTATCATCTATACTTATAATAAATCTGTAGAGAGGTCAATTCTGTACATGAAATATATTTCCAAAATAACTATCAGCGGGTGATTAGTGATCGATACTGACGCCAAAAATGCAATCAGTAAAATTTTTGTCTGTCTGTCTGTCTGTCTGTATGTTCGTTATACAAACAAAACCCACTCGACGGATTTCAACGAAACTTGGTACAATTGTTCTTCATACTCCTGGGCAGGTTATAGTATACTTTTCATCACGCTACGATCAATAGGAGCACAGCAGTGAAGGGAAATGTTGGGAAAATTAGTAATTCATGAGAAAGGTTTCAAGCTATAAAACATCACGCTACAACCCATAGGAACGGGGCAACGCAGGTGAAACCGCGGGCGAAGAATTAGGGAACAAAGTAACTATTCCACGCGGACGAAGTCGCTGGCAAAAGCTAGTAAGAAATAATAACTGAAAATATGTATTAGAGAATAACTTGTGTAGAATTGATTAGATAGGTTCTTTGAGAAACAAGCATACGTGCCGTTGATGGTAAGCGACACCCGCAGCCTATAGACGTCAGCAACACCAGTATTACTCGCGCGTTGTCATCTTGACACCTCAGTTGTTAAGTCTTATTTGCCCAGTAATGTCACTGGCTACATTACCCTTCAAACCGGATCAGAATAATGTTAGCACATTATCGCGGTAGAATATTTTATTCAAAAACATTGTAATCATTCCAGGTCAAATTCTTCATTGTAGCAGTTCTTGGCTTGGCCATCAACTTGGCGAGACTCTGGATAGACTTGAAGAATAAGCATAACCAGCAACCTCAGAAGGTAAGAACCGATTTTTAACCGACTTATAAAACATGACGAGGTTATATGTCCGTCTGTAATTAGAATGTACTTATTTTTTTATGTAAGTACGTTCACCGATTTTTCGTCATTAGTGGACCGATTTTAATAATTCTTATTTAAATGAAAGAATATACTCCTGAGGTGGTCTCAATCAAATTTGGTCAAGATGTGGTCACACGATTTAGATCAAAACAACAATAACTTACCGTCTTAAAAAAACGATGACCCAAATTATACTCGCCATTTTAGTGAAGGAAAAATTCTATTGCGGGCAGGATTCCTACCTGCATCTTCTAGTTACACCAGACGCTATGACCACTATACGAGTACAGCAGCCGATTTTTTCCTTCACTAAAATAACTTTATGATCTTAGCATGGAAAATGCAAAAAAAAAACGAGTGATAGGTAGATGAAAAATTTGATAATTACTCGTATATTCACCACTCAATATTTAGAAATAAACCACCGACTTCCGAAACTGTTAATTTATTAACTCTTTAATTAATGATTCGTTTGAAGCCTGTCTGTCAGTTTATTTTTAACTAGATGGCGCCGGCATTTTCTAGCTGACGACCTCTGAAAATAAATGCCGAAACTAACTCAGAGAATCATGGTCTCTGTTAAAGTCCAGACAGTAGTTGTAGTATTATCGTATTATGTGAGTGTTATGATGTAGGGCAATATCTGACCTTTTGAAGAAAGAGCCTTAGCAACTTTGAGTTGATCTGTCCTAACTGACGGCACGCATACATCAGTCATCGCGTAGCTCAACCATTATTTAGGGAGCTCAAGGACCTGTCGCACGACGATACCAGATCAGCAAGATTATAATCATTATAAATTAATGATTACAATCTGACAATTCGTTCTAAATTACTGATTCAGTGTATGAAAGTAAATTCACTCTCACTTTTTTTTTATTCAGTGAGTTAATCTTTTCTTAGCTGTTTCGTTTGTCTTACGAGTATATAGTAAGCTACTTACCGTAATAATTATACTTAAGTCGTAATTAGTTAAGTACATAACAGATGAAGACAGATTAATAAGATAATCTGTACGCTAATTACTCTTAGAGAAAGGAATAATAAAGGGTAATAGACAATGCTATTTTGTAATCCATACTTTATAATAATAAAATAATATAAATGCAAATGTAACTCTGTCTGTTTCTTTGTTTATTACATTTTCATAGCTATACGTTGAAGAATTTCGATATTAATTATTTATTTTTTAAAAAGGAAATGTAAATATGAGCACTAACAGCCAGATCAAATATCAAATCTGTCAGTAGATTTGTCTACTAGAGACAGGACTTTGACATAAGGTCCATACAAGTAATGTCAAAATTCTATCTCTGGTAATCAAATATATCGACGGATTTGTTATTGGGAACTGTCCATAAGTACGTAGCCTTGATCCACAGTTTTAATAGTCTATCCGCTTTGAGAATTTTATGTGGCCTACGCAAATGTTCAATGTGTCAACTTTGACCATTGACACAGTTCTTGGCTTATTAAGGATTTTTAAGTAAAGGTTTTAGTTCTCCGTTGTGAATGTTGTACAGTCAGCGCCAAAAGTCGCTGAACACGATGCAATCTTCAAAACGTTTTTACATCATTACTAACCAAAAAATTCTGACCTGAGAAGTTAGTACCAGTTTTCTTATATATAAGAAACTGACTGTACTTGTATAGTTACTGTCGCGATTACTACTGCCATGAATCTAAAAATTATTATAAAGATATACAAACTCCGAAAAATCACTTGAAATATGAATTTGGCGGGCTCAGGTGAACGATATGCCTTAATCACACACCGGTTACATTAGCCGACTTCTGGTTATGTACGGTTGTCATGTGATTTCACATTTTTTAATAACAAAGTAAAAGTTATGAACTTTTTTATACCAAGATTAACTACAAACTGTATACAGTCAACAGCACATCGTTACCACAAACTGTCAAATTTCCCCAACGGATTATAAACTCTATTATTTGGAGGTTAAATTGAAATTTTACCCCGTGTGGGGTCGGTTAGAATACTGTTTCTTACTGCCTTTCAGATAAGCATCCCGTAAGAGGCGTGAAAATATCTGACTTGCTCGGTAGTAGGACCTCTTGGGCTCTGACTGGCTGGCAATCACTCTTACGTCGGAGTCTGTCGTAAAGCACCTTGGTGTGTGTTTCGAGTTTATCACGTAAGAGCCAGTTCCCCCTCGGTTGCTACGGCTCTGACAGTCTGCAGTGCGTAAGGGCTCTTAAGGGTCGGCAACTCCTCTGGTGTTGCAGGTGTCTATGGGCGATGATGACTACTTACCAACAAGTAGCTCGTCAGCTCGTTTGCCGACTTAAGAAATTTGACAGATTTGAGTACCATGATGTGCTGTTGAATGTACATAACATAACATACCATCATGCCTGTATTCCCCTAAGGATTAGGCAGAGGTGTATTAGTAGACCCGCAGTTCGCCGGTATGTTTAGTTCCCATGTAATAGGGGGCGAACTGGGCACATCAATCCCGAACTCCTAGCTGTTAACTTACTGAGATACTATTTTTTATATACCACTAAGGTGACAAACAAGCATACGGCCTGCCTGATGGTAAGCGGTTACCGTAGTCTATGGACGCTTGCAACACCAGGGTATAACTCGTGCGTTGCCGACCCTGTAGGTAAATTAAGGAGGAATAGTTGTGCTGGCAGCATAGGAGACATGTTGCCATGCCTGACAACGGCGGTAACAAAACACCACCGGTCCCCCACACTGCCAACACAACGCTTCCTCGCAGAGCTCTGGCGACCTGGCTCACCGTTCGGAACACAACATAGCACGGTGCTATGTTATTTGGCTACGATTTTCTGCAAGGTCGGCCAGTCGGGCAACTCCAATTTTGAGTGGAATTATTCGATTCCACTATGCCTGTCTTAAAATTTCATAGAAAACCTAATAACACATAGCTCGACCATAGGTACTCTCACTAACTCCCACTTTTTCCATGGGTGTTAACTCACACATATATTTTTTTTATGGGATATGGGGACAAACGAGCACACGGATCGCCTGATGGTAAGCGATTACCGCCGCCCATGGACACCCGCAACACCAGAGGAGTCACAAATGCGTTGCCCGCCTTTTAAAAGGGAATTGGGCCTCCGGTTCTCCACTCACTCGGCGAAAAACAACGTAAGCGTTGCTTGATGCCGGTTTTCTGTGAGGCCGTGGTATCACTCCGGTCGAGCCGGCCCATTCGTGCCGAAGCATGGCTCTCCCACGTTAAAATTTACAAACACAAAGTCGGTCTCGGAACAAACTACTCTTACAAATATTTGTCACATGTGACATGGGAATCGAACCACGACGTCAATCCGGTTGACAAGTCATTCAACCACAAAATGTATGTCATTACATACATGCAAGAAAATTAAAAACAGAAGGTCAATTTCTGATACAGGTGACTTTGAAATAACTCCAAGCTGGAATCTTGTGCGTTCTGAATTGCCCACAAAACCGTAATACCAAAATAAATCATAATCCAAACAATATTTTATCAAATTGTGTTATTATTCGGATACTGTTAATCTAGGATCCTACCGTAGCATTTCGTCTGCTACTCGTACTACATCACTGGAAATAAACGACCCGACAATAGTTCCAAACTTGGCAAAGTTATCAAAAATTTTATTCGCTTGCATTTATTTCCAGTGAAGTACCACTACTAAGAACTTAGATTAACATTATCTGAATCCGAATAATAACACAATTTGATTGAATTTTGTTAGAATTTAAGATTTATTTTGGTATTACGTTTCTATGGGAAAGTCGGTCCACCGGATTCTTAATAAGTTTTTCTACTAAATGAAATCAACTTTTTATAACATTAACAAAACAACAATACTAATAAAACAACAATAATAACTTAAATTATTAACAAACAACAATAATATTAACACCAACCGTTGTAATACCTAAACGATGACGTCGTCAGGATAAGTAAAAAAAAATATACTTGCCACTCAAAATTTTGAAATAATTAAGTTTTAACAAAAAGGAAAACCCTCAAAAACCTAAACACTTTTTTTTTTGTGGCAGAAAATAAGACGTGTTTCACCACTGTCATCTGGTACGTTACCAGATGACAGTGATGTGGAGGAGCACTTTGAACCCTAGGCACGACAATTTTTGTTTATCTTTACGTTATATTTTTATAGTTATTATTTTGGTAAAATAATTCTGTAAACATTAAATTTAAGAATAGAAAATAAGTAGATTATGTAGTGTGGATTTTCTGCAATTTCCTGCACTTTACATGTAGGTATTGGATACATGGTTTCGAATTCAATCAAATGCATTGAGGTATTTGGTTCAAGCGTGAAGATACGCCGGCGATTTCAAATCAGATATGAGTGAAATATTAATGAAACGATTGGAAAAAAAGAAAACACATTTTTTGTCAGCAAATAATTCACCTAAGACTTTTTACGTCGAGAAATATAATAAAAACAAGAAAAATATTTTATATTTTTACATAAAAAATGGGTTATAACATAACATACCACCAGGCCTGTATTCCCCGAAGGGATGGGCATAGGTGTACCAATGTACACCAACTTTTTGCCGGTATTCTTAGATCAACTGAGATACAAATTCCAAACTCCAAGCTGCTACTGAGAATTTCATAGAAAAACCCAATAACACTTTGCTCGACCACGGAATCGACCCGGGTTAGATTCCCAGATCAAGAAAATCCAGTTAATTATTTTTTTCTGATTAATCTCGGATGTTAATGGATAATAAACCTACTAAACTACTAATCTGACATGAAGCGATGTTGATCCACGGACGTCTGTTTGTCTGTCAGTCGCTTTCTCGGTAAATAATCGACTCATCTTATATTTAGGGCTGTCGCAAAAATTAATAACGAATGCCAAAATTTTTTGCCGAATATTAGAAATAACTACATCACTTGCCTAGTGGTACTAAGCACGTCTGCTAATCTAGAGGTCGTGGGTTCGAGCAGTGTTATTGAGTATTCTATGAAATTCTCAGTAGCAGCTCGGAGTTTGCATTTATGCCCGGTAAATGACAACAGATGGGATTTAAACATATCGGCGAAATATAGATGTACAGTAAACGCTCAAAAGTCCATAAGCACGCTAAGAATTACATTGCTATGAGCAGTACGAGCGAGCTCGATACAGCCAGTGCGTCTCACTTGTTAACGACGATGAATAGAAGGTCGTAAGACAAACTAAACGTCAAGCTATTGCGTTGTGAGATTGCCTATGGACTTTTGGTCGCCACTGTACATTACAGCTATGCCTAACCCTTTGGGGAATACAGCTGCTACTGAGAATTTTATTGAAAAACTCAATTGCTCGTCCTCGGAATCGAACTCAGGACTACTAGCGTAGCAGTCGCGCTCAGAACCACTAGGCTAATGAAGCAGTTTCAAAATCATAACATACTTAATAGAAAAGAAATATAACATACCATCACGCCTGTATTCGCCAAAGGGTTGGCAGAGGCGTACTTAATGTACACCCACAGTTCGCCGGTATGTTTAGGTCCCATGTTATAGGGGGCGAGCCTAGCCATTCACCGGGCACAAATCCAGACTTCGAGCTGCTACTGAGAATTTCATAGAAAAACCGAATAACACTTTGCTCGACCTGGGGATCGAACCCAGGCCCTCTAGTGTAGTAGTCGCGCTTTAGACCACTAGACTAATGAGGCAGTCGTAGAAAAGAAATCTATTCTTTACAATGACAATTGGCAACCCTACGTAAGTAATGAATACTTTGCTTAAGAGCGGGTAGGAAATGCCACGATTAAGGTCATTGGCATCTGTTTGGGTCATAGTGAAAGTGTCCCGCCTACCTGCGGCGAAGGACGGGTTAGCGCACCTAGGTACTCGGGTAACTAGGAAATCCAATACCGAATTACTGGTTTCTGATACTTACAACAGATTTAAGATCTGGCGGCTTTGAGATTTTTATCTCGCTTACGCAAATGTTCCACTGATCTGGTATCGTCGTGCGACGGGTTGTTTAGCTCCCTAGATTATGGTCGAGCTATCCAATGACTGATGCATGCGGGCCGTCAAATGGGACTGATCTACTTAAAGCTGCAATGGCTCTTTCTTCTAAAGACCATATCAGACATTATCTTACATTGGAACTCACATATTTGCTACTAAATATTATCTCTGGACTTAAAAAGACACCATCCTGAGTTCTGAGTTTATTTCGGTATCATCACCTCTGAGTTTATTTCGGTGTTTCTTCTCAGAGGTCGTCAGTTAGGAAATGCCGGTGTCATCTAGTTTAAAAAAAAATGACTTGTAAAAGTGTCCTTATAAGATCTATTTACAGAAATAAATATCATTTATATCATTTAGGCGAGTATTAGGCATTTTTTTTTGTTTTAAAATAACAAGCGTAGGGTAAGTGGCAACCGCAGCCTATAGACGCCAGCAACACCAGTGGTATCACTCGCGCGTTGTCATCTTGACACCTCAGTTGTTAAGTCTCATTTGCACAGTAATCTGTCTGGCTATATTACTCTACATACCGGAACACAATAATGTTACACATCCATACCTTTAATCAGAGTTGCTTTCTTGTCTCCCAAAGTCCGTCATCCGAACTACATAGTTCCCAAAATAACAACTTGTATTTTTTCTGTTTTACTACAATGAATTAATAGTAGGATGGATAGTATGGCCTGGACTTTTGGAGACAAAAGGTAATCTAAATCTTTCTCCAAGGTCCAATCTATCTCTAAACTAAAATTCATTAAATTTGGTTCAACGTTTTAGATGCGAAAACGTCACAAATAATTTATTGTGCCAATCCGTACTACGAGTATCTGCAATAATTTCGTACTTCCCAATCCCGTGGAGTATTTCACAATTTCTTTCTTCAAATATTTTAATCGATTATGGGAATAATTATCGATTATCGAATATAGGTTGGGAATATTTTAATACAAAAACTTTCATCCCGATTTGATTAGATTTCTTTCCTTGTTAGGCTAACGTGACACTGGACAGCGATTTGTTGTCTCATGCTTGCTTCGAAACGGACCGCCTCACACATCAACAGATATCTCGCTTTCTACAGTTGAATCTTATAAATTAATTTACACAATATAATTTTCTCGTCTTGTAAAAGACGCCCATTCCACTGACACTCATTGTTACAAGCTATAATTTACAGAATACCGTGCAGTCGGTGGCGACATCCGTGTGGGTCATAGTGAAAGTGACCCCACAAACCCGCCCGGCTATGTAGGGTTAACTTATAGCTTGGGTGTCGTTGTACCTGTAAAGATGTTGAATCATGGCACAAATAACTACCGCTTAGGATTTAAGTAACTGGCTCTTTGCACTAAGTCGGACTGCCTCGCTAGAGGTCCTGAGTTCGATTGGGTTGAGCAGTGTTATTGGATTTTTCTATGAATTTCTCAGTAGCAGCTCGGAGTTTGGAATTTGTGTCTGAATAATGGCAATAGGCTCGCCCTCTATTGTGATGATATGTTATGTTCGCAGTAGAGTTTAAATTTAAATGTTATTTATTTCGGCTGGGAATCGAATTCCGTGGCGTACTTAGTTCTTAATCACCAATTGAATTTTCATTCTTTATCGCTCATATTAATAGCCTGTCCCACATACATAACCTAACGATTCCAACCTACTGGGGTAAATAAGCGTATAGATAATTATCACAAACCTTTTGATCTCTCTTAGGCCCCGAAGGCAGCATTAACTTAATTTCTCCGTTGTAGAGATTGTGATAAGGTCGATTTAGATAAACCATCTTACCGTGTAGTAGGCATGGAAATGATTGCTAGTTTTAATTCATATTCATTTGATGAAGATATGATTATTTTTCACAGCGATTTTCACAGCCTGCTACTTTTCGTACGCAATGAATTTTCATTCAAAATCATTTATCGCCATACTTGCTATTTAGCTTCTTACGAGTACAATGTACCTAATCGTGAACAAAATGCGATTTCATTGTAAAGGCCCTCGGTCTGAGCTTGTCATGCTCACTGCTCAAATGTCCTGCTGATGGTGGCGTTGTGGGTCGGGTCGTTTTATTCCCTACAATACGGTTGAGTCGAACCACGCCGATACACACGTCATGCTCGTGAACGGGTGCCGTCTGTCGGGACTGGTCAGCTCTTACTTGCTGTGGCAATCCCTTTCTTTCTAAATATAACACCTATCTATACTTACAATAAATCTGTAGAGAGGTCAATTCTGTACATGAAATATATTTCCAAAATAACTATCAGCGGGTGATTAGTGATCGATACTGACGCCAAAAATGCAATCAGTAAAAGTTTTGTCTGTCTGTCTGTCTGTCTGTATGTTCGTTATAGAAACAAAAACCACTCGACGGATTTCAACGAAACTTGGTACAATTGTTCTTCATACTCCTGGGCAGGTTATAGTATACTTTTCATCACGCTACGATCAATAGGAGCGGAGCACAATTAAAAAATGTTGCAAAAACGGGAAAATTATTTGATTATTTTGTTCTGGGAAGACGACCCATTCGTTGATAAAGCGGGCGTAGCCGCTGGCGGAAGCTAGTACTGAATAAATCTTACACATCAAACTGCATAATTCTCAAACGATTAGTATCTATGGAGTTTCTTGCCGGCTCTTCTCTATAAGACCCACTTTTTGGAACCGTGCAACTAGTTTGACTTTTCAAAAGTACCTTTTTAATGGTTTAATTGAAATAATTTGCACAGGCTCTGTGAAAAAAATCGCAGGTGTGACGTATGAATGATTTCATGTGATTTTTCACATGCTATCTGCGAAATATTCCATGCCTAAAATCTACACCTTTGACGGGACGCGGTTTGGTGGCAGGACGATTTATATAGCTACACGCTTGGTATGGTTAGCTAACCACTGCCTTCGATTTATATAGCTTCGATTCATGGATCTCAAAAATATATGCGTAAGTTTCCATTCAAGGCATAAATATAATATTTTGTGAGTTCCGCGTCACGGAAATTTGTTTTACATCTGGGTGTACTTTCAGACCGCACCGTGAGTTTGTGGAGCTCTTGGCTAATACTACTTACTTTATAACAACGGATACAAAGTAGACCGTGTACTTTGTATCCGTTTGTAAAGCACCTCGGGACACAGATCCCTGGTGCAGGAGGTTGTAAAAAAAACAATTGTATGACCAGCAGTTTCGGGTCGAATATTTGAGTATGTGGAAATTTGTAAACGATCCCACGATTTAAACTCTTGCAGATTGATTGATGAGCGTACCTAATTACTTAAATCGTAAGCTGTAATCGATTCCACGATTTAAACTCTTGATCGATCAGCGTACCTACTTAATTATTACTTAAATCCTAAGCGTTATTTACTTGTACCATGATTCAACATCTTTGGCCATACTTCGGTACAACGACATAACATAAACATAAATATATCATCTCGCCTGTATTCCCCGATGGGTTAGGCAGTGCTGTACTTATGTACCTACATCCACATTCCACATGTATGCTTAGGTATTATAGCAATGTTTAATGATAAAAATGTTTTGTTCACAGATAATATATTACGAGCATGCTCAACATCAGCATCATTATGACCATGAGGAAGAGGAGCACGGCTGGGGACCATGGTCGAGGAGCATACTGCCCGATGATGGATTAGAGGTAAATAATATATAATTAAACCTTAGCCACCTGCTGGTGTCCTTTGACGAAACCACTACCTAGTTTAAAATAACCTAACTTACCTACTTAATTACCGGTCCAGAGCTAGAACCTACAGAACGCTGAAAATTATGGAGTCGTTGGGAACATGGGGCCTTTGAAAAATATGGGGTTCTTGAAAAAATGGGATCATTGGAAAGTATGGGGTTGTTGAAAACAATGGGCCACTGGAAAGTAGGTTGTTGGAAAAAGGGGTCATTAGAAAACATGGGGTTGTCAGAAACAAGGGATCATTGAAAGGGATGGAGCTGTTAAAAACATGGGGTTATTGGAAAGTACGAGGTTGTTGGAAACAAGGGGTCTTTGAAAAATACGGGGTCCTTGAAACCATGGGATCATTGGAAAGTATGAGGTTGTTGGAAACAAGAGGTCATTAGAAAACATGGGTTAAACGGGCAAACTGAGGGTTGTTTAAAACATTGGGTCATTGCAAAGTACGAGTAAGAAGACATTGAAAAAATGGGATGATTGAAAAATGTATGAAGCTATGGGATAATTGAAGGATTTTTATAGCTTTTCCGGGAAAAATGAAAGTTTTCCCCTATTAAGCACTTTTGGCGAGGATCATTTTCAGTAATTAGGTTTTTACTCGAAACCCCATAAACAAACAAAGTGACTCCAAGAAACATAAAACAAGTTACACACTACCGGTTTTTCCACAGGAAACCGACGCAGAAGCCAGTGAAGTGTCGCCCTACAAAGCGCAAGAGAGAAACCCGCTCGTGTACAGCCGCCCTTATCTGACGAGAGTGTAGGATATAGCTCCGTCTCTTTCACTCCAGTCATAGTTAAAATAATGTCTTGCAGTTGACATTTTTTGTAATTTTGTAAATCTTTATTGCTTTGTAGGCAAATTTAATAGAATTAGGTACACGATTTCGTGCGTGTATTTTCAAGACATAAGTATTTAGGTAGGTACCCTATACCTAAATAAAGGAATAAACCTTGCATACGACGGTAAGGGAAAGGAATACACTCACGCCTTTTCCCCATAGAGGTAAGCAGAAAATACAGAACGCCACTTGGTACAATTCTTGCATGTCTCTTTTGCTTCGTCCACATTCATACATCTTGTTATACACACGCGCCGATTGCGAGTACTACGCACCTGACCTTTTTGAAGGACGTCACCGATAAGGTCGGAGTATGTCTTTCTAGGGCGTCCCCTCCTAGCGACATCACTGATATTAAAGAAAAGGGAATAGTAAAATAAGAGATTTCATCAAGTAAATTCACCCTGGTATCATCATCATCAACCTATATCAGTCCACTGCTGGACTTAGGCATTCCCCAAAGTACGCCATTCCTCCCTGTCCTCGGCTTGTCGCATCCAGCTTTCGCCAGCAACCTTTCGCAAATCATCACTCCATCTTGCCGGACGGCGTCCTACACTACGTTTACCGAGTCGCGGTCTCCACTGGAGAACACGTCTTCCTTATATTATTAACAAAGGAAATTAATTCCATTGTAGCATTTTTCCCGCGATACATTGAGATTAAACTGTATATTAAGTGCTTAGAAAGTAACTGCCAGTTTTTATAGCGTTCTCTCAATGTGTGTCATAAAAACTAAAGTATGCGTTTTCTGACGATAAATCCTCACGTAGTAGAAATTATAATGGGATATGTCATGAAAAGTAAATTAAAAATACTTTCTCATTGCATTGACTGCTGAGCGTAAAGGTTTGATTCCTAAGTCCCGAGAAATATTAAGTATTGTTTGTTGGAAAATGATTGTCCTAACCTGGTTTCTGCTCAGCTCGTCGTAAAGTTCAATGCTCGCACGGGGAAATAATTCGTGGTTTGAAAATAATACGGTGATAAACAGGCATAGGTACGGCCCGCCTGATGGTAACCGGCTACCGCAGCCTATAGATGTCAGCAACACCAGTGGTAACACTCGCTGGTTGTCATCTTGACACCTTTTTTTTTAAATCCCGTCATGGGATAAGGCGCCACACTTTTTGTGTATTTGCCAGTGTCAAGTATATGGAGTAAACAAGTAATTTATTAAATCTCGTAATGGGATTATAATATTTGGCGCCACACTTTCTGTGTTGGCCAGTGTCAAGTATACAGAACAATCCCCAGTAAAACAGTGGAAACTACACTAAGGCTTCGATGGAGTTTAGGATTGAACACAAAAGTCACGATTTTCAATTTTATATCATTTGCCTAAACTCGCACACGTTCACGAACACATAATGATTAACTATCCACTATAATTACACAATAAACTTCGGAGAAACACAAGTTTTGGAAAATAATATAAAACCGACAAAGTGCACTTTACATTTTCCCGCCTAAACTTGACAGCTCAGTAGTTAAGTCTCATTTGCCCTGTTTTGTCACTGGCTACATTACCCTTCAAACCAGAATATAATAACGTTAGCACAATGCGGTGGCATCAACCCAGACGTCTATCAGCAGCAAACTACTATCAAATATTACCTCAATAAATGGTATTGTTTTGTTTATTAAAAAAATACGAATTATGTCAATGTTGCAAGCTAGAATATATTTATACCTAAGAATTAAGTATAGTTTTAAATAAGGCATTATTAATTAAGTTGTGGCCATAGTGTGTCTGTTATTTATTGTATGCTTGTGTGTATATGCCTTTATTTATTACAATTTAATATAATTTTAAATAAATATTTTGTTTTCTTTTCTTCTATTAGTTAAAAGTGTTCAAAATATAATTCCAAGTCTCAATGACAAATGATAGTGTAAGTTCTAACGTGTACAATCTAATAATTGACAACATTTCAAAATTATTGAGTCACCAAAACAAAAATAATATTTCTCCGTTTTCCTATCCTGAGTTCCAAAACATTTTTATTCATTAAGTTATTTTAGTATAGGAGAAATGCAATCGTGTGCAGGATGCGAACGTGCGGCTTCTGCACCGATCGATTCCCACAGGGAGCAATTATTTGTATGATCTACAGGTAGTAATTGCTCCGGGTCTGGGCGTTTATGTATGTGAGAATTTGTGTTTGTAAACGCACGTGTTTGAAAATCCCAGTGCGGGGCAACGTTTAAAAAAAATAGTATAGAACTACCGAATAATTGTGGATTGTTGACATTGACATTAGATTGGAATTATATTTTTAACTAGTCTCATTACATTAATCTCCCGAGTTCGATTTCTAGATCTAGCAGTGTTATTGGGTCTTACTATGAAATTCTCAGCTCGGAGTTTAGATTTGTCCCTGGTTAATGGCAGCTTGCAATAGGCTCGCCCCCTATTACGTAAGACTTAAACATACCGGCAAAGTCTGGTGTATATTAGTAGATCTCTGCCTAATCCTAGTACTTCCCTCTCGAGCAAAATATTATTGTTTTTTTTTAATAGCAGTTCGATATTTGAGCCCAGTTAATTACAATAGTAGGGTGTACGTTAGTACTGACACTTCTACGTAACCCTCCGGACAAATAAGAAATAGGTATCAATAAAAAAGTCACATTTATAAAAACCAAAAATATATTTTCTCATTAATACGTACTTAAACAAACAATCATTACATACAGGCAATAAAAAAAAACCGGCGACCAACGTACCTACAGCAACCTAGCCACGAACACTCACGAACTCTCCCGAAGATTCCCGAAACTCTCTCGAACTACCGAGGCGAGTATTTCGGGTTATCAGGCGCATACGTAAAGCTCCTCAATTCATAAGACACGCCATTTGGATTATCGTAACCGATTTCCTTTTTGAAATCGTCGTATTCCGAACTTCCGCCGAACACGCGGTTCGGCTTGCGGTCGGAAGTGTTCGGATCGCGTTCGGCAGTCTTCGGGTCGGTTGGCGAGCTGTGATTGGCCGGCAGCGGTCGGTATAAGGCGGAATGGGCGGTCGCCGTGTCGAGATCGGCTTTCCTAGATACGATTATACGTATGTCAGTGTGTAGGTACAGTTTACCGGATTTTGATGTCATAAATCTGAAAAGAAAGAAAATTAACTTGAGTTTTTAGGTTTGACTCAAATATCATCCAAATTCTGCATTCATTAGTCTAGTGACCAGTGGGTTCAATTCCCCAAGCAGCTTAATCAGTACCAGACGATTTTTGCCTAGTTAATGGTAATAAAGTTTTCTCTTATTACATGGCCTTAATATAACAGTTCTTCATTTCGGAGTAAAACAAAAAAACGTGTAATGACGTCATTTATACAGCGGATAATGAGAAAATTTAAATTTTGTCGAAAGAATAGTGAGTCAACAACGAAATAGGTAAGGTTATTAATCAATAAGAATTTTTTTAGTTGAATCTTATTTTTAAAAAAAAAGCTTACTAGCATTTTATTCTAAACTTATTAGTATTCTAGTTAACCCCTCGTGCTAAACTAAATGTGTGTGTTACGGGTGGGCTCACGTCGGTAGTGCAAAGGGTGGATTTCGAACCGGCAATCACATTATCGCAAGTCCCGGACTTGTCAAGGCTGCCGCCGCTTTGAAAATGAAAGGTATTTACCTGAGATGTATCAAATATCGCAGCCACTTGTGTGCGTGGTCGCGGGCGGGCGGCGCGGGCGGCGCGGGCGAGTGCGGCGCTGCGGCGGGCGGCGCGTGCGGCACGGGCATGTACAGCGTGCGCTGGCGCAGGAACGTGCGCGCCGCCGCCGGCATGCGCCGCAGGTCGTACAGCACCACGAACATCTTCACCAGCGTGCCGTGCGGGTTGAACAGCGACAGCTGCACCGTGCCCGACCGGGCCACGCGGTACCCGTTTGGACCCAGGTTTATATGGCCCTGCACAATATAACATATTTTTTTAAAATTCTTGTTAGCAGTTCAAACGACATAATGAAGGCTACTGCGTGTGAATTCGCCGCTAGAGGCGCTAGTGTAGTGTGAGGTCTCCGAAATGACAAATTACATTGTCTGTGGGTGAGCTACGCGGGCTTATTACTAATTACTAAGTAAAATAATTTAGTGAACATTTTGCAATATCTGACATTAATATGAGTACGGGTCAATGAATGTTAGTGTTTTATTGTAACATTTATATCTTTCGGAATTTTGTATCCTCGTTTTTTTTCTTATCCGTGATAGGCTTACGCTTGACCGCCAGTTTGCCTGATGTTAAGCGATACTGCGATCTACGATGGAGCGCGCTTGCCTAGAAGATACCGATGCACTCGTGATTTAAAGACAGTCAGATTATATCTATCAGCGAAGACCCACTCGGGAAGTGCATTCCATATTTAAGAGGTACGCATTATAAAAGTGGACTTAAAGCGTTTCATTCGGGTTTTTGGAATGTGCACCGTGAATCGATGACGCTTTTTCGTGCTTCTGGTCGTCCGATAGTGGAGAGGGCTAGGGGGAATAAGATCGCGGAGATCTGATGCACACTCTCCGAAATGTATCCGATAAAAAACCGATAAGCTAGCAACTTTGCGGCGATGTTCAATGTTTTTCCGAACAAATCGGCGCTACATATCTCTGCGGCATGCTAGATCTTTTTAACGTTCGATTTAAAGGTACGTAAATATGATTTAATGTATTAATTTGCTTTCACGCGCGGAATAACAAATCTTAAAAACTATACTTCAGGACCTTTCTCGCCTGTGGCGACATCTGGTGAGCTTAAAAACGGTAGCCCTAATTCTGTCGTCATATGCCAGTTTTGACGATTATGTCAAAATAAATGTCCATGTCGGATCTAGCCGTTCCCGACGGCCCGGTAAATGAAATCACAAATACATGGTAACATACCATCACGCCTGTATTCCTCGAAGGTTTAGGTAGATATATACTAATATACACCCGGAAGTTGCTGGCAGTCGTTGGATGCAGACGGCATACAACCAGGTCATGCTGATGCGTTGCCGAGACTTAAGAGCCCCTACGAACTTCAGACTGCCAAAGCCGCAGCAACCGAGGGGGGAACTGGCTCTTATGCGCAAAAGTCGAAACACACACTAAGATGCTTTATATTTTACGATATACTCCGACGTAAGCGTGGTCGCTAGTCAGACCACAAGAGGTCCTACCACTGAGCAAATCAGATATTTTCTCAGCTCTTACGATATGCCTATCTGAATGGCTATAGGAAACTGTATTCTCACACGTCCCCACACGAGGTGTATCCTAACCCGTCTGTCTGCACACGGGGTGTATCCTACCCCGTCCGCACACGGGGCATATCCTAACACGTCCGCACACGGAGCGTATCCTAACCCGTCCGCACACAGGGTGTATCCTAACCCGTCCGTCCGCACACGGGGCGTATCCTAACCATCTCCACACTTGGCTGATGATATGTGACTCACCATGTAAGGCGCATTAGTGCCTCCCGGGGCATAGAAGAACACGGTGACCGGCAGACGCTTGTGTGGCGGACAGAACGACCCGTACGCGCCCAACTCCGCCGTAAATCCGGCCACCGTGGCCACTGGCTCCAGACGACCCTTCAGCGCTGATTCTTCAAAACTACCTGTGGACATCAATCATAATATTAAGAGTCCGGCGGACCGAATTTCTCTTACAAGCGTAATTCCGAAATAAATCGTAATTCAAACACAATTTAATCAAATTCTGTTATTATTCGGATTCCGATACCGTTAATCTAGGTTCCTACGTTACCATTTCATCCAAAATACTTCACTTTAAATAAATGTAAGCGAATGCAATTTTTGATAACTTTACCAAGTTTGGAACGATTCATCGGGATTTTATTTCCAGTGAAGTAGTAGTAGACGAAATAGTATCGTAGAAACCTAGATTAACGGTCTCCAAATCCGAATAATACCAGAATATTGCCTGGATTACGATCTATTTCGGTATTACGTTTTTGTGGGTAATTCAAGCTCCACGTGACCCTTAAATTCTTAATTTTGGTTTAATTCTCAGATACTTTTATTCATGTTAAAACATACTGTCTCGCTTGTATTTAGTCAGAGGTGTACTATTGTACACCCACAGTTCGCGGTTTTAGGACCCATGTCATAGGGGGGCGAGCCAAACTCCGTGTCATAAAATCAGGCAACAGCAAATAAAAGGGAAAATTATGTGCTGAACTCTTATTAAACCATTTTCTCCTAGTACATCAAGCTCCAATTGAGTGATTTATAAGAAATATCTTCCTAATTTTCAATAGTTTCTTCTACTCTTGGGGTCGTCCGTCCATTAATGACGTCATGTTTTATTGGCTACTTTTTGACCCCGCCTCCCCGTGGTTGATATATGGTTAGATTTTAAGACTGCCTTTCCCCTACCTAAAATCTCGTGTATTTTATTTTGTACAAAGTATCTTATATTCTTTGTTGGTTTAGAAATCACGCGTTCAACGAAAAAATAAATATACGTGATACTGCATTACAGTCCCCCCTCCCCTTTGTAATAAATCGTGGTTTTCAACGATCCCCTTGTAAAATTATGACTTCCTGGTAGATAAAGTTTTAATAGTTCTCTCGTCACGTTTGTCATGATTTCCTGGTACCTAAAGTCTGTTGTATGTGTCCTATCTCAGGCTGGATTTCCACTACAAGAAGATTAACAAGATTTGTGTAGTTGTTGTATGATAAAAAAATATATAATTCTTAGCACCATACATAATCTAACTATTATACTTTCCCACTGCTGGGCACGGGTCTCCTCCCAGAATGAAAGGGATTAGGCTATAGTCCACCACGCTGGCCTAGTGCGAGTTTGCAGACGTCACACGCCATCGAGAAAATCTCTCAGACATGCAGGTTTCCTCACGATGTTTTCCTTCACCGTTTAAACGCGTGATAATTACGCACATGACCTCGAAAAGTCAGAGGTGCGTGCCTTGGGTTCGAACTCGAGACCTTTGTCTTGGCAGTCAAACGGTCATACCACTAGGCTATCACTGCTTCCATCATCACCACTATTTCTAAGTACCATAGGAAACTTTATTTGAGTTTCGTCCTACCTTTGGTCGAAGATAGCTAACTAACCTAGTAGTCCAGTACTGGGGCGCATCCGCAGCTTGGGGGCGGGGCGCGCGGGGGCCGGCGGGGGCGGACTGCGGGGGCGCGGGGGCGGCGTCGCGGGCGACGCGGGCGATGCGGGCGACGCCGCCGACTCGCCCGAGATCGGGTGGAACAGGGCACTATAATAAAAATATATGATTGCATACATAATTTTTTTAGATCTAACTGTAGTTCCATAAAACTGTGGACTTAAGAATTGTATCCAACCTGGATAAAAAGTGGCCTATGTGCTCTGCTATCTATCTCAGTACCAAACATCCAGATCCGTTCAGCCGTTCTGACGTGATTGACATCTTCACAAACCTTTCACGTTTATTGACCAAATTAATTAAAAATAATGATTACGTAAACTAACCTCTTAATACCGGATATCCCGTTAATGGAATCGTCGAAGTCGAAGCAGTTATTTCCTCGGCGGAGTGGTGCGGGGCTGGACGTCAGCGGCAGGCCGGTGTTGGCGTGGAACACCATGCAGGCCGCCGAGTCGAAGCGCCACCGGAACCGCTCCATCTCGCGGGGGGACGGCACCTGGCCCTCCTGCCCTTTCTTCGGGTCAGGGAACGTGAAGCCTGCAATTTTAAATTACTTTAAGTACAATGGTCTAGGACCAATTACTACAAACAGGCACGCACAAACACACCCTCACACACATTTACACAAAAACAAACACACACATTTACACAAAAACAAACGCGCGGGCGCGCGCTCGCTCACACACACACACACATACATAAACAAAAGAGCTGCTTTCTTGACAGTATCATTTTTATATAGCATAGTTTCTAGTTCTAATTTGCATTATGTTTTCTTTTCTTTGGTTTATTAGTCTCCATTATGTAAACGTAAAATAGGAGAAGTAGCGAGTTGGCCCCAACACAAGTATTTATTAATAACTTAATGGGGCTGCCTCATAATATACTATTGTAATGATTTTGGAACAATAAACAATTTATTTAATTTATTTAATTACTAATTCAGCCAATGCCAAAGGGGTACGAATTTCATGACTTTCCCCGTCCCTGTCACATTTCCTCCCATTTTACATCCACTTTCTTCCCCTGCCCTCTATGGATGGCCCCTTAATTAAAGAGACTTAAAGAACTTTCATTGACCTGTCTCACAGACTAACTGACATACCAACAAGATCTTCGAACAATCCACAAACAAATCGCTAGCGGAACCTATTTTTAGGAGGTTTTAGCTCTGGACTAGACACAGGCATTCATTTGGGAATTAGCTGTGGACCAAAATCAGGAATTATTGGGGGAGATCAATGTCTGTATCTGTCCCTGAGCCCTGAAGCCAGATACAGGCATTCATTTCGGGAGGGAGATTAGATTAACCGTGAACCAGAGACAAGAATTTGTGGAGGGGCGAGAGGTATGTTGCCCCTCACACCAAAGGGAGGATCCGACCTGGCGGGTGTTTTGCCTGGCGGGCCACGGCCCGACGGTTGATGTCGGGCGTTTGTATATATGCAAGTTTGCGTTGTAAACTTCACTTGCGCGATTCAGGATTTGTTCGTCTGCTTTCAATGTGGCGTGGTAGATGCCGCCACAAATTTTATGGTTCTAGGTAGATCAGGTAAACAACGGTAACAATAAATAACAACTTTATTTTGGACTAGCTTTTGCCAGCGACTTCGTCCGCGTAGAATAGTTACTTTGTTCCCTAGTTCTTCGCCCGCGGTTTCACCTGTGTTGCCCCGTTCCTAAGGGTTGTAGCATGATGTTTTATAGCTTGAAACCTTTCTCATGAATCACTAATTTTCCCAACATTTCCCTTCACTGCTCTGCTCCTATTGATCGTAGCGTGATGAAAAGTATACTATAACCTGCCCAGGAGTATGAAGAACAATTGTACCAAGTTTCGTTGAAATCCGTCGAGTGGTTTTCGTTTCTATAACGAACATACAGACAGACAGACAGACAGACAGACAGACAGACAGACAGACAGAGACAAAAATTTTACTGATTGCATTTTTGGCGTCAGTATCGATCACTAATCACCCGCTGATAGTTATTTTGGAAATATATTTCATGTACAGAATTGACCTCTCTACAGATTTATTATAAGTATAGATTAGCTATTTCGGATTTCAATCTCCTAAAACCCCTGTCTACCGCCCGTTATGAGTTGTACCCCGCGGTTTGACACGTTTTACCCTATTATAATATGTGTTGATCACACAAATCATCTTGGGAATTAAACCCACAATCGAATCATAGTTACCGAATTTTATATATCGATATTTTTATTATTTCCTATTTATTTTATGCTCGCGTCACGGTACTGTATTTGAAGGCTTCAAAACATACCTTTAAATAAAGAATTAAAATGCTTGAACAGTGAAAGCAAACATCGTCAGGAAACCTGCATACCTGAGAGATTTTCTCAACAGCCTATGAAGTCTGCCAACTATCATTAGGGCAAGCGTGGTGAACTTTATATAACCTACATATAGCTTATATATTGTAGCGACATCTACCGTGCTACATAGAAACTAGACAGACAAGTCCTGAATCGCGCAAGTGAAGTGTGCAACGCAACATGGATATATGCAACCGCCCGACATGGCCCTGCCGTTAAATAATGCTAGACAAAACACCCTGTACGGAAGATCCTCCCTTTGGTGAGAGGGTCAACACTCCTCACTCCTCCACACCATAATAGACAGCTTATATATTATAGCCTAAATAACTTATTATTAAAGCCTAATCCTTCTTATTCTGAAACGAGACCCGTGCCCAGCAATGGAACAACATAACGGGTTATACATACCTTTATCATCTTTCGGAGAGTCCATTAAGTCAGAATTTTCGTTAACACATCGATCAAAAGTTCCATAATCACACTTCTCATACAGCACATAGTCCTCATCGCTAATAGAAAACGTCTTCTGTCGCTTACACTCTCTAGGTCTCGAGAACACCGTATCTTCTTTCTCCAGCTGCAACTCCTCTATATCCTTCTCCCTCTGCGCGAACCTATCACTCACAATCTTCTCGATTTTATCGACGATCGGGAAAAACCGTCGCAATTTCGGTCTCTTTATAATGTCACTATTACTAACACTATGATTATTATCACAAAAAGTATCACATTTATGCTTCTGCTTCCTTCTGACTCCTTCTTCGTTTTCAATTGATGCTAGATCGTAGTTTGCTTCGGACCTGACCATGCCACGGTCGCAGCACGCTTCGCATTTCATTTGGAGTTTGTTACCACACTGGCAAGACAGTTCCTCTGTCTGTGTGGCAACACTGTTGGTTTTTTTGAACTCAGCTGGTGGTTGGACGTCAGTATCTATAAAAGGCGATTTGGTTTCTATCCTTGTGGCCGGTAAAGTCAGATATGTTTGATTTCTGTAACACCCGATCGCTCTGAATCTATCGAATCTCGCTGCTTGTAAAATTGGTATGGAAGTGTGGGTTTCCTTTGATTTCGTCAATCCATCTCCTTCAGAAGAAGTGCTATCATGTAGTTTTTTTATCTTGAACTCTTTGCGAAGCCTCCTTTTGTATTTTGCTATCTCCTTCAGCCTCTTATCGTCGAGTTTCTTCGGTCTATCCTTTCCATCTGACTCATCATCACAATTGCACTTATGTTTTCCATTTTCACTGCACGGAGTCAGCATTCTATCGTCAACAACTTTATTGGTGCTATCAAACTTATTTGCTATAGTGAGATCATTAAGTTTTCCGACTAACTCTTCGTGTAAATTTGGCGGTATGTCCTTACTCGTTTTGCGTTTTTGGCAGGCGCATTTTATCTGAGGTATATCGTCCAGTCGGGGCAGACTTTCTAGTATGACGTTTAAATATAATTTGTTGCCGATGTCAGTGACTGGGAACTTGTGGGCGTTTGGAGGGCGAGCGAAGTCGGGTTGTTTGTAGCTGTCGTGGAATTCATGTATGGAGTAAACGATGTTAAGTTTGCGTTCGTCTGTGTCGTCGCAGTTCGCTTCTATCTTCTTGTAGTTGCATGTCTCGCGGCTGAGCTTGCGTCTGTAAATAGAGGAATCAATTTATCTATAAGAATCAGTCGTAACTTACTGACAGACGACGCAGAGCACAAACCGCCGGACGTAGGGATTTGAAATTTGAGGGAGGGATGTATTTGTCTTGATGGGTAGAGGTTGTACTAAGAAAGGATTTTTTTTAAATTCAACCTCTAATACAGAAGCACAAAAAACCGTCCTCGATTCAAGGTGGACATTCCAAAAACCCGAACGAAACGCTTTATTTTCACTTTTATCATGCGTACCGCTGAAATATTGAATGCACTCCCGAGTGGGTCTTCCCTGATAGATATAATCTGGGTGTCTTTAAATCACGAGTGAATCAGTTTCTTCTAGGCAAGCGCGCTCCATCGTAGATCGCAGTATCGCTTAACATCAGGTGAACTGGCGGTCAGGCGTAAGCCTATCACGAATAAAAAAAAGACGAAAATTTGATCACGTTGTATTGATATTATTGAATTCCCGACGTTTCGGATCCTTTACAGCATCTATGGTCATGTGGTAGACTGATGTTGTAAAGGATCCGAAACGTCGGGAACAAACGTCGAGGATAAAATCCGTAAATATTTGATTTTTTTTTTCAATGTCTAATATTCGCGAGTGTCAGAAACCAGAATGGGTGAAATATTAATATAAAGGCCTTTAGTTTTTGAACGGTTTGATCGACTTTGGCCATTTTTTTGTACTTATAGAATCAACTGTATAGATAGGTAGTTCTTAGCTACAGATTAACCCATTAGATAATGCTGTTATCGCCATCCTTGGGAATGCGAGTGAAACAGCTAGCTACTAGCTTATTATATCTCGGTTCGGTGGTGGCTACCGGCACCGTATCTTCGATTAATGATCAAAATTTAGAGTTCAAATATTTTTATTTCAAATAAGCATTTACAAGAGTTTATGAAACGTTATGATTCTAGTTGCAAGGTTCCAAAAAGTTGATCCTATGGAGAAGAATCCGGCAAGAAACTCTATAAATTGTCGATCGAGCGTAGGCCCCAGTTGGTTGCAGCCGAAAACCAGCGTCAGGTGGTTATTCTTAGTAAGTACCACCACCAGACATTATGCCGAGCTGTGGCCCTTTTGGCACAATTTTTTAAATTTAATGTAGGTTTTACTCTTCCATGTTTTTTTTTTTTTTATCTAAGCTTACTAGCGATGTGGGTTGCACATTACTAGTATTCTTCTTAACCCCTCGTACTAAGCTAAATGCTTGTATTACGAGTGGGTTCACGTCGGTAGTGCAATGGATGGGGTTCGAAACGGCAACCACATGATCGCAAGTCCGTCGCCCTAGCCATTAGGATAATAAACACGTTTTCTTTCTTTCTTGCCATGTAAACTCTTACAAAATAAAAGGTGGTGCATTCTTCCCTGGTACAATATTGCGATATCAGGATGTGTGAACATTGAATGTCAATCTATCTGTGTAGTAATTACCTGCGCTCCGTGTTGCTACCGTCGCCGGTCTCCTTGAGCCGCGCGAGCCAAGCGGACAACTGCGAGAAGTGCAACTGCGACCGCACCGCATTCAGAAGCCACTGGGACGTGCTGAACGCTGGGCTGTGCTCACCCCTGCAAAAATAATATAAAAATAATCTGTAGCGACATCTACCGCGCTATATACTACGACGGTAACATACGCAACGCAATATGCATAATACAAACGCCTGGCCGTAGCCCGCCAAGCAGAACGCCTGCCTGGTCAGAGGATCCCCCTCGTTCCCCCACAAATCGTTATCATCGTCCTGTATACCGGGATCCGTATAACTAAACTCAGGTGGCATTGGGCAAGACACTTGGCATGGCGCAGTGTTAAATAATTCGTTGGAATCGGACATTCTGAGTGAAAGTTAGCATGTGACACATCGTAACTTCGTAATATTCGTAACTCTGGAGTAGAACTTCCGATTGACAATCTTCAACTATTGAAATAAAACTAATTTTTACGGATTTTATCGCGTTGTATTATTTAATTCTTAACGTTTCGGATCCTTTACAGCATCCATGGGTATGGGTCACGGGTAGACTGAGGTGTTGGACTTATATTTTTTTTTTTTCTATGGGACAGGAAGGAGGCCAAGCGACCAGACGTATCGCCTGATGGTAAGCGATTACCGCCGCCCATGGACACCCGAAACACCAGGCGAGCCACAAGTGCGTTGCCGACCTTTTAAAAGGGGGTTGGGCCTCCGGTAACCTCACTCACTCGGCGAAACACATCGTAAGCGTTGTTTGACCCGGTTAATGTGTCAATTACTAACAGTTACCTTACATTTTTGTTAATTATTGGCGATCCGATTCACACAGAACGAGCTAAACGTTCACGCAAACGTAAAAAGTAGTTTTATTTCAATGCCTAATATTCGCGTAAGTGCCAGACACCAGTAAATTTTTCAACTATGTCATGTGGTATATAACGAAACACAACGTAAGCGTTGTTTGACGCCGGTTTTCTGTGAGGCCGTGGTATCACTTTCGGCCCGTTCGTGCCGAAGCATGGCTCTCCCACGGATAAGATTGTTCTCTCAAGGATTGTTACTATATTTTTTATCTTTAGTAGGTTATTTGATTTTTTAAGTTTACTTTTTTGTCCATTTTAGTCAATCTTAACCTGCTCTGAACCACTTACTTCTTAACCTGCGCCTTCATAGTCCATCTCTCCAGTAGCAGAGCGCGGTGCGCATGCTTGTCAAATGAGTCCTCGCGGCATAGCGACGAGTAGCACTCCTGGCAGTCGGGGGCTAGCAACACCTGCAATTTGAGAATAATACATTATGCGTTTTGACTGCAAACGTTATTCTCACCTGGTTAGAACTTAGAATACAATTCCACACTGCCATTCAGATAGGTATCTCCTAAGAGGCAAGAAAATAGTTCTTTTAACATATATCTCTAAGAGACTTGTCGACTCTTCGCGTAACCAGAGGGCTGGTTTATTCTTGGATCAAAGAATTAGCATTAGCATTCCTCGAAGGGTTAGGCAGAGGCGTGCTAATGTACACCCACAGTTCGCCAGTATGTTTAGGTCACATGTAATAGGGAGCGAGGCTATTTACAAACACCGAGCTGCTACTGAGAATTTCATAGAAAAACCCAATAACATTGCTCGATCTGGAAATCAAATACAGAACCTCTAACGTAGCACGTCGCACGGCAGTTTCATTTTGACTATAACTGATTAATCCTATACTATATGGCTAATCCTAAATATTACGATAAATGCGAAAGTAAGTATGTTTGTTTGTTACGCTTTCACGCCTAAACCACTAAACCGATTTTAAAAGTTCTTTCACCAATAGATAGCTACATTATTAAAGTCATATATGACGTGCTACCATTTTGTTATTGGTAGAAAATTTAGGTTATTATGGAAATCCCTTTGACACTTTAAGAATATAAACGTGAAAGTTTGACTGCCTCATTAGTCTAGTGGTCTAAAGCGCGACTGCTACACTAGAGGTCCTGAGTTCCATCGCCAGGTCGAGCAGTGTTATTGGGTTATTCTATGAAATTCTCAGTAGCAGCTCGGAGTCTGGATTTGTGCCCGGTTAATGGCTATAGACTCCCCCCCTGAGACTTAAACATACCGGCGAACTGAGGGTATCCATTAGTACGCCTCTGCCTAACCCTTCGGGGCATACAGGCGTGATGGTATGTTATGTTATGTTTCAAGATGAACATAGTTTTCGAATGAACATGTTGATAGATTTTTGTGACGTGTTTTTTTCCGTAAAGGTTACATGAATTGCGTCCATCTTGGATCCTGTTGGTGATTGCTAACAGGTCACTGGCTAACTCCCCTATAAATAAAATGGGACCTAAACATACCGGCGAACTGTGGGTGTACATTAAGTACGCCTCTGCCTAACCCTTTGAGGAATACAGGCGTGATGGTATGTTATGTTATGAAGGTTTGTTTGGTATAGATTATTGCCTGGAATAGCACTTGGCTACTTATTATCCAGGTCGGATTCAATTCTGAAGTCCACACAGACGAAGGCGAAAGCAGAAGCTAGGATACTTGTGAAGTAGTTCCAACTGACCTCAATGCAGACTGGGACCTGTTCATCCCAGAGCGCCTGCACGCGGGTGTTCAGCTGGGCCTCCACTCCTGACTTCGGCTCCTCGGGTTCTGCTGGCTTCGGTTGAGTTTGGACCTGGAAAATGGAGGTCAATGAAGGGGTCAGTGGAGGGTCAATGAAAACCCACAACAGAGCCAGATAAACTGGCTTAAAAGTACCAGGACAGCATACCTGTTGGCTAGTGGAAGGTTTGGCGGCGAGTAGCTTGGCGTGCAGCAATCGATCGTGGGCCGGGGCGCGCGCCGCGGGGCTGATGCTCCGCGACCTGATGATGAGCCGGCCTAGCTGTAGCAGCAGGCTGGGGCCCGACGATGGTGGCGCCGCCGCCGGCACTGGATCGCTACTGTGCATCTGTGGAAAAATTTACTAATTATACTTATTTCTGTAAAAAGATCCTTTTTTATTATTATTTTGGGGTATTACAGTATCACTGCGACCGCTGTCGGTCTATTGTGATCGCCGCTGGTTGAGTTAGAGTTCACCGGTCAATCCTGCAGCTATTATAAACTGCAGGATTTTCTTAGGGGTGAGCTCCTTTATTTCATCCGGGCTTAAGGTGTGTTTCCCTAGATGAACACTACGCTTGTGTATTAGCTATCCGCATTCCCCAAGAAGGTGAAGTGGCGTTTCATCAGCCTCCTCACAGCGTCGGAAAAAGACCCTTACATATAATACAACAAGGTCCCCCGCCGCGTCCGTCTGTCTGTTCGCAATAAACTCAGTAATAAACGCAGCACTACTGAACGGATTTTCATGCGATTTTCACTAATGGACGGAGTGATTCATAAGGAAGGTTTTAAGCTTTGTAACATCATGCTATTACTCTTGGGAACAGGGCGACACGGGTGAAACCGCGGGCGGGACTTACGGGATTGTATGGATGTTTGTTACTCTTTCACGCCTGAACGGATGAACGGATTTGGATATAATTTGGCACAGAGATAGATTATAGTCTGGAATAACACATAGGCTACTTTTTATCCAGGTCGGATCCAATACTTACCTAGTACAATATAATTACCTACGCCCATTCCCCACAGGGGTAAACAGAAACCACAGACCGCCATTTGCTACGATTCTACTTGTCCCTTAGTACGTCCAAAAAGTATCAGAACTTAGACAAAGAGTCAGCAAACAATGGAATATTCATCCCCGTTTTTACAGCACATACTCTGACAAAGAACTGTGGATTTGGGACACAAAACTGGGTCATATTGGGCGGAGCGCGGTGCATCTTGAACTGGGTCAAGGGCGGCCCCACCTATCGACATAGGTTCCGTTGCTATCGGTAAAAACGACATTATTTATCATACCACCACGAATATATTCCCCGAAGGGTTAGGCCAAACTGTACTAATGTACACCCACAGTTCGCCGGTATGTTTACGTAATTGGGGGCGAACCTATATACCATTAACCGGGTACAAATCCAAACTGACCTGCTAAGTACTGAGAAGTTCATAGCAAACCCTAATAACACTGGTCGACCTGGAAAACGAGCCCAGGACCTCAAGCGTTGCGCTTAGGACCACTCTTCAATCAAGTACCTAATAATTACGCGATGAAACATAATTATAATTATTTTACCTTTATCTACATTAGAATTCAAGACGTGACAAATGCGGAAACACGTTTCTTAACTCAATTCTTGCACTTAGCAACGAGCGATAAAGGTATTGGTTATCACTACTTGTAACACTGAGTAAGAATAATATAATTACTTAATCCAAATGTTTTCTAGTTATTCCCAATTCCGAAAGAGAAAATACTCCTTTAAATATTTTTTAGCTGGGATTCAGACCAGAAAAACAGAGAGACAAAAAGACAGCGTTAATTTCACATTTGTAATATTACTAGGGCAAACTTTGTCTGGCCCTGTAAATAAAAAAATCGTAGAACCCGATTGCGGTGCCACCTACCGGCTCAAATTGTCAATCTCAACCATCCATTTAACGTGGGAGAGCCATGCTTCGGCACGAATGGGCCGGCTCGACCGGAGTGATACCACGGCCTCACAGAAAACCGGCGTCAAACAGAGCTTACGATGTGTTCGTCGTCGATGGTTTAATAGTTATTCTGCTATTCAGGGCGGAGACAAATCTAACAAATCAAAGATCATAAACGTTGGTCCAGCCATTCTTGATTTCTAATGGTGTAACTAACCCGACTTTGTTTTATGTATACACTAGCGACCCGCCCGCGGTTTCACCCGCGTTACCCCATTCCTAAGAGTCGTAGCGTAATGTTAAATAGCTTAAAATCTTCCTCTTGAATCACTCTATCTATTAAAAAAAACCGCATGAAAATTCGTTGCGTAGTTTTAAAGATCTAAGCATACATAGGGACGGACAGACAGCGACAGCGACTTTGTTTTATACTATGTAGTGATGATGTAAGATTTTATGGAAGTATCGGTAAAAGATTTTAACTCACAACGCTCCTCTATTCATCCTCAAGACAAAATAAACAAATTTAACTATTAAGAATACTATTTTACTCTGCAAGAGAATTTTTGGACGCGATCCAAAAACGTGGAAGGAGCATGCGTGTTTGCGTGTTTCAGTTTATTTATTTATTTATATACAAAATGACGGAAGAAGACTTGTTGATATATCTTTTACTAGATATTTTTAAAACTGGAACATAACAAGACGTGAAATATGTCTATACAAGCTAATGTCTGCGGTTTTACTCGCTTCCCAAAAGAATTTTTAAGACGAAAGGTAACCTATGTCATTTTTAAGGTCTAATCTTACTGTAGGTATACCAGAATCGTACATATTTTTGAGCCTTACACGAATATTTGACATATTAAAATAAAACCAATTTAAGGATTTTATCGCGCTATAAAGGGTCCAAACGATAAAATCCGCAAATTGGTTTTATTTTAATTCATCAAAATCGGTTCAGCGGTTTAGGCATGAAAATGTAACAGACAGACTAGCGTTTATAAGATTAGTATGGGTTGATGGCTACAAGAACTGCCAGTTATGACTACTAGATTTCTCTTCGATTCCCGGATCGAGCAAAATGACTGATGTTTTAGGAAGAAGTGAGTTTGGATTTGTGCCCGGTTAATGGCAATATTCTCGCCCCCTATTATTCTGACATCATCAATTCAATCAGTCCACTGTTGGACGTGGGCCTCCCTCTCTTCCCTAATGATGCTGATGATTATCCATTCTAAAGTCCATCCATTCTTCGAGATAGAACTCGCCAGCCCTGCCTTTATTGAAGCAGAAGTCAGAATCCCGAAAAGCCGTTGCCGAGAAAATCTGTTACGAAATTTATTGGCGAGGTCCTTCAAAAAGATCAGGTGCGTAATACTCGCGAATATATATATGTATATGCCAAGAGTTCTAAATGTGGAAGAAGTATGCAAGTGGCGGTCTGTAGTTTCTGTCTACCCCTGTGGGGAAAAGGCGTGAATGTTGCAATATGCTTGCAAATACATAACCTATGTGTAAACAAATAAAAAACCGCCAGTTTATCAAAGTTATCAAAGTTATTAACAATGTTATCAACACAAGGTAGTCTCTATTTGATAATAATTCATACATATGTAGGCTACGTCATAAGTCTTGCAATACAGGTTTTTTTCTTTGCTAAAAGAGGTCTTATAGAAAGGGTAGTCTTGGATTCACAGAAGACTGTCACCTCTGGTACACGAGAAATTGTTTGCCGCAAGTTATAAAGAATTACGACCGAAACCTCGTTTGAGCACTTGACATCTCCATCGTGACAATGCTTTTTTTATACCACTAAGATGGCAAACAAGCATACGGCCCGCCTGATGGTAAGCGGTTACGGTGGCCTATGGACGCTTACAACACCAGGGGTATCACTCGCGCGTTGCCGACCCAGTAAATTAAAGAGGAATAGTTGGGCTGGCAGCATAGGAGTCATGCTGCCATGCATGACAGCGGCGGTAACAAAACACCACCAGTCGCCCCCACTGCCACGCTTCCTCACGGAGCTCTGGCGACCTTGCTCACCGTTAGGAACACAACATAGCACAGAGCTATGTTATTTGGTACTTCCCCAGTCGGGTAGCTCCGATTGTAAGTAGTATTATTCGATTCCACCCATAAATGCCCTACCGCTCATAAATGCTCAGGCACATCGAGCAATTTTAACTCAAAGAGTTTTTGAGCCAGTAGGGACTCACACTATTGGGACACCCTCCGTACGGCCCGGACCTTGTGCCTTGTGATTTGATTAAGCTCTTTCCTATTATGAGATATGAGAAACCAAATCGTAGCGAAGTAAACTAAAATTATTTGAAAGGAGAAGAGCAGTACTACAGCTGATCAAAGTATTCTTATCAAAGATAGAATAATTATCAATTTATCTGACGAGGTAGGCAAGGCATATAATCAGTTATGTATGTTTATCTTATGTTGGCACGTTCATAGCGCATGTATTTAATATGATAGTAACATAGCATCTTTGATTAAAAGATAGCGGGTATTCCTTTAGTTGAAGCCAGCCATTAAGGCGGATCGTTCAGTTGAGCCCGCGAAATTCAAATTTCAAGTGATTTTTCGCAGTTTGTAGATGTATAACAAGTTCTAGATTCATGGCAGTTGTAATTGCGACATTAACTATACAGCATTCACAACTGAGAACTAAAACCTTTACTTATAAATCCTTATCAAGCCAAAAACTTGGCGCAATCTGTGTAATTGGTCAAAATAGACATTTTACTACTTTTAGCTACAATAATGATTTTTAAGCAATGGTTTTAGATAAAAATTGTGAATTTTGTATAGTTAATGTCGCAATTACCATTACCATGAATGCAGAACTTATTATAGACCTACAAACTGCGAAAAATCACTTGAAATTTGAATTTCGCGGGCTCAGCTGAACGATCCGCCTTAACCGGGCACAAATCCACATGAAACTTTTGTACTGGACCAACTAGGAAGTATATTCCATTAGATAAAAAAAGAAACATCGAAATCGATTCACGATCGATGAAGATATCGCGTCACACAATCGAGATACTCCTTCTCTTAAAGTCGGTTAATTATCGCATTTTAATGGGTCTCGTGCTGATGGAAACAATATTAATAGTAATGATTTAAAGTTCAAAGCACCCCAGCAAAAAAACAAAAACAAGTTTATTATTTTCACATACAAAAACCAGATAAGACATTTTTATCCCGATAATTGCCTACACCATTCAAAAACACAGTAACCCACAAACGATTAATATTGTTTACATACCTACTATTTCACGGCACTTATCTAAATTCTAGTCGCGGAAATATCTAAAAATATCACTATATGTTGACAAATAATCCTTTGTCTCTCTCTTGCGTATTAGTTTTGACGCTCCATCTCCGTTCCTCTCGGACATAGCAGCGTTCTGCGATATATGAGTGGGGGGAGTTAGGTGTTATGATCATATCATTTGTAAACATAGCAACTGGTTAGAGACTTGGTTTTGTCCTCACTTATTAGCGTAATTTAGGGCACCGTGGTAGGTAGGCATTAACCGGACTTATTCTAAATATTTCCATTATGTTTGATCTTTGAACTAGAAGATTATTAGATTTCAGCTGAGACTTCTTAATGGTAAATTTGTATTTATTTGCTTTGTCTCTCTCTCTCTCAGGGATCTCCTCTTAGAATGGAAAGGGTTAGGCCAAATCCACCCGACCAGCGGTTTAGGCTGTGCGTTGTCTGTCAGTGAGTGAGTCAGGACGTTAGAACTTTGATTCTTAAAGATACAGAAAGTGAGTTAGGTGCCTGGTGATTAGGTGAAAAGAAACTTACACTAGGTCAGAGGACCTAGTTTCTTTTCACCAATTCGATTTTGCATTCGGTCTCCGATTGGTGAAGGTCTCGGATCACGCTAATCAGCGTGGTCGAGCTATCCAATGACTGATGCATGCGTGCCGTCAGATGGGACTGGTCTACTTAAAGCTGCAATGGCTCTTTCTTCTAAAGGCCATATCAGACATTGTCTTACATTGGAACTCACATATTTGCTAGCAGCAAAGTGCTATTGAGTTTTTCTATGAAATTCTCAGTAGCAGCTCGGAGTCTGGATTTGTGCCCGATTAATGGCAATAGGCTCGCCCCCTATTACATGGGACCTAAACATACCGGCGAACTGTGGGTGTACATTAGTACACCTCTGCCTAACCCTTCGGGGAATAAAGGCGTGATGGTATGTTTGTTATGTTATGATAAATGATATTTATATTTATCATTTATCATTTAGCACGCAGAACGCGGTGGATGCGTAGAATCGAGTCGGTGAAATAAAAGTCACACTTGGGCTTCTGATATGTGACCACCCACGATCTATGAGCTATCTACCTAGTTTACCTGTAAAATCACATGTTGAGAAACACGTGATGGCTTGAGTAGTATCTACAAAATTGTGACAGCCATCTGGCTTTAAGCCCATGATCACCATAGCAACATTCCCTTGACGACAATTTGGCTCACTCCAATCTTTCCGTTACTACATAGATATAAATAACTTTTGCCTGCGGATTCACTCGCATCCGAAAAGACTTTTTAAGATAAAAGCCTGTTCTTATTAAAGGTCAAATGTATCTCTGTGCCAAAATTCATCTAAATTGGTTTGGCTGTTTAGGAGTGAAGATGTAACAAACAGACATGAGTTACTTTCGCATTCATGAAATTAGTATGGGATAGACTAGTTGTTGCTCACAGTTGCATAAACATGTTAATAACAATTAGGATTCAATGTATCGCCGTGCATAATTCAATCGAAATCTGTTTAGCCGTAAAAAAGTAACAGATAGACGGTCACTGTAGCTTTATTGTATTAATATGGATACGAGGCGAGTACCTAATAGACAGAAGATTTGAAGGTGCCGACCGGCAAACGGATTCAAGCGGTTTTCACTTCGTGCATAAAGCGAAAGAGGTAGAAATCTTTAGTCTCTGCCTCCCCCCATTGGGAGACAGGCGTGATGATATTATGTGTGTGTTGTCTATGTATGGGTTTTATTTATCTTACACGTGTCATGCATTATGCGTGACACCCACTGGTGGTTTGCAAATTATGCATGACATTACATAACTGCGCAGAAAATGTACTAGGCGATCAGGAAGTCGAAGAAGTAGCGCATTTGAATAAACCTTCGCGTCTACGAAGGATAACATACTGTGTCATATTAATATAAAGTCGGAAATTGTTTGAGCAAGAGTCGTTTACAAAAATAGTGACGTGTATTTTTCGGTTTTTATTTATGACCCTATGAATTCAAATGAAATCATATTAAAATTTCCGGAAAACAAAGAAAAATGTTTACCACATACTTATTATGATAAAAAATCTTGATAAAACTCATCCGGGCAGTTTTTGAAGATCTATAAAAGCTAAGGCCAGAATTTTGGACTACTGATTGATAAGTTGATAATCGGAAAGGCCATAATAACTCCGTCAAAGTCAAAACGTTTACGTGGAAGAGCCATGCTTCGGCACGAATGGGCCGGCTCGACCGGAGTGATACCACGGCCTCACAGAAAACCGGCGGCAAACAACGCTTACGTTGTGTTTCGTCGAGTAAGTGAGGATACCGGAGGCCCAATCCCGTTTTAAAACTACTGAGAATTTCTTGAAAAAACCCAATAGTGCTCGACCTGGGAATCGCACTCAGGGATTCTCGCGTAGCAGTCGCGCTTAGGACCGCTAGACCAATGAGGCAGTTTTACTACAGATTAGATAATGGTTTTACCTCTACCTACTCCTGCGAGGAATACTATTGTCATAGTGTTAATAAAATTGGAAGCTGTGCCCAGATAGATGATACACAGGGCGAAAGTAGGTATGCGGGTGCATTTACACAGACCGACCTACTGACCTATTTGCCTAGATATGAAACTAGGATGTAAAGTTGATAATAGGCAACGGTATTAGCCTCTACTTCATGGGCATAAAACATCAAATCAAAGATCACGCTTCACTGCTTACATACTGACAAAGTACCAGGCGCTCATAACGCTAAAAGAGCTTTTGTATGTTAATAAGACCTTCATAACATGCCAACATAACGCAATAGTTAAACTTCAATCAAATCCCAACCTAATACGAAACGGATAAGCATCAAATTTTATAAACGTTACCTACGACCTTTAGAAAATAAAATAGACGCAAGGTAATTCGTAATTAAATTTGATCACTTGATTTTTATCTTTATCTGTGAGATATACGGTTAATATTTCAATAAACGCGCTTAAAATATGGGATGTTTTTAAACTGAGGGAACAGTTCGAATGCACCGTGACGTCAGACCTCCCCGAGCCCTTCTGACCTAGATCGACTGTCGTCAAGCAGAAAATATCACACCACTGCAGCGAAAAGCGCTTCGTTCTGTAAAGTCGTTTAATGGAATAAAAACAAAGTCAGCGATTTTGTAAATCAAGCGATTGACGTTAATAATTAGTTAGAATTATTTAAATATGGAACCAGCTTACAAAGACGCGATGCATTAGCTGAATAGTGAATTTTAAAAAGATGGCGTCGTTTTGTCTAGACGACTTCTAGTGATGTGTGTTGTTGGAATCAATCGATTTAATCATCGAATAATGGTTCCAATTTAAGTACCTAAGTACAATGTAAGTGAACTAGTTTTAATGCCTCCTTTGTTAGACAGAAGAGAAACCCAGTAAACTTTCACGAGATGACTTGCAGACGCAATCTTGATAAGTAGGTGCTAGTTGCTTCTTAGTTGTTTACTTGTTACTTAATAACAACTTACTAACACAATTCTTTACTTTTATTTATTTCCTAGTGCAATATAGCCTAGTGATATGAAAATTGGTATAGGCATGGGAATCCAAGGCACACACCTCTGGCTTTTCGAAGTCATGTGCGTATTGTTAAACGGTGAAGGAAAACGTGAGAAAACCTGAGGGATATTTTCCACGGCATGTGAAGTCTGTCAACCTGCTTTAGGCCAGCGTGGTGGACTGAGCCTGAGGCCTGGACAGACAGACAGGATTGTATCGTCAACGGGTCAATAATATAATGGATCGATGAGGATGATGATCATCACCATCATCGCTCGTGGTCGCTCAGGGGCTCATGGCTAAGAAATAACTAAGCCAATCAACTGATCTGCAAGGTTAAGCCGCGCTCTCTGCGGTCAATCATTCTTAACACATCGAGACCTCTCCGTGCCTCGGAGAGGCCTCATATGAACATCTAACAATTGTTAGTGGTAGTCAGAAGCCCTAAAAAGACGTGGGAGAGCCACGCTTCGGCACGAATGGGCCGGCTCGACCGGAGTGATACCACGGCTTCACAGAAAACAGGCGTTAAACAACGCTTACGTTGTGGTTTGCCGAGTGAGTGAGGTTACTGGAGGCATAATCCCCTTTTAAAAGGTCGGCAACGCACTTGTGACTCCTATGGTGTTGCGGGTGTCCATGGAGGGCGGTAATCGCTTACCATCAGGCGATCCGTCTGCTCGTTTGCCCACCTATCTCATAAAAAAAACAGTCTACCCTCCGGATATCGGTATTGCCCAGAAGTATCGGAGGTCTGATGGCAGTCGCTTCGTGTAAAATATTGATACTCAGCCGCATCTGGTTAGAAAGACTGGAAGCCGAACCCAATATAGTTGGGAAAAGGCTCGGAGGATGATGATGATAATAATGATGATGATAATATTTAATTATTTACCTAGCTGAAACGTTACTCTCTACCTTATATAGTAGGCAACAGTGGACAAAAGAAAAGCAAATAAATCCTTTGTTATGATACGAGATGGCAATTATACAAATATACAGTAGAAACAATAGTGGTTATTTGTAAATGTAGATATCTTGCTTGCATGCATTACAGTTATTATTGTTAAACAGCTGGGGTATATGAAAAAAAAGTCGCCTTGAGTGATACATTTAAAATTCTCTTGTATCGTCTGACGCCTAGAGAGACGGCAGAGTATGTCGGAATCCTACTGAATTCCGTACTTGCTATGGTTAATAACCATGGATTCTTGACATTCGCCACAAGCATAATGGGTTATGACCAGCACCACCAGACATAATTAAAGATGACGTTGTGCTCGCTCACTTTCTGCTTTTTTTATTTAAAATGTGCTTGTTCTTGACTTCAATCTTGCCTCCAGGGCAAAGATGAGGACGAAGGTGGAGCGAGCACACCAAGAAGATCTCTTCACCCTACTTTTGAAAAGATTCGTGTTGTACGTTTACACTTAAAACGGAGTGCGTTGAGCTCAAGCACCGTCTACCTGGGGCCATTGTCTAGTCTGGCAGTTGACTCGTTCCAAGTCAGGCCATAGATCATGGAGTCACGCGTCCTCTGGACCAAGCACAAAAGCACAGAAGGTTATTGACCTGCAAACCTTAAACGCCTCTCAAAACACCCACATTTATGTGGACCTATTTTTAGCCCGGAAAAACACACCTTTGCGAAAGCCCACGTGTTTGCAACCCTCACATTTCCTAGAAATAGATCCTTATTTTTAGATATAGTTCGCACTTTATTTATCCATTGATCTGGATAAACTGACATTACAAGGCCACGAGAGAAAATCCGTTTATGTCTTTCATTTCCCATGACTGCAAAGATGGACATGAGAAAAGGGGTTAAAGAAGAGACGAAGAAAGAGAAAGGTTTCAAATGCCTCATCATCTAACTTACTTTGCAGGACCAGACCAGAGAAAAGGTCAGTGGTTCTTCTTTGAGTCGCTTGTATGTAAATTTCTTACAGAACCGATTCTGAAAATTCTTTCACTGACAGAATGCTACACTATTCTTGATAAACATCATCATCATCAGCCTATACATATAAGCCCAGTGCTAGACGTAGTCCTCCCCCAATGTGCGCAATTCACCCTGTCCTGTTAGACATAACATGTTAGATTTATGATCGCATTAGCACAAAACGAAGTTGCAGGCGGAAAGTTACGTTTCAAATGAATTATTAATGGAGGAACTTCGTTAAAATCACGTCGATTTCTATGTCACTTCCTATAAGGTCAGAGGAAGTTGTCAAGAGGAACTAGGTGAAACGTTTAGCCAAATATAAAAAAAAAATGTCGAGCTCATATAATAGCGGAGTACCGATTTATTGAACCCAAATAAGACGTAACGAACGACCTACAAAACAGCTGTTACATTTTAATTATAAAACGTAATTGCCAAATGTTTTATTTATATTGAGCCACATCTGGTTGCACTGGAAACATAGCTAAGTTGGATAAAATACTAAAATTATAATAATTATCTATTTGGCAAGGTTGCGGTTTGATTCGTATGATACTTCCCTTAACGCGTTAAATTTTATTATAATATTTTTATCACTGGGTACATGGGGTTCTCTCTGAATATTTTTTTTTAGAAAAAGTAAAGCAACTTCATTTATTTTAAGATAAATCTTTTAACGATATTTAAAGAAAGGACCGATAATTTTGTTAGACCCTTAAACGGGCCTAAACTACAAATGGCCTCTACAAGATTTTGATTTTAGTAACGTACCGATGCATAGCGAGAACTTCTACAAAAATAAGTTAGGTAAATCTATAGTATTTTTACTGCTTGCTGTCCTACAACTACGTTTAGATACCGAATGACCCTTTTATTTTTGTATCCCAATGCAGTAATGGGGGCCTACTCCGGAAATAATGAATACGAAGTTTCGGTTGACGTTTTCTTACCGCAAAAGTCTTTCGGACACAATTATAAATAAATTTTTTGCTGTTTTGCCCTAGTCCCAAATATTACTTATATGAAAATATAGTTACTTAAAGTAAAATCGAATGATTTTAGTGCATCACTGTTTCGATCCGAAGCTTCTTTAGACGTTAATATCACCGCTTTAGTAATGAACAATGGGCAGTAAAAGTCACAAGAAACCAGAACTTATCAGAAACCCATCGGCATTCAAATCAAATGCGTTATGGAAGTCAGAGGTTTTGTAGCTACACATGAAGCTATACAAATCCAATATAGGTTGGTCTAGCATTGTAAAGGCTTTCTGTACATATGAGAGGTCAGCTTATATTGAAGTCATAGCTTAATGAAATTTATTTAAAAAAAATTCAAATCAAGCTACAAGAAAATTATAAATAAGGGTTCAACGAAACTCACACTTACTTCAACGAAACATACACTTTAAATAGCAATATTGTGACCTCAAAAACAGCACGGCATTAATAATCAATTCTCTTTAAGATAATCTATAATATTATCGATAAACACCCAACACTAGTAGCGCATGCGTTGAAGGAATTGACGCAACACTAACTTCGAACCTTGGCACCGTTTATGATATGCCGATCACGATTCAAAGCGCACACATTAATATTTCGATTAGTATTTCGCGCTTAATTTGCTTGAAAACAATAGGAGGTATTACAAACACGAATAGATCTAAAAATAAGCCTCTCACTTCCTGTGGTCATGGTGAAAAGGGCTTTATAAATAAATTGGTTCATAATTAGCTTTGTTTATGGTTTCGGATAGCCTAGTAATCATCAGCCTATATTCGTCCACTGCTGGACGTAGGCCTCTCTTAGTGAACGCTACAGAGCCCGATTTTCGGCTTTCTTCATTCAGTCGCTGCCAGCTGCCGTCCGCAAGTCGTCACTCTACCTGGCCGGTGGGCGCCCTACACTACCAATGGACTGCCACGTCAAAGGTCTCAAGTTCGAATCCAAGGCACTCACCTCCGACGTCTTGAACGAAAAAACGATGAAGAAAAACATCGTGAGGAAACCTGCCTGAGAGATTGTGTCGACAGCGTGGGAGGTCTACCCATATTAGGCAACCGAGGTGGATTTTAACCTATACCTGGACCCTTGGACCTTTAATTCTGAGAGGAAAATTAAAGTGCCCCGTGCACGTGTACTCGTACCCAGCAGAGGGACAGTATAATGGGTTGATTATGTTATTTATTGTTCTGCACTCGGAGATTGGAGTAGCCTCACCCCCTATTGAATGAGCATATTAAATGAGGATACAAAATTCTAACTATAAGTACATTGATATAATTACGTTTTTTTACGAATTGTGAATTTTTACGGATTTTATCGGATCGCCAATAATTAACAAAAATGTATGGTAGCTGTTAGTAAATGCAACATGAAGACGTCCAACAACTTAGTCTACTGCCGGTAGACTAAGTTGTGACTAAGACCATGGATGCTGTAAAGGATCCGAAACATCGGGAATTAAATAATATAATACAATGCGATTAAATCCGTAAAAAGTAGTTATATTTCAATGTCTAATATTCGCGTCGTGTCAGAAACCAGTACATACATTTAACTGTGATAGGTATATGACGAATAAGTATACAACTCGCTTTATGGTAAGCGGTAACCGCAGCCTATGGACGCTAGTAACACCATAGATATCACTCCCGCGTTGCCACGCTGAAGTTGCTATATCATTCCACTAGGCAAACCGCAACGCAACAGTGTTAACACAGTACTGATCAACGAAACTCTGGGCCAGAGCTTACAAGTAAAAATGTAGTGATAAAATAATGTCAGCCAAAACGAAGACAAAACGGTAGATTAGTTATTTTTTTTGCGTGTGGAAATCCTCATGAACTTCCGCCGCCTAGGAAAGGCGACGGGGCGTGTCGGATTCCACCCAGAGTGGGTGACCTACCGACGAAACCACACGGGTATTTCGTCTCACAACTGTTTGTTGAGGTTTCATTCCTCCGCAAACATTAGTTAGACTAACCCCCTAGTCAACATTTGTATAAGACGATCCATTTTATAGTGGGACAAATTCTCATGGATCGTCTGACGCTTGGGAAGACGTCAGTGTAAGTCGGACTCCTAGGTACCGACTAAAAGCTGCACTTCCCTTCTCTATTCCAATAATCACGTCTATGGGAATAGAGACCACATTCAAATATGAGACGACCCTGGCACTGCTCCTATTTAAATAAATTATTTAAATTACCTGGGAATTGTCGGAAACAATAAGGTTAGTATGTGCCTAACCTATAAGAAAAAACAAGATTTAGGACCTCCTTTTGAGGTTACTTATTTAAAAACAATGTTTTAAGTAGCTGCGCTCGCCGAGGTCTATCCGTGCGTGGGAGTCCATTCATTACACCACTTTATTAAAACTACTCCGCGGTCCATAGAGAAGGTTAATTAAACGGTCGCGGTTTGCGTCGTGGTTGTCATACAGATAATTCGTACATAAAGTCGGAAAAATACGAATATTTAAGACTTCATCTAAATATAGGTATCGATAAAATCGTTTACAAGTATACCATTTTGTAGTAACCAATCGCAGTTGAAAACGTAATGATCCCATCACTAGACATATAAATAAAATTACGTCATCTCTCTATATTTTATGACAGCCTAGTACTTGACCGCTGATTCATGACATTTTAAAATTAAACACGAAGGCTCTTCGCGCTATTTCCAGTTGGAAAAAGAAAATTACCTGTCAAGCATTGTGTTTACCAAGAACGTTATAAGATTCTTGGTGTTTACTAATGCGGAAGAAGAGGGTTTGTTTAGTCTAGAGTCTAGACGTACAAAAGTCTATAGTTCGAAAATCAAATTGGCAAACAGATTCTCAGACGGATTGGCGAAGGTGTGAAATGAGAATTGAAAAACCAATTTAGATGTGCAAATAATAATTTACAATAGGTCCTTCCTTCTTTTATTTAGCCTTTTCCAACTGCGTTGGGATTGGATTCCAGTCCACCCAGTGATGCGGGCATCGTCGATATCATAATATCGAAATTTGATCTGTCAAATGATTTGACAGGTTGTAAATGTCATCATAGCGTCAAGTTAATTTCGACGATTTTTATCGTAACCATTAAACCAACGAACACCGACGTCACGCAGTGCGCTTACCTGTTAACCTGTCAGGATGATGTTGACATTGAAATAAATAAATAAATAATTGACTGGTTATTTTTATGAACCCATGTAAAATTCGACCATAAACAGAGCCAATCAATAAAAAACAAAATTTAAATCTGTTCATAAATAAGGAAGTTATAAGCATATTAAATGTATGTTAGGCAAAGAGCGTACCTAACCTTCCTACTATAGTGAATTTATTGTGACGTCACAATTCGATCCGCCATACAAATTCTATAGGGTACCTACCTACTAACACTGGTTTTGCGTTAAAAGGACAGGGCATCCCCACCATTATCAAAACCAACGCTTTATATCTTTAACTTCAATATAAAGATGAATAATTTGTATGTTTGTAACGAATAAACTCATAAACTACTGGACCGATTTCAAAAATTCTTTCACCATTAGAATGCTACATTATCCCTGAGTAACATAGGCTATATTTATTACTAGAAAAAATTAAGGATCCCTACTAAAACTTCAATAATGTACACCCGCGCGAATTCAGGACGGACCGCTAGTCTATAGATCTATACTTCACTACTTAGTATAAAACAAAGTCGCTGTCGCTGTCTGTCCGTCCCTATGTATGCTTAAATCTTTAAAATTACACAACGGATTTTGGAGCGGTTTTTTTTAATAGATAAGAGTGATTCAAGAGGAAGGTTTTAAGCTATATAACATCACGCTACGCCTCTTAGGAACGGAGCAGCGCGGGTGAAACCGCGGGTCGCTACACCAGTCAGCCTATTACGGCACAGATTAATTAATATAAATGATTCGTACATAATAATATTCATATTGTAAATGTATACTTTCAATGATAACACAGTGGTTAGACATTGTAATGTTATCGCATTATAACAACGGCATTGGTAACATTAACTGTTTGTTAACCACTGATATTACGATAATTAACATAACATACCATACCATCACGCCTGTACTCCCCGAAGGGTTAGGCAGAGGCGTACTAATGTACACCCACAGTTCGCCTGGTATGTTTAGGTCCCATGTAATAGGGGGCGAGCCTATTGCCATTAACCGGGCACAAATCCAGACTCCGAGCTGCTACTGAGAATTTCATAGAAACACTCAATAATACTTTGCTCGACCTGAGGATCGAACCCAGGACTTCTAGCGTAGCAGTCGCGCTTGGGACCACTAGACTAATGAGGCAGTCACTACGATAATTAAGTACTATGTTATATTTATAACACGGTCTAATAATTGACATAATTACTGTGACATGACCGCGTCCCACTACGTCCACAGACGAGAATTGTAGCCTCAAAGTCAAAATCAAAATGTTAAATTTCAATTCTCTCTTCTTCCTGCCCTTATCCCAATTTATCCTTTTCTGCCATTCATCCCTATCAGCCATCACCTCATTATCCACTCCCTTTCCCATCATATCGGCCTTAAAACAATTCATCCATCTTTTCTTTGGTCTTAGTCTACCCCTCCGTCCCTCCACATTCATATTTACTACGTTTTTAGTTACTAGTACTTTTGAAAAGTCAAGTTGCACGGTTCCAAAAAGTGGGTCTTATGTAGATGAGCCGGCAAGAAACTCCCAAAGATACTTCGTTAAAAAATAATGATAATGAAAATGTATTTATTTTAGGTAATTTTCACCCATATTTTTACACTAGCTGTTACCCGCAGTTTGACTCGCATCAACCCGTTCTCGATATAAAATGTATAAGAAAAAAAAAACCTACTTTATGGACTCCGTAAATGTTACATCAGAATAGCTCTAATATTTTGTCTCTTGTAGCAAACTTATAAAACATTCACATAAATAAACCTTGCACATTTCCATACAAACTATCATCCCCTATTCCCTATTGTTATTTTACGTTACGTTACGTTAAACTTTTACAAACTTTGAATGTCATATTTATTTATATCGTTAATAAGTTTCAAGCTACTGGCTCTAAAAATGACGTAACTTCCATACAACTTTTCATCCCCCCTTTCAACCCCTTACAACCCTTTTTTCGCATTAAAAAGTAGCCTATGTCCTTTCTCAGGCTCTAGACTATCTGTGTACCAAATTTCATTTAAATCGGTTTAGTAGTTTTGGCTTGAAAGCGTGACAGACTGATAGAGTTACTTTCGCATTTATAATATTAGTAAGGAAGTAAGGATAATAATAAATGATTAAATTATTAATTGTCCATTTATCCAGCACTACATGTGACATGCTTGCTACAGCATAATGATTACAATATTACACTAATTATACAACATTACAACTTTATTTTAAACTAGCTTTTGCCAGCGACTTTGTCCGCGTGGAATAGTTACTTTGTTCCCTAGTTCTTCGCCTGCGGTTTCACCTGCGTTGCCCCGTTCCTAAGGGTTGTAGCGTGATGTTTTATAGCTTGAAACCTTTCTCATAAATTACTCATTTTCCCAACATTTCCCTTCACTGCTCTGCTCCTATTCATCGTAGCGTGATAAAAAGTATACTATAACCTGCCCAGGAGTATGAAGAACAATTGTACCAAGTATCGTTGAAATCCGTCGAGAGTTTTTTGTTTCTATAACGAACATACAGACAGACAGACAGACAGACAAAAATTTTACTGATTGCATTTTTGGCGTCAATATGGATCACTAATCACCCGCTGATAGTTATTTTGGAAATATATTTCATGTACAGAATTGACCTCTCTACAGATTTATTATAAGTATAGATAATTGCTGAGAATTATACAGTTTTATGTGTAAGATTTAACCATTACATAAAGAAAGGATTGCCACAGCAAGTAAGAGCTAACCAGCCCCGACAGACAGCACCCGTTCACGAGCATGACGTGTGGTTCGACTCAACCATATTGCAGGGAATAAAACGACCCGACACACAAGCTCGGCCAACAATAAACTGACCTTTGAGTCTGTTAACCTGCTGCTGCCTATGAGCTGCCCTGACCCTAGCCAAGGCGGAAATGGAATTAAGAAAAAGAAAACCTTTTTATATTCACATGGTTTCCGGCGCACAAAAATCTATATAAAAAAAACTGGCCAAGTGCGAGTCGGACTCGCGCACGAAGGGTTCCGTACAAAACGGCCTCCTATAAAAACGGCCAAAAAAATGATGTCTATTGTATAGGAGCCACCTTAAATATTTATTTTATTCTGTTTTTTTAGTATTTGTTGTTATGGCGGCAACAGAAATATCTACATGATCTGTGAAAATTTCAACTGTCTAACTATTACGGTTCATGAGATACAGCCTGGTGACAGACGGTCGGACAGCGTATTAGTAATAGGGTCTCGTTTTACCTTTGGCTACGGAACCCTAATAAAAATGAATCACAAAATTTGTTGCTAAGCAAGCGCAATTCGGGTATTTTTTTTATTCCTTGAATTCTGTGGAACGTTTTTATGCTGAGAAAAATTGGAAAAATCGAAAAGAAAGGCGAAACGAGGTTCCCGGTGGCAGCTAATATGTAATAGATTGCCTATTTTCATGTATAATTTCCTGGGCGAGAGATACCTAACATAAAACAGAGGGTTAGGCAGAGATGTACTAATTGCCAGCAGTTCGCAAGCGGCCTCTTTCCTACTGGTACTGAGAATTTCATAGAAAACCCAATAACACTACTCAAATCGAACCTGTGAAGAAGCAAAGCGTTACTTTCGCAATTTATAATATTAGTACGAATATCTAAGTCAAAATGTTGTAATGGCTATACACAGCACTACTTTTACTATGTAGACCGAAAATTGCGTTCCTTTCGACCTTGGTTTACCGACTGCGAAAGGCAAAAAGAGGTGTTCTGTTGCAACATTGCAAATTCGTCCGTGGTATTAAGAATTGGTAATTATTTTAATATCAAGTTACTTAAGTGGCTGTAATGCACTCGGCCGAAAGTATTTGTATACAAAATTAAGTTCGTATATTTATTATAAGATATTTTGGTATTGTATTAATTACGGTTAATGTGTGTCACAACGTGGTTAGTACGGTTTGGGGACGGGTTATCGTTCCTTCCTGCCTTTCAGATAGGCATCACGTAAGAGGCGTAAAAATATCTGACTTCCTCGGTGGTAGGACCTCCTGGGGTCTGACTGGCTGGCGACCACCCTTACGTCGGAGTCTGTCGTAAAGCACCTTCTTTTATGGTACAGGAGGGCAAACGAGCAGACGGATCACCTGATGGTAAGCGATCACCGCCGCCCATGGACACCCGCAACACCAGAGGATTCACGAGCGCGTTGCCGATCTTTTAAAAGGGGATTGGGCCTCCGGTAACCTCACTCACTCGGCGAAACACAACGCAAGCGATGTTTAACGCCGGTTTTCTGTGAGGCCGTGGTATCACTCCGGTCGAGCCGGCCCATTCGTGCCGAAGCATGGCTCTCCCACAAATAAAAACCTTCGTGTGTGTTTCGACTTTTGAACGTAAGAGCCAGTTCCCCTCGACTGCTACGGCTGTGGCAGTCTGCAGTCCGCAGGGGCTCTTAAAGATCGGTAATGCATCAGCAACTCCTCATGTGTTGCAGGTGTCAACAGCAGGGGCGACGTTGACTACTTACTACCAGGTGGCTCGTCAGCTCGTCTGCCATCTTAATCTATAAAATTATAATAATAATAATTTTTATGTGAAAGTGAATCTTGAAAATATATAATAATGTAAAGGGGTCAATATTTTATATTGTTGATTCTGATGATTATTTTTTGAATTTTTGGTATCGCAATGGTTAATTATGATAATTGTTGAGCAAACTTAATGTAAAAAAAAATCATGCCAGCTCTTAGCGAAACATAAACGTCACTATTATTATTACACTCAAGATGTATCAATTAGAATTTTTCGGAACAAGTCTTTTTCTAAAAACATAATTATAACTCGTGTCGAATCAAGAACCTTCTCAGCTTCATAGATTTTTTTATTTGTTTGTTCTGGCCTAGACGAGGCCGTTAGTTAACAAAATATTTGTTTCATACGAGATTCGAAGCCGTGAACTATGTGCAAATACTATGCTGCCTGCACTGTTCGCCACTAAACTGCTATAATTAAAAAAAAACATTATAGGAGATAGTCATCTTAATTCGAAGTACCAGGGTCATATAAAACATTAAGAGGTCCCAAAATTACTCACGATATCCAATTTCTCATCGTGACACGAATCGAACACGTTGACACACTCACCTGCAAAAAAGAAAGAATACATTAATAAATTAAATACTCATTTTTGTATTATCGTTCACTTTTATGCTCGCCTGGTAGCGCATTCGTAGAATTTCAATGAAGTATTAAACAAGAATGAATCTTATTGTTAATTAGCCAGTGGTGTACTAGTGACACCCACGGTTTAAAGATATGTTTTTGTGCCTATTAATACTTTGCCCGAGCTAGCAATCAAACGCCGAGAGTCACGGTCAGTAACCACACTTGCGATAACGAGACGAATGAGCCAGAACATCTTTATATATATAATTCTTCTGTGAGTGTGTATGTCACTGAACTTCTCTCAAACGACTGGACCGATTTTGATGAAATTTTTTGTGTGTGTTCAAGGGGATCTGGGAATGGTTTAGATCAAACGATTGGACCGATTTTGATGAAATTTATTGTGTGTGTTCAAGGGGATCTGGGAATGGTTTTGTCCGCTGTCCGCTGTATTTCGCTTTATACGTAGCGAAGCACGTACCGGGCCGCTAGTAGTTTAATAAAAACTGAGTACAAAACAAAATAAAATCAATCTGTTCTCCCGAAAAGCTTCATAGCTAAAAGTTTTTAATAAATATTTGAATAACAAAAAAGAACTGTCAACAACACAGGGGTTTCAAACATTTTTCATCAAAGAGGGAAGCAATATTTTTGCATGTCGTTTTTCAATTTCAAAATTCAAAATTTTAGCTCTCAAATTGAATTCGCGACGAACACCGGGGCGTCTAGACAGGGTCTAGACGCTCCAGACCTAACCTAGGTCAACGTTCAGACGACAAAGGGTCCCTAACTCCCGGCGTTAGCTCATTCACCTGTGTTGTGTTTGTATGTGAGCTACTATCTAGGAAATATGTAGATAGATTTAAAAAATAAACTGTCTTAAATTTTACTTCTGTCAACAAGATGAAAAGAAATACACGATCAATTTTTTTTTTTTCAATTTACTTAGAACTAGCTAACCCAACATTAGTGGTAAGTTTCATTAAATCATACCTACAACATTTTTCACCAGATTTTAAGTTACACACCTAGCAATACAACTCACTTTGCTGGGTGTGTAATAACATCCAATTTCGTCTAATTTTTGCGTGATGCGCATACAAACATACAGACAGACGAACAAAAATTTTAACGATAATATTGTTTTAGCTTCCATTATTATTATTATTATTCATCCTATCCCTCATACGTTTATTAAATATAATTTATAAACAACAATAATATTTTTTTAATTAGAAGATTTATTTGCAATTCTTTTTGGATTAATGTCCATACTAATATCATATCCACACTAATATTATAAGACTCGAAAGTAATTGTTTGTAATTTCATCACGCCTAAACCACTGACAAGATTTCAATAAAATTTGGCTAGGTTAAAAAAGATTGCATTTTTTTTATGGAATAGGGGGCAAACGAGCAGACGGATCGCCTGATGGTAAGCGATTACCACCGCCCATGGACACCCGCAACACCAGAGGAGTCACAAGTGCGTTGCCGGCCTTATAAAAAGGAGTACGCTCTTTTCTTGAAGGTTTGAAGGTCGTATTGGTCCGGAAATACTGCAGGCGAAAGTTCATTCCACAGTTTTGTTGTGCGAGGCAGAAAGTTTCTAGAGAAACGCACTGTTGTGGACTGCCAACCATTAAGATGATGGGGATGGAACTGCTGCCGCATAGAACGATGGCGGAAAGAGGCAGCAGGGATCATTCCGAACAAAATTGCATCCAGTCAGAGCCCACTTCCAGAGGAAGAACAGTCTCAAAAAATTGACAAATAGGTATATTGAGACACAGGCAACCACTTGTAACATTAAACATTTATTTACGAGAATTCTAAATTGTCACGTGCTACGTAAAATGTTAACCCAGGTGCACATAAGGTCACTAATGCTTTGTTATAAACTAAAAACAAGGTCTTTTGTTAACAAAGAAATACATCTACATAATTGTATACATAATCGACATAATTCTACACTGACACATTTAGTATAAGAAAAATAAGGTTTAATTATGCAAATAATGAATTATTTAACGGTGAAGGAAAACATCGGGAGCTTGTCGCCAAGGGACAGAGATTATTATGATGTGTGTTTTACCCAGTGTGGGGACGGGTTATAAAACAGTAGGTTTCTTGTTTCTCCTCATGGTTGTATGACCTCTTGGGGTCTGACTGGCTGTCCACCACCCTAGTCAGTCTGTCGTAAAGCACCTTGGTGTATGTACTCTTGCCAGAGAGCCAGTTCTAAAAGTTATCATTTAGCTATCCTGACAAAATCCTCTCCCCATTTTTAGGGTTCCGTACCTCAAAAGGAACAAAAGGAACCCTTAGAAGATCACTTTGTTGTCTGTCCGTCCGTCCCATTATCTCCGGAATGCGTGGAGGTATCGAATTAAAATTAAAACCATATATCTACCTACTCAGGTCTACAGTTCCTCGAAGCTGTGAAAAAATCGAACTTCTAAGTTAACGTAAAAAAAGAGACGCCCGTTTATGCCGCAAAAAACGTATAGTTCTACGAAATATATAATATAATTTCTATATAAATCTGTACGGAACCCTCAGCGGGCGACTCCGACTCGCACTTGTCCGGTTTTTTTTTCTCATTTTTCTCGGTACTTCTATCGAATTCTCAAGAATGATTATAAATATTGTCAAATTAATTATCAATCCTATTTTAAATATTTTTTTGTGGAATAAAGAATACTTACTAGCACCAAATAAACAGAACATTATCTTACATCTAAAATATCACAGACATAAAAAATCACAGAACACGCGTATACGGAAAAACTTTCGAATGTCGAAAGCGCGCAACACGTCCGCTAGCCGCGGCGTCTCAACACAAACTGACAATATTGTTGCACTTTTTTTCGACTACCTACAGGTTGTCTAGACGTGTGGCGAGGGGTGGGGGTATATTATCGGGTCTATGCACTTGCGAAAAAGATTTCGTTCAACCAGCGTGGACGAAGGTCGTGTACCTTTATGAATCAGCTGAGTTCTGGTACATATTTAGAAGACGATGTTTTTATTACTAATATTTTAGGTACACTTGGTGCATTGAACTCGTTTCGGGAGTTCAAGATGCGTGGGGACAATGTCACTGGAGATTTGACCCTTGGACAGGCTGAAAATAACGAACTTTGTAAAATACTTAACTGTCCCATGAGTCAACTTGATCTCACACTGTCAAAAATGAAAAGCATTGCGCATAATACGAACCATCACGCCTGTATTCACCAAAGGGTTAGGCAGAGGCAGTACTGCTATACACCCACAGTTCACAGATACGCAATAGGGGCGAGCCTTTTACCATTTCATACACCATCACGCCGGTTATTCCCCGAAGGGATAGACAGAGGCGTACTTATATAAACCCACAGTTCGCCGGTATGTTTAGGTCCCATGTAATAGGTGGCGAGCCTTTCGCCATTAACTGGGCACAAATTCAAACTTCAACTGAAGAAATTTATAGAAAAACTCAATAACAATTTGCTCGACTTGGGAATCGTACCCAGGACACGACGCTCAGCAGCTGCGCTCGCGACTAATAACCCAAAATAAGGTAGTTACGAATACAAATATGCAAACATACATACATAAAATAATAGGTACGTTCTTTTTCAAAGTCGGTCGTAATAATCACTCCCCCTGCATTGGGAAAAGGGTCCAAGCTACCGGTAGTCAGGGCACCATAAAAAGCAACCTCCTTCCAATGCATGCCGTGTCGAGGAGTACCGCTTTCTGTATCATCCAGTAGTTTTTGTAACAAAAATCAGAGCGCTTCTCCATTGAACGTACGACACGACAAAATGCAATAACGAGATCAAACGATATCCGATATACAAAAATTCAATTCCTACATGGATTGCTGATTGCTGGATCCAGTAATTGCAATCTCTAGTTAGGTTGATCAAATATCCTGATAATAATCTGCAGAACATGCCTATTATCCTGATAATAATCTGCAGTATATGCCTATTCAAAATAAAATTTAAATAAATATAATATTATTTATATTGTACTAGCGGGCCCGGTTGTCTTGCCCTGTATCATCATCTTCCTGCCTTTGTCCCAATTTATTTGTGGTCAGCGCAACATATCACTTCCGTTCCCATGTTTTGCCGTCTATAAAAAAAATCGAAGATTGCTGTGCCACCTACCGGCTCAAATCGTGAATCTAAACCATCCAGTAACCTATTTAAACATACACAAAAAAATTATCACATCACACCAGCAGCTTGGAGGGGTTCGGACAATGCACAGAACCACCATCTACTGAACTTACGGAAACAGAAAACCTCACAGAAAGCAACGCCATATTAATTTGTGTCCATGTTTTATTTCTGTCAAATCTGTCAATCCGTTTCCAAAACAAAATGTATGAGAAAATAATTGTTCTTCATAATGTTCGTGAATGTTTTCTATGTTTTAATAGTTATTCTGCTATTCGGGAAGGAGACAAATCCAACAAACCAAAGATCATAAAACTCAGTCCAGCCGTTCTCGAGTTATAAGTGTTGTAACAAACCCGTCTTTTTTTATATAGATTATTATTAGGATAACAAACAAGCATGCGGGCCGCCTGATGGTGAGCGGCAACCGCAGCTTAAAGACGTCAGCAACACCAGTTGTATCACTCACGGGTTGTCATCTTGACACCTCAGTTTTTAAGTCTCATTTACCTAGTAATGTCACTGACTACATTAAGCCCGTCAAACCGTAACACTATAACGTTAGCACATTATTGCTTACCTGCAGAATATTTTGCAATGCGATGAGAACACCTCAGAGTGCCACCACCTCAAATATTTGGCCGTCACTTGTTCACATTGTGACCACACGGTTGTCGTGTCGTGCGTGAATGGGAACGTGCACTTACGGTACATTCACTACTAGCCAGAGGTTGCAAACCCTGTGAGAGTCAATTGCCATAAACTGGTTTATTTTTGCTCGAACCTCGTGGCGGTAATAACCTGTTAACGACCAAGAGTGTTGCAATTGAATACAGCTTTACTGTGCTGTAAAATATTTCAGATTAATTGTGGCCCGCGGTTTAACATCGAATAGATATCGACAACAGCGCCACCTACAGGGACTATCTATAGCTAACAACTACCCAGGTTCCATAAACACAAAAAACAAGCACGCCTGTCTTCCACGAAAGGAAATGTACTAATGAACACACAATGTTTACGTTCCATGTAATAGGGGGCGTGCCTGTTGCCATTAACTGGGCACACATCCAAACTCCGAGCTGCTACTGAGAATTTCATAGACTCCGCTAACAGCTGATGAGCCGCGAACAGTTTGCAGAAATGAGAGAGCAAATGACTGTTTTTTATACCACTAAGGTGGCAAACAAGCATACGGCCCGCCTGATGGTAAGCGGTTACCGTAGCCTATGGACGCTTACAATAGCATATCACTCGCGCGTTGCCGACCCTGTAAATTAAGGAGGAATAGTTGAGATGGCACAATAGGAGACAATAGCGTGATACTTATCCTATCTGCCAACGCAACGCTCCCTCGCGGAGCTCTGGCGACCTTGCTCACCGTTAGGAATACAACATAGCACGGAGCTATGTTATTTGGCTATGATTTTCTGCAAGGTACTTCCCCAGTCCGGCAACTCCAATTGTGAGTGGAGATATTCGATTCCACTATGCTCTACCTCTCTCAACACTTAACAACTGAGGTGTCAAGATGACAACACGCGAATGATACCACTGGTGTTGCTGACGTCTATAGCTTCTTTGTCAAATTCATCATCATCACCCATTATATTGTCCTACTGCTGGACACGGGTCTCCTCTCGGAATAAGAGGGATTGGGCTATAGTCTCTACCACTCTGTCCTACAGCGGGTTGACAGACTTCACACGCCGTCGAGAAAATTTCTCAGGAATGCAGGTGGGAACTGCAAACCTTTGACTGGGCAGTCCAATGGTTATAGTTCTAGACTATCAGGACTCTCATCTCTCTGTTTGTCATCTTAGTTCAATAAAATAAAGCATCAAGTACCTTTGCTATATATTTTCCCGTGTAGGCGGCACGCCAATTAGTTTTCGACAAAAAACTGTTGTAAAAACGTGAGCGACCCTGAACTTGGCTCATAGGACGATGGTGAATGGCGTCGTAGATTATTTGTTGGCTAAATCTAAACACAGGGTGACTTTGAATATAATTATGTTAATTATAACTAGAATAGGAAATCCTTCAAAAAGGTCAGGTACGTAGTTCTCGCGACGTAGTCCACCTAGAGCATCCATCTGAATAGCACCTGCGCGGATAGCACCTAGCCTAATCCAGGAAGAGCACCTACCAATATTTTTGGCAGATGCTCTACGTAGATTAAAATTTATTTTTACATATGTGTCTACGAAGAGCACCTATGACCCAGTAGCCTAGTGCTGGAATGTATTTGTTAACAGGACGTTTAAATGAAAGATATCGATAAAAAATACTTGAACGTTTATTATTTGTGTAATTACGCCTACTTTGAAATAATAATAAAAAATAATTGTGCTTGAGTGTCGAAAAGTTTAGTAAGGAATTTTATACGAAAATTGAATCAATACACCATCATACCTGTATTTAAATTAAAAAACACTTGAACGTTCATTGTGTGTAATTAATAAACGCTCTAGTGATTTTTATCGATATTTTTCATTTATTGACGTCCTGAAAAACAAATACATCCCAGAACTAAGCTGTTGAGTCATAGATGCTCTTCGTGGACAAAAATGTAATTATAAATATTAATCCACGAAGACCACCTGCCAAAAATATTGGTTGGTGCTTTTCGTGGACTAGGCTAGGTGCTATTCGGACGGGTGCTCTAGGACTACGCTGTTCTCGCAACCGGCGCGTATGTATGAGAAGTATGAATGTGGAAGAAGCAAAGGAAGTATGCTAGAATCGTGGCGGACTATAGTATAGACCGCTAGACATACATAAGTGTATGTATGTCTAACTACATAGATTCTGAAACAATTTCCATAATCAAAATCAAAGTCAAAATGTTTTATTTCAATTAGGCCATGGCATGGCATGGTTTCAAAAAGTGGGTTTTATGGAGAAGAGCTGGCAATAAACTCCATAGTTAAAAAAAAAGCATGATTACAATATTAATCTGTACAACTTTGTTTTAAATAGTGGCGATTTAGCTGAGGTGTTAATAAGTTTATGATCATACGTATTGCATGTGTCAGGGCTACCACAATTTATTTCGGACCATGCCACAATAGTCACGATATAGGACAGACTATAATAGAAAAAGAAAGACTTGCTATTTAATAACTAAGTACCTACAATGCCATTTTGTGGCAGCGGTCATCTTGGATCGATTTTCATCAAATGTAGCTGAGAACACTCCCAACTAATACACCTTTCAAACAATAAAAAACAAAATCAAAATTGGTTCATCCGTTCAGAAGCTACGATGCCATACACACACATCGTCATTTTCGCGTCAGGAGTTAAAAAGAAAGGGATTGCCACAGCAAGTAAGAGCAAACCAGCCCTGACAGACGGCACCCGTAATCTGTCATTTTCCTTTGGAGACTGGCATGAGGTAGCGAAACCCAGAAAATACATTGTACAGTCAACAGCACATGGTATCCAAAAAAGTCAATCGATTTTCGATTTAATCGCTAAATAAATAGATTTTATCATCCATTGGGGAAGTTTGTGTTTGTGGTAACTTGATGAGCTGTGGAGTGTACACAAACAAAGTCACCAACCTCGCCAAGGCCACGCGGGGGTAACGCACTTTGTGCCAATACCCTGTCCGTATTAAAATGCGCTTGCGCATGTGGCCCGGCTAAGAATAGGCCAGTGTTTCTCGCCCTGTTGTTTTCTGACAGGGGCATTTTATTAACCAGGTGGTAAGCAGAAAAGCGGAGTGATTAATAAAACTAGGCGTGTCCCGACTGCGTTTCGTTCGGGTTTTTGGGAACGTCCACCATCGTTTGGCTTAGATTTAATGTTTGGCATAAACTTTCACGGACTAAGGTCCTAAGGGCGACTGGGTCCGATTCCCATCATGTCGTGCGAAAATACCGGCGACCTGTGGGTGTACTTTAGTACGCTTCTGGCTAACTCCTCAGGAAATACAGGCGTGATGGTATGTTATGTATATTACCCAACTACCCTCCGAAAAAATCATGACGTTTTATGTAATCTGTTTTACATAATCGAGTTATGTGATATTTTCTGTTAGGTTTCCCTTGCGCACTTCTTATGGTAATTACGTCATACGCCGTGCTATTTAAGGGAGGAAATATTGATGGTTTTTACGTCACAAAAGCGTGGAGGGGCAGAATTCGAGGTCGTATAGAATTTGCACGATTGGAGTAACCAGTGCTCCGCGCGGAAGCGTTGTGTTGGCAGATAGGATAAGCATCACGATATTGTCTCTTATGCTGCCAGCCCAACTATTCCTCCTTGATGTACAGGGACGGCAACGCGCGAGTAATACCCCTGGTGTTGCAAGCGTCCATCACATTCGCTCACTGATCTGAAATGCCTCATTAGTCTAGTGGTCTTGTAAGCATGACTGCTACGACCAAGGGTTTAAGTTCGATTCGCGGGTCGAGCTGTGTTATTGGGTTTTACTATAAAATACTCAATAGCAACTTGGAGTTTGAATTTGTATTCGGTTATTGTACCATATTACACGGGGCATAAACATTCCGGCGAATTGTGGATATACATTAGCAAACCTCTGCCTATCCTGTGCCTAACATACCTTGAGATATAGTTGTGTTGTAGACTGACGATTTTTCTAGAATGGGCGCCGGGCCTGGTGTGAGTTTAATTTCACCGACTCGATTTTAAGGATCGACTGCGTTCGGCTCTCAGATTGGTGGAGAGTGGTGAAGGTCACGGAAATCGCCAATCAGCTCGCCAAACGCGGTCGATGCGTAAAATCGAGTCGGTGAAATGAAACTCACACTTGGCCCCTAGAGTGACTCCTTGAATCCTTGCCCCCCTCCCAGCTACTCCCGTGGGAGCTGGTCTGTAAGCTTCCGACCATCACCAGCTTATGACAATAACGTTACTTATAGTAATTACTCATAGCATTCTTACGAGCGCCGATTACTAATTATTTGTAAACACATCGTCGAGGTATTTTGTAAATGTGTGCGTAAACTCACTCAAACATAGTTCATTGTTTAACTATGACAGTGAAATCATACAGCGTAGACTGCTAGACGCTAGCTTGGTGGTGGGATTTTGTGATCCGCGGATTTACCAGCGAAGGATCTATACAATTTGATCCTTTTTAATATTCACTATTTTTTTTTATACAAATAAATAAAACTGTCTGTTTGTAATATCAAAATAACATCTTTTTACTGTCTACTTTTGTATAGAAAGAATTATTTTTCACGAATAATGTATGGGATTCATAGGAAAAGTCACATATATTTTAGAAATTACAAAAGGAGGTCGCAAAGTAAAATTCGCGCGAGTTGAAAAAACTGCGCACCGGGTCAGACACCCGCGTAGGGTTGTGTGACATTTGCAAATGTAAGGACGCGCAACGATCGATAAAATGCGCTCGTGAATTATCGATGACACCGGTATGTACCGGTTTTTAGATTTGTGGCCAGTGATGTATTATAGTTACTAAAATGTAATAAAAGCATTATTTATTATGACATAAAAAAGGTGTATTGGCCTACGTCGTAGTAATAAACAAGAAGATAATTATGTATAAAAACTCACGATTAATAATATGACTACGTTTGGTATAGCGTTTAAGATTATTACATATTTCACCACTACCATTGTGCCACGTGTCGTGGGTTCGATGCAAATATTTGTGTGTTCCACGGAGATTTGTTTCGAATCTGGATATACCTTGTGTCCATTAAGTGTGTGTTTGTGAAATCCCCCGCGACACAGGACTCTTTCTTTGTCTATCTAACATACCATCACGCATGTATTCCCCAAAGGGTTAGGCAGAGGCGTACAAATATACACCCACAGTTTGCTGGTATGTTTAGTTTAGTTAAAACCCTTGCTCGACCTGGAAATCCACACGTTAAACTTACAACATCCCTCTTTTTGCTTCTGGGGCTAAAAATAATGCAATATTGTTGGCATACTTAAATAAAAATAATTTTAATTTGCTTTGCATTAGAAAGTGTGCTGGAGACACGGTACAAATTACGCATGCGTGCGCCAGCATGCAAAACAATATTGCCGTTATTATTCTTTGAAATGCCGATAGCCTCATTAGTTTAGTGGTCACAAACGCGACTGCTATGCTAGTAGTCCTGGGTACGATTACCAAGTCGAGCAGTGTTATTGATTTTTTTTAAAGAAATTCTCAGTAGCAGCTCGGATTTTAGGAATTGTGCCGTTTAATGGCAATAGAAACGCGCCAATAGACACGTTTTGCTCGCGAACATGTTCTGTCTGTCGGGACTGGTCAGTTCTTAAACGCTGTGGCAATCAATCTCTTCCATTTGAATATAACACCTATACTGAATAAATCTTACACATCAAACTGCGTAATTCTCAGAAACGATTTAAAAGAAAGTTGTAAAGAAGAATAATGAAATAATGTATTTTTTCAAAGAGGAGTTTCTTGCCGGCTCTTCTCCATAAGACCCACTTTTTTTTAACGAGCAAATAGTTCAGACTTCTCAAAAGTAAATGTTTTAATGGTCTAATTGAAATAAAACATTTTGACCCTTTTAAATGGGACCTAAACATACCGGCGAATTGTGATTGTATATTAGTATGCCTCTGCCTAATCCTTCGGGGAATACAGACGTGATGGCATGTAACACAATTTCTGGACAATACCGATAACCGAAGACTAAATTATTTATCTTTTAGTAAAGTAATTTTAGTAAAGTATTTAGTAAAATAAATGTCGATTTTAAATGAACAATCTTCTATTATCTATTGTTGCACCAATGATTGTCTAAGTATTTGTAGCATGTATGACAACTGGGACTGACAGCTTAATTAACTCTTTGGAGCACGGAGTGGTATTTAAAAAACAATTAAATACAGATAATAACATTAAATTTAAAATTTTAAAAGCACCCGCAGCATCAAGTCACGGTTACTATTTTCTTGAAATATCATTGAAGTAACAGGATACCAAGTTTCAAAACGATCAGACCTGTACCGCCGAAATAAGAGCGTGCGTTTGAACATACATACATACACTCACGCCTTTCTCCCGCAGGGGTAGGCAGGGCTGGCAGTATTGGGATATGTGGAGGACTTAATGACGATGTTCAATTAATTTGTTTAGTCAATGCTTCCGTCTCACTGTTGTGGCAATTACTCAACAACTTATTGGACCAAAACCAACTTTGCTATGTCGGTTAACAGCTCAATGTTATTAACATAATTCACTTATATAAGAATTACAATGATCTGTACAAATGTTGAGTGAATTACTGTATTAGATTAACAAAGAAGATTTAAAATACAACACGTAGGGATTGTGAGTGACGTCAGAATTATGGATGACGTAATGACTACGCAATTAAACGCGGATGATGAAACCTTGCAACTGTAAATTGGAAATTACAGAAATGGTACAGAATCGTGACGCAGCTGTGCAGTGAGCAGAGCTGGCGAGCCACCTGGTGGTAAGTAGTCATCATGCCCATGGACACCTGCAACACTAGATGAGTTGCTGATGCATTACCGAGCCTTAAGAGCCCGTACGGACTACAGACTACCAGAGCCGCAGCAGCCGAGGGGGAACTGGTTATTACACACACACCAAGGTGCTTTACTACAGACTCCGAAGCCGATGTAAGGGTGGTCGCCAGCCAGTCAGACCACAAGAGGTCCTACCAGACCAGAGAGCAATAAATGTACATGTAGACGTATGAACAACAATAACTCTACATATTCACGCTGTTTACTCACGGTTTAAAGGAACGTAATGAAAGATGTAGACTGGTCAGATAATAGCTATGTGACCTTCATACATATGCATTATCGCAAGTTATTTTTACCAAAATCCTCTCAAGGGTAGGACCTTGAGTTGTTGATAACATGAGCGGAATCAAGTGTGGTACTTCAATGGGGATCATTTTAAAATATTCGCAGTTTCGCGTAGTATCAACCCATTTACTGATCTACACGTCGCTCTATCAGCTGTTAATATGCTAGGCTATCGTTTTCCTTTATTCTCTTTTATTTATTATTTCGAAACAGTTTCTTGCCGGCTCTTCTTAATTTTAAAACTACTTGTAATCATTATCTAATGGAAATTAATCATTCTACTTTGACGGTCCTACTATTGGGCACAAGTCTTCTCTCAAAATAAGGAGTTAGGCATTAGGCCACCACGCTGGCCTAGTGCGGTTTGCCAGAGTTAGGCATGCAGCTTTTCTAACGATGTTTTCCATCACCAGAACGTCGAATGAGCCACCAGATATTTGTAGCCGGTCAGGATATTTGAGCCTACAGGTCAATTAGATATCACTTTCGGGACAATATATATGAAGATGACAACATCCGGAATATTTCTAAAATTCTCCAAAACTGGAAACAGGATATGCGTCATACGAGATAAGTCAAAATTATCACGAAGTCTATAAAACTATTTTCCAGCTAAAAGGACTCAAATTGTTGTTGCATCCGCGTTGATAATACACTGATGTATCATCTAGTTTGTATATACATTTTCTCCGCTCAGAACAAAAACTTTGTAACTCCTACGACCCGAACTCAAAGCTACGAATCTCAGACCCGGAACAACTATCTAGTTTTTCCAGGTCTGGGAAGTTATCAGCTATCACTGCTGGCTTTCCATCGCTGTTAAGTAGTAACAGGATCTAAAAGCAAAGGTATTTGACCCAAGTATCCTGTCTTACAATTCAAAACACCTTTAAGGTTCGTAGCTGCAGTGCAGACTGAAATATATGGACACTGCCATATTTAGTGTCGCATTACGTGATGCTATTCCAAACGAAAGGGCATCAGGTTCAAGGTATTGTGAAGGGCGTTATTACAGAATTGCGGATATAGATGTGGGCAGGTTTTTATAGCAAGTGGGGGTAAGATTTCTGAGTATATTCAACCATTTATTGTCCGACTGCTGGATACGGGTCCATTGTCATATGACTGGGCTATCAATGCACTAATCTGAGTGGAAACCATGAAATGAGGGTCGGCTTATAATTACGTAGTGTGGCAAGGAATAGCCAGCATCCAACCATCCAAAAAACTGCTTTTACCAGAAAAAACAGCGACCATGAAGTATGTGTATGTGTATGTGCCTATTGCATTTTTTGTCAATTGTTACCTATCAATAATTATGAAACTTTATAAAATATTGATAATTATGATGGTCTTACGAGACGCCCTAAAAGATCTTCGCATCCAAAACACAAAGAGAAAGTCCGAAATTACCAAACATCTTCCCTCTTCAATTGAGCGTTGGTTTTATCTGCTGTGCTATTGTTTTATATTTGCATAATTGAAAACGTACCACACACAGATTCGGTGAATACAGTTGTGATATTTATATTATGCATGGGAAGTGTTTTGTTTTATTTCATACTTTACAATTACAACCATGTTTTCTCGTGATCTCTCATACATAAGTCATAACGGATCATTTACTGTAGCCCGACCATTCAGGATGTGACGCATGTTTGAATCATTTGGATGTGACGAGTTAATTCACTCTTTAATACTAATTTTATGTTGACCTGTCTTCGGTCAGAAACCTTAAAAACCTGACAACTAATCCTTAAGATTGAAATAAAACTACTTTTTACGGATTTTACGTTTCGGATCCTTTACATCCTTTAGCATCCATGTTCACTGGTTGACTCAGGTGTTGGTCGTTTTAATGTTAAAATTACTAACAGCTACCTTTTATTTTTGTTAATTATCATTAGATTCAAAGAAGCTGAGCTCACCATGTCCTTTGGTCTTGCAGGTTTAGATTTAATAGAATCTATAATAGGGTTCCAAACAGGTGGTAAGACCCAGCCATGTTCTCTATTGAAATTTGGCGGTTTTTAAGGATATCAGTATTGCCAAAAATTGGATTGCGGAGGTCTGACGGCAGTTTTTTAATATTTATGCTGGTTAGACTAGAAACCAACCCGAAAATGTTCCCAATGTCCACCAAATAAAATCCAGCAACCTTTGACTGTGAGAAACCTGAAAGAGATTTCCTCGACGGCGTGTGAAGTCAGACAACCTTTAGTAGGCCAGCGTGGTGGACTATAGCCCAATCTCGCTCATTCCGAGAGGAGACCGTGCTCAGACAACACAATGGGACAGAACCAAACATCCATATAACAAAGAACATTACATTCCCTTAACTTTCGCGCTCGGGTACTAAGTTATGACTTGAAGATTGATACACTTAGGGCTACAAAGGACAAAGATCCTTTGTTCGCACACCTCCCACTTATTGCGTCGTAAAATAAATTAGCATCTAATTAGTATTGTTGTTTTTATTCTAATAAATCTAACAGCATGCTACACAATAATAGTTCATGCTACTTATATTATAAAGATTATTTAATCAGCAAAACCTCAATTCTGCTATTTTATTGAGGCCAAATCGTCATTCAAAAAAATGATAATGATTTCTGTAATAAATAAATGTTTTAGGGGCACAAAATCCACAAAGTTCAGAACTCTGTACTGAGCCCAAAACCCAAATTATCGATGTACCTAGCTCGAGGAGCCACCGCATGCTCGATGAACTGTGGGCTTTGATTGTACAGAACTGATGCCTTGAAACAGTTAACTGAAGACGCGGCAGACTACGGAGGAGATGGCCGCATGACCTGGACGTTTTCTAGCCAAGACTGGAAGCAAAAAGCACAGCAACGAGAAAATTGGAAAAAGCTGCTAGCTGCTTCTACGAATTTCATAGCAATGGCACCACTAGCATAGCAGTCGCGCTTAGGACCACTTTTTTATTCTTGATAGGCTTACGCTTGACCGCCAATTCGCGTGATGCCAAGCGACACTGCGATCTACGATGAAGCGCGCTTGCCTAGAAGAAACTGATTTACTGATTTTCAATGTGGAAATTTCATCCTGTCCACATTGATGAATGGGTGTCCACCACCGTGCGGTTCTCCAGAACTTTTTTACCGCGCACGACTGCTCTGTGGAATCAATTACCAGCGGAGGTATTTCCGATCCGGTACGACATGGCAATCTTCAAGAAGTGAGCCTATTCTTTTCTCAAAGCCGGCAACGCACTTGCGACCCCTCTCGTGTTGTGGGCCTCTCTGGTGTTGTGGGTGTCAATGGGCGGCGGTGATCGCTTACCATCAGGTGACCCACTTGCTCGTTTGCCCTCCTATTCTATAAAAAATAAAGTCGCGATTTAAAAACACCAGATTATATCTATCGGGGAAGACCCATTCGGGAAGCGCATTCCTCATTTCGGCGGTACACATGATAAAAGTGGACTTGCAGAATTTAGTTCGGGTTTTCGGAATGTCCACCATATATACATGTCGCGTTTTTATGCTTCTGGTCGTCCAATAGTAGAAAGGGCAAGGGGGAATAAGATCATGGAGATCTAATGGAATCTGGAAAAAGCTGCTAGCTATTTCTGAGAATTTCAATTCAATAACATTCCTCATCTCTAGCGTAGTAGGATCACTAGATTAATTACGTATAACTTACCCATTTATTTGGATAAGCATGTTTACAACTGTTTCTTCGAGAACAATGTATATAGAACTAAAACACAGTTTGAAGAGGCGCAAGCGCACTGTTATCACCTTGAACAACAATAACCCAGCGGTAAGCCGTTATCGATTGCAAACTGTATTTCAATAAACAAGTAATTAGTATTACAATCGCTTTTGCGACGCGCACCGTATTGGACTGTGGTCTATGACACTGATTGATAAAAGAAAGCTATTTATAGATGCGATTAATTCATATTCTATGTAGGTATTGAGATTTCTGGAGTAGTTCAAACATACATACATACTTTCCATGAAGTCTGTATTCCCCGAAATGTTAGGCAGAAGCCTAGTTCGCCGAGCTGCTGAGAAATTCATCTCGATTATATTTAATCGATGAATCGATTAGTTCTCAAATACATGGGCATATTAATTATGATTCGGTTCGATTTGAACTCTGAGTGTACAACAGTCCGCCTAAACCCTCGGGTATACGAGCGTGATGGAATTCATGGAATAGCTATTCTCTACGCGATCAAGGACTAGTTACTACTTTAGGCAACTAGTTAATAAAACTTTTACTCTTGTGTTTCCAAATTATTCTAGAGTTTAGTTTTTACAATTATGACTCGATATTCTAATCGATGTGTTTCTAATCTTGTGCTTATTCAGTTGCACGTTGTATAAAAACTTAAAAAGTTAATCGAGGAGCATTGTCCAAATTCGACAGAATTTCACAATTGTTGACTATGTTTCAACACTAAAACATGCCATTTTCCTCGGCTGACCTTACACCACGCGTGGGCTGATAAGTCGGACCGCAAACTACTTTTGAATCGCGTAGTGATAAGACGCTGATCGGAGTATTCGTACGCGGGATTATGACAAATAATGAAAAGTTATTTTTCATTCATATTTTCGTAACTGCCTTACTAGTCTAGTGGTCCCAAGCGCCACCGCTACACTAAAGGTCCTGGTTTCGATTCCCAGGTTGAGAAGTGTTATTGGGTTTTTCTATGAAATTCTCAGTAGCATCTCGGAGTTTTGGATTTATTTATGCCCGGTTAATCGTCCTATTACATGGGACCTACACGTATCAGCGAACTGTCGGTGTACATGCCCAGTTGGCCATGGGACCTGTGGGTATATCAGCGAACTGTGGGTGTACATTAGTACACCTCTTCCTAAACCTTCGGGGAATACAGGTGTGATGGTATGTTTATGTAGACGCTAACAAGGCGATGGCGTTATAACGTTGTCTAATTCTACTGTCCCACAGCTGGGCACGGATCTCCTCTCAGAATGACAGGCATAAGGGCTATAGTCCACCATGCTGGCCCAATGCGGGCCATACTTCACGCGCCGTCGAGAAAAATCTCTCAGGCTTGCAAGTTTCCTCACGATGTTTTCCTTCATCGTTTAAGTGCGTGATCTTTTATTTACTATTACTACGCACATGACTTCAAAACGTCAGAGGTGCATTCCTTGGATTCGAACTCGAGACTTGGCAATCCAATCTGTCTGATGGCATTCGCTTCGCTTCTATGTTGGGGTCTACAAATTTTAGACCCCAACATAGTCGGAAAAACATGTCGAGATTTTTTTTCGGAAATAACCGTCTTAAGTGACTTGTATCAATTATTGAACATAATCAACTAATATTAAGATAATTAAGGAAATCATTAACAAAGATAAGTATGTTTGGTCTTCGACAATCGCGAGTTTAAGTAATTAAATAATTTTATAAATACTTTGATAATGATAGCACTGACACACTTAAGTTCCACAGGTTTTTGACAGATAATGCTTTCTTCAGAACTGTATTGTTTTTTTTTTGTAAAGTAATATTTTTTGCATAGCTATTTAAATTTAGTACCTTGGACTGCCTCATTAATCTAGTGGACCCAAGCGCGACGACTACGTTAGAGGTCCTGGGTTCGGTTGAGCAGTGTTATTGTGTTTTTCTATGAAATTCTCAGTCGCAGCGGGAATTTCGATTCGTGCCCGGTTAATGGCAATAGGCTCGCCCCCTATTACCTACACATACCGGGAATCGTGGATGTAAATTGGTGCACCCCTGGCTAACCCCTCGGGGAATACAGGCGTGATGGTATTTTTTTTTTCGAATAAAACGTTTTTCATTTCATGATCATTTGTTATTATCAATATGCTGTTACTATAATAGTTTGGATTATTACAGGGATTTAACACACAAATCAATGTCTGGGCAAACTTTGTGAAAAACAAAGTCCACTGTAATGAACAATCACCCACCCATCCAAATATTGACCACAGGCAGTGTAGCTGAACCTTGCATATCAATCGAGCTTTAGACAGCTGTTATTTACAAAATGGCCACGCTATTAGTACGAGTAAGTGTGTCACTTCCATATATTTTCGCAAACCATGCCAAGGCGAACGTAATAGGTAGGTACCAATTTGCAGAGGCTTTAGTTTAGTGTATTACAAATTGATTGTAAAATCTCTGAATCAACAGCGAAATTAGTTTTTGCTATTTGATTTGTGGAGTAGGCACCACAACAATATTAACGGCCAGTCCATAACAAATCTGTCGATAGACTTCCGTACTAGGGATAGGATTTTGACATTATTTGTATGGATATTATGTCAAAATTCTATCTCTAGTAAATCTACTGACTGATTTCTTATTAGGACCGGCCGTTAATCTATGCCACAATTTACCATAAACACAGACACTGACAATGAAATTTGTTTTTAATTTAAATTTATTATAATTGCTTGAACCGTCGATTTTAGACGGTTTTTTTGTCTAAAGTGATTAAATGATTAAAATACGATCTAACACTTTAAGGCTGATCGTTTCGCTGTGCCCGCGAAATTCAAATTTCGAGTGGTTTTTCGCAGTTTGTTGGTCTTTAATGAGTTCTACATTCATGATAATGGTAATTGCGACATTAACTATACAAAATTCACAATTTGTATCTAAAACCATTGCTTAAAAATCATTATTGGAGCTAAAGGTAGTGTAAAATGTCAATTTTGACCAAATACACAGATTGCGCCAAGTTTTTGGCTTGATAAGGATTTATTATTAAAGATTTTAGTTCTCAGTTGTGAATGTTGTATAGTTGATGTCACAATTACAACTACCATGAATCTAGAATGTGTTATAGACCTACAAACTGCGAAAAACCACTCGAAATTTGAATCGGGCACAGCGAAACGATCCGCCTCAAAATAAAAATACATTTATAAATTCTCCGGGGTATGTATCCGAATCAGCTTTAGTTCTCAACTCTTCCGCTAAAGAACAATGGCGTCAGTGACTTTGATTTTAAATGTGGATTGTAATGAGTTTGCTTACAATGAAATTGTTATTGCGCATTATTTCGATGTTTCCTTTTGCTTATATTAACAATTAGTAATATTGGCGAACTAGCAACGATAACTATGCATAATTAGCAAATATTGTTAAATAACCGGATTCTTCCGACAAAATATGTCATGCAAATAGGTTTTGACGATATTTTCACCGTTATTTTCCGATAAACTGAGATTCACAACAATAACGCTTAAAGTGGGTCAGGCTCAGGCAGTAAAAGTGAAGTTTCTATTTTTTTTTTCATGAAGTACTTACTTTCGAAAATGCTCTATAAAAGTTTTACTAGAATTTATAATTTTTGAGACAATTTATTTTGATTTTACCATAAACTAATTAAATTACTAAATCAGCACAATACAATGCCGCAATTGGATAAAACCAATATCTCTATAAAAAAAAACCGCCAAATACAAAATACAAACCAAATTTAATACCTAAATTGACATTTATGAACACGCCGATCTGACCAAACTAACTTGTCTACAAGCCAAGAAGGCTACAGATATCGCTTATTGAATATGTATTGGAATTGTCTTTATTATTCTAATTAGTATTTTACAGTCGTAAACTTAGGTAATCTCATTACGATGTTATAAAGTAAATCGACAGCGATTACTTATGCAATCGAGCACATCATATAGGGACCTAATGGCCTTAATCGCTTACACGCAATAGCAGACGTGATTAGGGCTCGTTCGTCCTTTGTATGAGAAATTAAGAAGACACAATAATGAATAATAAATGATAGCAGTAAACCTCATTATCTATTCGATAATCAGCTTTTGAACTATTACAGTGAAGCTCACACTGACCAAGGCTCTCCTACCGGTTTTTAATTAAACGGAAAATATTAAACTTACTGTCTGAGAGATTTTGTCAAACCGCACTAGGCAAGCGTAGTAGACTATAGCCTAGACCCTCTCATTCTGAAAGACAAGAATTACTTGATGAGCTTGGTCAGAATTGACCCTTTGCTTTCCAGTGGCAATGGGTCAATTTTGACCAAAGTCATCTCATGCCTCATGCTTGATAAATCTAGCAGGTTTTGGAATAACTTGTTGTGTCCTTGTTATGTAAAAAATATCTTCTTCTATTGCTCGTTTCATTTTTGTAGTAGTGTAGTAGTAGAGAACTACCGCTACCAGGCCATTGTTCTTATCTTCGACGTTGAAAATTGTAAAACCAAATCTCTAAACTAAACAATGTCTCATGAAATAGATATGAAAACTTGTCGCCTTTGAATATAGCCATTAGCTTTTTTTCTATGTAACGTAGAAAAAGTAGAAAGTATGGAACGCCGTGTTTAAACACGCAAACGTGAAATCATCACGTGAAAGTGAATTTTTTGATGTGGCAACACGCTATGTTGTTTTCCGTTACGTTCAAAAACTAGAATTAGGTTGGCTATGAGAAAGGATTAAATACTAGTCTCCCATAAATTCTAGCCCGTTTCAGTTCTCGCTAGCTTGTTTTTTTAAGGCAATAACCACTCCGGCGATACCTATCTACAGCTATGGACAAGAAGCCAATGCAGTGGATTTAGTGCGTTGTCTATGATATTAATCTGTCAAAAAATATATTTAGAAACTGTGGTTGTCTGGTTCAAATACTGCAGAACAAAGAATCCATTCATTTCCTTTGAGCAGGTGTTTACTAAGAGAGACATTATGTCATTATGCGATCAATAATGAGGTTAGGTTATGAGTTTATGACGCATGGTCTTTATTCTTCTATTCCGGGGCTTCGACCATAGAACAAATTTTGCTTTTTTTATTTATATCAATGAAGTAGGTACCTACCTAACTTCACTCACAACCGGATCTACGAAGGATTCAGCACCCTAGAAATATGGTCAATCTTACTTTTGATGGTTATACCCCTATAACCATCAAAAGTAAGAAAAGTAATCTCAAAACAAACAGAATACCACCACGGCTGTATCCCCTGACGCGGTAGGCAGATAGGCGCGATAGGCACTGGTGTGGCCTTAGGTCGTCGTTGTCTAAGGTCCCAAAAAGGTCCCATGTAATTGAGGGCGAGCCTATTGCCGAACACAAGTAACGTTTGTGGCAGATGACGGAGTTCGAGAGAGCACGATCTTACCTATGCACATAATAAACACTGAGAAGCGGTACCTATATCCGGAATGTAGGTATTTACCTGCCGATGTAGGTATTCTACCCAGGGCAAGGTGACGGGTCAATAAAAATCGTCAGTCTCGTGGTATTTTTCACACAGCATGTTTAAACGAAAAAATAATGTAACAATAATACACATACACAATTATCCTAAAACATTAATGTGAATTGCTCACAATACTGACTCATTTAACGTTTTCCATAACCGATAATGTAATGTGGACCATAAAACCCAGTACCTAAAAAACCTCATAACGAAAACCGTCAAAACGAATCTACCTACACCATGACATCATTTGCAAAGTACGTAGGTACATAAGCCCGCAATTAGACGTATTAAAACTAATCTAATTCTATTACTTATACCAAATTGAGTAAGGTCAAACAAATGTATGAATTATGAACAAAGAAAAACTTACTTAAAAAAATATCGATATACGATTTATCGGTAACTGCACATTGCACATCACTCGTTTGCTGAGCCCGAAACTACCTGACTGGCGGAACTTGTTTATTTAAAAAAAAAAGAACTAAAATGGCCCTCATTGCTTTCACAAAAGGGAACAGCTGATTTTTATTTCCATCGACAAAATCACTTAGCAACACAATGTAACTTAAATTGAAATACAAAATTACATCCATGCCATGCACTTAATTTACAGATAGAAGTAACTTGTGCAGATTACACTACCAATTTAAGAAAACCACTTTCAACTTTTAAAATGGAGTAACACAGTGTTCACTACAACTGAATCGCATTATTGTAACATTAACTTCGTGTCAATTAACTTTCTACAACACATGATTACGATACGCTTGTACGAAACAGGAAAAAAGAAATATCCAAACATATGTTAGCGCATAAATAGAATTAGAATTACCTTATTCGGCCGCAAACTATTTCGTTCAACTCCACTTTTAAACACCTGGGCTATAATATAACACTCCGGTAATCGTTTCTTTTTCTCTTAAAATACATTATTACACTGTTATTCAATGTCCGGACGCGAAAACGCAGTCCAAAATTGAGATTTTTATTGCAAATTCGGCTGTCGCAAGCGCGAGCGTCCTATTTCCGCCCGCAACACTAGCACACTAAGATGTCAGCTGGGTTGAGTTCGTTCTCATTGGTAAATCGATTGAAAATCTCTGTAGCACACTTCAATTTGTATCTTCATCTCTTTTTTTTATGTACCTTCTCGCTCATAGTGTAACGACCTTGATTCGATTTTAGGGCAATCCAGACGATATTTTACGATATATTTTGATTGAACACCCTTTTTATGGACACATCTTTTAGTTTGTTATATTTTATTTGTGATTTATAGTGGGATTTTCCCAATCTAAATCATATGGGAAACAATGCAATGTGTCAACAACTACGAAAGTGTGTGTGTGTCGTAACAAAGGAAACGTATTGACACTTGGAATAGTCCTCCTGATTGGTTCCTGCACAGCTGTTTTTGACACGAGTAATGTTTATCCAAGTTGAATAGTACTGTAACTAGATGGCAGCACATTCTGATTAACACCAAACAAAACAGCAAAAGAAAAGGTATTTTTCCTTATAATTTATTTACTTTGATATTAAATATCTACCATGACACTAAAAAATTTCAGAACTATACTAAAACTAATATTTTCTACATAAAAGTAATGGATTTGATTAGTTACTAGTAACAGATGTAGGACTTCGTTTGATCAAACAGCATCTCGTAACCATGGCAACAAGATCATTTGATGATACTATAACCTAACCAAATTCCAAATACCTCTTCTTATTTGCAAAACAAAACGTGCAAATAACATCATATCTTTATAGTATTTTACAAGTGTAAATGTCATTGTTTGATGCTCCTAATGTTCAAACTACTAATAAATTAAACTAAGAAAATGGACTCTTTAGACTTGTTGGCTCGAGAGGATGAGTTCAAGAAACTCAACAAACAACTTGAGAAGAAAACTGAAAGCTTGATGAAAGAAATCGAGCATGCTATGGTTAGTTTTAATGTTAACAAAATTCTGTTATCGCCCCTTGTCTTAAGTTCAAGAATTATTTATTGACATAGTTGTTGTTCTTCTAAGTCATCCTACTGGTGCATAGAGTTTTCGCCACAGCCTTCACTGTCGCCATTTGCCCCCGTCCTGCCCCCGCTCTTTTAATTTCCCCACGTTAGTCAAATACAAAAATATTTACCTACTTACGCACAAAAAAATTAAAAGGCCGATATCGTTTAACATCAGGAAAACTGGCGGTCAAGTGTTTAAGCGTATCAGGAATAAAAAAATGGAGCTTCTTGCCAGGTTCTTCTCCATAGGATCAACTTTTTGTGCAATTGGACCCATAACATTTCATAAATGCTTATAAAAACTTATTTGAACTTCAACACCACTTAGTTTCCATCACCATGAATAACTAAGCTACCGTAGACACCTCCAGGCTGGTGGGATATTTCTCTCTTCTTCGACTTTCCTTCATAGCTGAGAATCAACATGTCTCCCAGCTTTGTGGTTTTCGACTTAGTACATGCTACCTCAGTGGGTCTAACTTGAGTGTAAAACTAATGAGATAGGTGTATTAAAAAATACTGATAATACTACGACTACTGTCTATACTTTAAAAGAGACCAGGATTCTCTGAGTTTGTTTCTGCATTTCTTCTCAGAGGTCGTCAGTTAGGAAATGCTGGCGCCATCTAGTTATAAAAATTTAAAAATTGACTTATAAAAGTATGCATAAAGGATCTATTTACAGAAATAAAATATCATTTATAATTTATCCATTAATCTGTTTTGGTTTCTGCAAAGTCTAAACCCAGCTAATTATGGTGAATTATAGCTTGGTATTGATATCACCTAATGTTTCTTAATAATACTTCATGAAACAATGTCCACCATCTCATATTATGAAAAAAACTCGTTTGTGTTCATGAAATATATATATTTTTTTATCTTTATTTACTTAGAGACTGCATGGAGGATTTACCAGCCTATCATTTTCTGATATAAATATAACTTTTCCACTTAGAAGACAGGGTGTCTTTAAAACATGTCATTTGACTGAAAACCTAACAGAAACACCTAATAAATAAATGAACCTTTATGATGATTATTTCAGCAAAAACAAGACATATTTGCAGAATTCTCACCGAGCCTCACATTATCACCTGTGCACACGATTAAAAAACATAGCTGCGATTCCCATAGGCCTGTGACTCCAACACCTTTGCCTACACAGCAGAAACAAATTCAAAAAAAGAAAACGAAACCTCAAAATCAAGCTCAAAATGCACCAGAGTCAAATGTCAATGGGAAAGTTGAAAATAGAACACAGAATGTTGATGTAGGCAGTACAAACTACTCAAATGAGGATGGCAGAAAAAGTTCTAATACCTGTAATTGTTGCACAAACGTCATTAAAATTGGACAAGATACAGAGTTTTTATATGCATTTGTGTCCATTAATGTTATGGAAAAAGTACTACCACAGTCCTTCTTGAAAGGTAACTACTATATTTTTATTTTAAGCTGTGGCCTACTGCACTCCAAAACTCAAATCGCTGGTGTTAGTCAGCCGCTACTCTAAAGTGGAACAGGGCTGGACATTTGTGAAACATGTCGGATGACTTGTCGGGTATACTTACAATGGAGTGGAGTCCACAGGGTCTTAGACAACGCCGGAGGTTCAGATGGAGATGATGGAACGAACTGGACTCCTATTTGGGAAATTGGGTCCAAAAAGCTTTGAACCGTGAGGAGTGAAAGGAGGGTAGGGAGATCTTTGCCTTACAGTGGGACAAACTGGACTAATAATAATAATTCAAGCTGTGTCCTGTGATACATAATGCAATGCAATGCCTCTTAAAATCGGTAAAATGGAGCTGCCGTAGCCTAATGCCTAGGGCGTCGGACTTGCGATCATTTGGTTGCCGGTTCCACTGCACTGCCAATGAGAACCCACTCGTAACACAAGCTTTTAGCTTAGCACGAGGTGTTAAGAATACTAGTAGTGTGTGACCCACATGGCTACTAAGCTTTTAAAAAAAACTTTTTTTACTTAAACTTAAGTTTCATCACAATCATATGAATAGTTTAGAAACATAAGAACATAAATTTTTGTTTATCTAGACCAATATTTTCCAAACTATGGGTCGAGAACCATTGGTTTGTGTACCTTTTTCTTCATGGCAGCTATTAAATAGGTGATCCCCGATTTAGGAAGTTTCTATGAGATGGGTCACAGTCCAATCAAGGAACCAAGGTACTCAGTGTACCTGGTATGGATTGCAATGCTTATAAACCGGTGAGGATGTATTGGGATGGTAATTGAATTCTTTGCTGACCACCGAAACCTTTTTTACATACTCCGAAACATAACTTGTGCCGGCTCGCTATGTTTGACAGCTAATCGGGAGAGACCGGGCGAGATTTGTATATCTTTTGTACAAAGTAATAAGTACTCTATTCTTGTAACTGTAAAGTTCAATATTTTACTAGCAAACAAAAGGTTAATTCTTAATTTTCAGAGAGACCTACGGTTGAAAGTCTTTGCAAGTTTCTGTCATCAAAAGTGAAGTTAATGCAAGAACAAATAGACAGACTGCAGGGTACATTGGATAAAAAGGTAATTATTATTTATTTATTTATTTATTTATGTTAGGGAAACAAACAGCTTTTAGTACTCATAATAATAGGTTACAATATTTAAAACTTAAGCCTATAGTTTCCGCCTATAGACACAAACGAAACACGATCAATCTAAGCAGAAATAGAGAAAAAGAATATATTTATACATAAGTTAACAATAATTTTAAGTGACGTATTGAGAAAAGAAGAATGAGATGAGATGAGAATGCGATATAAGTCGTCGGAACTGATGGGCATTGGTTTGAAAAATGTCGATATGAAAGTCTCCAATACAATTATTTCAATTTTTTACTGTCCGTGGAAAATATGCATTGGAACGATAGTTTGTATCAACCATTGGGGCGGCTAAACAAGAATGGTTTCTTAGAAGTCTGCCGGGAACAAGTAAATTAATGTTGCTCAAAAGGTTAAGGTTAGGTTTAATTATTACATAACACACAGTCACAGGTGTGATGTACATATACATCACACCTGTGACGTATGAAAAATTATTTATATGTTGACAAAATAAATGTTCCAAGCCTGTTATAATATCTGTAGCCTCACTAAACTGGAAGTTAATTTCGGTTTCAGGCTGCACAATGCGATGGTCATCTGACTAAGCTGGCTGAACTGGAGACGGAGAGGATGACTCTCCTCTCCAAGATGAATAACATGAAAGCCAGCAGCGCTGATACGAGAGCCAAGAACTTGGTGTTGCAAGCTAAATTAAACGTAAGTATGTAATAATAATTATATTTTTATGAGCATAAGCTTAAGCTTGCTCATGCTTAGAGCTATGTCGGCAACTTCGGTTTTTTTTTTATTCGTGATAGGTTTGCGCTTGACCGCCAGTTCGCCTGATGTTAAGCGACACTGCGATCTACGTTGGAGCGCGCTTGCCTACAAGAAACCGATTCACTCGTTATTTAAAGACACCCAGATCTATCGGGGAAGACCCACTCGGGAAGCGCATTCCACCTTTCAGCGGTATGCATGATAAGAGTGAACTTTGGCGTTTCGTTCGGGTTTTTGGAGTATCCACCATGAATCGATGTCGCTTTTTCGTGCTGTCCGATCGTGGTCGTCCGATAGTAGAAAGATTCATTCCCCGAAATGTATCCGATAAGCTAGCAAGTTTGCGGCGATGTTCCAGTCTTTAGAGTTTAGGGAGCTGTTGCGTGTTAAGTACTTTATTAGTATTCTATATGGCCAACCCGCACTAGGCCAGCGTGGTGGCTATAGCCTAATCCCTCTCATTCTGAGAGGAGACCCGTGCCCAGCAGTAGGACAGTATAATGGGTTGATTATGTTATGTATGTTATTTTGACGTTTGACTAATCCAACACTATTAATATCTCCTTTTTTCAGGAAAAAGAGAAACTTTACACGGAACAGAGGAGCGAGGCAGACAGGCTATCCTGTGATGTGAAGCGTTATAAAATTAAATGTAACAGTGTGGAAGGAAAGTGTGCAGCGCAGCAAGAGACTATAGACAACTTGAAACAGCAGATTGAAATAGCTAAACGAACTGAAAAAGTAAATTTATAATGTATTATTTGACTGCCTCATTAGTCTAGTGGTCCCAAGCACGACTGCTACAGCTGGAGGTCCTGGGTTCGATCCCCAGGTCGAGCAAAGAGTTATTGGGTTTTTCTATGAAATTCTCAGTAGCAGCTCGGAGTCTGGATTTATGCCCGGTGAATGGCTATAGGCTCGCCCCCTATAACATGGGACCTAAACCTACCGGCGAACTGTGGGTGTACATTACCGCCCTTGCCTAACCCTTCGGGGAATACAGGCGTAATGGTATGTTATGTTATGTTATAATGTATTATTTATACACTAGGGTGATCCTTATTCTTAATTTTTTTCTATAATTTCACGGGACACCACATAATTTGATTCTATACCATAAGAAACTTTTTCAGTATTCTTAGGGTTCCGTACCTCAAAAGGAACGGAAACGGAACTCTTATAGGATCACTTTGTTGTCCATCCGTCCTTCTGCCTGTCAAGACCCTTTATCTCGGGAACGCCTGAAGGTATCGAGTTGAAATTAAAACCATATACTCAGGTCCACAGTCCCTTGAAACAGCACCTTAATGATCAAGATATACAGGCGCCCCGTACGCTTATTTGTAGTCTTAGTACACACAGATTATCATCATAATCATCACCAGCCAATAGCGGTCCACTGCTGGACATAAGCATCTCCCAATGTGCGCCACGCCTTTTGCAAATCATCACTCCATTATGACAGAGAGCGTCGACGTTTGTCGAGTCACACGGATACGCAATACCAATATATTAAAACTAAAGAATTTATATTTCTGTGTATTTTGTTTTTAATTTATAAAGTTTTTTTATATGGCAGACGGATCGCCTGATGGTAAGCGATTACCGCCGCCCATGGACACCCGCAACACCAGAGGAGTCACAAGTGCGTTGCCGGCCTTATAAAAGGAGTACGCTCTTTTCTTGAAGGTTTGATGGTCGTATTGGTCCGGAAATACTGCAGGGGAAAGTTCATTCCACAGTTTTGTTGTGCGAGGCAGAAAGTTTCTAGAGAAACGCACTGTTGTAGACTGCCAACCATTAAGATGATGGGGATGGAACTGCTGCCGCGTAGAACGATGGCGGAAAGACGCAGCAGGGATCATTCCGAACAATTCCTCGGAGCACTCCCCATAGTATAGGCGAAAGTTATTTTAGTGAAGGAAAAATTCTACCTTTGATCGGTGTATCTAAGCGAACCTGCGTCTTCTGGTTAGATACACCAAAATCTGCGTCTTCCGGTGAATCTAACCAGAAGACGTGTATCTAACCAGAAGATGCAGGTTAGAATCCTGCCCGCGGTAAAATTGTTCCTTTACTAATATAACTGAAGAATTTGTTTGTCAAAATCAAAATGTGTTGTGCCTATAGTTCCACCACGTTAGCCTAGTGCGGGTTGGCAGACTTCACAGGCCGTCAAAAAAATCTCGCAGGCATGCAGGTTTCCTCGCGATGTTTTCCTAATTATTATTATTAATACGCACTTGATTTCGAAAAATCAGAGATGCCTTGGATTCGAACTTGAGACCTTTGACTTGGCAGGCCAATGGTTAAATCGCAAGGCTATCATTACACTTATTTTCCTAAAAAATTAAATATTGTTTCAGGAATTTCGCGACTCCTCCCGCAATATGTCGGCATCCAACCAGAACGCCATCTCTCGGCTGGAAGCGCACATTAAAGTGTTGAACATGCGCTGTGACCGACAGATGGCGCTGATCGACAATTTGAGAAAACAAAACGTCATTTTGAGCACAGAGGGCGCTTTGAAAGTCTTGGAGAAGGAATACTGTGATTTTTTGAATCAGGAATTTGAATAAAAATGGAGAATTAATTAAATTTTGTTTTTTTTATTTACTACTAGTAACTTAAGGCGGATCGTTCACCTGAGCCCGCCAAATTCAAATTTCGAGTGGTTTTTTGCAGTTTGTAGGTCTATAATAAGTTCTACATTCATGGCAATGGTAATTACGATATTAACTAAACAAAATTCACAATGTTTATCTAAAACCATTGCTTAAAAATCGTTATTGTAGCTAAAAGTAGTGTAAAATGTCAATTTTGACAAATTACACAGTTTTCGGCAAGTTTTTGGCTTGATAAGGATTTATAAGTAAAGGTTTTAGTTGTGAATGTTGTATAGTTAATGTCGCAATTACAACTGCCATGAGTCTAAAACTTATTGTTATAGACCTACACAAGTACAAACTGCGAAAAATCACTTGAAATTGGAATATCGCGGGCTCAGGTGAACGATCCGTCTTAACTTTATCCGATCCGCTTTAACTGAGACAAAAGGTAGCCTATATTCTTCCTCAGCATACAATATATTTCCTTGCCAAATTTTATCGAAATCTGTTCAGCGGTTTAGGCGTTGAAATGTAGCAAACAAACAAACGAAGGTGATTAAAAATAAAACAAAAACCACGATTAGTCCATATTTTTAATGATAGAAATAGTCTTGTACGTATATCCCCACGTCATAATTGAGACCGCGGCCTCTTTCGCTCTTGAGACGAAGGTTCACGTAAGAGTAGCCCACACCCCCAGCCGTGATGTTGATCGTGGACTTGCTATGAAGGTTGTCCAACGCTTGGATACCCTGTAATTAAAAAAACATAAACTATCAATCATGTATCCGAGAAAGTTTTTTTTTATGGGATGGGGGACCAACGAGCAGACAGATCGCCTGATGGTAAGCGTTTACCGCCGCCCATGGACACCCGCAACACCAGAGGAATCACAAGTGCGTTGCCGACCTTTTAAAAGGGGATCTGTGCCTCCGGTAACCTCACTCACTCGGCGAAACACAACGTAAACGTTGTTTGACGCCGGTTTTCTGTGAGGCCGTGGTATCACTTCGGTCGAGCCGGCCCATTAGATTAGGCAGACGCGTATCAACAGTTGGTCGCTATGTTTAGGTCCCATGTAATAGGCAAGCGGGAACAAATCCCAAACTCCGAGCTATTTACAAAAAGGAAATAATGAATCGCACATCAAAAATAATGATAGAGCGACAAAATTACTAATTGAGCAGCAAAATTCTAAATGCCTACAGATATCGGTTAGGTTAGAATTGTGACCACACATCGCGCGAGCCAAGCGAGCGATGCCGCGGCAGCGACCGACGAGTCACTGCCGCCACCGACGAGTGCCGGGAATCCTTACTATTTTAAACGTGTAAGTTTGTGAGTATGGATGTTTGTTACTCTTTCACGCCAGCAGGCTTACTCTTGAAAACAATACAATATCCATCCAAACGTGATCCGATTCCAATGTCAATTTGGCTGTCGGACGATTTCGTACTCTTGAGCACAAATCCTTTAACCTTGTATCGGCATCCCTGATTGGCCAATGGTTGGGTCGCTTCCCAATCCTATTTACTTCACTCAATCACCGCGCATTATTGAAACAATTTGGCGCTAGTCTCGGATTCAAGAGTACGAAACTTGACGAAACGGCACAATTCCAATGTCGATGTATCGGAATTGAGTTCAAGAGTAAGCCTCCTGAATGGCTGAACGGATCTGGATGAAATTTGGCACATAGGTAGATTATAGTCTGGAATAACACAGGCTACTTTTTATCCAGATCGGACCCAATCCTGGAGTCCACGCAGACAAAGTAGCGGGCAGAAGCTAGTTAACCATACCTAAAGTTAAAAAATAACCATAATTATGTTGCTGCCTAACAAGCAATTTTAGCTAACCGATTACATTTTTTTGCTCACAAAGATACGAATACTTTGCTTGCCGTTTTTCGTCTTTACAAAAGTAAATATTTTTTTTTATGGGATAGGAGGAGGGCAAACGAGCAGACGGATCGCCTGATGGTAAGCGATTACCGCCGCCCATGGACACCCGCAACACCAGAGGAGTCACAAGAGCGTAGCCAACCTTTTAAAAGGGGATTGGGCCTCCGGTAACCTCACTCACTCGGCGAAACAACGTAAGCGTTGTTTGACGCCGGTTTTCTGTGAGGCCGTGGTATCACTCCGGTCGAGCTGGCCCATTCGTGCCGAAGCATGGCTCTCACACGTAAATGTCATTCATGTAGAGGAAGAACAATGGGTTTTGTGCATTCGTTAAAAAACATGATGTTTTAGAAAGCTGATGTAAACCTTTGTGTATTCGTTCACAATACAGTATTCTTGAGATGACTTGCGGCATACTTAAGTATTATAATACCATAACATACCATCACGCCTGTATTCCCCGAAGAGTTAGGCAGAGGCATACTAATGTACACCCACAGTTCACCGGTATGTTTAGGCTCCATGTGATAGCCTATTGCCATTAAGGGTCCGGCGGAGCTTGAATTGCCCACAAAAACGTAATACCGAAATAAATCGTAATGCAGACAATATTCTATCAAATTATGTAAATAGTCGGATTTGGATACAGTTAATCTAGGTTCCTACGGTACTATTTCGTCTGGTACTACTTCACTTGAAATAAAAGACCGAAATATCGTTTCAAACTTGGTAATGTTATCAAAAATTGCATTCGCTTACATTTATTTCCAGTGAAGTATTTTGGATGAAATGGTAACGTAGGAACCTAGATTAACGGTATCGGAATCCGAATAATAACAGAATTTGATTCAATTGTGTTCAAATTACGAATTATTTCGGTATTACGTTTGTAAGAGAAATTCGGTTCGCCGGACTCTTAACCGGGCATAAATACCAAACTCCGAGCTGCTACTGAGAATTTCATAGAAAAACCCAATAACACTGCTCGACCTGGGGATCGAACCCAGGACCTCTAGCTTAGCAGTCGCGCTTGGGACCACTAGACTAATGAGGCAATAATTATAATACCATCACGACTATATTCCCCAAAGTCTTAAGCAGAGCAGGTGCGGTCCCAGCCAAATACTGGTCTTAGTCGGAGAGCAGGTAGGTACTCGTGACTAAGGAATAGGAGGTTTGTCAATGAAACGTGTACGATTTTGGGGAGTCATGACCAAATCTGCCCGCCACTGAAGCAGGGGTGTATAAAATAATACACCCGTAGATAGCAGGTATGTTTACGTCCCATGTAATTGGGGTAACTTTACGAATGGGCCGGCTCGACCGGAGTGATATCACGGCCTCACAGAAAACTGGCGTGAAACAACGCTTCCGTTGTGTTTCGCCGAGTGAGTGAGGTTACTGGAGGCCCAATCCCCTTTTCAAAGGCCGGCGACGCACTTGTGACTCCTCTGGTGTTGCGGGTGTCCATGGGCGGCGGTTATCGCTTACCATCAGGCGATCCGTTTGCTCGTTTGGCCTCTAACCCATAGGGGGCCAGCCTATAGCCATTAACCCGGTACAAATCGCAAACTCCGAGCTGATGCTGAGAATTTCATAGAAAAACCCATTAACACTGCACGACCAAATCGAATCCAGGACCTTTAGCGTAGCAGTCGCGCTCAGGACCACTAGGCTAATGAGGGAGTTAAAAAAATATAAATTTACTTACTATACGCTACGCTACGCTGCTACGCTAGAGATCCTGGGTTCGATTTCCAGGTCTTGCATTGCATTGCATGTTATTGGATTTTTCTGACATTCTCAATAACATTTCAGAGTCTGGATTTGTGCCCGGTTAATGGGCTCGCCTCTTATTACATGGGACCTAAACGTACCGGCGAACTGTGTTTCTACGTTAGTACACCTCTGCCTAACCCTTCCAGAAATACAGGCGTGATGGTATAATAATGAAATTTACTTACTTGAATCAATCGTCCATCCGGTTGTGAATAGAAATGGTATTTGACCCTTTTAATGAAAGGTATAGCATTATATTCAACTTTCGCCTGATTGGCTAAAACAACTTTATTTGACACGTTACCCACTACTAAATGGTCAGCCCATACATTCACTTGGGCGACGCAGAGAACGCATAAAAATATTATCGATTTCATTTTGTTTTAATTTTCTAGAATGCGTCAGACTTGGGATGTGTTTCGAGTGATAATGGCGAGGAGTTCGTAATGTTATCGAGTTTATTGTGAACTGATTGTGTGTTGCAGGGAGAGTGTGAATTCGGGCGATGTGGTAAAATATTAAAAAGTATTTACAAATGTGTCCTGTGTGAAGGATTTTTTTTTAAATTAAAAAAATTACTAGCAGTGTGGGTTGCACATTACTAGTATTCTTGTTAACCTCTCGCTCAGTAAGCTAAATGCTTGTGTTATGAGTGGGTTTACGTCGGTAGTGCAATGGGTAGGTAGGTAGGTTTCGCAAATCTGACGCTCTAGCTATTAGGCTACCGCTACTGCGACCGCGGGCAGGATTCGAACTTGTGTCTTCTGGTTACACCAGACACTGTGACTACTACTTAGCTAAGTAATATGTTTTTCAATAAATGCCACTGACGTTACCTTAAAGACGTAAATTCAGAACGTGAAAGCAAATTTCGTCCTGGCGGGTGGGACTGGCCGACTAGCGGTAGCTTAGTCTTAGCGTCTGGTGTATTGAACCATAAGACTCAGGTTCGAAACATGCCCACGGTCAAATTTTCCACTCACTGGAAATAACTTTATACTTAATCTTAGCATAAAAAAACGTATAAAAAAAATATGTACAAGTTGTAAGACTCTCGTTATCTTAACTATAAGAAATCAATTTGCTCCATCCCATTTCTGGTCCCACTGCTGGGCACGGGTCTCCTGGAGGCTTTAGTGTTACACTAATGTACCGAAACTCACAATTCACAGGTATGTTTAAGTCCCATATAATAGGTGGCGAATCTATTGCCATTAACCGGACACAAATCTAAACCCCAAGTTGCTATTGAACATTTCATAGAAAAACCCAATAACATTGTTCGACCTGGGAATTGAACCCAAGACACTTGTGTTTTTTTTATTCTTAATAGGCTTACGGTTGACCGCCAGTTCGCCTGATGTTATGCGACACTGCGATCTACGATGGAGCGCACGTGCCTAAAAGAAACCAATTCACTCGTGATTTACCTAAAGACACCCACATTTTAACTATAGGGGAAGATCCATTCCGGAAGCGCATTTCACATTTCGGCAGTACGCATGATAAAAGTGGACTTAAAGCGTTTCGTTCGAGTTTTTGATGTCCACCATGAAACGATGTCGCTTTTTAATGCTTCTGGTCGTCCAATAGTAGAAAGGGCTAGGAGGAATAAGATTGTGGATATCTGATGCACACTCTCCGCAATGTATCCGATAAAATAAATACCTATAATCTAGCAACATTGCGGCGATGGTCCTGATGCGTTTAGGTACATTTATAGATTTAGTCATTATTCAAAAAGTCCAAAATCAAATATTCCCACAACACAGCAATTTCAATAACAATACGGGCTAAAATAATTGTATTAAGATCATACAAAATTGAACCTTATTTTTATATACATAAGGAAATACATATTACGTCTTCGATATTTCGTATTGTGAGTAATATTCATAATACTTATGATTATAAGCATTGTTTTTAGATTTATAACGTAATTTCCTTTACTAGAATTGGGCCTGGGAATTTACCTAGGAAAATATCAAACACTAGGTGTTTCTCGTGGTTTCATTCGCGACCTAAAATAACGTTATGTATATTGAACTATAGTGTTATGCAGCATCACTACATAGTATGAAACAAACGCTGTCGCTGTCTGTCCGTCCCTATGTATGCTTAAATCTTTAAAACTACGCAACGGATTTTGAAACGGTTTTTTTTAATAGATAGAGTGATTCAAGAGGAAAGTTTTAAGCTATTTAACATTATGCTACGACTCTTAGCAATGGGGCAACGCGGGTGAAACCGCGGGCGGGTCGCTAGTTCTATTAGGAAAAGATTTTCTATTAGGAAGGTCCTGAGTTCGATTCCCAGGTCGAGCAATGTGTTATTAGGTTTTCTATGAAATTCTCAATAGCATCTGACCAATAGGCTCACCCCCTATTACATGGGACCGGGCCGGCTGGGAATGGGCCGGCTTGACTGGAGTGATACCACGGCCTCACAGAAAACCGGCGTTAAATAACGCTTACGTTGTGTTTGACCGAGTGAGTGAGGTTACCGGAAGCCCAATCCCCTTCTAAAGGTCGGCAACGCACTTGTGACTCCTCTGGTGTTGTGGGTGTCTATGGGCGGCGGGAATCGCTTACCATCAGGCGATCCGTCTTCTCGTTTGCCCTCCTATCCCATAAAAAAAAAACAAATACGCACCAGGCATGCCATTCCAGAAAATGGCCCGCAGTGACGTCACGAAAATTACGAATTTCACAATCAGTGTTGCCGTTGATTGACAGCTTCTATACTTACCAATAAGGAAATTTTTGATTCATGATTAATATAAAATAAATTGCTTAGGTACTAGCCAAACTAGTTTTGTCTCGTATTATTCGTCTATTTGTTTAAAAAAGTAAACTGTGTAAAATTAGGAATTGAAAATTCCACTAACAGAGAAGCAAGAAAATGAAATGACGTGTGGCACTCGGGGACTGCCGCGGTAAAGCTATTGCATAGCGTTTTTTATCAACTTATGTAATACAACCAATGCCACCTAGAGGCGGGTTGCTGAACTAAAGAGACAAGCGTGTTTCTCTTTAGTTCAGCAACCCGCCTTTAGGTGGCATTGGTTTTTATCAACTTATGTAATACAACCAATGCCACCTAAAGGCGGGTTGCTGAACTAAAGAGACAGGCGTGTTAGGTTTTTTCGTTACGGAATTTCTGGATTCGGTCCCCACGCTCAAGGCCCGCGATAGAAGCTATGCAATAGCTTAAAAAATGCATCTTGCTCGGTTTATTTACACATAGTGGTATCATTTCAAACAATGACGTCGCCGCGGGCCTACCACGTCACCTAGCCGTCACCGGAATGTGATACCTGGTTTTCTTCCTACTTATGTCTTTCTAGGGCGTCCTCTCCCGGCTGCTCCACTGACATTCGCTCAAATAGGGCGAATGTCAGTTAGGGTCACAATATCCCGAACTAATATTATATATAAACTAAAGAACCACTTCATGTCACAGTTGAGTTAAATGGAAGAAGTTTTTACCATGTTAATATTTTTAACTGAGCAGTGTATTATTATATTTTTAAGCTATTGCATAGCTTCTATCGCGGGCCTTGAGCGTGGGGACTGAATCCAGAAATTCCGTAACGAAAAAAACCTAACACGCTTGTCTCTTTAGTTCAGCAACCCGCCTTTAGGTGGCATTGGTTGTATTACATAAGTTGATAAAAACCAATGCCACCTAAAGGCGGGTTGCTGAACTAAAGAGAAACACGCTTGTCTCTTTAGTTCAGCAACCCGCCTTTAGGTGGCATTGGTTGTATTACATAAGTTGATAAAAAACGCTATGCAATAGCTTTACCGCGGCAGTCCCCGAGTGCCACACGTCTTTTTTAAATTAAGTATTTTTTTTTAGACGTGTAGAATGATTATGTCACCTAAAAACTATCTTGGTTTATGTGATGTTTAATATTTTAACCATTGTCAATTTATCTAATAAATGAAGAAAAAAATAAAAAATAAAATAGGAATCGAATTGAATTTTGAAATCGAGGTTTGTATTCGCGAATACTAACTTATATCTATCTCCAAAGATCATGAAATCGGTCCACCCGTTCTCGAGTTATAAATGTTGTGACAAACCCGACATTGTTTTATATATTTGGTTGAAATAAGTAAATAAATAAATAATAAATAAATATATAGTATTGGTTTGTGACGTCATAAACCGATGTAGTACGCTCTCTGTCTATCATAAAATTAAAATCTTTTTATACTTTCCTAAATTTTTTATCGATTTTAATCGATCAACTTTACATTTTGTTTTATTCGTGATAAGCTTACGCTTGACCGCCAGTGCGCCTCATGTTAAGCGATACTGCGATCTACGATGGAGTGCGCTTGCCTAGAAGAAACCGATTCACTCGTGATTTAAAGACACCCAGATTATATCTATCAGGGAAGACCCACTCGGGAAGTTCATTCCATATTTCAGCAGTACGCATGATAAAAGTGGACTTAAAAACATTTGGTCAACTAGCATGCGACTGTTTTTTTTTATGGAATAGGAGGGCAAACTATCAGACGGACCGCCTGATGGTAAGCGATTACCGCCGCCCATGGACACCCGCAACACCATAGGAGTCACGAGTGCGTTGCCGACCTTTTAAAAGGGGATTGGGTCTCCGGTAACCTCACTCACTCGGCGAAATACAACGTAAGCGTTGTTTAACACCGGTTTTCTGTGAGGCCGTGGTATCACTCCGGTCGAGCCGGAAAAAGTAAAATTAAAATCTCTTTCAAAGACAACCAAAACTAATTGGATCTCCTTACAGTCAAAGACACACAACTTCAGAAAAACGAATCTTAAAAATGACACTCAAATAATGACAGAAAGAAAAACAATAGCATATCGTAGTGCGAACTTGGTTGTTATATTGAACTTTTATTTGTTAGTACATCGACTTTTACATGGTATCATGCAAGGAGCGCACTTTATAATTAGTAGCCAATGTTATTTATCAATTTTTTATGGTAAGTCCTTGTATTTTTTGTTACTTAGTTGGGTAGACTGTCTTGGAGGACATTCCAAGTTCATACGGTAAAGACCCAGAGCTATCGCTACGGGAACCGTCAGGAAGATTCATGACCAAAAACGCAGAATTTTTAACTGGAAATGGTGACGTAAGATATCGCTTGAAAATTTATCATATTAGAAGCTTTGTTTAGTGCAGATGGTACCAAAGAGTTTGTAGATTTTTTTTCCATAAAATGATGGGTGGCCCAATACTTAACACAGTTTTAGCCAAGGTAAGTGTGGATAAAGTGTCATACTTGACGGTACATGTCAAAATAGGATCCTATTTGATTTGTCGGATAGGAACGAATGAATCGACACCACATTTGTTAAAATCTGATCAGCAGTTTTTGAGCTCCGATGGAACATCCATACATGCATACCCATAGACACATACACTGTCTGACTGACTGTTAAACTGACTGACTGTTAAACTCATTACCCTTATTTTAGTAAAGGAAAAATTCAATCGCGGGCAGGATTCGAACGTGCTTCTCCTGGTTGGATACACTAGACGCTCTGACCTCTAAGCCACCGCGAACCTCGCCTGATTAAAATTTTCCCTACACATTCTGAATTTACGTCATAAGGTGACGTTGGCGACATCTATGAAAAGCAAGTTACCTTGCTTCTCAACCGACACGACTTACTTTACAGTTAGTTCAATGTCGTACGATGCCACCTTACCTTGTAACTATCATTTTTGTGATTTTTTTGCTTTTTCCATGCTAAGATGTTTAGAATTTTTCCTTTACTAAAATAACTTTATAATCTTAGCATGGAAAATGAAAAAAAAACACAAAAGATACCCATTACCCTTCCTTTTTTCGTAGTCGGCTAAAAAGGAGGGTTACTATCTGATAGGTGTAGGTAAGTTTTTTATATAAATCATGAAACTTCAATGCAAATTCTTCATTATTTCACGTTTCTCCATACAAGTTCTTCATAGTTTCTGAGTTAAGGGTCTGTCGGAGCTGGAATTGCCTGAAAAAGGTAATACCAAAATAAATCGTAATCCAAACAATATTTCATCAAATTGTGTTAACATTCGGATTCAAATAGCGTTAATCTAGGTTCCTACCATACCATTTCATCAACTACTACTTCAATGGAAATAAACGACCGAAAAATCATTCCAAACTTGGTAAAATTATCAAGAATTATATTTCCTTACATTTATTTTCAGTGAAGTATTTTGGTCGAAATGGTAAAGAAGGAACCACGATTAACGGTATCGGAATTCAAATAATAACAAAATTTGATTAAATTGTGTTTGAATTACGAATTATTTTGGTATTACGTTTGTATCGGAAATTCGGTCCGCTGGACTCTTAGTCAGAAACTGCATGTGACATTGAGGTAAGTTTGATTTAGTAAAGATCCACACTGTTTTTTTAGATTTAAGAGAGCCCTAAACAGTTCTAAGCCTTGTATTTAAGAACTTAAATACAGCTCTCTTAAATACAGGGCCGTCTTAGGCCTTGGGAATAACAGTTTGGGGCCCTTTAAAAATGAATAATTGTAGTTATGACTCTATTTTTATAGGCCCCCTGCGGGGCCTGTACAAGACGGGATCCTGGGCCTTGTGAAATGAAATGAAATGAAAATGTGTCTTTATGGGAAATGGTATTGCTATGATGCTTGTTTTATGACATTTCTTCCAACATAATTGGCAATTAAATACTAATTACATATAAATAAAGATAATTAGCTAAAAGTTGCGGTGGAAGAATTAATATCATATCTATACCATCACGCCTGTATTCCCCGAAGGGTTAGCCAGAGGTGTCCTGCTGTACTACTCACAGTGCGCCGGTGTTTAGGTCCCATGTAATTCGGGGTCTATTGCCATCAACCGGGCACAAATCTAGACTCTGAGCTGCTACGTAAAATTTTATATAAAAACACTAACACTTTGCTCAACCTGGGAATCGAACCCAGGACCTCTAGCGTAGCGGTCGGACCACTAGGCTAATGAGGCAGATTTTTTTTTAAATATATAAGACAAAGTCAAAGTCAAAATGTTTTATTTTAATTAAAAGGTACTTTTGACAAGTCAAAACTACTTAGTTGTACCGTTCCAAAATGTGGATCTTATGGAGAAGAGCCGAAAAGGAAACTCCATAGATACTGTTTTCTTTAAAAAAAAAACATGATTACATTATATTAATCTTTACAACTTTGTTTTAAATAGTTTGAGCATTATGCAGTTTGATGTGTAAGATTTATGCAGTATAGGTGTCACAGCAAATAAGAGCTGACCAGACCCGACAGACGGCACCCGTTCACGAGCATGACGTGTATATCGGGGTGGTTCGACTCAACCATATTATAGGGAATGACACGACCTGACACACAACGCCACTATCAATTCATCATAAAAATAAATAAATGAATCAATGAATGAATGAATAAAGAAAGAAAGAAAGAAAGAAAAAAAGAAAGAAATAATTAAAAAGTAAATATATAAATAAGAGTTGTACAATATTCAGCGCTATCTTTAAGCTATCGACGGCCTTGGAGGATAATGGCGCCCATAAAACAAATGCAAAAAAAAGGCATGGGAACTAGGGCGCCCTTTGGATCGCGGGGCCAGTCATAACTGACAGAATAACCGCGTAACAAACACTCACATAAAAAAAAACACCGAAACAACAGTCGAATTGAGAACCTCCTTCTTTTTTAAGTCGGTTGAAAATACAATGGAATTGAGAACGTTCTTCTCTTTTCAAGTCGGTTAAATAGGTAGTCTAATTTTCTCTTTTCAATGGTAGAGTGAAGAAGTGGTTAATTTGGAAATACAAATTGCTCGGCCGGGGATCTAACCTTGTGCTCGGTAGCCACTCCAACATTTAATTATCATAAAAGCGAATATACTTCTTGATCACCGAGATGGAGTGCTGATTTGAGAAAAATTGCTGGCGGAAGCTGGATACGACAAGCGGAGAACAAGATGAAATTGCGTACATTGGGGGAGGCCTACTTCCAGCACTGGACTGCTATAGGCTGGTGATGATAATGAATATATTTCTTAAACCTTAAACTTAAACCTTCCGTATTTCTCCTCATTTTAATAATTCGATATTTAATGGAAGACGATTAACAAAAGGAATTTATAAGGCGAATGTCAGCGGCAGCGTCGGTAGACGTCGCCCTAGAAGGACACACGCCAATCTCATTGGCGAAGTCCTTCAAAAAGGACAGGTTAGTACCTAGTACTCGCAACCGGCGTGTATGTATGACAAGATGTATGAATGTGGATGGAAGCAAAAGAGGTATGCCAGAATCATAGCATGTGGCGGTCTGTTCTGTCAACTCTGTGGGATAGGTGTAACTGTGTGTATGTATGATTAATGACGGACCGGCTTGATGGTGAATTTAAAAAAAAAATTGATATACGTGGTTGTCGTTTCGAAACCCACCCATTGCACTACCGACGTGAACCCACTCGTAACACAAGCATTTAGCTTAGCACGAGGGGTTAACAAGAATACTAGTAATGTGCGACCCACATTGATTTTAATATGGTCTCATTTAAAGTTCAAACATAGTAGTAGCAATACGCGGGTGTTACAATGCAGAGCAATGTCTCATCGCAACCATCGCGGCTTTGAGTACACCAGTCCCATAGAGAATCCTTCCAGTAATCCCACCTGACTATGTCTGGACTTTAAAAGAGATCATGATTCTCCGAGTTAGCTTCAACGTTTCTTCTCAGAGGTCGTAAGATATACCAATGCCATTTAGTTAAAAAAATATAAAACATTGAATTGTTATAAATTTAATTTCATTCTTTTTCTTTCATTCTTTCTAAATGTGTCCTTGAAAGATCTAATTTCAGAAATAAATATCATTTATCATTAGACTGTAAGCAGACCCCAACGTAGTTGCAAAAAGGCGGCATTAGCGTGATGGTTGATCAACCGGCTTTACACACAAATACTAAACAAATAAAATATCTATCTTTTTGTGATTTTTTTGCATTTTCCATGCTAAGATTATTGTTATTTTTTTAGGAAAAAAATTTCCTTTACTAAAAAAATAACTTAATAATCTTAGCATGGAAAAGGAAAAAAAATCACAAAAAGATAGTTAAAAGGTAAGGTGGCATCGAACGACACTGAACTAACTGTAAAGTAAGTCGTGTCGGTTGAGAAGTAAGGTAACTTGTCTCTCATAGATGTTACCAACGTCACCTTATGACATAAATTCAGAATGTGAAGGAAAAATTTCAATCATGCGGGTAGGGTTGGCGGTGGCTTAGAGGTCAGAACGTCTGGTATATCAAACCAGAAGACGCAGGATCGAATCCTGCCTGCGATTGAATTTTTTCCTTTACTAAAAAAATAAAATAAAATATCATCTACAGGTAGTTGTTCCCGACATGGTTCCTGAAGTGTATGCAATAATTTGTGTATCTTATCTTATCTTATATGGGGCCGAGGCAGCAAGACCTCAGTGCACTTCGACCCAATGGGATCTTTTATGCTTCCCCTAGATACCTATTCCTCATCCTCACCCAGATTTTCAAACAGCTCTTCCATGAGCTTTATAATGAGGCCTAAGGGAATGAGTCTGTAGTCCTCTGGTCTTGTATAACGCTGCCCTAAGATGCGCATTCACTTTCTAGCCATTACATTGCATGTACACAGAAGGTGTTCCATGCTCTCAATTTCCCTTTTGCAGGCTGATGTCTCCGTCAGACCCATTTTTGTAGGAGAGCGTTAGTCTCAAAATGTCCGGTCACCCCCATCAAGTGATGGGCCTGTCGCCTGCTTGAGTTTCAAATGGCATATTGCCATTTCGATGAAGAACCTATGAATTTTCTTGGAGTGAGCTCATCCATGTGCCTCGTCCTTGCGCACTCCCTAAAGGTCGTTTGACTGCTCTCGAGGCCAGTCCTACAAATGGTTCCGGTCGAAATAGTGAGGTTCCAGAACCTTTCCTTGCCAGCTCATCAGCGTGCTCATTGCCCATAATCCCCTAGTCACCAGGACCCTGACCCTGACCCATTCAAGCCTGAGCTTGTTTCGCTTTCCTAGCTCATTTAGGGTCCAGGCAGCGTCCATAACCAGTGTCGAGTCGATCCTGTAGGAGGTCAGGGCCTGGAGTGTCGCTTGGCATAATTTGTGTATATACACATCCATTATACAGAAAAACAAGGGGCAACATAACTGCCTACATTAAAAAAAAATAGTACTAGGCAGATTATGACAAAGCCGACAACTGTTATATTGCTAGGCATGAATCTCTTGGACTTGATATCTCTTCTATATGAGAAGAGATATCAAGTCCAAGTATATATATATGCAGGTTGCCAGATTTCACGTTGTTTTCCGACACCGTTAAAGCAAATAATGTGACAATGTCAATTCTGATCCACACATAAATTGAAATGCTTTTTGGCTTTATACAGAAAATTACAACTCAAGATGTGCGTGCACGCACGGCACGCACTTAGCTATACACTTAGCATAGCTACAGATGATGATTTATATATTCTTAATACCCAAAATAATTAACTTCTGTTTTTCTTTTCAGTTTATTATATCTGATGGTGCTTATCGACAGCCATACTATATCTAAAAGTATTGATAACGACGAAAAAGTAGATGATATATTTGACTCCATAACTGATATAGACCACACAAGAAACCCCAAGCTGAGAAGAGACAGATTTCTTCACAAATACAGACAAGATTATAAAGATGAATACATAAAACCTATTGAAGCCCTGAAAGAAACGAAACAGTTCATAGAACCCGAAAAGACGACTGAGAGACTTACTACTCTTAAAGCTACTCCAGAGCATACGAAACATCACAGATCACCCAAAAGGAGAGTCGGAAGTTTCTGGAGAAAGTTAAGAGGGAAAGACAAAAAGAGCAAACACAATGAGGTCAAACAAAGAAAGAGAAGAATACCAAAAAACAATTTATTTAGATCTAAATATGCTGCCACGAAAGACTTTCAACATTCTACTCCTAGAAACAAGAATAATAAGCAGAAGAGAGATCAATTTATTCCACGACACCCTGCATCTAATTTTGCAAAGAGAGAACTCAGCCAGAGAATCTTATTCACCAGCAGAGAAGTTAAACCAGTTAATAAATTGCAGATCGGTATCACACCACAGCTCGAAATTGTCAAACACCACCCTTACAGAGTTAAAACCATTCAAGAGACAACTACTGAGAATTTTGACAATGTCTTAGCGACTATGACTACCCAGATTACTCACTTGAAAGAGATTTATGGAGTTGACAAATTCAATCCAACTACTTTTTCAGTAACTCCAATGTATGATAAATCTCCTGAAGGCAAAATGAGAGCGAAAGCCCGTACCACTACTACAATAAAATCTACCGACAGTGAGTTTCCGGGTACCGCACAAATAGAAGAATTGCTCAATGATATTAAATTAAAGGCAATACAGATGGTAGCCGAACAAAATCCCGCTGTAACTGATATTATATCAAACACAGTAACTGAAGCAACTTTTGAAGCAGACCCCATCTTAACACATATAGAGCAGGCCGCCCCAGCATATTACATGGGCACATTAATATCACTAAACGATATTTTAAATATAAATGAGAAAAGAACAATATCACCTAAAGGTACTAACGAATTCAATATAAACGATTCAGTATTAATAATGAATACAGAACCTCATCATTTAATAACCAGGTCAATCAAAGAAGATACTATGACTATGGCACATAATGTTGAGGATATGTTACAGAGAGAACTAAAAAACATATACCATAAAGTTAAAAACAAAGTATCCAGCGATTTCCATAAAGAAGTGCATAAAGTAAAGTCTACTTTGAAGGAAGGTATTAGTAAAATTAACAGTAAATGTACTACTACAAAAACTAAAACGACTACCCAGACTTGTAATACAACCACTTCTGGTAAAACTACTACGGCTGCAACCAAAACAACGCCGACAACTGCCCCACGACACACACGAGGAGAAAGCAAACTTAAATATGGAGATAACCAGGCCCAAGAGAATCCTACTCCTACTTACGACGATTATATGATGTTGACGTTATACGAACAAATGCTAGCAAAAACTCATGAAGACAACTTGAGGAAAATGCTGTCCACAGTCGACTCACCTCTTAAAAAGAGAAGAGGAGAACATTACAGACTATCAAAAAGAAACCCAGAAACCCTCACAGATGTTGAATTAAGAGAAGACGTACAGAAGTTATATGATGATGGAGTCAATATGCCTGATTACGATTATATGGAGCCTTCATCCAGTCCATCTTCAGATAACTTCCCGGATACAGCAGAAATAGATCCTACCGGAACGATGGGAAGTAGTTCACCAGTAACAATGAATGAATCCTCTGAACAGAATAAGGACACCCAACCAATGCCAGTTACTGATAGCAGCATCTCGGACACAAGCTACGAAGGTTTAAGCAACAAAATATCTTACAATGACTTCGTAAATGGGTATAGACACTATTTGAAATTCCAAAAAGAGCAAAGTAATCAGAATTTCTCCAACCTAGTCAGATACCAGGCACATCGACATCACAGCGTTGACGACATAGGAAAGTACATACTTAATAAGATCCCGCCCCTACCTTCAAAAAGACGAAGGCGATTCTTTGAGGATTCCGACTTTGATTATCAAGAAATATCAACCAAGAGTGATGATTCTTGGTTCCGAAAGCATTTCTACCTATTTATTGATAACGGACCTCCTAAAAAATTCCATACATCGCAGACGGTCGAATTAAAATCTGCAATGACTGAGCCTGATATAAAACTGTTTATTTCGGAGCCACAGATAGCTAGGCCGGGACCGAATGATCAAATCTTTATCAAAATAGGTTCTGATGAGCAAGAAACTACAAGAAATGGTAAAGATACGGGCGTCATGAGTCTTGATGATCTCACGAAAATTTTAGACACGATTAAGGACAAGCAGTCCACGAGCTCATTATATAATGGTATGAATACTTAAAATTTATTTTCTAATATTCCTTATATATCGTCACGTCCATCATTCGAGGTATAAGGTAGAATTTTGATAATGTACACCAACATAAAGCCGGCTCGTTTTAAGTTCTATGTAATAGGGGACGAGGGAATCACACGATTTCAAATAAAAATCCTGTTGTTTTGATAAAGTTTAAATAGTAAACTGAACGTCAGAGTAATATTCAGTTTCTACCTAGATATAGACCTTATTGTTAATTTACTTATTTATGTTGAAGTAAATTGAATATATTTGTATTTCTCTTTTAGGACTCTCGAGACCACCCAAAGACTCGTTATCCACTATAACCAATAATGCAACAGAAAGCATAGTCAACTTCAAAATGCTTCCACATAGTTTAATGAACAAACTATTTGGGACTAAACACAGACGAACACCAAACAAAGCCCAAAAGACTACTGAATACTATCCTATCGATATGTTCATTCCAAACTTACAAAAAAGAATCAGAAGAACAGTTGCAAAGGACGAGACCGAAAGTACAATACTTGAAGACTTCATAAGCAAAGACTTTGAAGAAAAAGCTTCTACAGTAGCTAAAGAGTCTTATGCAGATGCCGCTATAAAAAGCAGTAACAAAGAAACAAATAAATATGGCTACATTGATATTGATTTAGTCCCAAGACAGACAGCTGTTGTAAAATTACGAGAAAACAAATCCAAAAAGAATAGATTCAAAGAGTTTTTCAAAAAGTTCCATTTTAAAAAGAATAAAACTAAAGATAAAGCCAAAGATAGTAAAAAACATGCGAAACGATACTGCGAATACAATAATTACTACACTCGAAGAATAGCAAGGTTCAATCCAATTAAAAAGTTGCGAGATATGTTTAAAGTTGGGTCCGATGATAAAGAGCCATTGATCCAAAGTTACCAACTCCCCAATATGCCTGATTACGAAATGATGACGTCACAAATCGAGTCTTTTAAACCGATTAAATACGATAAACTTATGAGTATCGATGAGATGCAGAAACAGATACCAAATATAAGCGATATCCTTAATTACGATTCGATAATAAAACAAACAACTAAAGTGTCATCGTATCTCTTCAAATTGGATGAAAATGATCGAAATCTACTTTACAACTACCCACTGTCCCACCCATCAAGCAATATTGTACCATTCACTCCAAATATAATAAGTAAGAGTTTACAAATATTCAATGCGTGTCTTTCAATTTAAAGTATACGCGGATAATTTGTTTTGTGTCAATAATCATAACATACCATCTCGCCTCTATTCCCCAGAAGGCTAGGCAGTGACGTACTAATTTACACCCACAGATTGGCGGTATATTTAGTTCGTATGTCGTGACGAGCCTATTGCCATTAACCGGGCACAGATTCCGAACTCACTGCCTGTGCCCATCTAATGTTTTGATTCAATTTTTTCCCTTTAACTCTTTTGTTTCCATTTTCTGCCGATACGATACCTTTAATTTTTTTTTATTCTAGCCACACGAACTACTCCTTCTATCCCTATGTCGACGACATCCACGACATCTAGAAGGACATCTACTACGACTAAAATGATGAGACACAGATTACCATCAACCAACGTAATGACGGTTAACTTGAAAACTATGAAAACTAAGACCACACCCAGAACCACAATATCACCGCTATACATAAAGAGTACAAAATCCACCCCACTAATGACGCTCGAAGATATGAACATTGTTTTAAACAAAATTCAACTCAAACTTGCAAAAACGGCCAAAGAGTTTCCCAAACTCTCAACTCCGTACTACAAGAGAGGTACCATGACTTATGGTAAGAAAAAATCGCCAATTCAAGTAGCAAAGCCGATTGAAGAATTAACTATTAAAAGTAAGCTGACGAGGATCGCGAAATTCCCAATTTCGAAACGGCACTTCAAAGTCCCAAGACGCGAAGACCTGCCTCAATTGCTATCAGGTAATGACTACTTAAGTTTCCAAGAAGAACCTATTGTCAAAGAGTATATTCACGTACTTAGGAACCGAAACACTCCGCCTGAGAGAAAGAAAATTTCTAAGTATGGAAATAACATGCGGAAACCTAATGGGGATTTACGATCACGGTTCAGTGAAAGTGAAAAATGTAAGTACACAGATTACTTTAATGATTTGCTGATGTGGCACAACGACATACTAAATCTTGACAAAGTGCCCAATCCTATTTGGAAGAACATACTCAAGAATATCGAGTCTGATGCAGAGACTTATACCACACCAAATATGAGTAATATTTTGAGAGAATTAAACGAAATGAATGACTTTTTAGATGACGATACCTTACGTATAAACAGATTAATGGTAACACCAAATTCTACTTTGAATGAAACTGCTACTGAAAAAGAGAACGTAAGAGTATATGCAGGTGTGAGGAGTTTACCTAAAGTAAAACAAGGTGTTATTAGAAGCGTAGCTATGAACGATAATGCTGTTGTGACTAGTAAAAATCTGTTGATCAAAGGAGAGGCCAAATATTACCAGTACAATAGACCTAAGATCGTCGACAGCCGGCTAAAAACCAGTAATTTTATCACAAAACTTTATAAGTTGAATGTATTTGAAAAGGACAGTGAAAAAACTAGTGTTAAAGGAAAAGGTAAGTTAGGATAATCTATATATATAAAAATTAATTGCTGTTAGTTAGTCTCGCTAAAACTCGAGAACGGCTGGACCAATTTGGCTAATTTTGGTCTTGAATTATTTGTGGAAGTCCAGAGAAGGTTTAAAAGGTGAATAAATATGAAAGTACGAAGTCTGCCGGGTCAGCTAGTGGTTTATATTTTGTCGTTATTAAATCCCTATACATATAACCTATTCTATTTTATTGTTACTAGACAAATATTTATATTAAAAGAGGTAGAACATCTCAGCCAATATCGTTGTAATTCGGAGAAAAGTTTGATAATCTTGGACAATAAAAAATAATAATAAGTAACTATATCAAAATGAATCTTTACTTCGTTTAGTTTTTTCGTCTTATTGCGTGGCAGGCGAAACGCACTGAGAGACAACTTGAGAAAGTTTCTGATGCATGCATGTTTCCTCACGATGCTTAGAGAATTAATTCTTTGTATTCCAGATATTCGCAAAGTTTCCTCTTCTGATAATGAAGAGCCAGCGATCCTAGTTGACACGACACTTTTGGCATACGATGATGATGTCGATTCCATTACTAAAGGTTTGGAAGTCAAGAAACTGTGTAAGTATACTTAGAAAATATAAAAGCATGATGTATGCATACCAGCTGTCAGGACAGTAGCTCTATCATGAATTTAGCTTGTCGATAGTCAGTAACGTCTATCGACATAAGAATAGAAATAGAGTCAAAGTCAAAGTCAAAAGTCAAAATTATTTATTTCAATTAGACCATTAAAAATGTACTTTTGAAAAGTCAAACTAATTGCACGGTTCCAAAAAGTGGGTCTTATGGAGAAGAGCCGGCAAGAAACTCCATAGATAATCTTTTAAAAAAAAACATGATTACAATATTAATCTTTACAACTTTGTTTTAAATAGTTTGACAATTATGCAGTTTGATGTGTAAGATGATTTATTCAGTATAAGTAGGTGTAAAAAAATGATCAATCATATGATAAATTAAAATAATGTTTCTGTCAAAAGAATTGTAGGTAATGTGAAGTTACCTGCAAGTACATTGCAGTGGTACTCGGTGTAAAGACAGTTATTGTCGTAAATGTTTCTTATTCGTGATTATTGTCCATACTAATTTGAATATTTTTTGTACAAATATGCTCTGAAACGGCTAATATCAGACACGCAGTTATTAAGAAAAAAGATTAATTATGATTCAGATTTATATATTTCTAGGTAAAGATTATTGACATTTTATTTTACAGCCAGAAATTCACAAAAGTCCACCTCCTCGAAACCTGCAAAGAAACCCATCGTAAGTTTTTACAAATTTATTTAATTAAATATAAATTTACAGAACGACATCCAAAACATTTATATTTTAGGTAGGTATCAAATTATTGTAAAATCAGTACTGGGTAAATAGTAATATAAAATTTATAACTAAGAAAAAGATATATACATTTATATATTCGATATGATCTATCGTGGAAGATATCCAGATCTAAGTGCTGAGTAAGCAACAAGTTAAGCAATGTGATTGCTCTGGGGGTGGGTGCTGCGGCAGCTCGACACGTGCGCACTCCTGGTTGCTTCACAAATAATTTACTCCGTCGATGTGGTCCCTCAACGCCTTCTCCACCGACTAAGAAACGTCTTGGTATTCCTGCGAAACCTACTCGCTCTAATGTTGTTGGGTTATCCACTTTGTTTATCAGTAGGCGGTGGTAATGAACCAATAATAGTAATTTCCGCTGAAGTTCTAAGGTCTCTAAGCCAACCATACCCGTGACGAACAAAAATGGTAAGGGTTGTAACCAAACGTCCTCTTATAGATGAAGCGTGAAAACTTTCTCTGGACACGTTCAATCAAAAGGGTACAATTAGTCTCATGAGAATCTCATACTATCGCATTGTACTCAAGCCGGCTTCGCAAATACGCCATAACATCAAGGCAGCTCGTATACCTTTGAATGCAGATGAGACCCTCATCACAAAGCCCAGCATTTTATTAGTACGCTCGCATGTAGATGTTACATGGTTACGGAAATTTAAACGCGAGTCCAATGTCACTCCTAAATCTCGTATTTGGTTAACACGATCCAACATAGTACTTGACAAATGATAGGGAAAATTCAGTGGTGCTCCTGCATGTGAAAATGTGATGACCTTACATTTTTCATTATTGAAATTTAAAATTTAAATCAGAAATAGGTAAATTTAGTAGGTTAGGAATCTATTCCTATCCTCCGTTTCGATATATTCCCATTCATTTATTTTTCTACTCTGTAAGTAGTTACCTTGATTTATATCAACCCTTGGTATGTTTTCGTATTAAAATGAAAATTCTCGTTCTTTGCGAAAAAAGCAAAGGTGTTATTTTATCACTTTTTGTTCCTAACCTCCTCATTTAAGTTGTACATAAAAAGATGCATGGTGTGTACTCACTATGATCCATAAGAGCTCAACTCTTGTCAATGGAACCATCGTCTGTGCTCTCTATCTGTTTCATCCTCCAAGCCTATTCATCTTCCTATGGGATCGGCTTCTAGTCTAACCTAACTGCTGAATATCAGCATTTTACATGAAGCGACTGTCATCAGACCTAAACAACCCAATTGCTGTATTATAATCCTCTTCCACGAATGCTATGATTGCAGCAATCGCCATTCCTGAAAACGAACAAAGCACCGATGCAGTACTATACAACTCCTCTACCAATGAAATCGCATGAATTCGAAAAGTTCTTGAAAGAACATAAAATGGACGTCGAGTCTGTTACCTCACCGATGTTAGAACTGCCCTCCTTTATAGACTGGACTGGCAAACCCACTAAAACCTCTCACTCGCCTAAAACCGATGTAGAACCAATTCTCGATACTACAAGTAAAACTGAAAAGATGTCAATAACAACGCAAAAATTGACCAAGATGAACGATATGAAAACAACTAAAGAAGCAGTCACAACTGAGAAAGCTACGAAAACTACAAGTAAACCATTAAAAACAACTGCTCCGTTACCTATAGAGCGAAACGTGGGCAATAAACGAAACAAATTCTTTGATGATTTTGATAGATACAAACGATATAGCGAACTGAATAAGATGCCGAGAAGTTTTTTAGCAATCAGACCTAGCAAAACTACAGCTGAGCTAAATTATTATAACATACTCAAAAAGAAAATGAGGCTATTCGAGAAGAAAGCACCACTTAGCCTAGAGAAACCAACCACAGACTTATTCACCATAGACCCTCGCAACAAGGAAGTGGAAATAACTATTATAAATTTCGACGACATTGATAAACTGACAACTTATAAAACATTTGATCCTTACAGTACTACGATATTAAAGAAAGCAGAGACTCCACCTATATTCCCTTATTTTGAAGACCGTACAGAAACTTCTACTAAACTTCTAGAAGAACCCACTATAAAAGAAGATACAGTACACAATGAGTTACTTTACAAGAATATATATAAAGATATCTCTAGTACAACAACAGAATATACCCCCATGACATTCCCTAAGAGTTCTGAATACGTCGATCCTGTAACAACTGATCCCACGTCTGGAGCAATTAATAAACTGAGGTATCCTTTCGATTTTCTGAACAAAATACCACATGGGAAGCATTTTAATGTTCCGAAAAGGGTCCATATAAGCAGCCATCATTACAAATACGATATATTCTATGGTGACGAGAAGAAAGCTTCTAAACCCAAGATAGGAGGTTGTAAGTATTCTTTAAGGGTCCGGCGGAGCTTGAATTGCTCACAAAAACGTAACACCAAAATAAATCGTCATCCAAAAACAATATTTTATCAAATTGTTTTAAATATTATTCGATTTCGGATACCGTCAATCTACCGTACCGGTTCCGACCGTACCATTTCGTCTACTACTACTTCACTTGATATAAAAAAAAAACCAAACCAAACTTAAAAATGGTAAAGTTAACAAGAATTACAGTCGCTTATATTTATTCCCAGTGAAGTATTTTGGACGATATTATAAGAACTAGATTAACGGTATCGGAATCCGAATAATAACAAAATTTGACTAAATTTTGTTTGAAATACTATTTATTTTGGTATTACGTTTGTATGGGAAATTGAGTCCGCCGGACTCTTATGTTAAAAGTTTTAAATAAATACATTAATGACCCCCTTATTTATAAAAATGTAAACCTCCTTCTACTAATTATTTTGTCTTGTTTTCGCTGTCACAGAATATCACGTGTCAAAACAAGAAAAAACACATTTATGAAAGCAAAATAAGACTTATATTTTTATGAATAAGGTGGTTGAATGAAAAGAGAAAATCATGTCCCGAGAAATCCCGGTCTGAAAGTACCAGGAAGTGCCATAAATACTTAATGTCTAGTACCGAATAGCGATTACCGAGTAATATTATTGGGTTTTTCTATCAAATTCTCAGCAGCTCGGAGTTTGGATTTGTGCCTGGCAATAGACTCGCCAATTGCATGGAACCTAAGGCTTGATTTCCTCCAACGCTGACATCGGTCGCTGACGTCGAAGCCTAAAACCCAACCTAACTCGGGAAATATAGGCGTGATGCTATGTTATGTTATATATTTTATTTCTAGACCGTCCGAAAATGTCGCTGAATACGGCAACGCAACAAAACGAAAATAAACAAATCAAAATGGTAACACATCGTATGAGATACTCCACTAGTGAGTATGTTATTTAATTTAAAAATCTCATCATTCCCCAACCCTTTTTCCTAATTATCATAATGTCAGCTTCCCGTCTAACCATAGATACGATTACAGATGGGTTTATACCAAGGTATTACGGACATAATAAAGTGCCTCGATATTTTCTTTTAAATAGGCTATTTGACTGATTATTTTTTATAGTCTTATGCAAATGTTTACCATAAATAGAACCCATCAACGAAAACAACATTAAAATCGGCTCAAAAATAAGGAAGTTACAAGCATTTTAATTTAATGCTAGACAGAGATCGCACTATACTTGTTTATGACGTCACAAACCAATGCGCTATACAAATCTTATACTAACACACATTTGGGGGAAAGGGACAAAGTATCCCCTCTCAATCCCCACCAAAAATTTTAAACGCTTATATCTTGGAACTTTATTAACCAGTTTAAATTATTTTTTCAGAATACGATTTGTATTTAATTTAATTTTTCACTCAGCTTGGTATTTTAAATTATTCAAACATTAGTCAAATATAACTTACTTATTTATACACTATTTAAAACTGATATAAACTGGTTGTCAGGCTTTTTGGGCTTACGATTGTCATATCACAGTCCGTGTTCGTAGGACAACCGGGACCGACGGTTTTTCGAAGTCTCCTAAGGAAGGATGGGTACCGATGTGTTAAGAATGGTCACTTATCTACGATTGATCTCATCAGGCGCAGTTTAAATGCACATCCGCATTAGCGTACTTATTACTTCGCCACGAGCCATTCTTCACCAATACATTTTTATTAAATTATTTAGTAAGCACGACTATTAGGCTAGAGGCCCTCGATTTGATTCGCAGCTCGAGCAAAGTGTGATTGGGGTTTTCTATGACATTCTGAGTAACAGCTCAGAGTTTGGACCTGTATCCGTGAAAGACAACAGACTCGTCCCCTATTACATGGGCCCCGAGTGTACCTCTGCCACAGGCTTAGTATGTTTGTCCAGTTTTGCTAAAAAAAACCCTATATGATCAACACATGCCACGGATAAGTAACTCGTGTAAAGTTTTTAGAAGAAACGAGGAAAGGACCGAGATGATAAAGAGAATTGACAGAACTGGAAAGAGAAACAGGCACGCTAGACATGGTGAGTGACTCAAACTGTATCTATGTCCATCGACACAATAGTCCAACCATGTCGGTGTGGATTGAGGAGCGATTTTTGAACGTGGATACGCCATTTTTGTAGGCGGAATCCTGAATTTGTAGCAAAAGCCTTCAATAGTTACAGGACGTTAAAGGTGACTCCTCAATTCAAACGTTTGGTTTGGTAACAACCAGGAGCTGTGACGTACGCTTACGTGTCTGGCAAGTGTATCGATAGTATGTCTGGTAAATGTTTGTGTGGTGATTTTAGTTCGTAGCATGTTTGGAAAGTGTTTGTGTAGTGATTTTAGTTCGTAGCGTATTTGGATATGTTTGTGTGGTGATTTTAGTTCGTAGCATTTCTTGTAAATATTTATTTAGTGATTTTAGTTCGTAGCGTATTTGAATATATTTGTGTGGTGATTTTAGTTCCTAGCATGTCTGACAAATGTTTGTGTAGTGATTTTAGTTCGTAGCGTATCCGGATATGTTTGTGTGGTGATTTTAGTTCGTAGCGTATCTGGAAACGTTTGTGTAGTGATTTTAGTTTGTAGCATTTCTGGCAAATGTTAGTGTAGCGATTTTAAGTTCATATTCAACTGAATGTTAGGGATTTCCATACTGAAAATCGCATACTAGACGGCAAGAGTTTTGCTACAGCTGGTAATACCCACTGCTGAATGGTCCATTTATTCAAATAACATAGGTAAAATAATATATTACGAATACATTAAAAGCTGTGCTGCTATTATCCACTATATTTGCAAGTTTAAAATCCGTTTTTCAGTGGCTTCTGAGCCGAGACGTTGCTCAGGCAGTTAATGGGGGACGACCTTTATTATCTACGAAACGATCTATTATTATTTACGAAGTACTTTTTACGGTTCCGTACCTCAAAAGGGAAAAGCGGAACCCTTATAGGATCACTTTGTTGTCCGTCCGTCCGTCTGTCTGTCAAGACCCTTTACCCCGTGAACGCGTGGAGGTATCGAGTGAAAATTTAATTCTAAGTTAACGTAAAAAATAACATACGGCCGTTTATGCCGCAAAAAACGTATATTTCGACGCTCTCAAGGGAAATTTTATCCAGATCCGTTCAACCATTCTGGCGTGAAAGAGTAACAAACATCCATACATCCATACTCACAAACTTTCACGTTAATAATATTAGTAAGGATATCTGTATCTATATAGTTATGGTTTCGGCGCGGAGCCGTAGGCATAGGCTGTTCACGCGACGCGGCTGCAAACCCAGGCCTGAAGGTGGACTTCACAGTGAGGAGCCGATCACGTCAGAACCTTCCTCGTCACCAGATAATGTTGCCAGAGTCTCCACTGTAAGGAGGGAGGATAAAGGTAAAGCTATTTATTATTATTATTATAGTAGCTATTCTGACAGGTGTTATTCTGGTTGAATTTAAAATTGTATGGTTTTAATTTGTATTGAAATGAAATGAAATTATTCTGCAAGTAGATCTTTAGAGATACTTTTACATGTCATGGTTTGGGCATTTCCTAACTGACGATTATTTATTTCTTTATACACCACCACTGGCAAATTAGTGGATACGCCATTTTTGTAGGCGGAATCCTGAATTTGTAGCAAAAGCCTTCAATAGTTACAGGACGTTAAAGGTGAATCCTCAATTCAAATGTTTGGTTTGGTAACACTAACCACTGGCAAATTAGTTATTGTAGCTGCTTTTGATAAATATTTTCTTAATGCCTTTATACACGCTAGATATACTCATGCTTTTACAAATGAATAAAGAATCTTTAAAAAAATATAGCATCGAGCCCTAAAAACTTACAATTCACAATTGTAATTAGTAATTTAAAAAAATCTAAGGTAGGCATTATCCAGTAGTTAAAGTAGTCGCGTAAAAAACGTTACCCCACACTAGTATATTCTCCTGTATCGTGGGTGCATTTACAAACACAAATTCTCACATACACAAACGCCCAGACCCGGAACAACTACCTCTCATACAAATATTTGCTCTGTCTGGGGATCCCATAACACGTGGCGCAAAAGCCGATCGCTCAGTTGCTACGCCAAGACATGCTTAGCGTCCAAATATTAAATGGCCCCGTCCTTCACAGCTAGCACTCAAGAGACTGCTGGTGAGGCACCACCAGTTTTAATAATATATGACCTGAAGCACATGAAAGGGTCCTCCTCTGTTTCACCGAAGGAACGCCGTCGAAGACTCTTCAAGATATCTGCATGTAAGTCATTACTGACACACCCAAGAGTTTATTTTTATTGTAGTAAGATGATAAATAATACCTACAGGCCGCCTAATGACAAGCGGCAACCGAAACCTATCGACGCCAGTAACACCAGTCATTCATTAATATAAGTTTGTTTTGGTGAGTTGACTTAAACCATAGATTCAGTGACAGTAGAACGTTTATTACGTATTCACGAAGTAAGTTTAAAGTTGGATGTTAATCCGTTATGATCGCGCGCGTTATAATTTGTCAACTGAACTCATAAACGTGCGAATTATTTCTTGTTGTTAGAGAAAAAGTAGATTGCTGTGTTTGCAACCCGACATTATGTACGTAAACCGTACAATAAATACTTAATACATTATTTAATAGCAAAATAGTCGGTTGTCGGAAAGAAAATATTTTGCATGGAAAACATTGTTATTTTAAGTGACGACAGCGATATAGAGATTTTCCATAAAAGCCTCCACCATGCATCTCATTAGCTTCAGCAGATAATTCAAGCAGCAAGAACAAAAATCGAAGACCTACAGGCACTGCTATACTGGACTTATATGGTGGATTGGATTATGACTCTTAAGGAGAAGGGTTAAGTCCCAATATTGGTCCCCGATCATAAATTGTGATCATAATGTTGTTGCCTTGTCTTTATTATTTTATGCTTCAAAAAGATCAGCCTTTTCTAAACTTCCTCTGATTAATACGATATCATCTATAAATCATATGTTTTTAGTAATACAAGACAGATTCAAGAGTCTCATGAAGAATATAACCTCTAAAGCACCTGACACCACGAAACGGGGTCCGAAATCTAACACCAAGTGTTCATGCAATTGCACATGTAAGTATGTAGTGCCTCTGCTAGTGAAGGATCTTGGTTAAACAAGATGTAAAACTTATCGTGCAAACATATTTTCACGCGTGTCTCCCATTGGGGTAGGCAGAGACTATAGATTTCCACTTGCTACGGTCCTGGCACACCGGTTCTGGCCATGTATACTCGTTTCGTCAATCTTCGTTCATCCATCCTCTCTACATGCCCAAACCACCTTAACTTATCATGTCTCATTTAAAATACTGTTGTATTCGATATGTCTATAAATGAATATTAATTAGATGATAAACTTATTTTTTTATTGAAGAATAATTCAATTCAATTCCGATACACCAGATGCTCTGACCGCTAAGCCACCGCGAGTCCCACCCGCTTGATCGAAATTTGCCTTCATATTCTGAATTTACGTCAGAGCGTCTGGTGTATCTAACCAGAAGACGCAGGTTCGAATCCTGCCCGCGATTGAATTTTTCCTTCAATAAAAAAAAACTTTATAATCTTAGCATGGAAAATGGAAAAAATATGTCAAAAAAGATAGATGATAAATTACTTCGAGGGTATCAGGTCCTCCATTTTCATTTGAAAGAAACCTTGAATAAAGATTGACGATTCGCATTTTTTTCTAAATGGCAATAGAATCGCTTCCTATCACGAACCTAAAACACAGGGGTGAACTATGAGTTACAGTAGTATTTACACCTCTGATAACCTTTGGTACCTATGTTTGATAAGAATTTATATATTTTCAGAAATTTTCAAATGAATGTTTTTACAATAGATATATTGTGTTCATTTGAAAATAATGCACATGCAATGCACTTTGGGTTTGATCTTATTGTCTTAATTTTTTTTTTTTTTTAAAAACCTTGCCCCACACTAGGATTTTCTCCTGTATCGTGGGTGCGTTTACAAACACAAACGCCCAGACCCGGAACAACTACCTGTAGATCATACAAATATTTGCTCCGTGTGGGGATCGATCCCACAACACGTAACGCAGAAGCCGATCGCTCAGCCGCTACGCCAAACGTGTCGTCAATTATAAAATATGATCGGTTTTTGAAATTTTACCCTGCATTTGGCTTTCTTGTTCTTAACCATATGATTAGTTATTATAGAATACAAGCGACCCGCCGCGGTTTCACCCGAATTGCCCCGTTCATAAGAGTCGTAGCGTGACATTGAAAATATATATTTACTATAATAAAAAGGAGTCTATAGCACTCAGGGATAATAAACCTTTCTAACAGTGAAAGAATTTTCAAAATCGGTTCAGTAGATCCAGAGATTATCCCCTACAACGTCACAAACTATAGTATAGATGACATCCAAAACATTGAAATGAAATGATTTATTCTGCAAGTAGATCTTTAGAGATACTTTTACATGTCAATGGTATGGGGTTTTTTTTTATATTTTTTATTACAATGCTGATAAAAATTATATTACAGGTAGAGAACAAGACACTGAGGCAACAGCTGAAGGAGATGATGATAGAGAAGACGAAAATGATGATGGCTTCAGGATTACTTGTGGACCCGTGTCTAACCATGAGCGCGAGGTAGGCAGCTATCAAATTCTCAACTCTGATACCGTACAAAGAAAAGTCCCTGGTTGAACGCAGACAGATGGCTTCGAGGTGTTCTTCAAAGATTCAGGTGACTTCTCCCGGCCTTATGCCAATGATCGGAATTAGGTGAGCTATTTTATTGACTATTCATACGTCATCCCAAATCCAACTAATTAAAAAAAAATCTTGGACAATTTAATTCAGACCTTCAAAAACTGCACCCATCTTGCCATGAAGGTTGATTGAGACACTTTATATTGCTATCTATTTATTAACCATAATTTCGTATATATAGAACAGCTCTCTGATTCCGATCATTGTTTAGCACAAGACAACCACAACGACCGCTCATCCGACCACTACTACCAAGACCACAACCGAGATAAGCACAACACCAACAACGGAGAGGACGTATGCGGTGCCAGTTGCGACTAAGGAACAACATCACAAACAATGCCAATTGAAACACAAAGGACATGTGATACAAGACTTGCCTAAGGACACCCTTTACATGGAGCCTGATACTTACAATGATCAGGTGGGAATGTAGAAATTGCAGTAGTTATCATATATAAACAAAACGGCAAACTGTGGGTGTACATTAGTACACCTCTGCCTAACTCTTCGGGAATTAAGATGTGATCGTATGTTATATTAAAATATTTATAATTTGACTTACCAAAAATTAAATCTTCTCTTTTCGCAGGCTTATTACGAAATGGGTCCTATGCATCCACCTCCACCAACAACGCCATGTCCTGATGAAGTGGGCTTATATGAAAAAGAGCACAACGACATTAAAAGAGACCTTCAACCGCAGCAGCACAACGTTTTCACAGCCAAAGATGTAGCAGCCCTAGAAGTAATAGTAGACCTTATGAAGAATACTCTAAGTTACGAAGAAAAGGATATAGCTAGCGTGTTCAGTCATAATTTCATGCAGTCACACGCAACGAAGTCAGCGGCGCATAATGATACTACCAATTCAATCCAAGTCCACATCGCAATACCTTTTGATTACCAAAGTGGAAAGAAAAGATCTCCTTTGGATCCTGTGAGAGTGAGAAAGGTTTTCTCTGCAAGAATGTCGACGCCTGTTGACTTGGAGTATCAAGTCCATTCTTTCGAAGGAACTGTTGTACCTTACTCATCCCATCCTTCCTCCTCCTCGACTGTACGCGTCAGCCATTCCGCTAACAGCACCAGCATGGATGCTTTGTCTCCAGGAATGTACCTACTGGTTGATAAACCAAGAAGCGGGTATGCATTAAAACCAGTTAAAGCTACAATTAATTTATCAGATTTAAGAACTCGGCAGGTGGCGACTGGAATCACAGTAAGTATGACGGAAGCCAAACCGACGGAGACGAGAGATATGGAGACGACAAGTTTGAAGAGTCTTACCAAAGTGACCCTGAGTAAGGACTTTATAGCAGCAGTGAACAAACATCTAATAGAACTATACGAAAATATGTCAAGTGTGAACAATGAAGCGGATCCTAAAACAAGAAACTCTAGATCTATCTGGAGATCACGCAAATTGAAGGAAGAACATGAAGAACCAAAGAAGAAATGTGCTGAAAAAAAGTTCGTCCATAAGCGCCGTATAGATTGGGAGGCGGTGAAGAAGTATTTTGGGCACGACAGGGTTTGTAGCTGCAAGTGTAGGGCAAATAAAGCTATGTGCCGAGCCTGTGCAGCCAGTGACGCAGTCATAGATGAACTAATATTCGAATTCGATAACATAGGTCGGTATATGAAAGATCATTGTACTGAAATCCAAACATTTTTCTGGATGAATCCGGGAGGGGGGCAAAAATTGAGGGAATCCGTCAGCAGAATAGACAAAAGCTTAGGCGATTACTACAAAAGAGTTAAAGGAAAATGTCAGGGAAGAACTTGCAAGACTTTTACGACATACATAGACAAACGACAGATCATCAAAACTTCAAAAATACCGAGAGAGGACGTCGTGAGTCATCTCATCAATGACTTAACAGCTATTGCAGATGATTTGAACAGAACAGTTTCATTAAAGGCTTGTTTTAACCATAAGCTCAAAGATGAAGGCGAAAAATTTTTGCGTGCTCTCAACAGCTGCATGACAAAAAAGACCGCCGATAAACGTTCCTTATCAAATACTACAAAAAGAAAGCTAATAAAAAATGTGTATTCTCTAGATAATATTAATGTTAATATCATTTGTAACCCAGATGTTTTGCCTGCCACAGAAATGGAAACGACGACCACAACTATGGTACATTCTGACACCACATCGCGAATCAACGACCAACTATTCGATTACGGCTTGGACGATAGTAAGGTGAAAAAACGAAAAGGATTAAAAAAGCTATTCCCTCGTAAAAGTAAGAAGGAGAAACTATTCACATATTACACAACGGATAGCAAGAAACCAAGATTCCATTTCAAACGTGAAATAGATAATCCTCTAGCTACCCCACTGATAGCAGACGTTGGTGGTGCATTCTGGTATGATTACATAAAAGGCAGCACGAACGAACCTCGTATTGTTAGAAATTCAAAAAAAGATGCAAAAAAAGATAAGCCAAAATTAGAAATAGCTGTTGTACAAAAAGGAAACTCTGGGTCAGCAAAAGCTCATCAAGCAACTGAAAAAAATGAAAAAATTTCTACTTTAAATACGATATACATGACAGTTAAAACCAGCAAAAAAAATGTTCAACGGGATACTGAACTAACTACAGATTATCTTTCACATAACATAAATCAATTATTAGAGCTATTCGGCAGTCTACAAGATATTGAATCTATGAATAAGCATTCTAATCGATCAACGATGTATTTAACACCAACAACGAATAAAAATGAGAAAAAGTGTACTAAATGTACAAAAAAGGTTAAAACCACAATACATTACAAAGATGCAACAACTAAACCATCACTATCCGATAATATGACTACTTTAGACAAACTACCAGACTTACCTACTCTTAATCCTTTAGATTCGATAGAAACTAAGGTAACTGGTTCGTCTAGTTCGAAGTCAACTACACCAATAATTCCCAATTCTACTATTTCGTTAACTGCTGACACTTCTTCTACGACTGCCTCTACTACAATAGTACCAAAAGACACTATAATTAACATAACAGAAACAACAAAAAAAGTGAGCCCTGTCACCAAACCTAACACGCCAATACCAAAGCCTAAAAATCTTTTTGGTGTAAGCAAAATAGTCAAGCTACTTACAGCTATTGATACCACAGAAGATAGTTTGGATACTAATAAAATGGTAACTGATATGTTAACCCGTCCACATAAACCAACGTCACCAGCCACCGGTTTCTTAGGGAAACTTAAAACAGCTAGTCTCCGTTTCTTTGGCATGAACTCTGGAAATTCAAGCACGACTACAAGTCACGAACGCATTTCTTCAAGCATTGTCGACAGGATTAGTGATACTGAAATCAGTTTTGCTGAATTCGGCGAATCATCTGAACTTACTACTCACATGAGTCCTACAATTGTCATCATCAATGAATATGACAATCAAATCAGTAACGATTTGTTACGAGACCCGAATAAGAACTCGGATGGATACAAGAACTTGCTCTTATCGATAATTCAATACGAAACTAATAGATTAAATGATGAATGGCATAAGATTGCGTACGGCAGTGAAAGAGATGATGAGAGAGATAGTGATGATGGAGATTATAAAAGAAGTGCTGTAATGGATTTCGCTAAAACTGAGACGACAAAGTAAGTAATTCTGGCGGCCATACACCTTAACGATTTACTTTGCACAAATACTCATCAGGCTATCAGGCGTGTTGGAGGGATTTGTGTAAATTTCTTGGTTTTTTGCGCAACCAACGTTTCTGGAAATTGGTCATAGCGAAAGACAGTGTATGTTCTGAACGACCCGCGTCTCTAACGAATAAATGATACCGTTCAAGCAACTTTGTGTGGTAGTGATAATGATCGTCATCATATTTGTGCAGTGCAAGCAAGTAAATCGTAAGGTGTGTGGCCAGTTTAGTATTAGTATGTTCAACCCTCCCCTCCCCCCCTCCCCGGCCATGGATATTAGCAATAACAAATCAAATCAAATTTATTCGCATAAAATGTGGTACAAAAAGATAATTTATTAAATTTCCAGAGCAACTCACATTCCGCCATTGTATAGCATAATAGCATGCAAATTTATTTATGTTTTATTTTTAAGAGGCAGTAAGTACCTACTTAAAAACGAACATACTTTTGTGTTGATTGAATTCAACAAACCTATCTAAGTATTATGAACCAATAAGTTCGTTCTATATTGCATAAATTTAAATACTAAGGTACGTAATTTAGTAAGACAATGATACTTTGGAATACAGTCAACGTAACTTTACCATGTAAGAATCTGTATTATCATTAAACAGTTTGTACAGATTTCTTTGAACTTTTCCCAAATGAGTCGTTAACAACTTTCAGGGCCAAAACATGTAAATGTAAGACGAAGCCAACGCCACCTCCAGAGGACTATGACATGTTTAAATCCTTGAAAACGTTGAAGTGTCCATGTGAATTAGAGATACCAGACCCCGACCCAGAACAGCCTCCAGCTAAGAAGAAATGCGAGGGCATTCTCAACAAGATCGTCAGTAAGTTCGGAATGAAAGTTGTCTGTGGGAAAAAGAAGCAGGTAATACTATTTTTATAAAGGTTTGACATGAAAAAAATTGTATTTTGTGATAGCTTTTATATATGACCATTGGACCGCCAAGTCGCAAGCTTTGAGCTCTCTAGGCACACACCTCTAACATTTCGCAATCATGTGCTTACGACGGTGAAGGAAAACATCGTGAGGAAATCTACATGCCTGAGAGATACCTATTGAAGTTTTACCTACATCAGAGAATCTTTATCCACGGTTTCACTCTCGTCTCAAATAACTTTGAGACTAATGAGAAAAAGCTTAAAAGTTCTTTATTGAATTCATGTGTTACAATTTAGGTGTTACAATTAAAAAAAGTAAGGTTTAAGATGAAACCCCGTAAGGGTACAGCAACATGTTTTTTTTATTGATTATGTCGGCAAACGAGCTGACGAGCCACCTGGTGGTAAGTAGGTAGTCATCATCGCCCACGGACACCTGCACCAGAGGAGTTGCTGATGCGTTGAAGGCCCCTACGGACTGCACACTGGCAGAGCCGCAGCAACTGAGGGGCACTGGCTCTTACGCACAAAAGTCGAAACACACACCAGTGTTTTACGACAGACTCCGACGTAAGGGTGGTCGCCAGACAGTCAGACCTCAGGAGGTCCTACAACTGAGCAAAATATGTATTGTATACAACGCAACAATACCTATATTTAGTAGTTTAACATACTAAAATAAGTATCTCTCATATTGAAAATTTGGCTTGCTTATATAACAACTTTATGAATTAGTGTTATTTAAACATTAATCCATCTCTATAACAAAATTCATCACGTAAAACTTTGCTTTAAGTTCGTCTGGCTCGTTACCGGCGCATTGCCAAAATATTCTTCCGTTAAGCAACAGCATCGTATTCCGATTTGAAGGGAAGGAATGTAGCCAGTGACATTACTGGGCTGAGACATGAGACTTAACAACTGAGGTGTCAAGAAGACAACGCCCGAGCGACACCACTGAGTATTGCTGGCGTCTTTACGCTGCGATTGCTGCTTACGATCAGGCGGCCCAAATGCTTATCTATCATCAAATTACAACTAGAATAGTTTTATAAACTTAATCTAGGTATTTAGTAACGTTGATTGTTCAAAGGCAGTCAACAAGCCAACCCTCAGGGAAGTGACCAGCAAAAGAAGACTAAGAAAAAGGAAAGGAAAGACAATGTCATGGAGGACCACACCTGCTTACTCCCCAGGTGAGTCATTACGCTAACGGATTCACTAGAATTGCTTAAGTTCCGAGATCTTATGGACGAGAAAAGCTTTTTGGGTATACACAATATTAATTTTTTATGGGATAGGAAGGCAAACGAGCAGACGGATCGCCTGATGACCCGTAACACCATAGGAGTCAAAAGTGCATTGCCGACCTTTTAAAAGGGGATTGGGCCTCCGGTAACTTCACTCACTCGGCGAAACACAACGTATATCACTATCACTCCGGTCGAGCCGGCCCATTCGTGCCGATGCAGGGCTCTCTCACGTAAAAACGTAGTAACTGTTCCCCACCGTTTGACTTCATCAAACAAAAGGTAGCCTATGTCCTTCTCCAAGGTCTTTGAATTGATTGGGGTTGCTAGTATAAACTGACGTCTCTCTTACATGTATAGCAATTTTGGCCCCCCTGTACTGAGATACCCTTTTTCTTCCCAATGCTCCCATCCCTCAGTCCATTCTCAGAGCGAGAAGCAACTGAAATACACACAAGTTGTGTTTCCTCCCCAGATCTCCATACAAAGCTATCGGTTTTATATTTCCCGAATCTAACGCACGTGCTTTGTTTCAAGAGGCCTGTGATTCTCGTCGGACATCCAAACCAAGTCGAATTTGTGACATTCAGGCCACATTCAAACACATAACAGACCTTCAAAGGAATTTACCTTCAGATGTTTTTGAGAATCTCGTCAGAAACATCTCTTGTTTCAAGTACAAAAACGTTGAAAACAGCTTCTATATTCCCTATAAGAGGAAAGGGAGAAGATGGGACTGGATAAGAAACAAGAGATCTCTGAAATTACGATTTACTAGAGTCAGAGATGATTCTGAAAATGATGAGGTAGACGTTGCTAATTTCAATAATGATGGTGATGTGTTTGAGAGATTTGTGAAGGGAGACGATGGTATTTATAAGGTTATTAAGAGGAAGAAAAGAACAGTTGGGTTGAAAGCTTTGGATATTGGATTGAGGAATATTCCGCCGTTGATACCTGGAGAGGTGAGTTTGTTTTCACCTGATAATGATATTGCATGAATAAAATTCAATCAATCTAAAGATAATTAAAATTGAATTGGATTAGATTGCGTTTTGATGAAGAATCTGTCAAAAATCAACAATTCCGATATCAATGACTATTTTAATACAGTCTAGAGTTCTTGAGGCCCAAATCTATTAAATAATAATTCCAAAGTCATTCGCCCATGTTGCTGTGCGTGGTCTCCACTCGAGAATCTTTTTGCCGCAGCGGCCACCAGTTCTACATGCTAGGTGCGACACCCACTGCCACAAACTTGTTAAGCCTTCTAAGTAATAAAGATTACGCATATCTACAGATCTCATTTCTGATTCATGCTAAAGTTATCGTATCAAATTCATAATTTTTGACTGATTCTCCGCGAAAAACTTTCAATTCGGCGCCATTTCTCACCGTTTGACGCATATAAGTAAAGTTCCAATACAAATTCATCCTCATTTTCAGAATGAACTCTACGTAATGGCAGGAGACACCATTACCTTCGACTGCCTGCCCGACTTGCAGATAGACACCCTGGATAGTGAGGTCAACTGGAGGACAGATCGCAGGAGTATGTTGAATCAGGACAACGTGGAAGTTGATGGCACCACGGTTACTATACACAACGTGGAGCCAAGAAACGTTGGCAGTTACGTTTGCAGTCAGGTAAAATCAATCAAACTTGATCAATTATCTGGTATCATCCTGTGACGGTTGTGGAGGTCCCTATAATATGGTTGAGTTACACAATGACAAAAGGTAGCCTATGACCTTCTTGAGGAAGTAATCTAACTTTTTGCAAAATTTTATTGAAAACTATTAGTGGTTTTAGCGTGAAAAAGTAAATGCTGGTTTCTGCAGCTTGCTCGTACAGGTAACACACAAACAGTCGAGTTACTTTCGCATTAAAGTATAATATTATTACTATGGATTTCAGGATAATACAGTTCAAAAGAATGTTAGACTCAGTGTAGTGGCAATACCAGCATTTGACGTGGTGTTCCTACCAATGTATAAGACCGAAGAAATCTGTTCTTATGACGTAAGTATTCTTAGGTCTCCGAATAGGTGAGGCAGCTCCTCATATATACCAAAATAGGATATGTCAGTTTCTCTCAACTTCCTTAACGATGAATTCTTGCTCCCTTGTCCTTTAAATTATTGCTATTATCCATCAATAATTATTTGACTGTATAACTGATACGCTAGAGGTCCCGCCTATCCTTATGTATAATGTTGTGAACGTTTATGTTGTAGGACCTAAGAGCTATCCAGCATCTCAGTGGCTTGATGGCTGAACAATCCGGTTGCGGGAAAATCTGCTCCGTAAGAATTGACGAGCCTGTCTGCCAAAGGGACAGGGTAATTATTTTCGATTGGAATTACATCATTACTGACCATGAACGTATCAGTGGCGTAGTGTGGGGGAAGGGACATAATGGCTCCGGGTGGCGGGGAGCTCTTGCCGGAGCATCAGGTCAGGTCAGTCATCAGATAAAATCGCCCATCACCATTCACTAAAATGCTCATAAAAACTCAACTTGACCAGTTATCCTTATTCTAAGGTTGTTTTATTTCTGAACAGTTTTATCATATTTACATAATAACATGAAGTTACTTAGAAGCACGCAGAAAAAGCATTGCCTAAAATTAAAAAAAATGACAAAAAAATTCGGGCCCCGAATACTCATAATATTGAATTTCTCTTCCACGTTCTGTCATCAGCAGCTCTATTGAAAGAAAAAAAGATAAACACATTTATTGAGACAAGGTCCGTACAACACACAGATAAAAAAAGAAATGAACAAATAAATCAAGCTCACCAGGATGTGCTGTCGGAATGCTTGCCCCAAATGGCCAGCTCAGCGTTTTGCTGGGCGTACCCAGTGCTGGTTTTCAGTTGGCTCCCTAGCAGTGACACACAGACACGGAAAACATGAATAAATATATTATAATAGGTTTAGACGTTTAACCCATCACGCTTGTCTAATGCGGGTTGATGGGTGCACAGTCAGCCATCTAACTAGGCTCGTGGATGCCGCCGTTGGCACGCAAGGTGCTCCTCCGCCGCCACCCTAAACCGAAATCCTGCACTAATTTCGGTTGTGCTGTCTCGACCTCTACGAACCTTATCGTCCGCTAGCCCAAGACAGCTTAAGGAGTGGAAAGAGGGTAGGGAGGCCTTTGCCCTGCAGTGGGACGACAACGGCTGAATAATAATAATAATATAATAAATTAAACTTGTACTCAAAATTATGTATTGATGACAATATTCATATTCATAATTATTATTATTTATATGCATTCCACTGTGAATGTGAACTTAGACGGTAAGTACATGTATGCTTTATAGCTGGTAACAATCATGGACCCTGTAGGGCACAGCAAATATAATACTAGGTACTGTGACCTTCATTCTCAATCTCTTGCAGGCCACAAACCGCTCCCTGATCAGGTCCACTGCAGTCATCTCGATGGCCCGGCTCCCTATCAATTGCAGCATCCAGTGTAAAAGAGATATCGTGTCTTCCCTTGTCATGCTGTGTGCTGCGAACACTCCTTCTCTCTCATCTATTGGAGGTAGGTCTCAATTTTCTTCTTAATCTTACATTGTGAACTAAGTAATTTTTTTATTGCCTCAAGCATTGATACTGGGTTTCAGATACTTTTGAACTGCGCGACTGCTACGCTAAAGGTCCTGGGTTCAATTCCCAGGTCGAGCAGTGTTATTGGGTTTTCTATGAAATTCTCAGTAGCTGCTGGGTGTTTGTGATTTGTATCCGGTTATGGCGGTAGGCTCGCCCCTATTACATGAGACCTAAACATACCGGCGAAATGTGGGTGTACCTACAATAGTACGCCTCTGCCTAACCCTTCGGGGAATACAGACGTGATGGAGCCTGATGGCGTCCACGGAGTTTCTTGCCGGATTCTTCTCCATAGGATCAACCTTTTGGAACCGAGCAACTAGAATCATAACGTTTCATAAACGCTTGTTAAAGCTTATTTGAAATAAAAACATTTGAACTTGAACTAGAACTTGATTATATGTTATGTTATTAATTATTATTAATACGTTCTTGAAGTGAAGGATGTTCTGTTAAAAAAAAAGTTATTATCTATGTTGAAATAACTAATTTTCTTACACTTTGTCTTGTTAGGTTGATACAATGACGAGTCACTTTAAATTTCAGTGGTGGTGTCCAAAGATGGCGTCAATGAGACAATATGCCCGTGCAACGATGTCTCCAGACCCGTAGTGACACATACGCTCAGAAAAAAAGGTATCATTAGTCGGTAAACTAGCTGATGAGCCACCTGGTGGTAAGTAGTCATCGTCGCCCATGGACACCTGCAACACCAGAAGAGTTGCTCATGCGTTGAGGGCCCCTACGGACTGCACACTGGCAGAGACGCAGCAACTGAGGGGAACTGGCTATTACGCACAAAAGTCGAAACACACACCAAGGTGTTTTATGACAGACTCCGACGTAAGGGTTGTCGCCAGCCAGTCAGACCCCAAGGGGTCCTACCACGGCGCAAGCTTCAAACTTTATTACCAGTAAAAATTGTTTTCCTTGTACAGTCGCCTTCAAAAACATATAAAATAATGTTAGGTGCACAACAGTTTCGGAAGTCGGGGGGGAAACCAAAACATCAAATCACATCGAGGGCTGGTTTTACTTTCTGTTAAGTTATTTTATTTCAAAATTTTGGAATGAATGGAATTTTTTAAATCAGTCCAGAACTGACGGGAATATCTGAGATTTTTTTTTGTATCGTTTAGACTCGAACGGTCATCGAGAGTACCACAATCTGGTGTCGAGCCTGTCCCCCGGCAAGGTGGACGTGGTGCTCATCTGTCCCGCCGGCTACTATCTCATGTCTGAACTCAAGATCTGTGGTGAGTGCCTTTATTAACAACTTCCCTAGAAAATACGACGTCAGGGGCCGTATTATGACGTGTAAACGTGCGTGTAAACGCCATCATTTTTAGGTTGTAAAAAAGAGCAGCGGCATCTCTTTCTCACAACGTAAAAATGATGGCGTTAACACGTCATCATACGGCCCCAGGTCGCCTTCTTTGGTTACGGGTAATTATAACTAGCAACCCGCCCGCGGTTTCACCTGCGTCGGTTTACTCCTATCTGTTGTAGCGTAATGTTATATACGCTACGAAATATATGTATAAATAAATTGAGGACCGTGCAACTATAATCATACCGTTTTTTAAGTGCTTGTAAAAGCTTGAACATGGTGTTTCCCAGCATCGTGCCCGGCGAACACGTGGTCGGAGGCGGGCGACAACGCGTGCGCGACGTGCCCGCGCGGCACGCGCTCGGCGCCCGGCGCGGCGCGCTGCAGCCCGCCCACCACACTCCCGCGCAGGTATGATGTACGTACTCTTACTTATTTCACCGGCTAGGTCAGGGCTGGGGTCTAACTGGGACACCTACGGCGGTAGTTTTAGAAGGCACCAAAATCTTGTTGTGATTTTTTTTTTATTTATTTTCATTGCAAAGATGGAGGTGAAGGAAAAATTCGACCGCGGGCAGGATGCGAACCTGCGTCTTCTGGTTAGATACACCTCTAAGCCACCGCGACATATAGCTTTTCAATAGATGTCGCTAACGTCACCTTAAGACGTAAATTCGAAATGTGAAGGCAAATTTCCATCTGAGTAGGTACTTAATTGTAAAAAATATTGTTACAAAATAATTTAATAATTGTTTATAATCGATTTATTTTTCATTATTGTCTGTATATAATAATACTATTGTTATTTTTATCATTGACTCTCTACACGTGTTGGTAATTAACTGTGAGTGTACAGAGTAATTGAAAAATGAATATATAAATAAATAAAGCTATTTCGATACACTACAATAGTTTGATTCATTTCGAATCGCTGTGTAAAAAAAGTTATGGCGGTTCATAGTTTCAAGGTCAGAGGCTTGCCCAATGACCTTGAGGATTTAGTCTTTGTGCTAGTATTTGTTAGTCACAGGCATTGCAGGGGTGATTCACGCGGGGTGCTAGTGAGGTTTCGGGTATTTCTTTACTATTTCAAAATATTCAAAGAAATAAGAAAATAAAAACAATACAAATTGTTAATTACGTCATTACATTTTTTTTGGTATAAAATTCATGTCTAACTATTAAGCCGTTAAAGGGATAAAATACAAATTAGGTTAAAAAAGACCTATTTACTTCAATTATTATCCAAAATTGGGGCAAATTTATAAAAATTTTAAACAATACAATTTGTTTGTGATGGCCTTAAGTATAACATATATTTTTTATATGGCAACATAAAGTTTTTTTTTTTTATTCGTGATTCTAGATTCCACTAGAAACTTCTTAAAAGCTAGTGTTTTTTTTTGGATTTGAGCGATGTAATGCTTTTAAGAGGGATAACTGATAAAGAATATCGTTGGCCCACTTGACCGATACCTAATGACCAGTCATAGCTATGTTACAGTTTGCTAATGTTTTTTTTATTAAATCGGCAAACGAGCGGACTAGTAGTTACCATCTGGTGGTAAGTAGTCATCGTCGCCCATGGACACCTGCAACACCAGAGGAGTTGCTGATGCGTTGACGACCCTTAAGAGCCCTTACGGACTGCAGACTGCCAGAGCCGCAGCAACCGCGGGAGATTCCAACGTAAGGGTTGGTCGCCAGCCAGTCCGACCCCAAGAGGTCCTACCATCGAGCAAGTCAGATATTTTCTCACCTCTTACGAGATGCTTAGCTGAAAGGCAGTGAGGAACAGTACCTATTATAACCTGTCCCTACACGGGAAGTTCAGGAGAATGTGGTATATTTCAGTGGTGGTGGTACCCTCCGTGTGGTTACCTGGTTGCTTGCGGCGGGCTGGTGTGCGGCTGCGGCGCGTGCGCACTGCTAGCCGCGCTCGTGCACGTGGCCTCGCGCGACGCCGCCGCCGCGCCGCCCGACGCCGACCCACGGGAGCGGACACGTGAGCATACAATATATTTTTTTTAATGTGATTGTTGGGCAAACGAGCAGACGGATCGCCTGATGGTAAGCTATTACCGCCGCCCACGGACACCTGCAACACCATAGGAGTCACGAGTGCGTTGCCGACCTTTTATAAGGGGATTGGGCCTCCGGTAACCTCACTCACTCGGCGAAACACAACGTACGCGTTGTTTGATGCCGGTTTTCTGTGAGGCCGTAGTATCACTCCGGTCGAACCGGCCCAAACTCCCGACATACAAAATGGTTTGTCCTGAATGACTACCTGACGGTTCAACGCACAGCCTAAACCGCTGATCTTAGAGACCTGAAACTTGGAAGGTGTGTTCTTTGTATGACGTAAGCATCCGATAAGAAACGATTTTTGGATACTCAACTCCTAAGGTGGTGAAAAGGGAGGGAAAGTTTGTATGAAACTCTGAAATTTTTTAGTGGGTGAAATCGCGTGGTAGAAAACGCTAGTAGAGTATAATAATCTTTATTACACACCATCACGCTTGTATGAACACCCACAGTTCGGCGAACTGTATTCCTAAAATGTTTAAGTCCCATGTAATAGGGAGCGAGCCTATTGCCATTAGGTAACCGTGCACAAATTCCAAACTCCGAGCTGCTACTGAAAATTTCATAGAATAATCCAATATCACTGCTCGATCTGGGAATCTAACTGAGAATCTCCAATGTAACAAGTCACGCTCAGGACCACCAGGATAATGACGCGTTTAATGTTTATTGTACACCATAAAAGAAACAAAATGAGAGTATTTTGAAAAATTAAGGATACAAATTAATTTAATTTTAATGGTACCCCATGGACTACACTTACCCCCCAGTGTAGTCCATGGGGTACCATTAAAATTAAATAAACTACATAAACACGATAAGATACTCATATGTAGGTAAACTTTAGCTTAAATTATAATAATACTTGCGACCCGCCCGCGGTTACACCCGCGTTGCCCCATACCTAAGAGTCGTAGCGTAATGTTAAATAGCTTAAAACCTTCCTCTTGAATCACTCTATCTTCAAAACCCGTTGCGTAGTTTTAAAGATTTAAGCATACATAGGGACGGACAGACAGCTACAGCGACTTTGTTTTATACTATGTAAATATATACTCCACCACCTTCACGGGTTGGGCAGGGTTTTCACCACATTGTGGACCCTAAGCTTGCAGTGTCAATTACTGAATTATTGACGCACATGTTTTGGTTAGTGAGAACTTGTATCGCGCTGTATCTTTATCATTTGTTCCGTGACCCGCACTACCGACGACACGCATTGTAAGAAATTGTATTGGTTGGGAATTCGCAAAAGTAATTTGGAGTCAAATAAATATTTCATCATAACACGACCTTCGGAGTTTCAATTAATATCCTGCACACAATTACAGAACATCAAACACGCAACCCAGTGACCACACATACCTAAATTCGGGTTACCACAAAATTGGTCGGCGTGATGATGAAATGAAAAAGCTGTTCATAAAGCATTTGTTTGCAGCCAATCCGGCGCGTAGCGGCAGCGTGACTGCGGCGTACGCGCACGTGGCGCGCGCGCGGCCGCTGTCACCGTCGCGCGTCATCCTCGCGCGTTTCTTCAAGCCGTCGCTCACATCCTCCCGAGCTACCGGTAAGAGTGATACGTACAGATTGATCTCATGTACTTACGCAATGTACAAGGATATCCAGAATCTTGATTATACAGGGAGTCGCTTTAGAGAGGTCATTTCGCCCATCTTACTCAACAACTTTTCGTTCGAAATCCATACTCTAATCATGAAAAATATTATATAAAATACTTACATCTTCCTATACAAAACATACGAGTGTCTGCTATGTATTTGTCAAAATCACGTTCGATGCATAGGAATTGTTGATTTATGTCAGTTTGGTAGACATTATCTGTCTTTTTTTTTTTTTTTTTAAACGTTGCCCCACTAGGATTTTCTCCTGTATCGTGGGTGCGTTTACAAACACAAATTCTCACATATACAAACGCCCAGACCCGGAACAACTGCCTGTAGATCATACAAATATTTGCTCCGTGTGGGGATCGAACCCACAACACGTGGCGCAGAAGCCGATCGCTCAACCGCTACGCCAATCGTGTCGTCAAAACGGACGGTTGGACGATTTTTTCTTTTCCATTCTGGTTATTGGCAGATTTTCCCCGTGTTAGATACAGTTCCTCACTGCTATTCATATAAGCATCTCGTAAGAGCCGAGAAAATATCTGACTTGCTCGGTGGTAGGATCTCTCGGGCTCTGACTGGCTGGCGACCACCCTTAGGTCGGAGTCTGTCGGAAGGCACCTTGGTGTGTTTCGACTTTTGCGCGTAAGAGCCAGTTCCCCCTTGTTTGCTGCGGCTCTGCAAGTCTGTAATAAGTAGGGGGAGCTTTTAAAGCTCAGCAAGGGCAACGCATCAGCAACTCCTCTGGTGTTGCAGGTGTCCATGGGCGGTGATGACTACTTACCATCAGATGGCTCGTCTGCTCGTTTGTCGACTTAATCAATAAAAAAAATATTTTTCAATCGCCAGATAACTTTATGGGCAAAAAAAATTTTTGCAAGATTTTCTAAACAAAATCTGTCAAATACCAATTTTATTACTCAGCTAAAAGATATCTAACGATTGAAAATCCAGCCTTTAGCCTTATGGTGCTCAGTAGCGGATAGTGAGAAAACAGACATACTTTTGATTACAATTCCATCAATTACAGATTCTCAAGAAACCAAGTTTGAACTATGGAAAGAACGGAACATAGCGCCGCCGCTACCGCCAATCGATTTTGACTTTTGAGACGGTCGCCATTTTGAACTATAAAAGTGACACTGACAGTTGTTAATGTCAACATTTTTTTAAAATGGCATGAGATTTTTTGCGTTCCTAATGCGTCCATACTTGCTTGTTTACCAATTTAATTGACACTAATTATGACTGCAATACATTCTCAATTTCCATATTACATTCAGTTGTTAGTGCGTAAAGGGATTCTACTAGCCAAAGCATTTATTTAGATTATTTTGACAGACAGACCATTTTTATCTCGCCGTTTTTCTAACTAAACAAACAACACATAATTTATATATTCGTGTACAATACCCTTTTGTATTTAAGTGTATTCTTATTTTAATACTTTTAGATGTAGTATTTTAAGTAAGCGCTGTTAGTTATGATATATTTTATAAGTATTATTTTGTCGTCCGCACTATGGCTTTTGGTAAGTTGTAATAAAGTTCAGTGGTGTTACTTGTGTGTTTTATTCAATACCCACCTACTTAAAATAATGTAGTCAATGACTACATTATTTTTATATTCTCGATAGGCTTACTCTTGACCGCCAGTTCGACTGATGTTAAGCAACACTGCAATCTACGATGGAGCGCGCTTGCCTAGAAGAAAACGTTTCACTCGTGATTTAAAGACACCCAGATAATATCTTTTGGGGAAGACCCACCCGGGAAGTGCATTCCATTGAAAGACTTGACGGCCTTACACGATAATCCGAATAAAAACAAGGTGTGGCACAAACTTACCTAGTATCTACCTAATATTTCTACTTTTGAGACGTTGCCGGGTGAAGTCTATCAACACCCGCAGCAGGCTAGCAGGAACTGTAGCCCTAGCACGAACATCTATCAAATTCGTGATGTAAAGGTATCGTGTCCGCGACACGTTAACGGAGATGACAAAAGTTGGTAGCACGAAGCACACTGGCGACCATCGAGATCTCGTCAGGATTCCTATAATGACGTCATCCTAATGTAAGTAGAGTTGTGTCCATGTGAACCAACCGAATGCCTTGTTGAATGAATGAAACGTTCGAAACCATATAACAAATAGTTTCATATGATTTTACTTATAATTAAACGGTTTACTTATTAAAAGTTAATTATTATATATATGTTTTCGTAAAGAAAAGCTATAAATACGTTATAAGAAATTATAAACTCACATTATTTTTAAACAAATTAAATGTGTTTGTAGATAACAAATAAAAATGTTCCATGGTATCCGAATGAGTCTACTTGACATTAACAGCGACGTCATGGCAACGCTGTTTGTTTACGTTTCTCTAACATACTTTTGATTTACTTTGTAGTGGTTTTTATTATTTTTAATAATTATGATAACGAATCACTTACAATACGCAATGATGATGGAAATTATAGAATCGTGAGTATTAAAACCCCTTAAAACAGTGTTGGACTAAGCGCGCCGGGGGCCCGGGGCGGAAACACAGAATGAGGTCCCCCAAACCCATCTAGGTATTTAAAATTAATTCATGTGTTGGTACTTCTCATAAAGTACTTTAGTGATAACTCTCCTTCTGTCGCAGTTGGGGAAACAACCGAATACCTACCAAAAAAGATGTGAACAAGATGATCAATATCATGCAGTCGGAGGCATCGTCTTAAATTTAACTGTAAAGAGCAATTGCCTCCGACTGCATGACATTGGTCATATTGTTTCCATCTTTTAACCCGACTGCGCAAAAAGGAGGGTTATGTTTTCCGGGTGTACTCGAAAAACATAACCCTTCTTCTGGCGCAGTCCTAGACCCTATGCATAGAAGGTCTAAACAAATTAAGTGCGACCAATGGGTAATGAGAAATAAATCGAGGACTTAATCAACCATAAATTTTATAAATATTGTTTATTTTATTATACATAGATTGGAATACTCCGGGTACAAGTACTCAATCGAATGTGGTACCTCCTCCACTACCTTATTGAAGACCATCCTCCATCTCCTCCTGTTGCTCCTGTGGACGAAGAGTGGAGACCACAAAAAAAGGATTTAACAAAAATGTTTATTGATTGTGGGAATATTATTATGAAGTAGAAAAAGAGTGATTCCGGATAAAGGCTGGGGAATTGAGAGTGAGACATTTTGAGGCGCAAGAAAGAGTAAGGGAGATGGATGTAGAGCTATGTTGCAGGCTCAATAGCAGGAGTTCATGAAAGAGACCATGGAAGTTTTTGTTAGGTTTATGGAGAAAGTCTTTGGCTTGTAATGAACTATAAAATAAAAATAAAAAAAAAACCTAGTAAAATTTATTTATTTCTATACTCTACACATTGTATATATTTATTATATTTTAAAATATTCAATTATAAAAATTTAATCTTTTCCAAATTAATATTAGAAAATAAATAAAACGTGATTTACTCACCTAGTTTCTCTTGCTTCACTTCTCTCATTTTGAAATTAATTTGCAGCATTAAAATAATTTAGCAGACTACGGTCGTATATTGGCGGTCTTTGCATTTTAGGTATTTGAAGTAATTGTTCCGATAATTACATACTTTGTAGTGGTTTTATAGCGGCGATAGCCTAAAGGTTAGGGCGTCGGACTAGCGATCCTAACTGACTGGGTTCCCAACCGGCAAATGTAGTTGCCAGTTGGGAACCAACCCATTATACTACCGACGTAAACCCACTCGTAACAGAAGCATTTAGCACGAGGGGTTAACAAGAATATTAAAAAAAAGGAATAGGTACTCTTAAACTCTTTAAAACACACACTAGGTATTTTTATTGAGATAAACAATATCCAAATTAAATAGAAAGTAGTAATCATAATAATCATAGTAATCATAATAATTATTACTGCTACAACAGCCTAGTGGTTCTATGCACGACTGCTACGCTAAATATCCTGGCGCCTCTATTGTGCGTAAAAGGAACTAATTTTAGTTGTCACATTTTGTATTGCTATCGTATCGTCACGTTGAAACATAATTGGAAGCACGAACGTTGTTTTGACGTATGGTATCGTAAATCCCAAAGGCTGGCTATCGAGCATTGTCGGAACTTTATTCACTTAGAATTTGTCGGTGAGGAAAGTTTCGAAACATTTTAAATTATAGTTTTAAACGTATTTGCAGAGTTTTTAAGATTAGTTGGTGTTTTCAAAGCGTTTTTATAATGTACTTCACTTATCGGAGCAATTATACAACCCAAAAAGAAGAATACGAAGACTATCACTATACTAACGTAGACCTTTATATTATTTTGTTGCTGCAAGTTTACTTGAAAATTAGGGTAGAGGATTGCTGTGAGTAAAATAGGTATTGTGTTTATAAATTGGTGTTTTATTTATTTGTCGACTAATAATTTGGAAAAGATGAATTAGCTACTTCGTTTTAATTATTGTACTTACCGTATTTAAACTTAAGCACCACTGCGTATAGTAAATGCCTCATTAGTGGTCGTTACCGCGACTGCTACGCTAGGTCGTAGGTTCGATTCCGAATTTCATAGAAAAACTCAATAAGACTGGTCGATCTGGGAATCAAACCTACGACAGAGGCTTTAGGTTCGATTCCTAGTTCGAGCAAAGTAGTAGGTATATCTACGTAAGTAGTTAGTGGTCCCAAGCAAGACTGCTAAATAAGAGAGCTTAGCAGTCGGGCTCGGAACCATTACACTAAAAAGGCAGTTTTTTTATCATCAAAGATTAGTATTTTTACTCATTTGTTTTCAAATATTATGCTTGTACCTATACGTTGTATAACTGCCTCGTTAGCCTAGTGGTCCTGAGCGCAACTGCTACTCTAGAGGTCCTGGGTTCGATTCCCAGTTCGAGTAAAGTGTTATTGAGATTTTCTATGAAGTTCTTAATAAGCTCGGAGTTTGGGATTTGTGCCTAGTTAATAGTAGATAATAGGCTCGCCCCCTATTACATGGGACCTAAATATACCGGCGAACTGTGGGTGTACATTAGTACACCTCTGCCTAACCTTTCGGGGAATACAGGCGTGATGGTATGTTATATTATGCTTATAATTAGGTTGCAATGGTAACCGTTGTTATTGTCTGTTAGATATGATATTTATTCCGTTGCTATCCTCAAAGACAAAGCCGCAGCGCAAGACCCCCACAGCGCAGTGTGACCGGGTTTAGATAGTTTCTAAAAAAAAAAAAATCCACTAGAAATAAAACGGGAATATACGGTATACCATCCATGTAAGTGGTTGCTAAGAAACATATACATACTTAAATTTGGTATAACGTCATCGTCGATGTCAAATAGAGTCGTTCGAATTGCATGAAACATTTTATTTTTAAACTACTTTATCATTTATGATAATCTTTAAAATAATGTGACTTTATGGTCTCCCATACCTTATTTTGTATTTTTCTTCATGCTAAGTATATATTGCATTTTTAATTTCTAAAAAATAAAGCGTTTAGTTAAAAGTAAAAATATATCAACTATTTTGATTTAGGTTTCGAACGTCTCATTCATTCAATAAGGCATTCGTTTGGTTCACAAGGACACATGTCTACTTACATTAGGATGACGTCACTACGTAATTGTATCGAGCTTTCGATAGTCGCCAGAGTGTGCTTCATGCTACCAACTATCGCCACTCTCCGTTAAGGTATCGGGGGCTCGATACCTTTACGTTATTAATTTGATAGTTGTTTGTGCTTGGGCTATGACATTAGTACGCATCTGCCTAACCCTTCAGAGAATACAAGCGTGATATATGTATCTTAAGGGTCCGGCGGAGCTTGAATTGCCCACAAAAACGTAATTCCGACATAAATCGTAATCCAGACAATATTCTATCAAATTGTGTTATTATTCGGATTTGGATACCATTAATCTAGGTTCCTACGGTACGATTTCGTGTACTACTAGTTCACTGCATATAAAAAACCGAAAAATCGTTCCAAACTTGGTAAAGTTATCAAAAATTGCATTCGCTTACATTTATTTTCAGTGAAGTATTTTAGACAAAATGGTTACGTGGGAACCTAGATTAACGGTATCCAAATCCGAATAATAACAGAATTTGATTAAATTGCGTTTGAATTACGATTAATTTCGGAATTACTTTTGTAAGAAAAATTCGCTCCGCCGGACTCTTAATTTATACATTAAATACTAACTTTGGAGCTTCATAACAACGAGTACTTTCGTGTCTTAGCGAACATCAAATCTTTACAAACTTTGCCCGAAAATCAATTAGACTCTCAGGTGAAGATAATGAAAACTCTAACTGTCCGTCTAACTAGTGTTAAAACTATAATTTAATATATTTATTATGAAACTTAGATCGCGCTCCATCGTAGATCGCAGTATCGCTTAACTTCAGGCGACTGGCGGTCAAGGGTAAGCCATTCACGGATTAAAAAAACACTTTTGTCCCGATAAATTTTAAGTGAATAAAATTTTGACAATGCTCGATTGGTGCTCTTTGGCTCTTCTTCGGCCTACGTTCAGCAGTGGATGGCAATAAGATGATTTATGATGATGATGATGAATGCTCTATAGCCAGCCTTCGAGTTTTACGGTACCATACGTCAAAACAACGTTCGTGCTTCCAATTTAGTACATTATATTTTGAATTACGTTTATGACGATACGATTCCGATACGACAGTTTTCAAAATGCTTCGTGCTACCAAAATTTGTTCCTTTTACGTACGATAGAGGCGCTGGTCCAAATCTCATACAAATTGGTCTCCATGACGATACGAATACTTTTTCGCAAGTTGTTCGTGCTAAGGCTACTGTATCCTCAATGGCCGTAGGCAGGAATAACTTAGCAAAAAAGAATCAAAATTAAATTGTTAATTAGGTACTATTCTCTGGCCCAGAGCTCGGCCAGCAGGCTTACTCTTGAAAACTACAATACCATTCCAAACGTGATCCGATTCCAATGTCAATTTGGCTGTCGGGCGATTTCGTACTCTTGAGCACAAATACGTTAACCTTGTATCGGAATCCCTGATTGGCCAATGTTTGGGTCGTTTCCCAATCCTATTTAGTTCACTCACCGCGCGATATTGAAACAATTTGGCGCTAGTCTCGGATTCAAGAGTACGAAACGGCACAATTCCAATGTCGATGTATCGGAATTGAGGTCAAGAGTAAGCCCCCAGAACTAAGACTTCCCGAGTGGATCTTCCCTGATAGATATAATCTGAGTGCCTTCAAATCATGAGAGAATTAGTTTCTTCTAAGCAAGCGCGCTCCATCGTAGATCACAGCGAACTGGCGGTCAAGCGTAAGCCTATCAAGAATTAAAAAAAATACTGACTTGTATAGCCTAATCCCTCTCACTCTGAAAGGAGTCCTCAGGAGACACATGCCCAGCACAGGGATAGTTACCGAGTTGATGATAAGTTACAGATACAAAATAGTGGAAAGCAAACTTGGCGGCATACTCTTGAACTCAATTCCGATACATCGACATTGGAATTGTGCCGTTTCGTCAAGTTTCGTACTCTTGAATCCGAGACTAGCGTCAAATTGTTTCAATATTGCACGGTGATTGAGTGAACTAAATAGGATTGGGAAACGACCCAACCATTGGCCAATCAGGATGCCGATACAAGGTTAACGGATTTGTGCTCAAAAGTACGAAATCGCCCGACAGCCAAATTGACATTGGAATCGGATCACGTTTGGATTAATATTGTATTGTTTTCAAGAGTAAGCCTGCTGTGGGGCAGAAACCAGTGCACCAGTCAGCCATTGAACGGACATCGCTATGATTGAAGCAGTAAGTAATGGGCGGCGGTAATCGCTTACCATCAGGCGATCCGTCTGCTCGTTTGTCCACGTACTTCATAAAAAAAAGTAGAAAAAATACGAACACGCAACTAACTTTAATCCAACAAATTCACAATTAAAATACATAAACCATTTAAATATGTTTCATTATTTCTTGTAATCTTTTTCGATATGCTTCCATAATTTTCCCTTATTGATTCGTTCGAATATTGCTATGGACGCCATGTCGAAAGCTCTCTCGAAGAAAAACGTGGCCAGTGATGCGACAAGGAAGAAAGACGATGTTCGCTTGAACAAAGAACGGTTTAACGAACCCCATATCGACATTATTCAATAAAAAATCTAAAGAATTACGTTTTCTCGTTTAACGATTCTAGGAGCACACCATAGAATGAAGCTTTTTTCTGACAGTAGTTGTCAAATATTTTTGACAGCCAAACAGCCATGACTCGTGCCAAAGATAATTTGAAATTATCGAACCTTTTTTTGAAACACAACGAACAGTCCCAGTATTTTTCGCCTGGGGTCTCTTGTCTGTGTACAGCAATGGACACAAAGAGACTGAATTGATTGATAAAAAATAAAGTGAAACTCATGTGGGGTCTACGCAAGCGCGTGATCACGGATGTTTTTGTAGACGGCCTAAGAAAACTATTTGTTCCCTATTTTGTCTTTTTAAGTTTTTATTAAACCACTAGCGGGCCCGGCAAACGTTGTCTTGCCCTGTATCATCATCTTCCTGCTCTTTATTTGTCGTCGGCGCAGCATGTCCTTTTCTTCCATTCATCACATTCCCATGTCTTGCCCTATATATGAAAAAAAATCGTAGAACCCGATTGCGGTGCCACCTACCGGCTCAAATTGTGAATCTAAACCATCCAGTAACCCAATTAAACATTTTTCTATGAAATAGCTATCATGTTCTTGACTACTGACTCCAGTCTGAATCCATTCTTCTAGGTCGCACCAAATAGACGATTGACATCAATTTTTTTTTCTGCATTCCAGCAAAATAGTTTAAACACATTAAGGCGCTGTGACTAGTCAAAATAGGCATCTTAAAACAGTTTTTTAGCAAAAAGTATACATTTTAACACAGCAATAAAAATATATGTTAATCTTGAACATATTTACGAGGGAACCTTTGTTTTCAAAACACGTTTTCGTTAAATTTTCTCGATAATAAAAAATCATAAAATAACCATTACAATTAAATTTCTAGCAGTTGTAACTGTATTATTTATTAACAAATCTTGATCAAATTTATAACAGTGACGTAATATATAAAAATAAAGGGAACTGTTGTTTTTATTTTTTGATTGAAATACTATATTTTTAATAATTAATAAATATCATGATAAATAACTCGCACGAGTCGAACGAAACATCGCGGCATCGTGGCGTCTTTTTTCTTCTCTTTCATTTCTACGGTAAGCGACAGTGAGCGCTGAGGCGCGCTGCCTGATGGACCTATGTCACTTTGTTCCGCCCGCCGCTCAGAAATAATTTTATATCTGGTCGTTTTGAAAGCTATTTATTTTATTACAATAATAATAATAATATTCATTTTTATTCGATGAAACAAAAACTCATGATAGAAATTGTAAAGTAAGTACATACAAATAGATTATCTATAGATTCGTAAATTCGATGGGTGAATCTATAACTCGATTGGTCTAGCGGTATCGTGTATTGAACAGATATGCACTGGTCTTGTGTTCAAACCCCGCAATAATTTTTCACTTTTTGTTGATTTTCTTATTTGTAGCATATAATTGCTTTTTTTTTATTATTATTTACTTTTGTTATCTTCTTGTTTGAAATAAATTTTCAATAATTATTATTTAACTTCCTATTAATTCTCTTTTTTTATAAGCTTTTACTAAGTTTTTTTTAAATTTTCCGGAATCGTTTTTTTTGCATTCTATAGTAAAAAGAATCGTCTGGTGATCTATCCGTCAGTAGATGAACCATCGGAGAAAACTTTTCACGAGTATGCTTATATATGGTGTTACAAAATATTGTAGGTAGTAACCAGTAATGCGAAAGGAGATCATTGTGAGTTGAATGAGGAATATCAACAATGTGCATCAGAATGTACATTGTTGATATTACTCAATTTCTAAATGGCAATTATGACAAATGAAAATTTGTCACTGTCATATTTATATTAGAAAATTTGACATTTTTACAATTTACCATTTTGATACTCGTATGCCAATTAAATTAATTAAATTTATATTACGGCCATTTTGAGAACTCGTCATATTGCACCGAAACCCAGTGCTAAGTGATACATACATACCTACTAAAGTTTATAATATTCAAATTATTTGCAGTCTTACAAAAGAGTGTAGAAATACGAAAAGGGGTCATTACAGTCATCACTCATCATTATGAACAACTTTTACTGTGGTGCCAATCAACAAACTATGGTCATTTAGTCTTTTTTTCTTTAAAAAAAAAGAGGTCATTTAGTCGCGGGTGAATGAGCTTTTTCGGCATATTATTTTTCGCGATTTTAGGGTTGGAGTTATAGTGAAAGTTGTTCATAATGACATTATTATGAACAACTTCGACGACGAAATGACCATAGTTTAGACTATAGCACAATGACGAATTTGTAAAGTGGCCACAATATAAATCGATAAAGTGGCAAATTTTCTAAATGCTAAATGCATTGTGGATATTCATCATTTTCTCAAAAAATCACGATTTATTTATTTATTTATTATTTATTTATTCAACTAGAACGGTCATAGACCAATTACACTAATTAAATAGAATTGTAATTTCTTGATTAACTAAACAAATTTCAGAACTACTACATTATGAGCTTCATTTGGATTTTCATTCATAGAACGATGGTGTAATATACTAAATAATTCCAATAATCTAAAACATATCACAGATTCGCACCAAATTGAAGTCGATCATAGATCCCTCTCGCACAACTTCAAGGATACCGTGAATAGCCTCACCCATCCATCCTCAAACAAATCAATATCTGGGCACGAGTTCAGGAGATCGTTGAGTGCAGAGAGTGTTCGCGGTATTGGGGACTTTGCTCGGGTTAGAGTACGGCAAGTTGGCACTGCAAGCAGTTTATGTTTCCTGCCTCTTAGATAGTTATTAGGGGTAAAGAGTTGACACAGTTCATTAAACAAATCAGGTGAATCAATTTTTCCACGTAGGATTTTGCACACCGTGACAATTTGGTCACGGTTCCTTCTGGTTTCTAAGGAATTGTAATCGAGACAACCCAGGAGAAACTTGGTGGGGTAAAGATATGGGTATCCATAGACCCTCTTGTAAAGATATCTAAGGTATGCCTTCTGTACTTTTTCGAGTATTGAAATTTTTTTTTTCTCAAGGGGACTCCAGATAGACCCACTGGTTTCCAACTTACTACGTACCAGCGCATTATAAATGATTCGAATGACACTGGTATTTTAGAAGTCACGTGCGTTTCTGAGGACAAAACCTAGTCTAATATAGGACTCCTTGGCAACCGTGACCATGTGATCATGGAATGTTAACCCCCGGTCGAATGTACCACCCAAGTCCTTCATGGTCGACGATTTAGGTATAGTTTCGTTATTTAACTTATAATCGAAAACAACTGGGTGCCGCGCTCGGCTAAAGGTCATAGCATTACACTTAGTGGGGTTGAATTCAAGTTTGTTATCAACGCTCCATTTATACACCGCCTCGATGTCGCGCTGGAGTGCCAAGCAGTCCTCCTCGTTTTTAATTGCTGCGTACAGCTTTAGGTCATTTGCATATAGTAAGCATCGTGCGTGGCTGACTACTGCAGGAATGTCATTGATCATAATAATGAATAGTAGAGGCCCAAGAATGGAACCCTGACTTACCCCGGAACGCGTGTGATAGGGTCTAGATTTAAAGATACCCAATTTGACAAATTGCTGACGGTCTCGTAGATAGTCCGTGATCAGATTGAGAAGTCCAGGGGCAAAACCTATAGCACAGAGTTTCGCCAGCAAAATGTCATTATTGACCCTATCAAACGCCTTCCGGAAATCGAAGTAGAGGACGTCAACTTGGAGCCTGTGATCTAGCTGGGTGGAAATGAAGTCAACAAGAGTTATGAGGTTAATGTTCACAGATCTCTTGGACCTAAAGCCGTGCTGCTCGTTACATAAGTAGGCGCTAATTTGATCGTTGATATGCTTATGCAAAATGCTCTCGAAGACCTTCGCAGGAGATGAGAGAATCGCGATGGGTCGGTATTCTTCGATATCAGATTTTTTCGAGAATTTAGGTATAGGCGTGACTCTTGAAAGTTTCCATTGTGAGGGGTAATTGCCAGTGCTTATAGCTAGATTAAGAATATGACAGGTTCCGAAATATACTCTTTTGACATTTTGAGGAGACCAGGGGGGATGTAGTCTGGACCTATAGAGCTATTTGCTTTTAACTTTTTTTGATATAAACAATCATGTAAGCATGTCAAAATTTAAAAACTTATTTGCTTCAATTTTACATTCTGAACACGAAAACCCTGGGAAAATCACTTTCAACCTTTGTAACTCCAGGAGCCAAACCAAAATCAAATTATGTGTAGCAAGTATCGACAGATGGGCGAAGGTCGTCAGTCAATCATGGGAGCTGACGATTCCGAAGAGTTATCCTCCAAAGAGATCGCGTGAAAACCACCTATCTGTCTGTCCATCCAGTCATATATCCATTGTATTTGTACACATCGCGTAATTACTGTGATTTAGAATTACTTTGTTGTTTTTTGTTTATAACAAAACAAAAAATGAAGAAATTTTTATTTCAGAGAAATCAATAACGATGTGCTATTCGTTGAACCGTCGACAGAATTTCAAGACAATAATACATACTCACCAGTTCATAGTCGAGGAGTCGTTGACATAATGCATTTTATCAGCAGTTGCAAACTATATGTAGCCATAGTTCTTTATTCGATTGTAACTTCTCACAGCTGTCACTCATAGCAGAATAAAGGATTGGCTTGATCTCCGGATTCAATTTTAGATGCAATATGTGCAAAGACGATTTTATTGTGACAAGCAAAGATTTAGCAAGTACACACAATGTCAACGCTAACGTGGCTGCTGTTACAGGAATTACTTCTGCTGGTGTTGGTTATTCGCAATTCGAAGAAATTACAGCATGTATGGACGTACCCAAATTCATCATCAGCAAAAAATCCATCACAACAGCAGCTATGCGTTCTTAAAACCTGCTACTGCTGCCACAGGATTCTTCAGATGTTGATTCCCATTTTTCATAAATGATGTCTTGATCAAATCAAATCGTTTATCTGGGATCTTGAGCATATGTGGTTTTCGTAAATATGGGTATGTCGATACATGCTGTAATTTCTTAAAATTGCGAATAACCAATACCGGCAGAAGTAATTCCTGTAACGGCGGCCACGTTAGCGTCGTCATTGTGTGTACTTGCTAAATCTTCGCTTGTCACAATAAATATTATCGTCATAATTGTTGTCTTTGCACATACCTATTTTATTTTATATTAATTTGTAAATTATAAACTTTAGTAGGTATGTATGTATAACATACCACTGTGCTTAGGCACAAAATGACGAATTCTCAAAATGATCACAATATAAATTGAATAAATTGAAATTTGCATTCGAATCTCAAAATGGTCAATTCAAAAAATACAACTTACTATACAGTAATTTTGAGTAATTCCTCATTCAACTCGCAATGATCTCGTTTCTTTACTAGTTACTAGTTCATCGTATGGTTAGGCGCAGAATGCCAAATTCTCAAAAAGGCATAGTTTTTTTTGGCATGTATGGTTTTGCGAAAAGGTTAGACGAGAAAAAATATTTTTTAGCGATTTTAGGGCAGGCGCCATAGTAAAGATGTTCATAGTGGTGAGTACAATGACCTCCTTTGGTATAACTACAGTCTTTTGTAACACCTGTATCTGTATTATTTTTCTTCAGAATAAACCATCAAGTTTGGTGACTGTTTTTTATACTACTCTGAAGAAAAATATATACGGGAATAAAAATGTCTGTTTATATTAATTTTTCGCAATTTTGACAATTGCCGTTTTGAGAATAGGCCATTTCTAGAATTGACCATTCTACGCCCAAGCCATTTTATTTCTGAATTATTTATTATTCGTCTGATGAATCTGTTAAGTTTCTCTATATTCTTTTTTTTTAAATAACAATTATTAATTAATTATTTAAAAAATAAGAAAACAAGTGTGTACATTTTTAAAAATAAAAAATAAACTCAAAGTATCTATTGAGATTCGAACTCGTGGAAGCGCGATTTCAAGCGGGACAGCGGCGCGCTAAGCCAAACGTGCACTTAACCAATGTTGCGAAATTATGTTTCTGTATTTAAAGAACGTCGCGCATGGTTGACGTTCGCCCGGTGCGCCCCGCAGTAGGCGGGACTACGCGTGCCCCACTTCATCTGCTTCACCCCCTCAAATACCTAAATGTTGACTATGCACAGCGCCTTAAATACTCTTTTTTATATGCACGATTTCAAACAATGACAACCATCATACTATGTGGCAACTATGACAACTATCAAAATAACAGTTTATATGGGTTTAGGTTGGTAAAAATGTAAAATTAAATTATCCCACGGGAACGTGATAAAAAATATCCTATGTCCTTCTCCTGGTTTTAAGCTACCACCCTATCAGTTTTCAGCCAAATCAGTTCAGCCGTTCTTGAGTTATAAATAGTGTAACTAACACAACTTTCTTTTATATATATAGATTTCATCATTATCATTTCAGCCATTTCCATAACTTCAGTTATAAAAACCACCTGGCCACCTGGACCAGCATGGGGAGGTTCAACCCCCTGCCTAACTCTTCGAAGAATACAAGCGTAAAGTTATGTCTAAATAAAACACAGATATCAGCAGATATGTATAATTTTAATACAAAATCTAACATAAGTTTGGTACAAATTATTTCTAAGTATTTTATAAAATCTAAATACAATAATAGTCTTACGAATAACAATCAATTCGTTATATTTTTTTAATAATAACATATTTTGATAGGAGTATAATCCAGAAATAAATTAAGGTACACTCGGCAAAAGTGCTAACTACGCAGGCAACTGACGCCATCTTTGCATAAACACGATGACAATATTAGTGTGACTTAACTTGTTCAGAAACAATGCTGTTTGGGCCCAATATGTCATCTTCATAGCAATAGCTACGTTGGTACTTTTAACCGATTTTAAAATACTTTCAAGTCAACTTAATTTTTTTGTTAGTATAAAGTAGATTATCATGCGAATGAACTATTTCACCAAAAGGTTTAAATAGTATAGATGTCGTTAGTTAACTGTTGGATAACTTTTGCCGTCTGTACTAGAACATTTCAATTAGTTGGTCTTCTAATATGAATATTAGTAATGCTGAGCAAACTATATCATATTGGGGGTCAATCCAAGTCAGCCAAATCGTGCATTTGGCCTTTTGTTTAGAAATCGTGAACAGTTCAGAATTATGATTTAGGACCAATTTGAGGCAAATACAATATTTTTAAGATAGCCCAGACAGTTTACGGTTATGATCCTGAGCGCATACCAATTTTCATACTTGGATATCAGTCAGATTTTACAACAAGAAGCCCGTAAGTCTGACAATTAGTTATAAGCTTAACATACCCGGTAGCGCTAATAGAAGGTAATGCGCGCTATAGAAGCTAATCTTCTGAAGAATATAGCAACCATAAAAAGGATTATAATTTTAGTTACTCATGTTCTCACTAGAGACGGTGGCAAGCATTAATTCGCATACATTTATGAAGATTCCGTTTAGAAAATGATTGTAATGAAATGACTGTATTTTTCTGTAGGCATATGATTTGGCGCCAACACAGTTGGTAAAAGCATTACTAATATCATTTACATAATAATAATTATTAATAATTTCCACAATACAATTTAATTACACTGTCGAGCATAAATTCGTTCAGTTTTCTATAGGAATGTCTCAGTTCGTTATGCAATTAATTTTAAAATTATAATGAACGGAATTATGTGCACGGCAGTGTATTTCAGGTATTAGTTGTTTAACTATTAGGACATTTAATCACTGTATAAAGGATAAAATATAATTTTCTTTTTCAATGACAATTTTTCCTAAGTATTTTGTTCTTTTTCTTAGATGTTTTGAAAGATAACTAGGAAATATTTGAAATCATAAACTTTGATGAAATCTTAGTCAGAAATAGTAAGGCGAAAGGGCAGCGCGGACTTACTCTAGATTTACTCTCTCTGAGTAGAGAACCGTGCCCAGCATTGGGATAATAAACCGGTCATTTGGAAGGCTAGTTCGGCTAGTTAGGCTCTGCCCATCTTGGCTGTTGATCACTTTTCACCACTAAAAGCATAAGGTCAAAAACCTTATGCTTTTATATAATATAGAAGATATTTTTTTTTGTACTAAAATGCCAAACAGGCATACGTGCCGCCTGATGGTAAGCGGCAACCGCAGCCTATAGATGCCAGCAACACCAGTGGTATCACTCGCGGTTGTCATCTTAACACCTAGGTTGTTGTCTCATATGCCCAGTAATGTCACTGGTTACATTACCCTTTAAAGCGCAATACGTTAACACATATATAAACATTACCCTCAGCTACCCTTTCCAACTAACATCACACAGTAATATTAAATTTCGTATGTTTCAATTATATTATTCAGTTCACAAAAAGCAAGTACAGTAAAAACTACATCATAAAATAAACACCATATAAACACGTAGGTATATTTTGGTTAGCTAATGTGTTTTTTTTAATATTTTCCAATATTTAGTACAGAGGCGTGCATGAAAAAGGTTTTATGCAATTCTTTTATATGATTATAATAACATGAATTGTTTGAAAATAAAATATTTCTGCCAAATTCATAGTTATATTTTGTCAACGACAAATGTAACCTCAGGCAGGATTCAAATCTGTCTTCAGCCAAATAAGCTCTCGAAATCACTGCCTGCGATATCAAAATTCTTCCCCACATATATTATAATGCCCTAATGTTGGGCATAATATGCATAAGCTAAAATCCAAATCTACCGAGTGTAGCGAACATTTGCTCGGTTAGAAACAATTTTTTTTAGTTTATATGTAGCAATTGCGATTGCGCGGTGCGGTTCGGATTAATATCGTCGGCTTTTGTTGGGTGCCGTTTGCGTTTATTTTATGCGTTTTCGTGACGTCGATTTAGATTTTCCAGTGGTTTGGTATTGTGTTTCAGTTCAGTTTGTCTAGTACAGATTTTCAATACGATACGATTTATGACTGAAATCGGATTTTAGATACGTTTTTATATAACTGACTGTCTAGTCGAAACATAAGTCTAGCCTAGATACCAAACACATTGGGTAATAATTATATTATTTTTAATGCAATCTACATAATTATATCAAGAAGAAAGATGTCATTCGCTACCTCTATACTTAACGCTTTTGTCGATTGTACATGGTAAAAAATATTCTGTATTTTTATTTGCACGCCTGTACAATGAAAATTGTTACCATTTTCCTGCACGCCAGTGTACATGTATAAGCAATATCGTATGACGCATGCGCACAATAAGTACAAAAGTCTTTCCCCTGGCACTTTCTTGACACTATCCCACTTTAATTAATGTCTACGTGTGAGTGAGGTCTTTACACATTTAGTACCAATAATTGAGTCAATTTACTCTAGTGTCTTTGAAGTTATCTCGAAATTGGTTTTTTAACGATATTATATAATGTTACACAATTTTTATATGACAACTCAATATTACTTAAACTGCCTCGTTGAATATGAGGTCTTAGATTTGATTCCCAGTTAGAGCAAAGTTTTATTTGTTCATTGAAATGAAGTTACTCGAAGTTTTACTTAGTGCTGGATTTTAAGGGCAGATCAAGGGGGATGACCCCCTTACTTGAAGGTGAATCCGCCTCTACGAGCAATTGGTTCTGCCAAAATCTAAACATTGTACCATACTCACAGCACACCTCTGCTTACCTTCAAATACTTGACACAGCGTAAATTGACCCTAAATGTTTACAAACATAACGCACACACATATCAATCTCAAAACCACTTCAAACCGGTCCAATTCTCAAAATCACTGATTTCACAAAAACTCCACTATCAAAATTACTTTTCTTCATTACTAAACATCGATTTATTCATCTTGATCCTCGGTATCCCCTCCCACACATAAACAGACCTTCAAAGCCAGCAAAACATACCAGTAAGTAGCCTCAACACCGCTCTGGACGAGCGGGTTTCTAATCACTGAGCTTCCTCAACTTCAGGTTCCGCTACCACTTCTGGGACCTCCTCATCCCTCACTCTATTAGCATCCAGCTCGATCACAGGATCTGCAGTTGCCTCAGCCAGGTTAGTGACAGATTTCGATTTAAAGCATTGGAAGTCAACATGGCGACTCTTCGCCTCTTCTTTCTCCCAAGACATGTGGATAAATGGTCTTTGGACGTAGTTATATATAACCTCTGCGCGGCCGCCGGGTCGCTTGCGCACCTTTTCTTTGTATGTAGGGTAGCCTTCGACGCCTAGCCGAATCTTTTTGAGGCCGCGTTCTTTCATAACTTGTTTTGCCACGTCTCTGGAATTGGAGAAAAATAATTGTTATAGTACATACAAGTCGCCTGAAGGTAAAGAAAAGAAAAAAAAGAAAAGAAAAAAGAATTTATTGACACAGTCACGGACACTGCACACATAGCATAAAAAAAAAACTAAACTAATTATCTTATAAATAAATATTGTGTGTCCCACGGCTGTGCCAAATAGGTCCATTTCAGCTAAATGCCAGACTGCCTGTGAGCTGCCTGGCGCTGGTTTTCAAGTGGACCTCAAAAAGTGAGAACCACGGATGCAAATCAGTCTTTCAACACAGAGATTAAAGTTAAATATAAGTATAAATCAAAAAAAAATAAAAATAAAAAAAGAAGGTATAAATAAAGAAAAACAATACAAAAATAATATATAGGTAGTACCACAGGCTGATAAATATTAATAAATTGAATAAATATTGATACATAGGGTAGTAGGTATATGGTATGTGTTGTTATAAACTAGGCGATTAAGTTGACGGCTCGGTTTGCTTCTCAAAAAAAAACCTGTTTGTGACGAGCTAGGCCGATATAATCGATGCATTATAAATTGTGAGTGTGACACATTTTCATATCGCCGTATGCAGTCGATCACGACACACACGTCGTCATTGTCATGCCATTATTATAATAACTAATAACACTTTAGTGAATTGATATCTACTGTTACCTGAAGATAAATTGAAGGTAAGTGCTATAATAAATATGATGAACACTAAATTATTGTATGTTACAAGAAAAACAATGTTTTAAAGTCTCTTTTTTTTTTAGAATAAATGTACCTACGTCGAGCACTACCAATACGACCGTCGTCAGAAACTCGACATTTAAAATTGTGGTTTTTGTTGGATGTTCAACAAATAGTCCGACTCAAAAATGTTATATCGGACTCGATACTGTACGTCTCAGTGCAAGTAGGCCAGACAGCAATCAGCAGTAAGCAGCAATCGCAGTCGTCGCGCGTTGTCATCTGGACACCTCAGTTGTTAAGCCTCAATTTCACTGGCCAAAGTTTCCTTTAAACCGAATTTGCTTTTTCGCAATGTATCTTAGTCGTAGGTAACACAATCTAGATTCTTGAATTTTGATATAGATCTACACAACGGAGTACTAGAATCGTTGCTTAAAAATCGTTATTGCAGCTAGAAGTTGCCTTTTATCCTCTCGTATGCGGATCGACCAGAATTAATTATGAATTTCGGCAGATGGCATAGTTTTTGGCGTGATAATTATTTTTAAGGAATGGTTTTCGGTCTCAGTTGGGAATATTGTAGTTGATGTCGCGATTACTAACTGTCCTGTGCCTAGAATGAGCGATAAGACCTACAAAAATTTGCAAAGATCCAAAAAATATTAGATTAAGTATTAGCCTCAACTTTTAACTGAGGAATAAAATTGACGTTTGACAGATTTGGTATAGAAAAACTGTCAGAAAATTCGAATTTATTCCTCCGATAAAGTTATCTGGCAATGAAAAAATCGGTCCTAAAAGTACCAGGACACTATAAACACAAGATATTCGCTCACCTGTTCTCAATATACTTGAAGAACCTGTAGAGCGGCGTGGATAGCACGGTCTGGGAGTACTCGTCGCCCATCTGCGGCGGGTACTGCTCGTCCCACTCCACCGAGTCGTCGTCTAGCAGCACCACCACGTGGCACTCTCTATCTCCTCGCTGGGCCGACTCCACCATTAGAGGGAGAATGAGCCGCTCTAAGAACGACTCGAATTGACGGCGAGCGCCCTCGTTGGAGAGCTCGTGGAGAAGACCGCGAAGGTTCTGATGGGGAAGAGGAATTATAGTTGAAAGCATTTGAATTTTATGCTAGACAGAGAGCAAAATAGTATATTGTGACGTTAAGAGTCCGGCGGACCGAATTTCTCTTACAATCGGAATACCGAAATAAATCTTTATTTAAACACAATTTAATCAAATTATGTCGGATTCCGATACCGTTAACGAATCATATTATCATCAGCTTACAATACACCTATTTATTTTTTATCCTCGATAGGCTTACGCTTGACCGCCAGTTCGCCTGATGTTAAGCGACACTGCGATCTACGATGGAGCGCGCTTGCCTAGAAGAAGCCGATTCACTCGTGATTTAAAGACACCCAGATTATATCTATCAGGGAAGACTCACTCGGGAAGCGCATTCCGCATTACATACATTGGCGATATTTTTTACTAACCTGGCATCGAACGGTGTTCGCATCAAAAGGCACCAACAGGTAATCACACGCCTCCCTCAACTCCTGGACGGAGACGGTGGGCGGGCACCGGATGCTGCCCAGTCGATAGTACTCCAGGATAGCTCTGAACACCGTGGCCGATATCCCCTCAGCTACTTCATACTCACCCCTCTCATTGGGGTGCGTGAATTCTAAACCTAGAAGAGAAATCGAATGATTTTTTATGATGATTTTGATACCTTTAATACAGGATCCAATGAGGACTACCGTTTTTAAGCTAACCAGGTGTCACCACTGGCGAGTAAGGTTTTTTTTATACCACTAAGGTGGCAAACAATCATACGGCCCGCCTGATGGTAAGCGGTTACCGAAGCCTATGGACGCTTACAACACCAGGGGTGTCACTCGCGCGTTGCCAACCCTGTAAATTTTCTGCAAGGTGTTTCCCCAGTCGGGCAGCACCAATTGTGAGTGGAATTATACAATTCCACTATGCCCTACATCTCTTAAAAAAAGGTCCTGAAATACAGCTTTTGTTGTTCTTTTGTTTAAGTTTGTTATCATACGCGTGAAGACTTCAGAATTGTTGATTTTTGTCAATTTTTTAATCTGTCAGTTTTTATATTAATTAATGTCACCGAAGGACCATTCCTATAGAATTGAAATAGCCTTACGCCCCTGGTCATTCCCCTGGCACCTGTAGGGCAGACGTCGTTTTGTCAATGACTATGTCTAGTCTAGTCAGACGGGTCGTTCACTTACGATACGCTAGACGGTCATGCGCGGTAAAGAATTTGCGACGATGAACTTTACAGACAAAATAAAATACTCTTAAAACTAATTTCATACATAAATGTATAATATTACATACATACACTCACGCCTTTCTCCGACAGGGGTAGGCAGAAACTATAGACCGACACTTGCTGCGATTCTTGCATACAGCATGTATCTTAATATCATACATAGGCGCCGTATGTATGATATTATGTTTGTTTATTTATGAGTTTTTTATTTCGCCTTTAAACTGTCTTATTCGTCTAGTGGTCACGACTGCAACGTTAGAGGTCCTGGGTTCTGTAGGACCTTTTTAAAAAAACACAATATACACTGCTGAAGGGTTGGTCATTTAACACCAAAATTTAGATTAAAAAATAATGAATAAAGTGACGTATAGATCGGACAACGGTTGGTAATCGACTCTCTGTGTAACACAATTCTGGAAGACAGTTTCATATAAAATACAATTGCTTATGTCAGCGCTTACTGCATACAATGACAATATGTATTGTCACAGTTCGATTCCCAGGTCAAGCAAAGTATTATTTGGTTTTCTATTAAATTCTCAGTGCATACTGGTTTCTGACACTTACGCGAATATTAAACATTGAAAGAAAACTATTTTTTTACGGATTTTATCGCGTTGTATTGATATTATTTGATTATTTCTCAGTAACAAGCTTGGAATTTGGGGTTTGTGCCCGGTTAATGGCAATAGGCTTGTGCCCCTTGTAGCGGACAATGAGTACATCGTGTACCGATGCTCGCTTCTAAGTTTTTACTTAGAATTATTACAGAGGTTGCAAGGCGCACTACTTGCGGCCCTCAACGCGAGCACATAAGACGGGCCATTTCGCTGGTGCCAGCGATTCATTCCGGAGGCACTACTTGAAGATAAAGGGAAGCAAGTAGTGACCCTGGAGAATGTACCGGAATGAATTCGCGAGATATAATTTCAATTGATTAAATACGGCAAGTGCCTCTTCAACGTTATTGTGGCTTCACTTGTCTCCACTGTAGGGATCCCTTTCACCCCTATTACATAGAACCTAAACATAACGACAAAATGTGGGTGTACAGTACACCTCTGCCTAACCCTAATCAGTCTAGTTATTAAAGAAAGAAATTAATTTGGCATATTTTACACCCTATTACTAGTACACCCTCACGGGTCACTCTGCATCCTTTCTTTAACATAGAAAGACTGATTTCTATAACATATTTAGATATCATCGCCCTTGACTGACTTAATATTTTGGTTGACCTAAACCAAAGTTTATTGACCCAACGCCTAGAAATTTCATTCAAGTGAAAGTTGAATGCCGAACCCGAATTATTACACGTGAAAAATGAGGCGAGGCGTTAGAAAGGCAAACGCGTGAAAAACGCTCTAAAATATAAAGCTATATCTATAGTAGGGCCGATTTCTTTTAACTTTCTCGGAGGAATCGAATTTTTGAAGTTGACAGTTTTTCTATACAAAATCTGTCAAATGACAATTTAATTCCTCAGTTAACATTTATCTGGCGATGTAAAAATCGGCTCTTAAGGGTCCGGCGGAGCTTGAATTGCCCACAAAAACGTAATACCGAAATAAATCGTAATCCAGACAATATTCTATCAAATTATATTATTATTCGGATTTGAATGCCCTTAATCTAGGTTTCTACGGTACTATTTCGTCTACTACTACTTCACTGGAAATAAAAGACCGAAAAATCGTTCCAAACTTGGTAAAATTATCAAAAATTGCATTTGCTTACATTGATTTCCAGTGAAGTATTTTGGATAAAATGGTAACGTAGGAACCTAGATTAACGGAATCTGAATAATAACAGAATTTGATTAAATTGTGTTTGAATTACAATTTATTTCGGAATTACGTTTTTAAGAGAAATTAGGTCCGCCGAACTCTTAATAAATTAGAAATTACTGTATCCGTTTCTTACATTTTCACACCTAAATCGCTGAACCAATGTTGATTATTGGTACAACGATTGATTGGAGAGAGATGGAGGAAATCCGTAAAGGAACAAAAGTTGCCGACATAGCTCAAAGGATTAGCAAGTGGTAGTGGGCGGGGCACATAGCTCGTAGATCTGATGGCCGCTGGGGCAGAAGAGTTCTTGAGTGGAGACCGCGCTCAGGAAAACGCAGCGTGGGACGACCCGCAACGAAATGGACGAACGACCTGGTGAGGGTAGCTGGGAGTTGATGGCCGCAGGCAACGTATAACCGATCCTTGTGGAAGACTTTAGGGTAGGCCTTTGTTCAGCAGTTGACGTCTTTGGGGAAGGTCATAGGCTGCTTTTTATTTTTTTTAAAGTTGTATAGAGAGTGAAACCGCGGGTAATAGTTAGTATACAATATGCACATGTCGCTGAAAATCTGTGTATATTCTTTTTTTGGAGAATAAAATTAAACAATTCTCATCACATTAAGCTGCATTTACCGTGCCCCAGACAACCTAAGTCAACGGACTTTGCGAACTTAACTGTGAACCCTAAACTGTCTGGGCTAAGGTCTGGAGTCGAATGACCTTTGACTGGAGTCCTTTTGATGTTAAGGAGTTCTATATCATTTTAGACGCGACTCGAGATTTGAATTTATTAAACTAATACCGACGACGTAATGGATTTGTGACCAGTCGATGGCAATATGTTCGCCCCCTATTAGGTACATGGGACTTCTACCGGACAACTATAGATTTTGATTAATACACCTCTGCCTAACACTTCGAGGATAACAGCGTGATGTGTATTTATTTTTGACGATCATCCCAAGCTAGACTGCTCATAAATTATGCTAATCAAAGTAAAATATTTACACCACAGACATAAACAATTTTCCATGATGACGATTGTTACGTCATTTCGGCTGTCATTGTCATTTGCGTCATCTGTCAAATGCGTCATGCCGTATGCCTCGTGCAGACGAGGGTTAAAAGGTCGGAGATGCACGTAAATGAATTATCTTGTTGGAAATGGTAAATAATGTATGTTCCGTTTTCAAGAATAACACATTCTTACGTATTATTTTTGAGAAATCTCAAGCTGAGGAATCATTCCTGTATTCCCAGAAAGATTAGCCAGATATGTATTATTAACTAACAAACCCACAGTACAGTACCCCCGAAATAAAAACGCGCGTATGCAGTTAACCGTTGCGAATAGCCGCACACGTCAAATAACGTAATTTGTCAAGTTTTTTTTTTATGGGATAAGAGGGCAACCGAGCAGACTGATCGCCTGATGGTAAGCGATTACCGCCGCCCATGGACACCCGCAACACCAAAGGAGTCACGAGTGCGTTGCCGACCTTTTAAAAGGGGATTGTGGCCTCACTCACTTGGCGAATCACAACGTTAGCGTTGTTTAACGCCGGTTTTAAAAATATCGAAATCAGTGGCCTTAGCACGAACAACTTGCGAAAAAGTATTCGTATCGTCACGATAGAGGCGCTGGTCCAAATCTCATACAAATTGGTCTCCATGACGATGCTAAGGCTACTGTTCAGTAGCCTTAGCACGAACAACTTGCGAAAAAGTATTCGTATCGTCATGGAGACCAATTTGTATGAGATTTGGACCAGCGCCTCTATCGTGACGATACGAATACTTTTTCGCAAGTTGTTCGTGCTAAGGCTACAGTAAGGACATTATTAACGAATGCGATACGATTACAACCCCAGCTGTCTGCCAAGTTTTTACAATTAAAATTAAATTAAAATTTGTCAACTGTCTTCACATCAAGTTGTTATGTTAAATTTTACGACGGCAAAACTACTTGCGAACAACTTCTTCTAATTTACTGGTATAGACTGGTTGTCAGGCTTTTTGGGCTTCCGACTACCACGAACAAGTGTGATTCCTATTCTCTAAGAGGCAGAGGGATCTTGAAATTACCGCGGTAAGCAGCTTAGCCTTGCACATCGATCGATCAATGCTGTTTGTACTTAGCCTCGAATTTCTCACTATTAATAAAGATTTTCTTCGATAATGTCAACACAGTATGTCAGTGTTCTTGAGAATCAAATACATTGATAATAATGATGGATGACTGAATATTTTTAGTATTCTAAACTTGACCTATCTTCCCATACTAAACCATCACACCTAGATTCCCCGAAAGGTTAAGCAGCGGCGTACTAAAGTAAACCCACAGTTCGCCGGTATGTTTCGGTCCCATATAATAGGGGGCGAGCCTATTGCCATTAACCGAGCACACATCTCAAACTCCGAGCTGCTACTGAGAATTTCAAAGAAAAACCCAATAACATTTTGCTTGACCTGGGTACTGGACCCAAGACCTCTAGCGTAGTAGTCACGCTCATAACCACTAGGCTAACGAGGCATATATATACCTATACCTTAATTATTATTTTGTTAAATTAATTCAGTTTTTTTTTTCATACAAGTACCTATACCTATTGTTTCATGGGCCTTGAGACTAGTGTTGTAAAAACGAGCCCTGAGGCCGAGCCTCGAGCGCTCAGACTTAAGGCTCGAGAGTCAAACATTCAACACTCATCCACTCAAGTCTCATGTTGAAGCTTGGAGTCTTCAAAGCTCGAGCCTTGTGTTTGAGCCGCTCGACGCTCGGCCTCAGGGCTCGTTTTTACAAAACTACTTAAGACTGCCTCATTAGTCTAGTGGTTCTAACCGCGACTGCTACGCTAGAGATCCTGGTTTCAATGTCCAGGTTGAGCAGTGTTATTAGGACTTTCTATGAAATGAACAACAACATGAACAGGATTTGGATTTGTGCCTGGTTTGTTGCAAATAGGCTCGCCCCCTGCTCAAATTTTAGGATCTAAATGTTTTAGTGAACTGTGGGTGTACATAAGTACACTTCGGCCTAAGCCTTCGAGAAATAATGGCGTGATGGTGATTGTATGCAAGTATATTGTATTGAAGACTAGTTGCTAGTACTAGTCCCTAGGCGGCGTATCAAGATCAAACATGCACCAGATTTTGAGTAAGACCTCTAGCCATACATCGGTGAAAACTGCATTCAATTCCATGCACTAGTTTTCGCGTGATGCGCCTACAAACATACAGACAGACAAAAAATCTAAAATTTGTTATTTTGGCTTCTGTTGCTCCAATAAAGACTCCCCTTATAAGTTTTTCTTTAATATCTATAATGTACAGACATCGGCCTGTTTTATTATAGGTATAGATCATTATCAAGAACGATGAATTATAAAAAAAATTATACAATTTTTATGCATTGCTAAAGATGTTTTAATAACAAGTTTTAAAACAAAGTAGGTCAATTTGAAGTCAAACACCTCACTTGATCAATGACCTGTTGGTCAACAATATGTCCCACTATGACTCTGACTCATCACTGACTCAATGCTGGAGAAATGGTGCAATAATTGATACTGACTGACCATTTTCAGGGAAATGGAACCTTAATTATAAGGTATTATAGTTTAGTAATTATTGTAGTTCATTTTCTTTGTATAACCGTTTCAATCTGAAGTAATCAAGAATTTTGAAAAACAGATTAACTCATAACTATTATCGTAATTACTGCCTCATTGCGTAGTAATTACAAGTGTGGCTACTGAGCGCGAATGACCCAGAATGAAATAAAAGCACTCAATTTTTGTACCTAATTGGAGTGACGCCACTTTAGATTTCGCACCATCTAACATTTTTGATAGGGTTAATTATAGTGTAACATACACAGAAAATAAAATAAACAACGGAATCGATGACCTCCTCTTGTTTTGAAGTTGTTGAAAAAAGATTAACCATGTAATGTATACTAAAGTTTTAAAGACAGACAGCAGATTCTATAAGTTTGATGTGGAGGATAATCTCCAAAATGCTTACTGGGAAAAAATATTCATTATTTGAATCGTATATTATATAAGCAGTGATAGCCTAGTGATATGACCATTGGACTGCCAAGACAAAGTTCTCCAGTTTGAATCCAAGGCACGCACCTCTGACTTTTCGAAGTTATGTTTATATATGTATAGTATGATTTTCTCAACAGCGTGTGAAGTCTGCCAACCCACATTAGGGTAGCGTGGTGGACTATAGCCTAATCCCTCTCATTCTGAGAGGAGACCCGTGCCCAACAGTGGCACAATGTAATGGGTTGATTTTGTGTTATATATATTATCCTAGGTGGACATACACTATAATATTATACAATGTGTAAAAATATACATATATTCAATGTAGACAAAGTCAGAGTGGGCTGCAGGTTAATTATATGTATAGAATACTCATGGTATTTGCGTGGGAAGTTCTCAGTACTAGTGACTAACTACAATTAGTGAGAGTAATTTACATTATTCATAGGAAAGAAATGAATAAACATATTTCCAGTAATTGATTCTTAAGGTTATATGCTACTACTTTTGCTGAGGTCAAATTATGAATAGGTGAGCAGTCTGATGGCAGCTATAACTCATGTGTGCCATCAGCTGGGACTGGTCTATTTAAAGCTGCTGTGGCTCCCTTCAAAAGTTCATCACAGATATTACCCTGGATTGTAACACTCACATATTGCTACTACTACATATGTCTAGACTTTAAAAGATACCATGATCCTCTGAGTTTGTTTAGGTATTTCTTGGCAGATAGGAAATACCACCAGTAAGGCAGCGGTAGCCTAATGGCTAGGGCTTTAGACTTGAGATCATGTGGTTGCCGGTTTAAAACCCACCCATTGCACTACCGATGTGAACTTGTAACACAAGCATTTAGCTTAGCATGAAGGGTTAACAAGAATACTAGTAATGTGCGATCCACATAACTACAAAGCATTTTTTTTTTTAAAGTTAGGAAATACCAGTGTCATCTAGCATATTATATAAAAAAACTTAAAACATTAACTTGTAAAAATGTCTTTAAAATATATATTTCTATTATTATCTCTTTATCATTTAATCCACTCTCTCTTGCCAATTAAACCTAGATTCAGGAACAATACTAAGGGTAAGTTTATGCTCAAAATCATCTCTGAATATAGTACTTCAGTGGTAAGACAGTGCATCCGTCTACTGAATTATAATAATATATAAAAAATATAATAAAGAAAGTCATAGTCTGCCATTCCATTTGTATCAGAATGGTCTTCCAATGGCACTAAATGACAAAAAAACTAACAGAATTTGTACACGAAACTGTCAAAATCAACAATTCAGTAATTTAATGATAATTAGGACACATAAAAACATAAAAATTGAGGCCCTGCAGTATACTTCAAGGAATTGAATTACGTGGAAACACAGTGTACTTAATCGTGAATTATGTAGTGAAAGGATTTATTGAATTGAATATTTTACAAGTAAATTGCAATTTTACATTTACATTATAATAATAGAATGTTCACCAGCCTAATATGAGTCCACTACACAACAAGAGGACGGGCTGAAATGTTCAATTCTATTCAATTTTACTTTGCTGTATACAAATTCTATAAAACATAAAATTGTTACTTTTAATTATTATTGAGATACCTTACAATAGACAATAGATCCTTATAATAGATCCCAATCAGGCCTCTCCTCTTTTCTTTTTTTTTAAAAAAAAAAAGGATAGATATTTTCCCACTTATGTAGAAAAAGGTATGTCACGGAAATATAAAGTTTTGAAATAACACTATCATTCTTGGGTTATTCAGTAAACAATCTTTGCATGAGTCAAATTTTATTTGTCATTTCAAATGAATAATGATGTTATATTAATTCTAACCCTAATTACATGGGTATCAATCAGAAAGTCACCTTATGGAGCGGAATTGGAAAACTAGTACTTAAATATTTTTTTAACAATTTATTTAAAAAAAAATCAGAAGCATTCCAAGATTGTTTACTAAATAAATAAACAATAGGTTAGAAACTTAGTTGAAACCTAATTGTTAAGAAACTTCTAGAACAAACAACTATAAAAATCTAGCACAAAAAACTTACCTGAACTAAACATTCGCCCCAACATAGTGTTAGGATGAGCTGTAAATTGCGCTGGGTCCACGACGAAACGGGTATTATCCACTACCAAGGTAATCCTGTCCTCGCCCAACTGGTTCTGGCTCTTCTGCCCATTTCTAGGAGGTTCTTGGGCCGTCGACGTTGACGGTGTGGGAGTATTCGCGCTCAAATTTTTCGGCGGCATCGTTGGACGCGTTCGGATGTTGGGACCAGTACGCTTCGACAACCGCTTGCGACGCTCCTCGTCTCTTCTGTATTCCTCGGTATCACTACTGCTGTCGGGGTAGAAGAACGGACGACGATCCGTCATGGCCTCTGGCCCCTGAGTCTGTGAGTCTGACATAGGCGCGTGCTCGTCACCGCGAGCCCTCACATCACGGTCAACGCTCCTCTGTCCACGCGACGGCGATCCGCTACTGGAGGCCGTTTTTGATTTTCTTGCAACCCGAATAAAATAAAGAAAGGATTTTCGCAAATACGTCAACGTTACAAGTTTGACAGTTTTAAGAACAGTTGTCACATGGAAAAATAATTTTGATGGCATCTGGGTTGCCAGACGCTGTTCTAATGAGATAAACAAACTGATTTTGGAAATTAAAAAACGACATCATTCTGTTACTTTATCAGCCAATCCTAAAGTTAAAATATTAATAAATACCCTTCTATATCAAATTTTGAGAGAAATTGATAATTACTCTATATTCGTTCGCACGTGTATTAGCCATGTGAAGTCTTTTATCATCTTTTATTGAGTAATGGAATATTTCTGTGATTTGGTTTTATTGATGCATTTATTTATCAAATTATTGCACTCAGAATAAAGACATAATAGTCCAAATTCACAATCGCATAAAAATAACATCACATAAAAATAGTTTTATGACTACCTATTTATTACGACCTATGTCTGGAATACAGAAAAAAAAACTTATAAACTTGAATGAATTGAATCGGCTGTTGACCTTTCCACTGTCAAATGCGGAAATTGGTTAAATACTGTAATTGTTTTTTACAAATAAATGTTACTATAGACATCCCACCTAACCGAGCTGTGAATAAATGTGATAAACAACCAAAAACTAAAGTGCCGTGACTCAAATATTTGTGTGAATAAGTGTAATAATAAGACGACGCTTGTAGGGCGTTACTCATTTTTTAAGTGTGAATTTTGTTCCAAATGGATCTAAAAGAGGAATATCATGATCCTGATTACCCTGAAGCTCCTGTCTGTGTTAAGGAGGAGCCCCCAAGCCTTTCAGAAGAGGAGAAAGTTGAGAAAATCAAACAAATACTCAGGCGGGAATTTTTGAATGAACTTGAAATCAGAGAAAACGAAGTTATGTTAATTGATCAACGGTTTGTAGTACTTTTTTTAAGTTTCTAAATAAGTATATACCCTATTTCATTGTTTATTATTGAGTAAATAATGCATATGATGATTTTGTTATGCCATGTGGTATAATTATAAGGTTTACCCCAAAGAGGATATAAAAATGTGTCATGTTGTTTATTTAAACTCACATTGGCAAAAGTGTGGGTTTTTTGGCGGAATTTGGCACAAAGCCGTCCACGTCCCGTAGTCACGACAAATATTTTCATAGAAAACTATTTCAGTTTGATCTGGACTTGTCTGTTTTCCCAATTGATTTTTTATTATTGGCAGATACTATCTAATATTGGCACAATTCAGACATAGGGTTTTATAATTTTTATAATTAGGGATGAGCATTGTATTAGATTTAATAGGGTTTTTTCTAAATCCAACATAAGGGTCTAATAATTCTTACTAATATTATAAACATGAAAGTTCGTGAGTATGGATGTGTGGATGTATGGATGTTTGTTACTCTTTCACAACTGAGCTGCTGAACGGATCTGGATAAAATTAGGCACACAGATATACCCTGGAATAACACATAGGCTATTTATTTAGGTCGGACACAATCCTGAAGTCCTTACAGGTAAAGTCGCGGGCAGAAGCTATTATAATTATAAGTATTTTTACAAAAAACAATAAGCATTAGATTATTAATTAATCTTAAAGGATAACTTATACTTACTTAATTACCTTTATACATACTTAGGCACACACTTGTATTCTCTGTAGAATAGAAACAAAGGTTAAAAATAACCTTGACTAAGTGTAAAACAGTTATGGATGTTGAAATTCGTTTATTTTGGTCAGACTTGACCACATACTTCCATACTGTGTTATTGCACATATGTAACATTATTTTCCAGGTTTTTGAAGGATTTATGTTTGGTTAAAAGTTTTATATATTTTTACTGATCTTGATGGTCTCATCTTTATTCCGACGTTATGTGCTATTGTAGTTTTGTTCTAAATAAGAAATAATTGTAATCAGATCAGAATTATTGAAATCTGTCTGCAATTGGCGAAAATATTGGTGTACATAAGTACATAAAAAATACATACACACTTGTATTCTCTATAGGATTAGACAGATGTGTACTTATATACACCTACTATTTACCTGTATGTTTTAGGTCCCCTCTAATAATTGCACATTGCTGTAACTCTAAGCACTATTACTAGAGAATTTCATAGATAATGGGTTTATCTATGATAATATTCTCTGAGTATTGAACCTGTAGCAATTGCACTAGACTAATGCGGCAGTGTCAATAGTAAATATCTCTTACATATAAATATACTACATATACATAGGGATGGACAGACAGTGACAGCGACTTTGTTTTATACTATGTAAAGATTATGCAAGGATCATGGCAAGTGGCGGTCTATAGATTCTGCCTACCCATGTGGGAGAAAAGTGTGAGTGTATGTCTGGTATGTATGTGTATGTACAAATATATGTATTATAATATAATTAATACTTGCACTAGGCTATCACTGCACTCCGAGAGCAGTGATAGCCTAGTGGTATGATCGTTGGACTGCCAAGTCAAAGATCTCGAGTTCGAATCTAAGGCACCTCGGACTTTTTGAAGTCATGTGCATATTAATAGTTAATTATCGCGTGATTAAACACTGAAGGAAAACATCGTGAGGAAACCTGCATGCCTGAGAGATTTTCTCGACGGCGTGTGAAGTCTGCCAACCCGCACTAGGACAGTGTGGTGGACTATAGCCTAATGCTACTCATTTGAGATGAGACCCGTACCTACCAGTGGGACAATATAATGGGTTGGTTATGTTATGTATGTAGGATTGCACTCCATAATGTTAACAGGTGTTAAAATAAATATAGACAAGTATCAATTGAGTATTTGACTATATCTTTGACAATGTTCATTACTTATAGAATGACCACATCCCGTCGGTTGCTCCACCGTCTCCGGTATGCCCTGGTGAACAGCTACTACAAGGAGCAGAAGCTACAGCTCACTAATGGGCAGATTCAAGATGAGATTGCTGCACAGCATGAGCCAAGAGCCAGGGCTGAGGTAAGAATGTTCATATGGTAAAAAAATTGATGGAATGGAAAATTTTCTATAAAAAAATAAATGACTTGTAATTTAAATGGTGCATGACTGCCGCATTAGTCTAGTGGTCCCAACAGGGACTGCTATGATAGAGGTCCTTGATTTGATCCCCAAGTCGAGCAAAGTGTTTTGGGTTTATTTTTGTTTTTTTGTATGTTGTTACAATCAAACAAACTTCTAAGTGATTTCAATAAGGAGCCTAAATGTACCATTTTACTCAATAATTAATTACTTAATAACTTACAATTAATTAAGCTTTAGAATTCTAGAGACCTTCCTATGAAATTCTCAATAGCAGTTCGAGAGTCTGGATTTGTGCCCGGTTAATGGCAATAGGCTCGTCCCCATAACATGGGACCTAAAAACATATCAGTGAACTGTAGGTGGTCATTAGTACACCTCTGACTAACATTTCGGGGAATACAGGCGTGATGGTATGTTATTATGGTGCATGATTCTGGTGATGGTGATCCTCTTGGTATTGGTATTAGTATATCAGATTATTTTCCGCAACACACGTACAGTTTGCCACTTATAAAGTGTTATAATGTGACGTAACTAAGCCTACTTCTCTTCCAGGTGTCCTCAATCCTTCGCGAGGGACAGCGTCGCCTGCACCCATCAGTCTGCAAGCTACTGGGTAAGCGGACTGTCGACCTAGAAGAGATATTTAAGACCAGAGCACCTAGAAACAAAACTAGAAAGGACTATTCGGTAAGCTTGTTATACCTTATCTTTATTCCGTGGTATCGTCGCGTTGTGTGTTGGATCGTTTTATTCCCTACAACCTTTTTAAGCTTACTAGCAATGTAGGTCGCACATTACTAGTATTCTTGTTAACCCCTCGTGCTAAGCTAAATACTTCGTGTTACGAGTGGGTTCACGTCAGTAGTGCAATGGGTGGGTTTCGAAACGACAACCACATGATCGCTATACCGACGCTCTAGACATTAGGCTACCGCCGCTTAGATATAGAGTGATGCATTATTATTGGATTTTTTCTATGAAATTCTCAGTAGCAGCTCGGAGTTTGGATTTGTACCCCATTAATCGTACCAAATAACGTAGCTCCGTGCTATGTTTTGTTCCTAACGGTGAGGAAGATCGCCAGAGCTCCGCGGGGAAGCGTTGTGTTGGCAGTGGGGGGACCAGTGGTAACAAAACATCAACATGTCTCCTATGCTGCCAGCCCAATTTTTCTCTATAATTTACAGTGGTAACAAAATATCAACATGTCTCCTATGCTGCCCAATTTTTCTCTATAATTTACAACGGTCGGCAACACGCGAGTGATACCCCTGGTGTTGCAAGCGTCCATAGGCTACGGTAACCGCTTACTTGTAGCGACATCTACCACGCTACATACAAACTGGACAAGTCCTGAATCGCGCAAGTGAAGTTTGCATCGCAACCTGCATATATACAACTGCTCGACATCAACCGTTGGGCCGTGGCCCGCCAGGCAAAACACCCGCCTGGTCGGAGGATCCTCCCTTTGGTGTGAAGGGCAACATACCTCGGCCTACCACAGTGGTGACCCCGACGTGATCCCAGTGTATCCACACTGGGGACCCCGACTCACTGCGGACTACGCGGCATCTTGTTCCGACTCACTGGAACACACTCCACTGGCGTTGGCAAGCTCTCCAGACGCACTGACCGCTGACTCATCGACCTCCGGTCTCGGGGGGGAGTGATTTATTTATTTATTTTTATTTACTTATTTCAACCAAACTTACAACATCATTACAGGCAAACCCAATGCGATATTGTAGCTAACTAATACTAAATCTTATAAAAAGAAAAACATTATATTTTATAATAACAAATAATAAATAGTGCTCTAATTGTGAATTCTCTCAAAACACAACAAAATAGGTCCAACTGCTCTGTTATAATGTTAAGAGTGCGGAGTGCGCGTGTGAGCGGCGCTTCGTTTACCAGTCTTGTGCGGCCGCGCGGCACTGCCAGCAGTGGCGGTGGCCGCCGGCGCCACACATATTTATCCGGAACACATAAACACACCCGCTCTAATATTTCCATATTATGTACCTTTCCCCTCAGGACTTTAAAGATATAAGTGACTAGCACTAATTCTCTCCGAACCCTAAGCTCATTGTATCCCACCATGCCCAGAATGAATAAAGTAGGATACTTATTAGGATAAAACGGGTATATTCCATATCTCTGCTTATATAAATACCTTACAAATTTGTTCTGCACTCGCTCCAACATGAGACTATATTTAGTTTCATGTGGAGCCCAGATGACTGCATTAAATTCTAATTGGCTTCGAACTAAAGCGTTATATAATGCGACAACAGCTTTAATATTTATGAAGCCTCTAGCCACACGCAGCATAAATCCTAGGTTCCTGTAAGCTTTTTTGCAGATACTGATAATGTGCTCACGAAACTCTAATTTCGTGGTAAAACGAACCCCTAAATCTCTGACCTCTGTGACTCTTTTAATCGGTACTCCCTCAACTCGATAATCATACGTCACTGGATTGTGCGCTCGGCTGAACGTCATTGCCATGCACTTGGAAACGTTAAATTGTAGACGATTGCTTTTGCTCCAAGTCACTACTCTATCAATATCTTTTTGCAGTTTTTCACAATCGTCTATATTTCCAATGGTGAGATAAAGTTTTAAGTCATCTGCAAATAGTAAGCATTTTGCATCTTTGATGATTTTCGGCAGATCGTTTATCATTAATATAAACTCCAACGGACCCAGATTACTACCCTGACTTACTCCGGACAGCGTAAAATAATGTTTTGACCTATAACCACCAAAGTCTACATACTGCTGCCTGTCACACATGTAATTGGCAAAGAAGGTCAGTAAGTGGGGAGTAAAGCCAAATCCAGCCAACTTCTTGAGTAATATGTCATTATCGACTAGGTCGAACGCTTTTTTGTAGTCGAAGTAAGTGGCATCTGCCTGCCCCCCACTGTCCACTGCCGAGGTAATATCACTCATATAGTTAATGAGGTTACTGGTCGTGCTTCTTGCCGGCCTAAAACCGTGCTGCGCGTTACTGAGCTGTGCGCTTACCTGCGAGAATACGCTTTTATGTACGGCAGCTTCTAATATTTTAGCTGGAGTTGAAAGCACTGCGACAGGTCTATATTCATCCACCTTTGAAACTGACCTTCCCTTCGGTACAGGGACGACTCTGGTTGTTTTCCATCTCTCAGGAAAGACTGCCGTCTTTAGGCATTGATTATAAATGTATAAAAGTGGCCTGCTAAGTACTGCCTGACAGTCTTTAAAAATGTAGGGTGGAATACCGTCAGGTCCCGCTGACTTTTTCGGTTTAAGTTGTTGTAAAGCCTTCTGGACATCATTCAAACACAGCTGTTCTAGATGGACTCGAGCCGCTCCATTGTCTCCAGTAGCTTGTATTATGGCCGCTTGCACATTTAACTCAGATTTAGTTGAGCCATAAATAGAAGAGAAATATTGTGCAAACTCATTTACGCAGTGCTGACCAGATAATAACTCACCATCCTTGAAAATCTTTTGAGGACTTCGACTTCTTTTTTTAGAGTTCACATAGGCCCAGAAGGACTTCGGATTCTCACGTAGTTCGCTTTGTACCCGGAGTTTATGCTGCTCATATGCAAACGATATCATATTTTTCACCTCAGTCCTACACTTAGCAAACGCCTCGTAGTCTGTGCCACTAACTTTGTACTGCTTATGAAGTTTAGCTTTTAATTTGATGTTGCGAATTATTTCTAACGTGTACCACTCAGGGTAACTGTACTCCGAGTTTACACGACTTCGCTTTTTTTTAGGAACACAATCATCTATAACCGCGTTAATGATATCATAAAAATAATTCAAGCTATTATCTAAGTCTAATGTATACATAGGCGCCCAGTCTATGGCTTCTATTAGAGAGTACGTCAATGAAAAATCAGCCTTATGATAGTTCCATCCACTAGGCGAGGTGGTTGTGTCAGTATTCGTCTCAGTTGACGACGAACGCTCGCCGCTGCACCCGCGCCCGCGTTGATCCACGACAACCAAGAGTGGCGGGTGGTACGGGTCGGGCGGTACTAAGGCCTCCGCTGTTCGCACTTCTAGTCCCTTGGTCACCGCACCCGCAGTCACACTAAGTCAAGCTGACGATCATTACAATTGCCTACCTTATTGTTCTGAGTGAATCCACAATAACTTTTAAAATATTCAAAATAGTTGCTTACATACGCTGAACTAGAATACAAATTAAAGTCTCCTATTACTATTATGTCGCTATAACTATTACAGTAACGTTCTATTAAATTAAATAACAACATATATTCGTTTTCGTCACTGCCCGGTGGAATATAGACAACGCATAAAATAAACAAAAACTTATTTTGCTTATACACCTTGCTACAAACCAGTTCAAACGCACGATCGTCAATGTTTACATCATTAGGTATCAGTACTTGGCGAAGTTCGTATCGCGGTGTGGCCACTAAACACGCGCCACCTTGTTTACGACCATCCGCTCGATCACATCTTATAACGGTATATCCGGGTGGTATAAATTCTGCATCGTGGATTGAATTATTACACCCCGTTTCTGTGATGGCAAAAAATTGAAAACTGGAAGACGAAACTCCTAAGTAAAAATCTTCTAACTTTGTTCTTAATCCCCTCACGTTCTGGTAGAAGATTTCAATAGCCTTTCTCGAGCTTTTAGGATTTGTTGGGTCTTTTGCGAAACCAAATCCATTCGCAAAATTCAATATTTACAGCCCAACATTCTGGCTTACATAATGACGAGCGACGTGATGTAGCGACATCTACCGCGCTACATACAAACTGGACAGGTCCTGAATCGCGCAAGTGAAGTTTGCATCGCAACCTGCATATATACAACTGCCCGACATCAACCGTTGGGCCGTGGCCCGCCAGGCAAAACACCCGCCTGGTCGGAGGATCCTCACTTTGGTGTGAGGGGCAACATACCTCGCCCCTCCACAGTGGTGACCCCGACGTGATCCCAGTGTATCCAAACTGGGGACCCCGACTAAGCGGACTACGCGGCTTCTTGTTCCGACTCACTGGAACACACTCCACTGGCGTTGGCAAGCTCTTCAGACGCACTGACCGCTGACTCATCGACACGACCATCGACCTCCGGTCTCGGGGAGGAGTGATGTAGCGACATCTACCGCGCTACATACAAACTGGACAAGTCCTGAATCGCGTCCTACTTACAGATTACAGTTTTATTTCAAGTAGATCAATGTTACAGGTTCAATTAGAACAACATTGAATATCAAAACTAGGTGCACTGATCCAAATAATGGATCTTATGGAGAAGAACCGGCAAGAAACTCCATAGATACTCCTTTAAATAAAAATTAATAACATTGTTACTTTTACAACTCTTCTTTATGTAATATTATTTTTTAAATATCATTTTTCGTAGGCGATGCTTCAAAAACGAAACTACACCATATCAGCGGACACCACTAAGTCTCTCCGGCCGGATCGGAAGCCCGTCGAGACAGAGGTGGCAGAAGAGCCCTGCACCAGCCGCCCCAAGAAAATACCCCGCCACCTTGATCCGAAGGTCACGAACGTGGTGACCTTGGATGAAGTCACTAGAAATAAGATGAAGTATAGATACCGGATTGTTATCGGTGAGTTGGAGTTTATGATTAGTATTTACTTGCTATGAAAGTAGCCTAAGTTACTCCTTAGCAGATGTCTTAAGCTAACCAATGTTTGTGTTTATATTGTTGATGTGCCTTATGTAAAATAAGTCCTTACTAATATTATAAACGTGAAAGTTTGTGAGAATGGATGTATGGATGTTTGTTACTCTTTCACGCCAGAACGGTTGAAGGGATCTGGATGAAATTTGGAATAGAGATAGATTATATAGTCTGGAATAACACATAGGCTATTTTTTATCTAGGGCGGATCCAATTCTGAAGTTCACGCAGACAAAGTCGCGGGCAGAAGCTAGTAAATAAATAAATAAGATAACTCTGAGGAATACAGGCTTGGTGGTATGTTAAAATAAAATAAAAAATAAAATAAAATCTTTATTGGGATTCTTTTACAAAAGATGTACATTTCTATGACAGACCAGTTCGGTATGATACATAATTAGTGTCTTAATAATAACTAAAACTAAAGTACATTTACTTATAAGTGCAGATAAAAATATTTAATTTATTAAAGAAGCGGTGGTATGACCGTTGGACTGCCAAGTCAAAGGTCTCGAATTCGAACCCAAGGCACGCACCTCTGACTTTTCGAAGTCATGTGCGTATTAAATAGTTAATTATCACGCGCTTAAACGGTGAAAGAAAACATCGTGAGGAAACCTGCACGCCTGAGAGATTTTCTCGACGGCGTGTGAAGTCTGCCAACCCGCACTAGGCCAGCGTGGTGGACTATAGCTTAATCCCTCTGTTTCTGAAAGGAGACCCGTTCCCAGCAGTGGTACAGTATAATGGGTTGATTATGTATGTATGTGGGAATGAGAGAGTGAACGGAAATGTACTAGAATGCATATAGTAAATGTGTGAGTGAGACGAATAGTGTGAGAGAGAGAGGGAGTGTGTAAGCGGGGGGAAAAGGATATGGCGGAAGGGACGTACGCGTGGGTAACAAATAAGACGAGGTTGAGCTGAAAAATAAAATAAATCAGTTATTGTGCAGCACCGTGCTTTTATTTCTCCACATCTTTATATATATAATTCTTCTGTGAGTGTGTATGTCACTGAACTTCTCTCAAACGACTGGACCGATTTTGATGAAATTTTTTGTGTGTGTTCAAGGGGATCTGGGAATGGTTTAGATCAAACGACTGGACCGATTTTGATGAAATTTTTTGTGTGTGTTCAAGGGGATCTGGGAATGGTTTTGTCCGCTGTCCGCTGTATTTCGCTTTATACGTAGCGAAGCACGTACTGGGCCGCTAGTAGTTAATAAAGGCACAATACCATCTGTAACGAATTAGTGATGGGTAACGCAGGGAACACATCTAAGTACGCGCCGCCGGCGTCCCGCGCGGACCGCTCCACGCACAAGTGGCTGCTGTACGTGCGCGGGCCGCCGGACGCGCCGGACGTGTCCGCGCTCGTCACGGCCGTGTCCGTCCGGCTGCACCACTCCTACGCGCCGCACCACACCGTGCACATACAGTCAGTACCGCATTTATAACTAGCCTAGTATAGCCTAGTAACATTTTATTCCCTACAGTATGTATCTTTTTGTGATTTTTTTGCATTTTCCATGCTAAGATTATTAAGTTATTTTTTAGTAAAGGAAAAAAATTCAATCGCGGGCAGGATTCGAACCTGCGTCTTCTGGTTTGATATACCAGACGCTCTGACCTCTAAGCCACCGCGAACCCTACCCGCATGATTGAAATTTTGCCTTCACATTCTGAATTTACGTCATAAGGTGACGTTGGTGACATCTATGAGAGGCAAGTTACCTTACCTCTCAACCGACACGACTTACTTTACAGTTAGTTCAGTGTCGCATGATTGACGAAGGAAAACAGTGAGATTACCTCACAAATATTTGATGATTTAATAATAATGTTTGAAATCTTATAATATTAGAAAATCTCGTTTTCTATTTGTGTACATTGACCAAACGCAGTGTTACGTTTGACCTTGAGCTGAATTATCATCTTCACTTTTCATCATCTTTGTCTTTCAGTAAACCACCATATCACATATCGCGGCGTGGTTGGGGTGAGTTCCCGGCTAAGATAGAGCTACACTTCGCGTTGCCGGAGCGTAACCGTCCCGCCACCGTGGAGCACACCATCAAGCTGGACCGCCACTACACTGGCGTGCAGATATTAGGTGAGTCGGAGAAGTCGACTTTTGGATTTAGTTTGTTGGATGTAACTGCCTCATAAGGCTAGAGAATCAATTAGATTTCGATCTCCAGGTCGAGCTGTGTAATGAAACTCTCGGTAGCACCTCGGGGCTTGGATTTCTGCTAAATCAAATTGGACCTAAACATACCCGGCAGACTGTGGGCGTACATTAGTACGCCACCGTCTAAACCCTCAGGAAATACAAGCGTGATGTTTTGTAGAATTTGGATCATGCCATGATTTGCTAGGTACTAACTTTGTAGGTAATTAAGCAACTATTTCTTTTTTTTCAGGCGCCGAAACTCTAGTAGATGTCTGGCTTTACAGTACCCCAGAAATGTTACAGTACGAGTTCAAAGAGGACGCCGCGACTGAAACAGCACCACAGCTCGCCATAGAACAGAAAGAGACAGAAATAATCAATGAACCCATAGACAACTGCGACACACACACGGAAAACTGGATGGAATTCTTCTCTAAAGGCCCCACAGAGGTCGACGTCGACGAAATGATCATAAAACCAATAAAAAAAGAACCAGAAGATGACCATAAACAGGATCTAGAAACGGCCATAGACGCGAATGTTATAGAAAAAAATCCAGAAGTTAGTACCGATGTCAATATAAAAACAGAAAGTGATTGTGAACTAAATCATAAAGTTGATGCCATGCTAGACATACCCAATGAAATTCTAAGTCAACCGACCTCGCCGAAGAAAAGGATAGTTAAGTATATAGACCCAACCACAGGCAAGATTTATTACCTAGAAATGGATAGAACGTTAGATCTAAGCAAAGTCCAGGAAATAGTTATTAACAATACCAAAACAGCTAAAATAAGCCCCATCAAATCGAATGGAATGAAAAATTTGAAAAAGAAAAAAGGTGGAGTATCTTTACTGAAACCTGAAGTCAAAAATATGTTAAAAAATACTGAAAATACTGCAAAAGTTCAACCTAACTTCGCTCACATAGAAAACGATCATTGTTACCTGGCAACACCGAAGAAGTTTGACAGTGTTGCCACAGTAGAAATTAAGAAAGAAAAGTCGTTATACGATTGTCTATGCGCGGGAGTGAGCAGGCTGAATAGCGTGAGGTCTGGTGTCAATTATTTGGTGAAAAAAATACCGTTGATCACTGATTTGGCAAGAGACGCTGACTTCGTGAAAAACTTTCCATTTGTCGTTGAGAGTGAAGAGAAATATTGGAAACTGGACTTTGCTAAAAGAAGAAATATTGAAGTAAGTGGTTTTTCTTCTATTATTACTAAACTATCAGGTTAAGAAAAAAATGGTCAAGGAGCATTATCTAACGCTGTAGTTGACTTGTTCTGCATTATTGAATTTGATAGCTATGTATTTTATGTAAATACTCGTATATATATAATATTTATTTATTTATATTTGTATTCCTTTTTTTATGGGATAGGGGGGCAAACGAGCAGACGGATCACCTGATGGTAAACGATTACCGCCGCCCATGGACACCCGCAACACCAAAAGAGGAGTCACAAGTGCGTTGCCGACCTTTAAAAGGGGATTGGGCCTCCGGTAACCTCACTCACTCGGCGGAACACAACGTAAGCGTTGTTTAACGCCGGTTTTCTGTGAGGCCGTGGTATCACTCCGGTCGAGCCGGCCCATTCGTGCCGAAGCATGGTTCTCCCACGTGGAAAACGTATTTGTTTATTTATTTGTATTTTTCTTGTAAATTACGGTTAATTTTGTGTAACTCATAATTTCACAACCCTGTTTCTTTGTAAGTACGCCAGACTATCTAAGTATCACCTTTCCTTTTTCTCACGAATCCATTCAAAGGTTGTCTGTAAGAGATCGCTGTTAGCGATAAGACCGCCCATTTAGTTTTTGATGTGCAATAAAGAATATTCTATTCTATTAAGCTACACTTGACGTGGTAAGCTTATAGATGGGTATACCGAGACCCTTCAAGGATTAACTGGGAGACTGACGTGTCAACAAGACGGTCTTGTTGACACGTCAGTCTCCCAGTTAATCCTGTCTGATGGCAGTCTCTTCGTGTAAAATAATTTATTTTTATTTATTGTGATAAGATGACAGACAGCTTGCGCTAATAGGGAATAAGCATGTCTTCTTTTATATTTTTAATCAATAGTTTACATTATAAAAGCACTGTAAAAAATATTTCTTTGACAAAAATATTAATATTTCATCATAAAAATAAATATTCAGACACGGAAGATTTAAACGCCGCCATATTGGCCGCGTGTACTGTGACGTCAGTTTCCGCAAAAACAGGCACTTTTTTATCGTTTTATCCAATCAATTATATTTATTTATAAAGTTAACTAATTAACTAACTAACTAATTCGAACATGGGAGAGGACTGAAATAAATTTTATACCTAGTAATTACAAACCTAAATGTTTACGATAATGTCATGAGAGAATGTCGTGTTAATGCTGGAAAAGCGATTATGTAAAAAAATTATGGCATGGACATCATTCTTTACCAATAAAGATTAAATTATTTTACTCAAATCTGAATCTTATGCACATTCCCTATTAATATAATAACTATTAATTATATTTTCAGTGGTCCCGAGCGAAATTAATAAACAGGATTTTATCTGAACACATCGCTACGACAGAAACAGTATGGCGGACAAAACAGATCCTGATGTACTCCCGTCTCCACGGCTTCTACCCCATCCGATCAGAGACCATGCACATTAAAACCGAAGCGGACGAATGGTCTTCCTGGAACGACTTGGAAAACCTTCGAAAAATGGAATCCAGCATCAAGGACTCGTTTCCAAACCCGGCCGACATAAACACGCTGTCTCTCTTCGAAGTTTCCGACTTCCGCAGTCGGAATTCCGACAGTATATCTGAAGTTATAGCACTGTCGGATGAGGAGGATGTCGATGTGCTGTCCTGTGGAGACAGGGTGAGGGTTAAAACGGAAGTGGTTGCTGATTCCGGGGGTCTGACGTTGCTTCCGGTGGAGAATGACGAAGATAGGCTGCGGTTTATGTTCATTGAGAATAAGTGTGCGGATATTGGGATCGAGTTGAGGAACGAAGATGTGGGCAATGGATATTCTTACAGGTATGTATTTTTTTTTCTTGTAATATTTGCAATGTAAACTGCCTCATTAAGCCTTACAGGCGTCGCTTTTAGTGTGGTCGACCTTAGAGGCGTTCTCCTTAGTGGCCTAAGTCTTAGCCGACGTCATAGATATCTATACGCCTCTAAGTCTTAGAGGCTTATAGATATCCAAGGCTTCGGTCTTAGAGGCGTCGGCCTTCACTTCGTCGGTCTCAGTGGTGTCATTCTTAGAGGTGTCAGCCTTAGTAGATCATTCTTAGAGGCGTCAGCCTTAGTAGATCATTCTTAGAGGCGTCAGCCTTAGTAGATCATTCTTAGAGACGTCGGCCTTAGGGACCCGGCTTCCGTGGCGTCATTCTTAGAAGCGCCGGTTTTACAGGCGTTGATGTAAGAAGCGTCGACCTTAGTGGCCTTAATCTTAGAGGCGTCGATATCTATAGCGTCAGTTTCAGTGGCATCAGTCTTACTTAGAGGTGTCGGTCTTAGACGCGTCGGCATCAGTCATATCGTCTATATATATATCGTCTTTATCGCAGTCTATTCCAGTGACGTCAATCTTGACTAGAGGCATTGTAGTAACACAAGTAAACTTTTTTACGCGGGAGAGCCATGCTTCGGCACGAATGGACCGGCTCGACCGGAGTGATACCACGGCCTCACAGAAAACCGGCGTCAAACAACGCTTACGTTGTGTTTCGCCGAGTGAGTGAGGTTACCGGAGGCACAATTCCCTTTTAAAAGGTCAGCAACCCACTCGTGACTCCTCTGGTGTTGCGGGTGTCCATGGGCGGCGGTAATCGCTTACCATCAAGCGATCGGTCTGCTCGTTTGCCCTCCTATCCCCTAAAAAAAAAATGAAATAATGATTGTCGCCAGCGCCGTGCACGCGGTGCTGCTGTCCGCCGTCCGGAGCTTCGCCGAGGAGGCGCTGCGGGCCGCGCTCGCTCTGCAGCTCTCCGACGACTCCGCGCCCGCCGCGCCCTCTGTGTGGGCCGGGTCAGTATACTATTCAATTGTTCATGTGCACAGTGGGGACTGCCCCGTCCGAGTTAAGAGAGGCCTTTGTGCATCCAGCAGAGCAACACGAAAGAGGCTGCATAAAAAAATACGTAAAATACAAGAATCTTACTCCAGTTGTTGAATAATATAGTTTAGTTAATATTTGATGGGCCATTTAAATTACTTTATTTTAAGTAGGGATTTGTAACATTTTTTCATGGATCAGAACCATTTTTTTTTCTTTAAATCATCTTCTGTTTGTACCTAAGTATATTCAAAGCAAAATAGATGATTTCTGGATTCAAGTTTTATAAATGTCCGAAGATTTAAAATTATCTCATAATGAAATAAAACTACTTTATACGAATTTTATGACGTTGTATTCATATTATAAAATCATAATCCAAACCCAAAACTGTAAGACCGAAGGATAATGTGACCTTCGTCTGCGTCAATCGGATCGCCAATAATTAACAAAAATGTAAAGTAACTATTAGTAATTGTAACATTAAGACGTCCAACAACTTAGTCTACCCGTGACCATGGTTGCTGTAAAGGATCCGAAACGTTGGGAATCAAATAATATCAATACAACGCGATAAAATCCGTAAAAAGTAGTTTTATTTCAATGTCTAATATTCGCGTAAGTGTCAGAAACCAGTATATTACCTAATATTTTTTAAACATCATCATAGGAGCTACAAGACGTCCAATATCCTTCAGATAGGCATCCCGTAAGAGACGCGAAAATATCCGACTTGCTCGGTGGTAGGATCTCCTGGGGTCTGACTGTCTAACGACCTCCCTTACGTCGGAGTCTGTCGTAAAGCACTTTGGTGTGTGTTTCGACTGTGCGTAAGAGCCAGTTCCCCTCGGTTGCTGCGGCTCTAGCAGTCTGCAGTTCGTAGGGCCTCTTAAGGGTCGGCATTGCATCAGCAACTCCTGGTGTTGCAGGTGTCCATGGGCGATGATGACTGCTTACCACCAAGCGGCACATCAACCCGTTTGCCTATTTAAAAAAAATCTAATTCGTGATCTGCTGCTAAAGAACAACAATATATTGATGTGATGTCTGCAGGTCATCGTCGAGCCGCGCGCTGGTGTCTGCGCGGCACGTGTTCGTCAGTTTGTCTCGGAACATGCGCACGCGCACGATGACGTCAGCGCACATGGCCGCCCGGAAGCGGACGCCGCTCGCTTTATAATATACACGTATATACACACACATGATGTTTTATTTCATAATAAAACCAATCTCAAGAAAACATTTGTTTTATAAATACTCGCCTCAAATTCAGTAACATAATATATGATGAACATAATATATGTATAATTAAGAGTCCGGCGGAGCGAATTTCTCTTACAAACGTAATTCCGAAATAAATATTAATTCAAACGCAATTAAATCAAATTCTGTTATTATTCTGATTCGGATACCGTTAATCTAGGTTCCTACGTTACCATTTTGTCCAAAATACTTCACTGAAAATAAATGTAAGCGAATGCAATTTTTGATAACTACCAAGTTTGGAACTATTTTTCAGTCTTTTATTTCCAGTGACCGAAATCGTACCGTAGGAACCTAGATTAATGGTATCCAAATCCGAATAATAATATAATTTGATAGAATATTGTCTGGATTACGATATTATTTCGGAATTACGTTTTTGTGGGCAATTCAAGCTTAACCTTAATTTTAATTTATGCTAAGGTTGAGATTCAGAGACAAATCTATATACATACTTCAAAATTGCATAGTTACTTTATGCTTACAATTCGTTCTTGGACTTATTTCTTGGGAGTTTGAAACATGAAACTTAACAAAAAATAATGCAAGAAATAAAACAAAGACAGTCGAGGTTTATAACGTTTTTTTTTAAAATTTTATTGGGTTTTCTTTCCAAATACACGAAATATTTTCGAGCCCTAAATATATTATGTATAAGATAGTTTTATTCTAATGAATGTATTTTATTTCATAATATTCCCTATTAACATAAATTGGCAATAATAACACTAAAGGTTTACTGTACACATATTAGCTCGGCAGTATGTCATCATCGCATCACATCACATATCTATAAAAATTAGTCCCCGCAGCGTTGAATTTGTTTGTACGGGCTAATCTCAGAAACTACTGTTCGAATTTTCATCCGGTTTTCACCAATTGCTAGAGAGATTATCTAGTAAGGTTAAAGGATAGAATTTATGAATGGGTCGCTAGTTCATTAAGATTACATCACACAATCAAGTCAGATAGTTACAGATCTTTGCTAATATAATATGCTAATAAGTACAGCAATCATATTCGTCAGAATTAGCATTTCTTGTGTAGTCTATACACTTCAAAAAATTCAGTAAGTATAGATAGTGTGGGGAGGCCTATGCCTGTAGTGGAGATAAACATACGTTAAAAAAATCAACTACATTATATAGTTAATTTTTAAACAAAACAAGAGTTCAATGGCTGCCAGCTATTTGTTTTCGCAAGGAAAATAATAGACTTAGAGCCTATTAAATAACATATAATATACGTTTATTAACAAATCCATTATTTCTGAAAACTGTAATCGCATCCGAGAGTAAAATATCGTATTTACTAGGACAGAAATATTCCTTGTCCAAATTAAGGCGATGCTGACACGGCACCGAGCTGACACATGCATCATAACCTTAACTCGGAGACATTTCTACTTTCACTATGCTAAGTTCATATCACGCGCACGGTGATTCTTATGTAAACACAATAAGGTTCAAATTGAATTGATACACGCGTTTTCGTGAAATGAACGAACTATAGTGCTGCCTTTGTACACAATAACCCGTTTGTAAAGTACCTCACAATTTGAATTTCAGTCGTGAATATAATTACGTAATATTTTGACATTGTCATCTCTTTGGTCCAGCGTGGCTGCGTCTGCGATTTTTTTATTTAACAGCGCAGTCGAATTGTGCACCATATAAAAACCTATTCCCTCGAGTTTTGACGACTCTCAGATGCATCTTAGGTAAGGTGGGCCTGGGGGTTGAATAATTAAATCTTCTGATTCTAACGCTCTTATCAACTGTTCCCAATATAATAGTTACGTTTTTTATAAAGATACTGTAGAAATACGGCACTGTTAAGATCAGTATTATTCCTAAGAATGCCATTTCTCCAACTGTGACGTTCAGAGACGTTATAACGCAATGAATCGGCTGATAGTGATCAATATATCTTAGTACATTGACGGTAAGCTAAGTCATCTACGTAAAAATAGGCCAAAATGTACCAAATCAGTGAACTAAATATTTATTAACGTCTAATCACATCAGAGTATAAACACTGATTAATATTTCAAGTTGGGAACTCTTTTAACGTTACAAAAAATTACCCTGCCTTAGTTTTTCGCAGTCGGGTAATAAATCCAACTACGTGTTTATTTTACATGTCTAGAAAGGTTGATTAGAATCTCCAATTTTACGTTGATCTTCTCTTTTCGTTTTTCTTTCGATATGAAAGAGAAAAAGATTAGAAAAATTGTCAAGTAATTTACAAACGCTTCCATCACCTCTTCACTGCCACCGACAAAGTAGGAATTGCTGGTATTAGCAACGGGATTACGTTCCCAAATTCAGTCCAGTCCAGTGTATCCCTTAGATATAAGCTATATTAGTTACCCGAATAATACTAAGTGGAATTCCACTGGATATTTTGAGGAAGTTTGCAAGTTGTTAGAGTATAAAATGTAACATTAGATTACAAAATAATCTCTTTATGGGGGGACTAACGTGCCGCTTTTGAGGATTCAAAATATTATACATCGACACACGGTTATATCGTGCCATATTTGTCTAGTTTAAGTGTACGAAAAGTATATACAATGTGGTTAGTTTATACTGGACCCACTAGTTTTCGCCCCAAGTTCAGTCAAATAAAAATAAAACTTCATTAGCAAATAATAAATTCGTATTTTCCTTGTCACAAATATTAAAAAACTTCTCCATTTCAGTTATCAAACACGTTATTTATCGTGTGGCAGTTAAGTGGTTAATGGTTTCATTAACTAACTACAATCAAACGCTGACTAAGCATAGCATGTTTTACTTATTTTTATTTCAAATGTTTTACAGTTGGTGCCTGCAAAATTTTCAGATTGCACATGTTTAGTGGGCGTGGGGCGGCTAGGCGGGGGCGAGGTGCGGGGTGCCCTGTGGGCCGGCCCCGGGGCCCGGCGGGGCGCTAGGCGGGGGCGGGGTGGGGGGCGCCCAGCAGTCCGGCCCCCGTGGGCGCGGTGGGGGCGGCGGACGACGAGGGCTCTTTGGTGGGGCGCCCGTGACGTTCCACTTTTACTTTTTCACCATTCATGATGGCTTTGATGTCGTCTGCGTCTAGGGTTTCATACCTGTAATAATCGAGTTGATTACTGCGTACTACATACATTCATATAACTCAATTTTATTCGCAAGGCCAAAATAATTGTCCCCCGAGTAAAAAGCATATACGATACAGGAAAATTCCTAGAGCAACTAAACACACCTGTAGAGAGTATTTATTATTTAATAACCCCTAAAACGACGTGACCAAAAATGGCGATCCTGCTAGAATCTGTATCAAACACTAGAAGGGTAATTCTAGTACTTGAAATGTGTTTAAGTATTCAGTGATTTTTGGTCGTTCAGTTGTGAGATTTCATTACAATGGTTTAATTAAGATGAAAATAAAAATAAAAGATTAAGGATGTTTTAATTTTAAATTATTTTTGAAAATGGTGATTCAAAAGATTTTTTTCATTCGTGATAGGCTTACCCTTGACCGCCAGTTCGCCTGATGTTAAGCGATACTGCGATCTACGATGGAGCGGGCTTGCCTAGAAGAATCGGTTTCTTCTAGGCAAGAATTTGATTAAATTGTGTTTGAATTACGGTTTATTTCGGTATTACGTTTGTAAGAGAAATTCGGTCCAGGGAACTCGTTAAGTGCCAGAAATTAACCATCTGGAAATGAAATGGTTGATGAAAATGATTACTAACTTGAGTAACGCTTCAGCGAGCGCCTTGTGTTCCTTGGCGTGGTTGCGTAAGATCGCCTTGGCGCGATCATAGCTGTCTGACAGTATCTTCTTGATTTCACCGTCCACCTGCACACCAATCAGATTATATTTTAGAGAACACATAACAGCCGCTGTCCCCTATGAGGGGCTGGTGACTATTGTTAACACAACGAGACCCCTCCGTGCCTCGGAGAGCACGTAAAACCGTCGATCCCGGTTGTTATTAGCACATCTATAACAATACCTAACTTTAGGTACCCCAACGTTCCTTGCTATTCCTTGTAATGTTCATTATCTATCTGGATCTAACTGGCACTATCTGTCTGGATACTAGAAGGATAGAGACAGACAAAAATTCTAAAAATTGATATTGGAATCTGTTTCTCTAATAAAGACACCCCCCCCCCCCCATATTAGTTTTTCTTTAACATCTATAATGTACAGACATCGGCCTGTTACAATTTTATTATAGACTAGCTTTTGCCAGCGACTTCGTCCGCGTGGAATAGTTACTTTGTTCCCTAGTTCTTCGCCCGCGGTTTCACCTGCGTTGCCCCGTTCCTAAGGGTTGTAGCGTGATGTTTTATAGCTTGAAACCTTTCTCATGAATCACTCATTTTCCCAACATTTCCCTTCACTGCTCTGCTCCTATTGATCGTAGCGTGATGAAAAGTATACTATAACCTGCCCAGGAGTATGAAGAACAATTGTACCAAGTTTCGTTGAAATCCGTCGAGTGGTTTTTGTTTCTATAACGAACATACATACAGACAGACAGACAAAAATTTTACTGATTGCATTTTTGGCGTCAGTATCGATCACTAATCACCCGCTGATAGTTATTTTGGAAATATATTTCATGTACAGAATTGACCTCTCTACAGATTTATTATAAGTATAGATAGATATAGATAACAGTCCAATTTGAAAATGTTAATAAATATAATCCGTATACTGAGAAAAACATTCAAATCAATTAATAAAGTTTATATGACTAAGGTTTTAAAGTTTTTGGTGGAGGTTGAGAGGGGATGCTCTGTCCCTTTTCCGCAAAATATGCACAAGTGTACGCACGGCTTGACGTCAGAACGTGCTATATAATGCTCTGTCTAGTATAAAATTAAAATCCTTATAACTTCATTATTTTTTAACCAATTATATGTATATACAGTCAAACCTGGATAAGCGAGAGTTCAAGGGAGCACAATCTCATTCTCGCTTATAGAGGTTTCTCACTAACCCGAGTTTCTCGCTAATGCAGGTACATGGGTAGCGTTTCTCTCTTATAGAGGTACGCAGCTCAATTGATGAACGATAAACTGAGTAAGTCCGACAAACAGGACGGTACACAGGCACACGTGTCCATTTGAAAAGAATGCGATAAAATAACAACGTTATTTAGTTCCACGATATAGAATAAGACAATATTGACGAGGAAACAATACAAAAACAATGAGAGAGTAAGAAGTTCCACGAAAGTTAAGAATGAGTCATAAAATAGCAGATGTTAAATTTGTAATTTGTTTTGTCATTTGTTCCTCCTAAATAATATACATAAATAAATAAAGCTCGACTGTCGCTTATAGAGGTATAGATAAGTAGCAGTCTCACTTATGGAGGTCCATGAGGGAAAAACGACTCTCTCTTACAAAGGTTTCTGTTTCTCGCTAATAGAGGTTTTGGGAGCTTAAAATGACGGGTCCTGACTATTACTCTCACTTATAGAGTTTTCTCACGTATCCAGTTCTCACTTACCCAGGTTTGACTGTATTTAATTTTTCATTTGTGGGAGAGCCTTGCTTCGGCACGAATGGGCTGGCTCGACCGGAGTGGTACCACGGCCTCACAGAAAACCGGCGTTAAACAACGCTTACGTTGTGTTTCGCCGAGTGAGTGAGGTTACCGGAGGCCCAATCCTCTTTTAAAGGGTCGGCAACGCACTTGTGACTCCTCTGGTGTTGCGGGTGTCCATGGGCAGCGGTAGCCGCTTACCATCAGGCGATCCGTCTGTTCGATTGCCCTCATATCCCATAAAAAAAAATGGAAGCATTCATTCATTTCAAGACGAATGAAGTTAATTTTACCTGTAATATACATACCTCTTCACAGTGTTCATTGTCAAAACAATATTCATCCCCTGACCTGCTCGACCACGTTATGCCGATGCCAAGTGCGAAGTAATATTTTTTGTTAAATGTAAGGAGAAAGTCATTTCTGAGTAGTCCGTCGACAAAAATCCTAGAAGTGGCCCTGAGATGCCTGGATAACTCATCTAACTTAGCAGTCTGAACAGCTCGCTGGTGTAGGGTCGGAGCTGCTCCTGCTGCAGCGTGTTCCGCGGGGGCTCCATGGTGCGGAGCCCCACCTCCTCGCTCACTGTATCACTCACCAGCTCGTTGGTGTAGGGTCCGAGCTGCTCCTGCTGCTGCAGCGTGTTCCACGGGGGCTCCATGGTGCGGAGCCCCACCTCCTCGCTCACTGTATCACTCACCAGCTCGTTGGTGTAGGGTCCGAGCTGCTCCTGCTGCTGCAGCGTGTTCCGCGAGGGCTCCATGGTGCGGAGCCCCACCTCCTCGCTCACTGTATCACTCACCAGCTCGTTGGTGTAGGGTCCGAGCTGCTCCTGCTGCTGCAGCGTGTTCCGCGAGGGCTCCATGGTGCGGAGCCCCACCTCCTCGCTCACTGTATCACTCACCAGCTCGTTGGTGTAGGGTCCGAGCTGCTCCTGCTGCTGCAGCGTGTTCCGCGAGGGCTCCATGGTGCGGAGCCCCACCTCCTCGCTCACTGTATCACTCACCAGCTCGTTGGTGTAGGGTCCGAGCTGCTCCTGCTGCTGCAGCGTGTTCCGCGAGGGCTCCATGGTGCGGAGCCCCACCTCCTCGCTCACTGTATCACTCACCAGCTCGTTGGTGTAGGGTCCGAGCTGCTCCTGCTGCTGCAGCGTGTTCCGCGAGGGCTCCATGGTGCGGAGCCCCACCTCCTCGCTCACTGTATCACTCACCAGCTCGTTGGTGTAGGGTCCGAGCTGCTCCTGCTGCTGCAGCGTGTTCCGCGAGGGCTCCATGGTGCGGAGCCCCACCTCCTCGCTCACTGTATCACTCACCAGCTCGTTGGTGTAGGGTCCGAGCTGCTCCTGCTGCTGCAGCGTGTTCCGCGAGGGCTCCATGGTGCGGAGCCCCACCTCCTCGCTCACTGTATCACTCACCAGCTCGTTGGTGTAGGGTCCGAGCTGCTCCTGCTGCTGCAGCGTGTTCCGCGAGGGCTCCATGGTGCGGAGCCCCACCTCCTCGCTCACTGTATCACTCACCAGCTCGTTGGTGTAGGGTCCGAGCTGCTCCTGCTGCTGCAGCGTGTTCCGCGAGGGCTCCATGGTGCGGAGCCCCACCTTCTCGCTCATGCCCCATTCCCGTACCATGTGACATGCTATTGACGTGGCTTGCTTTAGATCTGATGAGGCACCTGTAAGGAAATAAATATGAGTGTGGGTGAAACAAAAGAGGTATGCGAATCGTAGCAAGTGACGTTCTGTTGTTTCTGCCTAAAAGATTGAGTGTATGTCTGTATGTAAGCTCTCTATTTTATCAGCTTCAAATATTTCTTATAATTTTTATTTTAAGGAAAATAATATTTTAGATCTCACAATTATAAATGTTGTCAATTTAAAGTATTTGAACCAATAAAAACTAGCTTTTCGTAGCCCCGTTCCTTAGGGTCGTAGCGTGACGTTCAATAGCTTGAAATCTTCTACATGAATCACTCTATATATTATTAAAAACCGCATGAAAATCCGTTCTTAAAGTAGTTTTTGAGTTTACCGCGAACAAACAGACAGACGCGGCGGGGAACTTTATTTTATACTTTCCGAAGGATTGAAATAAAACATTTGACTTCGTTTATGGTTAAGAGAGGTAGGGCATAGTGGACTCGAATGATTCCACTCACTGGACTGGCAAGTTCCTTGATCTTGCAAAAAATCATTGTTGTGTTCCTAACGGTGAGCAAGATCGTCAGAGGTCCGCGAGGAATTGTGTTGGCAGTGTGGGGGACCGGTGGTGTTTTGTTACCGTCCCTGTCATATATGGCAGCATGTCTCCTGGTGTTGCAAGTGTCCATAAGCTACGGTAACCGCTTACCATCAGGCGGGTCGCAAGCTTGTTTGCCACCTTAGTGGTATAAAAAAATGGTCTTGGATTGTAAAATAAGATTGGTAATATCACTGACCTGAAGTGATCTTGTCCGGGCCAAATACCAGCTCCTCAGCAGCGCGGCCCCCCATCATGGTGTCCATCATGGCGAGCAGCTGCTGCTTTGTCACATGGTACCTGACCAATAATTCACATCATATCTCAGTAACCACAAGAAATTTTTCATTTTCCATGCTACGATTATAAAGTTACTTATTTTAGTGAAGGAAATATTCGACAGCGGGCAGGACTTTTTTTTCTTTTTAAAAAAACGTTGCCCCACACTAGGATTTTCTCCTGTATCGTGGGTGCGTTTACAAACACAAATTCTCACATACATAAACGCCCAGACTCGGAACAACTACCTGTAGATCATACAAATATTTGCTCCGTGTGGGGATCGAACCCACAACACATTGCGCAGAAGCCGATCGCTCAGCCGCTACGCCAAACGTGTCGTCAACCTGAGTCTTCTGGTTACGTCACCTAAAGACGTGAATACAGAATGTGAAGGCAAATTTCGATCTGGCGGGTGGGACTCACGGTAACTTAGAGGTCTCATAGCGTTTGGTGTATCTAAGCAGAAGACGCAGGGTTGCATCCTGCCCGCGGTCGAGTATTTCCTTCACTAAAATAAGTCTTGTTTATGTGGATTTCTGATAAAGTGTAGGTATATTGTTAACAAATGCTTGAGTTCCATGTACATACCTCTCCTTGGCGGGTATGTAGGCGGTGTGTCCGAGTGATGGCCCGCGCGGTATAATGGTCACTTTGTGAAGGGGATGCGAGTCCTGTTCGCAAAAAAAAATATTGTTTAATGTGGAAAGGAAATAATGCTAAAACGCCACAATTTTTACAGTATTAGGTATACTAGCATTGTCCGCGGCTCCGCTCACGTCAAGCAATTTTTTTTTTTCTCTTTATTTATTATTAGGGACTTTTATACATAAGTATATGCCAGTCCCATCGTACCTTATAATAAATAATAATTAACTAAAACGTAACTTAGCAAACTTATACAACTTTACGGCTGCTATCGAATTAGGCGTAGACAAACAATCATGAAACCTACCAACATCATATCTATTTATATTTAACTCTTTAAATAACTCTTCCCTGGCAGACTGAAATCTAACACATTCCGTCAACAAGTGAAAGACATCTTCCGGCGTTAAGCAAACGTCGCAGTCTGGAGAATTATTTTTTTTCATTAAAAATCCAAACCTGTTGAGCGGCATGTGTCCAGATCTCAGTCTATGAGCGATTACAAGAAGTGCTCTGCTAAGTCTAGTGTTAAGAAACCATGGTATATGAGGAGGTTCAGCTAGTATTGACTTGTACCATATCCCTTTATCCTTAGACCTTTCATTGAAATATTCTTTCCAAAGCTCGTGACACTTATTCTTAAATTTAGGTAACAGTTCAATATAATTAGTATGAATATGTATTTCTTTTCCCCCAATAATTCCCATTTTTGCCAAACGATCAGCCTCCTCATTACCATTTATGCCGATATGTGATGGAACCCATTGCAACTTCAGATCAAACCCGCTGTTAGTTAAATAATGGATTTTAGAAAGAATATCATAAGCTATCGATGCACCTCTGTACTCAGAGGCGCATCGAGCTATATGTTGTAATGCGCTTTTACTGACAACACAGATTAACGCCTTCCTATTGACAACGTTTTGATTATTAATATATGCAAGTGCCGCTGAAATTGCAAAGAGTTCCAGGGACATTACCGACACATAATTATTTATTTTAAAACAACTATTTGTGCTATTTTCTGGTTTTACAGGATCATAGTAAGCAGCACCATTACCATTAACACTCTTAGACCCATCAGTATAAATCACATAGTAATCATAATATTTTATCGAGAGCTCTTTCAACGTTTCTGCTTTTATTAAATTGTAGTCATAAGCTTTCTTAGGTTTTGTAATAGAGTCTAAATGAACTCTGATTGTGTCCTGAATATTAATCCTACTTACCCATATATTCAAAGTAAACATTTCAAGAATTGAAGAAGCCTTTATACTTTCTTCTTTAACTTCTTCATAAAGACTAGCAAGCAACGGAAACCTCTTATTTGACCAATAACTAATGTGTCTAGTAGCGCTAAGTTCTGACAGTAACATGTTTGTTATATTACCAGATAATGATCGTGACTTTAAACAATATTTTATGGCTAACCATCTTCTTCTTAAATGCAGTGGAGGAACACAGAGCTCGCATTCCATAACATGAATTGGAGTGCTTCTTATGAACCCCCCCACTACTCTCAAGGCCTGGTTTTGCACCTTATCCAATTTATATATATTCGATTTTGCACTATTATCATAAAGGAAGCAGCCATAATCTAACCTATATCTAATTAAAGCGATATATAGTCTGCGTAAATGACTTTGATGAACGCCCCAGGATGTACTAGTAAGTATCTTGAGGACATTAATAAGTTTCTGCACTTTTTCGACGATCTCGTTAATGTGCTTACCCCAGCGCAGTCTTCTATCCAACCAAACACCCAAATATTTGTAATGAGGTACCAGATCAATATTTTGACTATTTATTAGAAGCTGAACTTGTTGTTGCCTAAAGCCGTTACCGAAAACACAATATTTTGATTTTTCAGTAGATAATTCTAATCCATCCAATAAAACTATAAAGACATTTAAAGCAATTTGAATTCTATCCCGACCCACCAAAATATTATTATATGTTGTGTATAGTACGAAGTCGTCTGCGTACTGACATATAAACACATCAACGATATCCCGACAGAGTTTATAGGTGGCTATGTTAAACAGTAACGGTGACAAGGGATCACCCTGGGCTAAACCCTTTCCTGCATATCTGATCATATCAGTTCCCCCTGCAGATTCATCAGAAACTTTGAGATGACGCTCACTGAGAAAGTTCCATAAATAATAGCATATATTTTTACCCACATCTAAGTTATCTAAAATGGATAATAATTTTTCTATTAATATATTATTGTACGCACTTTTAATGTCCAAAAAACACGCTAGGGTTGGACAATTCTTTGAAAAACCTATCTGAATTTGGGTGACTAACCGCGTTAAACAATCAAGAGTAGATTGACCCCTCCGAAAGCCCGTTGCATACGGCGATAGAAACTGCTTCTTTTCTACATACCACTCCAGTCTCTTTGCCAACATAGCATGGAAAATTTTGCAAATACAAGACATCAAAGATATAGGTCTAGGTTTCTTATTAATATTTGAGCTGTCTCCTGACTTTGGAATGGGAATAACCTTGATATCTCGCCATTTACTTGGAACAGTACCTGAATTTAATATATTATTGTATATATTGAGTAGATATAGTTTTCCAGCTGTTGGTAAGTGTGAAATCATAGAATAAGTAATTTTATCTTCACCCGGAGCAGTATCTTTTTTTTTTAAACAGTGATTCATTTCTTGCAGCGTAAATTCGCTTATAATATTATAGGGAATATGCATAAGATTCAAATTTGAGTAAAATATTTTTATTTGTAATCTTTATTGCTAAAGAATGATGTCCATGCCATATTTTTTTTCCATAATCGCTTTTCCAGCAAGATTTTAATTATTTAAAAGTAGAAAAAGTGCGCGGCAAATTTAACAGACGTAACGTAACTTACGACAAAGTCTATATTGTGACGCTCACATAACGTCACCGTAAACATTTAGGTTTGTAATTACTAGTTATAAAATTGATTTCAGTCCTATCCCATGTTTGAATTAGTTAGTAAACTTAAAAATATAGATAATTGATTGGATAAAACGATCGATAAATATTAAAAACAATAAAACAGTGACTGTTTTTGCCAATATAGCGGCGTTTAAATCTCCCGTATCTGATTGCAGTTTTGAATATTTATTTTTATGATTAAATATTAATATTTTTGTTAAAGAAATATTTTTTACGGTGCTTTTATAATGTAAACTATTGATTAAAAATATAAAAGAAGACATGCATATTCCCTATTCTTGACGGATTCCTATGAAATCTGGTTTGCAGGTATGTTTCACATTTAGGGTACTTTCTATGTTTTTAATCCTTACGTACATTTTTAGGTAGGTATCCTATATGAGCGCTGGCAACAACTAGTGTTAAGTATAAATCTTGTTTCTGCACCAAAAATACATTTTCTTACTTAATATCTACTAGCTGACCCCCGGCAAGCGTTACAATGCCTCTTTTATCGATTACACCCAATCACCTAGCGATAAGAAATATACTTTACGACCCATACTTATACCTACCAAATATACTTAAAAAAATTCAAAATCGGTCGTGCCGTTTCGGAGGAGTGCGACCACAAACACTGTGACACGAGATTTTTATATATTAGAAGACTAGCGACCCGACCGCGGTTTCACCCGCATTGCTCCATACCTAAGCGTCGTAGCGTAATGTATAATAGCTTCAAACCTTCCCCTTGAATCACTCTATCTATTAAAAAAAACCGCTTCAAAATCCGTTGCGTAGTTTTAAAGATTTAAGCATACATAGGGCCGGACAGGCAGCGACAGCGACTTTGTTTTATACTATGTAGTAATGTATATTGTGTGACCTTAGTGAAGTATGCGACGATGGCGTGGCCTCCCTCGTGGTAGGCGGTGATGGTGTTGGCCTCCTCGTCCGGCAGCCGCGAGCGCCTCTCGGGGCCCATCAGCACCTTGTCGCGAGCGTCCTCCAAGTATATCATTGACACTGTCTTAGCACCATCTATGGCCGCCCTGTCGTTAAACAAACAGTGAGTGTGAGTGAGTATAAATTAGAGAGGAGTAAGTATAAATGAGTAAGTATAAATGAGTGAGGAGTGAGGAGGAGTATAAATGAGTGAGGAATGAGTATAAGTGAGTGAGGAGTAAATATAAGTGAATGTGAGTGCGGAGTGAGTATAAATAAGAGAGGAGTGAGTATAAATGTGTATTCTTACTTGAGCGCGGCCTGGTTGACCATGTTCTCGAGGTCGGCGCCGGTGAAGCCGGTGGTGCCGCGCGCCAGCACGTCCGTGTCCACGTCCGCGGCGGCCCGCACGCGCGCCAGGTACAGCTCCAGGATCTCGCGCCGCCCGCCGTAGTCCGGCGTCGGCACGTTCACCTGAGTACACACCACCACGCCTCAAACATAACCTCCACAAATCCCGCAGCCCGCTACGCAAGCTGCAACATCACGTAGCCAGCTACGCTAGCTACAATATCACGTAGCCACCTACGCTAGCTACAACATCACGTAGCCACCTACGCTAGTTACAACATCACGTAGCCAGCTACGCTAGCTACAATATCACGTAGCCACCTACGCTAGCTACAACATCACGTAGCCACCTACGCTAGCTACAACATCACGTAGCCACCTACGCTAGTTACAACATCACGTAGCCAGCTACGCTAGTTACAACATCACGTAGCCAGCTACGCTAGCTACAACATCACGTAGCCACCTACGCTAGTTACAACATCACGTAGCCAGCTACGCTAGCTACAATATCACGTAGCCACCTACGCTAGTTACAACAATCACGTAGCCAGCTACGAAGATACGTAGCGTAATGTAAATTAGCCTATAACCTTCTCCATAACTCACTGATTGGTGAAGACCGCATGAAAATTCGTTAGGTAGTTTTTTGACGCGGCTGAGGGGATTTTATATATATATATTGTAGTGTTGCTTTATAATTAGTGTACCTCGACATCGAACCGTCCGGGGCGCAGCAGTGCCTGGTCGAGGTCGTCGCGCCGATTGGTGGCGCCCAGCACGATCACGCCCTCGTTCTGGTGGAAGCCGTCCATCTCCGACAGCAGCTGGTTGATGGTCTAAAATACGAACATAAGTCAGGGATCCAGCTTCCATGGGCATCATCAATGTATATAAGCGAAAATTTTTTTTTATTCCTCATAGGCTCACGCTTGACCACCAGTTCACCATGTTAGGCGACACTGCAATCTACGATGGAGCGCGCTTGCCTAGAACAAACCATTTTTTTTTATAGGATAGGAGGGCAAACCATCAGACGGATCGCCTGATGGTAAGCGATTACCGCCGCCCATGGACACCCGAAACACCAGAAGAGTCACGAATGCGTTACCGGCCTTTTAAAAGGGGATTGGGCCTCCGTTAACCTCACTCACTCGGCAAAACACAACGTAAGCGTTGTTTGACGCCGGTTTTCTGTGAGAACGTGGTATCACTCCGGTCGAGCCGGCCCATTCGTGCCGAAGCATGGCTCTCACACTCGTGATTTAGAGACACCCAGATTATATCTATCGGGGAAGATCCACTCGGGAAGCGAATTCCACATTTCAGCAGTACACATGATAAAAGTGGACTTAAAGCGTTTCTTTTGGGTTAAATGCTTAAAGGGAAACAGTGAGGAAACCTGCATGCTTGAGATATTTTCTCAACAGCATGCAGCCAGTCCGATCCGCACTAGGCCAGCAGGTGGACACCAGTGGGGTTGATGATGATTTGGACTCTTCGTGAGGGTAATTGATAACTGACCTGGTTAGCATAGGGATGTAGTACGCTGTTGGTCCTCTTGGCGCCGACGGAGTCGATCTCATCGATGAATATCACGCACGGCGCGCGCTCCTTGGCCGCCTCTGAACAACAAATAGTTACCATATAAATAAATAACTAGACAACTTCACTAATATTCTAAACTAAAATTGTATTTATGTATGTTACGAATAAACTTAAAAACTATTGGACCGATTACAAAAATTCTTTTACCGTTAGAAAGCTACATTATAACTGAATAACATAGAAAAAATTTAGGATCCCGACTAAAACTACAATTATGTCAGCCTTTCTCAAGAATTGGGCTATCAAATGCCAAAAATATTCTAACAGCTTTGAAAAAAGTTGTAACATTTTTGCCTGATGGTAAGCGATTACCGCCGCTAATGGACACCCACAACACCAGAGGAGTCACAAGTGCGTTGCAGGCCTTTTAAAGGTTTGGGTCTCCGGTAACCTCACTCACTCGGCAAAACACAACGTAAGCGTTGTTTCACGCCGAATTTTATACTTCTTATTCAGGAATAAACTGGAATCTCTTACCTCAGTAAAGGTGAAAAATATCTTGTTTGTTAGGATAAATGTAATTTTCAAAGCACATTGTATAATATATTATTTGCTTGTAAAATGTTAATAAAACACCGGCGAACTGTCGGTGTACATTATTACGCCTCTGGCTAACCATTCGGGGAATACAGGTGTGATGGTATGTAATAACTTACTGAAGAGGTCCCGGACGCGGCGGGCGCCCTGGCCCACGAGGATCTCGTCGAACTCGGGCCCCGCGGCGTGGAAGAAGGGCACGCGTGCCTCGCCCGCCACGGCCCGCGCCAGCAGCGTCTTGCCCGTGCCCGGCGGGCCCACCAGCAGCACGCCCTTCGGCAGTTTGCCGCCCAACGTCGAGAACTTCTCCGGAGACTTTAGGAATTCCACCTGCCACAAAAAAGGTGTGGATGCGTCGAGTGGGTCTTCCCCAATAGATATAATCTGGGATGCTTACTAGCAATGTAGGTCGCACATTACTAGTATTCTTGTTAACCCCTCGTGCTAAGCTAAATGCTTGTGTTACGAGTGGGTTAACGTCGGTAGTGCAATCGGTGAGTTTCGCACCGGTAACCACATGATCGCAAGTCCGTCGCCCTAGCCATTAGCCTACCGCCGCTTCAATTGTCATCAAATTCTTGATAATAGATACTCACAACATCTTTGAGCTCCTGCTTGGCCTCGTCCGCGCCCTTGACGTCGTCGAATGTGACGGATATGTCCTCTGGGTCCACCTCCACTTGGTTGCCCAGCTGGATTCTGAAGATAATGCACTCCGTTTACATGCATGCTATCACTACAATATGTGTGATTAAGTATGTTTTTCACATATACGATATAGACTGATTGTTTATCTATACAAATATTATAAAGAAGAAAGATTTGTATGTATGTTTGTAACGAATTGGCTCAAAAAGTACTTGACCGATTTAAAAAATTCTTTTGCCGTTAGAAAGCTACATAATCACTGAGTAACATAGGCTATATAACATCACGCTACGCCTCTTAGGAACAGAGCAGCGTGGGTGAAACCGCGAGCGGGTCGCTAGTATATATACATATATACATATTAAAATACTTTACGGATTTCATCGCGTTATATTTGCATTAGAAAATGTCTTAGAAAATTTTACGAAAAATAATGCAATTAGTAGTTATAAAATATTTTAACAGGATATAGGATATAATTATATAAAAACATAGAGTTAGACGTGGGAGAGACATGCTTCGGCACGAATGGGCCGGCTCGACCGCAGTCATACCACGACCTCACAGAAAACCGGCGTCAAACAACAAGTGAGGTTACCGGAGGCCCAATCCCCTTTTAAAAGGTCGGCAACGCACTTGTGACTCCTCTGGGGTTGCGGGTGTCCATGGGCGGCGGTAATCGCTTACCATCAGGCGATCCGTCTGCTCGTTTGCCCCCTATCCCATAAAAAACACAAATCGAATCTATGGGCCTAGTGCGAGTTTAATTTCACCGACTCAATTTTACGCATCGACTGCGTTCGGCTCTCTGATTGGTGGAGAGTGGTGAAGGTCACGGAAATCGTCAATCAGCACGCCAAACGTGGTCGATGCGTAAAATCGAGTCGGTGAAATGTAACTAACGCTTGGCGTTGCCGTTGTTACGTCTGGATACGATATGTTACGACTAACCAATGGAGAGCAATGGGACAGTATAATGGGTTGATTTATCTATCGACGTTAATGTCTATAGTTTATATGACAGTATTGGTCTGACCTGAACACGGTGCCGCTGACGGACGCCATGAGGCTGACGAAGATGGCCAGGAACAGCACGATGGTGAGCAGCTGCTGCACCAGCTTGAGGTACTTCGACGCCTTAGTGCCGCGCACATTGTCAGGGTGAGAGCCTATCAACACCACAAGGTTATAAACTGGAAAGACTGGCCTCCTGTAATACAGGGTATACTTATATCCTAGTACAGGTGCCAGAGCATTACTTATGTCAAGTACCAAACGTTGTGCTCGCAAAAACTCAAAAGTGACCGATTTTTATGAACCCCTTTCATTCAGGTATTACGTAAGCACTATATGGAGGAGAGGGGGGGGGGGGTCTTTGCTTTGCTTATTTTTGATGACATGGGGGTCTAGATGGTGATTACGTCAGCAATAGTTATTTACACAAATGGCAACCCACACATTGTCTATGTTGATAATGAAACGCATTTTCGGGGATTCCCACAAATAATGTATAACAAACAATGTTTATGTAAGCTTGGGGGGCGTAAGAGCTTTGCTTACTTTTGCTGACAAGAGGGGTGGGGGAGTAAATAATTGTAATAAATCTGCTTACGTAATACAAACTTTGGTGGGTTGTTATGCTTACTCCCGCAAAGGTTTATAAGAAAAAGAGTTCTTTTTCTCTCGCATGCCGGGAGCACAGCTAATCTATAGTATTATTATAAAGAGGAAAGATTTGTATGTAAGTATGTTTGTAACGAATTGGCTCAAAAATTACTGGACCGATTTCAAAAATTCTTTTGCCGTTACAAATCTACATTATCACTGAGTAACATAGGCTATATAGCATCACGCTACGCCTCTTAGGAACGGAGCAGCGCGGGTGATACCGCGAGCGGGTCGCTAGTGAACGAATAAAATTCTGGTACCTACATACAAATTTTACAAATTATAATTCCAATAACTTTAATAAAATACTATGCATAAGTGTAACAGGATTCTTACTCTCAATAGGTCAGTTTATAATGAATGTATAATTATCTTAAGGGTCTGGCGGAACTTGAATTGCCCACAAAAATGTAATACTGAAATAAATCGAAATCCAGACAACATTTTCATTCATCAAATTATGTTATAATTCGGATTTGGATACCGTTAATCTAGGTTCCTACGGTACTATTTCGTCTACTACTACTTCACTGGAAATAAAAGACCCGAAAATCGTTCCCAACTTGGTAAAGTTATCAAAAATTGCATTCGCTTACATTTATTTCCAGTAAAGTATTTTGCACGAAATGGTACAGTACGAACCTAGATTTACGGTATCGGAATCCGAATAATAACAGAATTTGAATATATTATGTTAGAATTACGATTTATTTCAGTATTCCGTTTGTAATGTAAGAGAAATTCGGTCCGCCCGGCGACTCTTGAAATCGTTTTGTTATTGTTTATAATAAGTTTACCTGCCAGATACCCTTCAGCGAAAGCAATCTTGATCTTATCTTTCTGCTGGTGCGTGAGGTGCGAGGAGTCTTCGTTGAGCAGTTTCTCCAGTCGAGGAGCCACGTCGGGGCCCAGCGCCTGCTGCTTCTCCGTCTCTTGTGCGCTTAGGCCTGCAACAGAAGGAGATTGAGAGAGAGAAGTGGAAGAAATGGGTAACGTTTAGAAGGATTGATGGTAGAGTTTATACTTCGAGTTTTGATTGTATTCAGTATTCAGTAACTTGACAGTTCAAAGAAAAATAATGATACCACATATTACAACTAATAGTGTTGGGGTAGTGAACGATTTTGCGTAAAGAACGAATAATAAAAATGGTTATTTTTAGTAAAGGAAAAATTAAATCGCGGGCAGGATTCGAACCTGCGTCTTCTGGTTTGATACACCAGACGCTCTGACCGCTAGGCCACCGCGACGAACCCCACCCGCCTGATTGAAATTTGCCTTCACATTCTGAGTCCACGTCAACAACACCAGAGGAGTCACAAGTGCATTTTAAAAGGGGATTGGGCCTCCGGTAACCTCACTCACTCGGCGAAACACAACGTAAGCGTTGTTTGACGCCGGGTATCTGTGAGGCCGTGGTATCACTCCGATCAAGCCGGCCCATTCAATTCATCATTTTAAACACCACGATTCCAGCTTGACGTCGACTTCTGGGACATGCTGTATACTTGCGGTCTATATTTATAATGTGTCAATTACTTACGGAGTCTGTTAATAATATTGGGGTTACGTTTGAGGTCCGCGTGGATGCCGCGCTCCGTCTTGAACCCGCGGACCTGCACCGCGTACTTGAACGTGCTGTGCTCCATGCTACGAGCGAGCAGGCCCGCGAAGTTGTCCGTCAAACTGAACCTATAAACAAACAAAAAACATAACATACCATCACGCCCGTATTCCCCGAAGGGTTAGGTGGAGGCGTACTAATGTACACCCACAGTTCGTCGGTATGTTTAGGTCCCATGTAATAGGGGGCGAGCCTATTGCCATTAACCGGGCACAAATCCAGACTCCGAGCTGCTATTGTGAATTTCATAGAAAAATCCAATAACACTTTGCTCGACCTGGGGATCGAACCCAGGACCTCTAGCGTAGCAGTCGCACTTGGGACCACTAGACTAATGAGGCAGTATAAACTATAATACTAGCTTCTGCTCGCGACTTTGTCTGCGTGGACTTCAGAATTGGATCCGACCTGGATAAGAAGCCTATGTGTTATTCCAGGATATAAAACTATCTTTATGCAAAATTTGATACAGATCCGTTCAGCCGTTCTGGTATGAAAGAGTAACAAACATCCATACTCACAAACTTTCACGTTTATAATGTTAGTAAGGATTGTAACTATCCTATATTTTGTACATAGGAAACAAGAAAAAAAAAATGAGAGATCTTTATAACAGAAATAGAACCCAAAACAATTATCTTTACGCATCACACAAATGTTGCTGCACGAAATTCGTTGCGCTTTTCACAATTGTATTGTTGGAGATCTCCCTTAAATTTTGGTACATGTGTCATCTTGAGCCATCCTTTTGAGGGGAGAGTAAAATTACCGGTAACAGCTAGTAGTTAATAATAATCATCATAAATCCATTTACTGTCCCACTGCTGGGGAGAGGACTCCTCTCAGAACGAGAGGGGTTAGGCTACTCCACCACGCTGATCATAGCGTTCACATTAGCGATCAGACTTCACATCGTTGAGATAATTTCTGAGGCACACGATTAATTGCTAATTAACTTATTAATACTCACAATTCGCAAGATTACGATAACTCACAGTGGCGTGTTTTGGGTGTGTACTCGAGACTTGGATGTGTTCAACAGAGACAGTTTCTTGTTACAAAATGCGATTGTCGTAAGAATATAACAAACTTGTCCCATTTAAACTTAATATACTGTATTATGAATATTGAAAGCCTCCATATAAACAATTTTTTTTATGGGATAGGAGGACAAACGAGGAGACGGATCGCCTGATGGTAAGCGATTACCACCGCCCATGGACACCCGCAACACCAGAGGAGTCACGTGTGCGTTGCCCGCCTTTTAAAAGGAGATTGGGCCTCCAGTAACCTCACTCGCTAGGCGAAACACAACGTAAGCGTTGTTTAACGCCGGTTTTCTGTGAGGCCGTGGTATTACTCCGGTCGAGCCAGCCCAATCGTGGCAAAGCATGGCTCTCCCACGTTAAAAGGAGGGGAAAATCGTAGGCCTTTGGAGGGAGAATCGTAGGCTTTCAAAATAATCCAAACGGATTTGTGCGATATCCGAATATCGCAAGCAAGTATCGTTGTGCAGTATGCGAATACGTATTAAGAATTACGCATGGCGATTAATACCTGGTGCTTTTCCCGGAGAAGTCGACGGTGACGGTGGGCAGGTGCGTCCAGCCGTTCTTGTTGTGGTCGAACGTGTTGGCGGACACGTGCGACACCTTCCGCGCGGAGCCCAGCTCGCGCAGCCGCGGGTGCACCGCCCTACTCGCCAGCGTACGAAGCTCTATGCTTTTCATCTCACTGGTGACAACATGGACAAGTACATTTGAAAACCAGGCACATGCTAGGCTGGACATATTTGGTGCAGGGTGAATATTCGAACATTATTTAACAAATCATTCTTCTCGTTATATTAGTTCTATCTTTCATAGTTCAGATTGTTTTTATTCTTGTCTTATTGCTTGACAGCAGTAATTTAGTTTAAGTTAACTAAACTGTATTCTTAACTTTGGGATGAAGTCACTGACGTTGTTTTTCAAATATTCACCCTGTAGCTGGAATGCTAAATCAGAAATCATTTAATTAGTACTTTGTACAAACAGATGGTGAAAAGTATAAAAAAATCGTCCTGATACATTCTACCAACCTAAGATCATTCAAAAAACCTACAAGAACTTAAAATAATATAGTAATTTAAATGACCTACTTAATACCTAATGTCTTAAAATATCTTGTTTTTATGGGATAGGGAGACAAACGAGCTTAATATTATATCGAATCAGAAGTAAAAAGCTAGTAGAAATGATGGCAGTTAGGGCAGAAAGGTTCCCGAGTGGTGTCCACGCATCGGTAAACGCAGTGGGACGACCTCCGACGAAATGGACGGGTGACCTGGTGAAGGTCGCTGGGAGTCGTCGCATGGAGGGCGCACGTAACCGGTCCCTGTGGAAGTCTTTGGGGGAGGCCTTTTTCAGCAGTAGACTTCTTTTGGCTGATATGATATTATGACAACTGCCTAGTTAGCGTAGTGGTCCTGAGCGCGACTGATACGCCTGAGGTCCTGGGTTCGAGTTTTATTGAGTTTTTCTATGAAATTCTCAGTAGCAGCTCGCTTTTCGGGAAATAGAGGCGTGATGGTATGTTATGATATTATGACATTGAAGATAATATTCGTGACGTAGTCATGGGACGTCGTGGGAAGATAGGTTTAGCCTAATATTATACCATGGTAGAATAGAGTTCGCTTCGCACATGCGTAATAAAATATCAAATAAATTATGTCAGTAAATGTGTTTGCTTTTATGTCTTAGTTATTTATGTAAATACCTTGAACATAAATGCTATCGTTTATTACATAGATAAATATTAATTGTTGCGTTACCAATTAATAAAGAACATAGTATAGTCTTACAATATATTTCATGATCATGACATAGTAACGACATTGTCCTGTCTGTACTATCCAGCTGGATCAAACAAGTATTTTTTTTAATTCCTGATAGGCTTACGCTTGACCCGCAGTTCGCCTGATAGTTCGTCCGCGCTTGCCTAGAAGAAACCGATTCACTCGTGATTTAAATACACCCAGATTATATCTATCTATCATATTATATATGTCTCGGGTGGGACTAGAACCGCGCTCGACGCAACTAATGTTAGGAAATGGTGGGGAATTAACCAAAAAACATGCAGTCAAATAATCATTAATATATATCCTTTTATTATATTTTTTAAGCGTAGGTACCAACACTATAACATAACATAATCAACCCATTATACTGTCCTACTGCTGGGCACGGGTCTCCTCTCAGAATGAGAGGGATTAGGCCATAGTCCACCACGCTGGCCTAGTGCGGGTTGGTAAACTTCACACGCCATCGAGAAAATCGCTCAGGCATACAGGTTTCCTCACGATGTTTTCCTTCACCGTTTAAGCGCGTGATAATTAACTATTTAATACGCACATGACTTCGAAAAGTCAGAGGCAGTCTAACGGTCATACCACTAGGCTATCACTGCTAACACTATGGGTTTCGTTATTATTGTATTTGCGTATATAAACACCCAAACCCGAACGGAAAAAAGCCTCTAGGTCATACGATATTTCGACCAAAATATTTCACTGGAAATAAATGTAAGCGAATGTAGTTTTTGATAATGCCAAGTTTGGAACTATTATCCGGTGATTATTCGGTCATTTATTTCCAGTGACGTAGTAGTAGACGAAATGGTACAGTAGGAACCTAGATTAACTGTATCCGAATCCGAATAATAATACAATTTGATGAAATATTGTTTGGATTACGATTTTTTTATGTGATAGGAGGGCAAACTAGCTGACGGATCACCGGATGGTAAGCGATTGCCGCCGCCCATGGACACCCGCAACACCAGAGGCATTACAAGTGCGTTGCCGACCTTTTAAAAGAGGATTGGGCCTCCGGTAACCTCTCACTCGGCGAAACACAACGTAAGTGTTGTTTAACGTCGGTTTTCTGTGAGCCCGTGGTATCACTCCGGTAGAGCCGGCCCATTCGTGCCGAAGCATGGCTCTCCCACGTGAAGAAATTATTTTGGTATTGTGTTTTTGGGCAATTCAGCCCTTAAATGTTCATGTGTTCTTTCGACACTGAGTTCTTATGCTAAAACTTACCGTGACATAACCACTCGCGGATAACTTCAGACACGCCATTATATCGACGGAACTGTATAATTCTTTGACCAAATTACCATATTGCATATCGTAACTTTGTTCACCTTGAAGTGTAAATGTATTTTAAATTAATTCCTCGAACTGTTATCTTTAAGGCTGAACGCTCACCTGAGCGCTCACCCTCTATAATAAGTTTTAGATTCATGGCAGTAGTAACCGCGACATTTTACGCGCGCCACGCCCTTTTTTACGTGGGAGAACCATGCTTCGGCACGAATAGGCCGGGTCGACCGGAGTCATACCACGGCCTCACAGAAAACCAGCGTCAAACAACGCTTACGTTGTGTTTCGCCGAGTGAGAAATGTTACCGGAGGCCCGATCCCCTTTTAAAAGGTCGGCAACGCACTCGTGACTCCTCTGGTGTTGCGGGTGTCCATGGGCGGCGGTAATCGCTTACCATCAGGCGATCCGTCTGCTCGTTTGCCCTCCTATCCCATAAAAAAGACAATTAACTATACAACATTCACAACTGAGAACTAACACTTTGCTTAGTAAATGCAGACGTAAATTCAGAATGTGACGGTAAAGGGATGTGCCTTGCGGTGGCTTAGTTGGTGTTTAGTGTATTGAACCAGAAGATGCAGGTTCGAATCCTGCTCACAGTCAAATTTTCCTTCACTAAAATAACAAACAATAATACGTCAAATATTATTTATCTTCGGTTGCCAAAGGTCATGAGATAAACACCATATAAACTGGTTTATATAAGAGTAAATACTGTTTTGGCATGATGTGGCGATCTGTATGGCAATATGATAGAATCGTGATTGATATTACTGTAGGTTGTATCATAATATTTTAGTATCTATACTAATAAGATATAAGCGGTGTTAGCGGCTAGGGCGTCGGACTTGCGATCATGTGGTTGCCGGTTCGAAACCCACCCATTGCAGTACCGACGTGAACCCACTCGTAACACAAGCATTTAGCTTAGCACGAGGGGTTAACAAGAATACTAGTAATGTGCGACCCACATTGCTAACCTTTTAATTTTTTTTTTATGAAGTGTAAGAGTTTGTTAGGCTGAATATGCTAATCTCAGGAACTACAGGTTTGAATTGAAGAATTATTGTTGTGTTGAATAATCCATTTATCGAGGAAGGTTATATGCTATATAACATCAAGCTACGACAAATAGAAGTGGAGCATCAATGAAAAATTTTGCAAAAACGAGTTTTTTTTTTGGATTATTTTGAGCTGGAAAGTGACATGAGTCATTCATAAAGACTTGTAAGTGGCAAACCGAACTCCACGCGGGCGAAGCCAAGTTATATATTTTTTAAACTGTACCATGGAAGCTATTAGAAGCAGAAAATCGTTATAAAACTGAATAAAAGCAACAACAATAAACGATTGCGTAACATTGAAATAAAACTACTTTTTACAAATTTTATCGCGTTGTATTGATACTATTTGATTCCCGACGTTTTGGATCCTTTACAACATCCATGGTCACGGGTACACTAAAGTAGTTTTATTTCAATGTCTAATACTCGCGAAAGTGTCAAAAACCAGTAGATTGTGTAACCTTTATGTTAGGTTTCCATAGTAATATTATAAATGTCTGTCAGTTTGTACGTTTTCATGTCTAAACCAACCTGACCTTTGTAAAATTTCGACAATAGCTACCAAGAAATAAAAATTTGCATTTCTTTTCATCAATTACTTTGTGTTGGGTATTTTAATTACTAATTTAAATAATGATTAATTATTTATTAGTTTTGATAAAATAATAAAATTCTTACAATCATTAGCACCTTAAATTATAATAGCGTGTCCAAGTGCATTGACCTTTACAAAGATAACGCACACCCAGGGAAATAAAGGCGTAAGTGGAATATGCTAACTTTACAGGAGAACAAAAAAAGCCAAGTGCGAGTCGGACTCGCGCACGAAGGGTTCCGTTTCATGTATGTTGTATGGGAGCCCCCTTAAATATTTATTTTATTCTGTTTTTTAGTATTTGTTGTTATAGCGGCAACAGAAATACATCATCTATGAAAATTTCAACTGTCTATTTATCACGGTTCATGAGATACAGCCGGTGACAGATGGACGGACAGCGGAGTCTTAGTAATAGGGTCCCGTTTTACCCTTTGGGTATGGAACCCTAAAAACTGGTAAACCTTATATATCTAATCGGTTTTTAATCGTATGATCTTGTGTTATCATCATTAAATAGTAAAAAAAAAAACATTTTTATAAACTATTTTCAAAATATCTGAAATTATGTTTCTTATGCGATTATACCGTCAATTATGAAGGTATAATCGCATAACAAACATAATTACTTAAAATAATTACTTCAAAGGTAGTCCCATAAAAATGTATTTATTAAAACTTTTTTTTAGTCAAATTCTAACGGAAAAAATTGGGCATATGTATCGTTACTTGCGCTATCCGAAACTGCAAACAAAATTGACGTATTCATACTTAGGCCTTTGTTGACCTGGATGTGCGATAAATGTCTGACAGCTTGTCAAAATCCTCCCAATTTTACTTCTAAACCTATCTTATCTTTATTTATCTAATAATATTCGTCTAAATTCAGAAAAATACCTATTTCTATTATTTATGTAATATGATACAATATCAGTCAGGCCATAAGCTTGTTTTCCACCTAAGTGGTATAAAATAACCGGACAAGTGCGAGTCAGACTCACCCACTAAGGGTTCCGTACAAATTTGTAGGTACATATTATAATTAATTACAAGTGTATAGTTGTCAGATTTTTCCCTGTACTTGTGGTATAAAATGCTATTACTTGCCAAATGTCATAGTTCTAGGTCAATGAAAAATACCTTATAAATTTTGATTCCTTAGCGGGTGTCGAAATATACGTTTTTTGTGGTAAAAACAGCTGTATCTTTTTTTTAGGGTAAAGTATATGGTTTTAATTTCAACTTGATACCTCCACGCATTCCGAGATAAAGATTTTGACAGACAGATTGACAACAAAGTGATCCTATAAGGGTTTCATTTTTTCCTTTTGAGGTATGGAACCCTAAAAATGATAGAATGCTGGTGGATCCAGGATTTCGGTTTGCAGGGGAGTGCTGAGACCTTTAACCCCTCTTGGAACTGCTGCTGCATGTTAGAAGCACACTATAGTTTAGTTTAATGGGGTTTCTTTCAAATTGAAGTGGATGAAACACAGCTGACCAGTGAGTGTGAAATATGGCACAACTGATTGAGCAAAACTGTCTAATTTTTCATACATAATCCAGTAATGACTGTGTTCCGTGCATGACAGCTATTGATAGTTGTCTTGGGTTTGGGTGTTTATTTATGTGATATGTGTAGTACTGGTGTGGGGCAAAGTTCTTTTAAAAGAAAAATACATAAATTTTCTTTCTTTCTATCTGCCCCGTTTGCAGCAAGCTTCTAAGAGGGAACAAACTTGTTTACTATGAGTAAACATATTATTTGTGTATATATGACTAAATAAATACCCAATAAGATCCCTGAACATTAGTCTTGTGCCTATTCAGTCAGTAAAGAGATCGCTTCTAAGTAGTATAGTTCGGTCAGGGAACTAGTTCACCTTATTAGTTCATTTAGGACATCTGACTGAATTGCTTATTAATTCATTGTTTAGTCCCGTATAATAGTTTGACAGTCATGAGAATAATTACTAGGGTTTAATGTCCAACTGATATGTTGAGCTTGATGATAAAAAAAAAGTCTTAATTACAATTTTTATGCATAAAATTAATCTATGTCTACATAATTTAATTTTCCTTCATACATTAACTTTACCCAGTGTTACGCCGAGTAACTATTAGTACGGAGATGGGTCACGAAGATTCTAGATAAGTCGTAGAAGCACGTAGAACATTCGAAGAAAAGCCGGGTTCAAGGTGGATGACCGTAAACAATAGACGATCACTTTATCGTCTATTGTTTATAAGTAGGTACTTACCTACTCGTATTTTGTGGACCTATCGAGATTGTTCGATTCTAGAATCTTCGTGACTCATATAAATACTGGTCGTAAGGGTCGGCCAGGGCAGTTTAGTTCTGAACACGGTGAAGTGAATATCGAAGTGAAGTTAAGTGATTACAAGTGCGACATTATAGTGCGATAAGTGATACTGTAGTGACTCTCTCAGTAATTTCTGTTGTGTATTTGTCAAGTTAATTAAAATATTTGTTGTTTCGGTGAAATTGGTGATAATTAAATTTATCCCGAACCCCAGCTCGTAACACCAGTAATAAAATAGCACAAGCTCTTTCATTTGATCTCAGTCGTTCAGAAACATTAAAAGTGTGGTGCAGTAACATTTGAACAGTACAAAGAACTATTAGGACTGAAGTACCAATTAGCGTTCTCTGTTAGGAAATGTGTCTTCTAGCTCACTGGTTGGAGCCATGTCTTTTAGGGTGTTCATTCAGGACCTACACATGACTACAGAACATAGTTCTCATTAATGTAGGAAGGCATGAATTCAGCATAGTTATTTTTATTTAAAATCAGTCTTACAGTAATATACCTAGTTTAATAAAAACATTGTTTATATTATAAACTTAATTGATTCATTTACATGATAAAAGCATCCTGTAAGAAAACATAGACCATCAATACTCATAACATTATCTTACATAAATAATTGATGATGAGAGTTCTTTTGTTTTTGCTATTTGGTTTCAAAATAATTCTAGGGAACTGCCATAGAACTTAAAATTTAATTGAAGCTGAATAAATCCTTCTTTTATCAAACTCTTCAAGTTTAACATACACCTATAGAATTATAAACATGTTTGGTTTGTTGGCAAACTGTAGGTACACATACCTTAAGACATTCTTGTCGAAATTCCTGATAGTTTCTTCAAGACTTTCTTGACAAATTGTTGCGTCATAAACTGCTGCCGAACTCTCTTGCCCCCTCACATTTTTATTTTTGCCACTGTTATGTTTACGATGTCGGAATACACTTGAGTATCTTGAAGATATTTGGCTAAAACTAACTAAAATCTGCAATGACAAAAGGTTATATTTAGTGACAAAACAGTTTTCGTTTTTAAATATAAAAATATTATATTTTTCATTATTGCTGAGACGCCTTTACCTGGTTTTGGGTGTTTAAAGAATTCAATGAGAACATGTTACATGTAGATGGATATTGAGTGTTTTTTTCTACTTGAAGTGCACTCGAAAATTTTGTAGGCTCTCACGTCAAACTTATTTTCGCAGTGAAAAAAAAATGGCTTTAGTGTTGGGCGTTCAATTGATAACACAATTCGCTGTAATGTTACTATTTGGTTAGGCTAAAATTTAACGCTTAATAAATTTCTTGATAATGATTCGAAAACTTTACTTGATACAAAGTACACATAGTTAATTACTGTAAACCGTTAAATTAAAATACTTTAAACTATTTCAAGAATAGATTTTCTGATTTTATTACACAGAAAAAAAATGTCTAATTGACTACTCGCCTTTTTGGTTTTAATTACGGTAACTCGCTATCGTTATCGATAATCGACTCCAACAAAATGACGATGATTACTCATTTAGTAAATAAAAAGTATTATTGTTTATGGTTATTAAGCGAAAATCAAAACATGAAATCCATGTAATAGTATGAATCTTATGTACGACTTTTTATTGGAATCAAAGCATTATTATTTTTAATCATAATGTTCATATTTATTAATCAATAGATTCCTGTTGGTAATTTTGAAAGTTTTAGTAAATTACTTTAATAATTATTATTATGACCAAGGTTAATGAATTAAATATTAAATAATAATTATAGAAAGTGGTCGTAATGCATAAAATATTATTTACAGTTTACTATTACGGTTGTTCTCATACTTTATAGTAGATTAATTATTTATTAGAAAGTACCTAATATGTATGTATACTTTTATTAAAAATAAATAAATAATAAAAAATAAAATATATTGGTTTCGAACGGTCTCTCATTTAATTTACGCTCCTCTACGTTGTCTCTGCTTTATTTGGACAGTAGAATCCAAAATGGCGACGAGCGATGACGAGCCTATGCATTTATATGAAGTTTTTCAAAACTGTTTCAATAAAATAGCTAATAAACAACAAGGTGAGTGAGAAAATGCATACCGTGGCTTGTCTCGCGTTCCTCGAACAAACTTTCCCGGTTCTGTGAAGTGTTTCTTAGTGAATATCAGTCATAGTGTTTGCGTGTTATGCCATTACTGTGTTGAAAAGCAACAGCATTTTTTCAAAATACGCTCGAAAAATCCAACCTACGCGTATGAAAAGCAGTTGTTAACCTTCTACAGTTTTTAACGTATACGTTGTAATTACGTAGGATGCCTTAGTAACGCGTTTTATGCGCGTAAAGGCTATGTTTTGATGGTATACTACGACATCAAATGTGGCTGTACCATTGTGCTACAGCGATTTCAGTGCGAATCTGTATTGTTTCACGGGATTTATTCGCATTGACGTCTTCGCTCATGTTACAACAAGGTAAACGTATCAATTTCGATATGAAAAACCGTAATCTCCGAAGATTTATCTCAAGAAAGAAGTGGACTTGTCGCATGCAAGTTTCTTGATGCATTTTTTTTTCATGATCGCAAGTATCAATGGACACAACGCTGTCAGCCTGTCGTGTAGTGGTGTACATGGGTATTTAGTTCGCGAATCGTTGTTTTTATGTTCTCTTTGTGCCAATGTTTACAGCGTTATTTTTTTTGTTTATTTACACACGTAACGCGCGGACTTCGAGCGTCTATGGAATCGACTATGTATTTGTAGGCTAGGCTAGGCACCTTGATAATAATGATGATAGCATTTTTGTGATTGAGTTATATACTCATGATTACTTAGATGATTTTACCATTTTTATATTCCATTTGATATTGATTAATGATGAACTATGCTATGATTCACACAATTATTTTTTATTATTTGAAATAAGAATATAATATGAATCATTCACTTTTTGAAACTGGGCTATCAAAAATTTTGCTTGTGTTTTGTAATAGTTCTCTTTTAAAATTATGTTATTATTTGTATGATTAACACATCATTTACAATAATATGAACATGTAATTTTCATGAAAAGAGTTATTATTGTGCTATATTATCAGCCGCTAACATTTTAAGAGAATCTATCTCATCTGTCTGTCTTTGTCTTTTTCATGTTGCTGATATGAGACAGCAATAGGGTTAAAAGACTCACAAAGATGTGGCCATCAATATTTTTTTTTGAAGTTTCTAATCCCTATCGCATTTTATTTGAACACAGTGGGGCAACAGGCGCAGGTTAAGTGTCACCCTCTCTTTGAATTATTGTCAAACAAGCATAGGAATAGCCCAAAAGTAAAGGCTGGGTGACACTGCAAAACCAATGCAGGACCGCAGTACTTGATTATTAAACTGTAAGCAAAAAATGCAATTTAATACATCAGCCTTACATGACATACAGTTTCATTCATAACTGCTTCATTAGTCAAGTGATCCTGAGCGTGACTGCTACGCTAGAAGTCCTGGGTTCAACTTCCAGGTCGTGTTATTAGGGTTTTCTATGAAATTCTCAGTAGCAGCTTGCAGCAGTAGCAGTTGCAGTTTGGTATTTGTGCCCAGTTTAGGCATAGGTAGGTAGGGTAGGCCTGAGAGATTATCTCGATGGTGTGTGAAGTCTGCCAACCCGCACTAGGCCAGCGTGGTGGACTATAGCCTAATCCCTCTCACTCTAAGAGGAGACTAGTGCCCAGCAGTGGGACAGTATAATGGGTTGATTATGTATGCCAGTAGGCTTGGCTCCTATTACATGGAACATACCGGGTGTTCATTAGTACCTATGCCTCTGCCTAACCCTCCGGGTTACAGTAATACCGGTGTAATGATATGTTGTTGTCATTACTGCTTCTGATCTGCATCTGCAACTTACAAGACACAATTCTCACAGTCTGTGTGGTACAGGCTTTAGTATTTACTGAAGCTAGCAACACAAAGAGTATTTGCTAGCATGTGGCCACTCTGCAATATTAGTTCACATTGTGTGTAATCCTACTTTGGCAGGAAGCATAGGTACACACAAACACAGTACATACACATGAAAAAATGCTAATACATAGGCCTCACTCTCTATTGCTTGGCTGCTGAGCTTGTGGTCTTGGATTTGATCATGCAAAATTTTCTTCAGTTTTCATTTTTTGAAACTTCTTTAGGTGCGTTGAGCAAAATTTCTGCTTCCATGAGCTATATGTATACTGTGTATATTATATGTGTACTTTTTGGATAAACAAAAAGCGTAAAACTCGCGTCATTGTCACTGCATGCTTTCCACTTATCGAGGATACAATTCACAAGTTACTTAGTTTTCACTTCTATCAGCAGTCCCCAAATTTTGTTGCCATTTTGTCGCAATAACTTCTTTATACTATACCTTAGATTAATCAGATTAGAAAATTGAATAAGATACAAACTTTCCACTTAATATGGGCCAAACACATACACTATAAAACCCATAAGCAAATCATTGTGGATTTTGAATTCATTATTAGCATTGGACACACTTGTGTCAATAGTTTTCTTACAATGTAAATAACTTGTACATAATACATGAAAATATACCTAAATTTTAAGGGTATAAGGTTGCAAATCAAATATAGATAAAGTAGATTATTCTAGCATTTCATTCTCTATGGTTTTTTAAACTTGGAAGAAATAGGTAACATAAAGTCAAAATGGAACAAATGTCTAAGTAAAAGGTTTTATCTCACAAGCATAGCTTATGCTTATCTCTATCATATAGGAAAAGGTGTGAATGTGTGTGTATATTTACATATATTGAATTGCTGAGTTGCTACTGAGGATTGCATATAAACACCTGAAAACACTGCTCAGCCTGGGAATAGAACCCAGAACCTCACACTCGCTCAGCACCCATCATTGCGACTACTAAACCTTATATAGGCTGTAAGATATCTCATTGTTATCTCGGGCAGACCCGCATAGGGTTGCCAGATGTCCCGTATTTCACGGTCGTGTGCGGCCAACAAGTCCAGGCTGTCCGGCTTTTGTTAGGCTTTGGATCAACCCCGCCAAAAGATGTCGAACGAAAGCGCATGAACGACACGCGCGGTAATAAATATCACTCACATCACTACATAGTATAAAACAAAGTCGCTGTCGCTGTCTGTCCGTCCCTATGTATGCTTAAATCTTTGAAACTACGCAACGGACTTTGATGCGATTTTTTTTAATAGATAGAATGATTCAAGAGGATGGTTTTAAGATATTTAACATTACGCTACAACTCTTAGGAACGGGGCAGCGCGGGTGAAACCGCGGGCGGGTCGCTAGTCAGTAATAAATACCTTGATAAGTAAAATTACCAATTTTCTTTTTCAAGCTTTGAGGACAAAATGTCCAGCTAAATAAATCTGCGTCCGGCTTTTCTATTTTTGGGCCTGGCAACCCTAGACGCGCAGTTTTTTCGACGATACTGTAGATAGGTACCTACTATTAATACAAACACATTGATAGCAATAAAATGGTCGAATCGTCCCGTGCGACCTAGAAACGCCTATTAACTATATTTTTAGTGTGACTGATGAGTCAACGGCCATATTATATCAATTAAGTAATACAATTCTTACATTTATGAAAAATTATTTGCGTGTAGATAGAAACACCCCGTGATAGATCGATGTATCAACATGGTTAATCACTTATTACTTTTCCTCGTGGGCCTGGGGGATTGGGGATTGCAGCCCACTCCCGAAACAGCTAGATTCAAATAAAGTTGTTATTAGGTATTTGTCTCTCGTCTAGAACTAAAACTAACCGGAAATCAATTCCTGGCCTTCCTTAGGCCAGTGGCTCTCAAAGTTTACTAGACCATCCTCCAACTTCCAAATTCGTCACTCATGCTTTCATAAAGAAAAAGGATCATAACCATATGAATGAAGGACCATCCAATATTCGCGCACGACCCATAGTTTGAGAAATACTGACTTAGCCTCTTGCTCCTCGTACAAAACGGGATAAATAATACAAACAAAAATCTGTATACATATTTTTATGAGGATTCTTTAGATTATAAGTTGAACGGTAAACAATAACATCTGCTCTCGTTCTACAGGAAGTCGATTTCAATTTGAAAATCGACTAACCTGGTTTGGGACATAAATCATACTTTTTCTGCTTGCATTTTTTTCCTTGTCTGTGACCGGTTTAGATTTAGACGCGTCTTTAAAAAGTTATTTTAGTGAAGGAAAAATTCGAATGTGGGCAGGATTCGAACCTGCGTCTTCTGGTTATATAGATACACCAGAAGTTATGACCACTAAGCCACCGCGAGTCCCAGCCGCCAGGTCGAATTTTGCCTTCACATTCTGACTTTACTATTTATAATCTTAGCATGGAAAATGCAAAAAGTCTCTATATCGTAACAATAGCGACTCATCATCGTGATAATAAAACCAGTATCAAAATCGACAGACGCGGATAACATAATAAATTTATTTTATCCGTACTAATATTATAAATGCGAAAGTTATTTTTCACGCATAAACTGCTGAAGCGATTTTGATGAATTTTGGTATCGAGAATGGACTTTAAGAATCTTCGCAAAGGACAGCGGACGGAAGACATAAGACAAGGATGCTCATCTCAAAGGACTTTTGATACAAAAGGTAGCCCATATCCATAATCAAAATCAAATTTATCTCTATTCCAAAATTCACGTTGTCTCGAGTAGTACAATGTTCCTGCTTTAGGTAGGATAATCGGTAGTGGCAGTCAGGCCCAAAAAGTCGGACACCCAGTCTATACTTAGGATATCGATATCGCTCTGAAATTGGCCTGCGGTAATCCGATTGCAGTCGCTTCGTGTAAATTACTGATACTTAGCCGCGTCTGGTTAGACTGGAAACTAACTCGTCAGTTAGGATAATGCCGGTGTCATCTAGTTAAAAAAAAAACATTGACTTATAAGTGTCCTTAAAATATCTATTTACAGAAATAAATATAATTTATCATTTAACATAGTTGAGAAAAAGGCTGAGGTTTGATTGCGGTAAGAATTCGACATATTAACTGTATCAGCCGCGGGTAGTGATGAGAATTTTCACAAGTTAAAAAAGGCATCGCATAATCGCCAAATCGATCGCTCCATACTCGATGTATCGATATATTTTCCTTCAACAATTTTACGTTCGGCGTACCCCGTTAAATTGATTTACTATCTGCAGACTACATCTATTTCGGACCAGTATTTAATATCGGTTATTTTTGTTAGTTTGTGTAAAGATTTGGTTTAAAAAAAATACGCTTAAAGCCATACGTTTGGGAGATAATGGTTTTGTTGGCTGTCGACAGTTACTGTTAGAATGTAGTGATTTTCGGACTATTTAATTCGTGGTATCAGCCGATCATCTAACTGGTTGTTCAACAGATGATTAATGATTAATTTTGTTTTAATTTTCTAGAGCGTTAGTTAAATACCTGCCTAATTCCAAAGTAGCAAGTTAATTAATCTCCCTAAAGTTATATTATTTATCGTAATTTTGAAATGTAGTAGTGAGAACAACCGTGATGAGAGAGCCTTGTGGAGTGAAAGATGTTGTAAGAAGGATTGAGAAAGGTATGTTAAGGTGGTTTGCGCATGTAGAGAGGATGGATGAACGGAGATTGACGTATCAAGTATACGTGGCGAGTACGAATGGAAGATTAGGAAGGGACCAACCTCGGCGAACGTAGTAAAACCAAATTGCGGACGTTCTCAAAAAAGTTCAGGTTAATAGCACCCTAAACCGATGATTATGGTTCAGGTTGGGTGGTTTATGAATGAAGTTGAAGCGAAAGTCGTGTGCCAGGATCATAGTAAGAGGAAATCTATAGTCTGTCAACCCTGATGGGAGACAGGCGTTAAAATATGTATGGCATGTCTCTCGTCATATCTTGCTACAGCTTACTATCATAACAATAACCTTGACCTATCTACCATTGATTTTCCTCGAAAATACTGCACGATTCCCACGACATATCCTATAAAATCTAGCATAACTATTAAAGTAATGTGCGCCAGCATCCAATCAATCAAGCACGTTCGACAATCGCCATTGAACTATCTTACCATATTTGTACAAGCTTATGATTGTACCCGTTATGGCGACGTGGTCTAATTCACAGGCGGTAGCGGCGACAGAGTTACGTGGCGTCCTACGAGAGCGATCGCGAAACGGTGCGGTGCGAACACAAAGAGTCGATATGTATTAGAGTGGGCTACGTGACTAAACCCACATGAGATGCGTGATGTGTGGCGTGGCGAGAAACGAAGTGATAGCAAATCTGCCCAAAATTTTCGCGATAACTGCATGCTGTACGTAGCGGCGGTGCGGAATGATTCGCGCGAACGTACGTCGTTGCAGTAACAAATCAAGCGACTGTGCAGTGACCAAATAAATTAAATAAACTATTAAAGAAAATTTTGTACGACTTTAGAGACGTGGCCGTTTGGAAAGGCTAACTTCAAAATTGTCAGAGTTCTAGATTAGTGTTGCTACTTGATAAGGCACGGTTACCATCAGGCGGGCTGTACGTTTGCTGAAAAACGCTGCCGCTTATGGCTTAGCCCCGCATTGTATAATACAGTATTGAGTACCTGTATGAATTAATGTACCACATTACTATGTTACATTGAGTTAGTTGTGAACCAGTGACATGTTATACATAGGATGTTCACTAATGCTATTTACCCCGAAGTGTACGGGTCTCCTCTCATGACGAGAGGATTTAACTATATTCCAACGAATATAGTTTAATCCTCTCGTCATTAGACGAGACCCGTAAAAATGTAGTCAGTACATTTTTAAAAGGGGATGCAGCGGTTACCAACATCAATTCACTGCCCGTCCAGGTATGATTACAGCAGCCAGCATTATTAGCCTTGCCAGGTCTAGTGTCCAGGTCAAATATCGGAACGGAAGGTTAAAATAATCGGGATTTTGGTTTATAAATCGGGACAGCTATAATGGCTACAAAAAAACTAATTTCTGTGAATCATTTCACCTTTTATTTTAATCGGAGTGTATTTTTTTTTAATGGGCTATTACCATTGGTCAGTATGTACCTAAAGAGGTTAGGGAAAATTCGGGTCATTCGGCGTCCCGATCAAGGGTAAATCGTTTTTCTTCATCGTGTGTAGCGAATGATATTAATACATTAATTACAAGAATTCGCTTAATTTTAGGTTTTTTATTATATATGTATCACATCATCATCATCTTCCTGCCCTTGTCCCAATTTATTTGTGGTCGGCGCAGCATTTCCTTGTCTTCCATTCATCCCTGTCAGCCGTCCCCTCATCATTCACTCCCTATCCATCATATCGGTTTTAACACTATCCATAAATATTTTTTTGGTACACTTCTACCCCTCCATCCCTCCCCAATTCATATTCACAACTCTTCTAGTGTATTAACTATATTAATATTATAAAGAGGCAAAGTTTGTGTGTTCAGGGTAATCTCCGATACTGCTGATCCGATTTTGAAAATTCTTTCACTGTTACAAATCTATATTATCCCTGAGTGTAATAGACTACTTTTTATTTTGGTAAATATATATATTTATTCAATATCACGCTACGACTCTTAGGAACGGAGCAACACGGGTGAATCCGCGGGCGAGTCGCTAGTATTACACATACTTAGCAATAATTATAACGTCAGCAATCCTAGTATTTGTGCTATGAATCCGCTCCGTACTAGCAAAGTATCTAACTGATCAAAAGAATTCAACTCATACGCATTAGATATGTGCAATGAATATGCAATAGCGTTAAACATTTACATACATAATTATATCTCCATATATTTACCTGCGCAGTATTATACTTACTCGTATTTTTCCTTTATTACAACCAAAAAAAACCCATGCTTAAATATTCACCGTAGCTAGTGACTAGGGTTGCCAACCTTAATATAATTATGTGTTAGTATAATACTATATTGCTGTCGTGACAACATTCCAAAAAAATAGCTATGTTATACAATCGGTAAGGAGTTTGCTTGTTATTAGTTTCGGTGTAGCAACAAAACCATTCAGCTGAAACATAGAATTTTGCATCAATCAATCAAATCAGCTTATTGCCGTCCACTGCTGAAAGTAGGCCTCCCCCAAGGAGTGCCAACCATACCGGTGTAATTTTACATACTATACATAAATATTTCTTCAACAGTAAGTATCTGTACATCAAAATTAATCATAAGCAAACTCTTCACCGATAGCATACAATTCATTTTTCTGGAATTGTAGCGTCATCTATCGAACTATATACGAAACTCAACGGCGCGACATTATCTTTTTATTTTTTTTATTCTTCAGGCCGTGGCCCGTCAGGCAAAATAGCCACCTTGACAACACACCTCGTTCGTCCACAAAATCCGTAGTACAGTGAGCGACTAATCAATCGCGTCTCTGTACCTAATATACCTCCTGCCAATTTTTTTACGATGTGAAAACACACTGTAGAAATAACCCTGCCAAATACGGTATGACACGTTTTGTTATTGTAAGTGCGACACGGCGGGTATTAATCATTTTTGGACGGCTGTCGCGCGGTTACCGTGTCCTGTTAGTTAGATCATTTGTGAGATTGAGGATCGAACTCGGTATCAGCTACATTTGTATCCAGTCACGAGGGGTTAGGTTCTAGGTAGGAGTGCTTGTTGCACAAGCGTAGTGCTCATCTAGGAAAATACACCTTAAGCCCGGATGAAATAAAGCTCATCCCTAAGAAAATCCTGCAGCATAGTAACAGGATTCAGCGGTAACCTCTTTTAAAAAAAATCTTACTTGTAATGTGGGTCGCATGTTACTAGTATTCTTGTTAACCCCTCGTGCTAAGCTAAATGCTTGTGTTACGAGTGGGTTCACGTCGGTACTGCAATGGGTGAGTTTTGAACCGGCAACCACATGATCACCAATCCGCCGCTTCTAACGTCGAGCTGCATTACATACCATTTTCTTTAAGTGCATTTATGTACCTACTATTAAACTTGACTTTTGCTTCATCATCATCATTATATCAGCCTATTGCCGTCCACTGCTGAACCTAGGCCTAGACTTTTGCTTATATGAGCCAAATTTGCGAGCTTGACATCAGGCGGGCAGCGTGTTGGCCACCCCTACTGTATAGATTTGACGCCGTGTATAAAAAATTAAACATTGCTCGACCTGGGAATAAAACCTAATACCTCAAGCGTAGCATTCGCGCGTTCAGAACCACTACACTAATGAGGCAGTAAATATTAACAATGTCGAATTAAAAATAACAATAATATAAATAATCACAATAGAATTAAAATAAATTGATGTGTAATTGAATTACTATCGGGTTTCGAACCTGCTATCTGTTGTTTACGAGTGACATTTGACCTCGAACTCTTTTGTTTTATAAATATTACAATACAATGAGTACTAATTACTTAATCTTAATAAGCCTTTTTTGTTGTGCTAAAGATGAGAGGCCACACTCGTATTGACCAAAACCTCACTTATCTTTCCTTGCCCAGTCAGAGCCATTAGATTCATGATAATTCTTTTATCAGACTAAGCACAGACAAAAGATTTAAAAAGTAACATCATCAGGGGCCGTATTATGACGTGTTAACGCCATCATTTTTAAGAAAGAGATGAGGCTATTTAATATGTCTTTCTCACAACGTAAAAATGATGGCGTTAACATGTTATAATACGGCCTGTATTTCCCGAAGGGTTAGGCAGAGGCGTACTAATGTACATCCACAGTTCGCCGGTATATTTAGGTCCCATGTAATAAGACGCGAGCCTATTGTCATTAACTGGGGACAAATTCCAAAATCCGAGCTGCTAATGAGATTTTCACAGAAAAACCCAATAACACTGCTCGACCTGGGAATCGAACCCAGGACTTCTAGCGTAGCAGTTGCACTTGTGGAATCATAAGACCAGCGAGGCAGTTAAATTAAAAAAAAGTAACTGTACTTTAAGACCAGTTTTATCATGCCGTACCACTGAAATGTGGACTGCGCTTCCAGAGTGGGTCTTCTCCGATAAGTATAATCTGGGTGTCTTTAAATCACAAGTGAATCAATTTTTTCTTGGCCAGCGCGCTCCATCCAGTGTCGCTTCAGGCGAACTGGTGGTCAAGAGTAAGCCTATCAAGAATAAAAAAAAAGTTTGTGTTGAGACGAGGGCCTTTTCTTACGTGAGGTCCTGGGTGCAGGATTCACACGTTGAGCAGTATCTTTGCATTTTTCCAGTAAACAATTGTTGTGGTGTACCTCTGCTTTACCTTTCGGGGATACCGGGCGTAATGGTATATCTATATCATATCAATAGACTAATAACTCTACTTACCTCATAATGCGTAATAACGGAACAAAGACAATTGCTAATTACGCACGCTGCTATCAGTGGCATTTGACTTGCTGACTCCTGACTCCCCGATACGAGTTGTGTCAGGTTATCAGGACATGTAAGTGAAGCTCTAAGTATGATTTATTACCAGAGATAGTGGGGCTCGTGGCTGAGAGGACGCTCCTATCGAATTTTAAGATGAGTATGGAGGTGCTGGAATCACGTCGGAGTTTCCAGTGTGGAGGGATGAGGTCTGTTATCCCCCCAATCAAAGGGAGGAAAAATATTCGGTACATTATTGTTATAAACGAGTATGTACTTATGAAGCTTTAACCTTTTATGTGCCTAAACTTAAAATTCATAGAAGGAAGAAAATACCTCATAATATCTCATGAAAAATGTTAAAAGAGACTTTATGACACCGAGATGGCACTTAGAGGTTTTCGCTAGTCGCCGACTTTCTGAAGTATTCAATACACAACAACAAAGCTAAGACTAGTAGACTTTTCCATGGTATCAAAATGTTACGTTAAAATATGATACTTACATAAATTTATTTAATAAAAATAAAATAAAAATTTCGAAATTCGAACGCATAGCCATTGACGGACGACAACCAATAGGGACTCGGCGCTAGCGCAGCTGTACAAATATACGTATATCATATGAATTAGGTTGTAATGACGCGAGAACTAAACGTGGCTAAGTATTTATGTTTTTGAAAGGATTTCATATATCTTTTTTTTACTATATTTGGTAATTAGATCATCAGTTTACCAACTGGTTTACCTGAATAAAAGCCTAGGTTTTGTAGAATTTGAATTTGTTACTGGCGTACCTACCCAGCCTGTAGTGCTCCTAGGCGTTTAAATCTATGTGACCTTTTGACCGCCAGTCATGTAGACGACAAACCAAAATGCGCCCAGCACGCCACGGTCGTGGCTGGGTGACAGATTTCTAAAGGAAATTCGGAGCTTGACACCGAGGGCAGGCTTTTTCTGTTTTTCTTTTACGGTCAAAGAGTTAAAAAAAAAACTAATTGCTCAGGAGTTGACTGTAAATGTCTTAGCAATAAATTCATCTGAGAATTCAGATTCACTGTAATTGCCCCTTATATTTTTGCTTTCTGGAAAACAGATACAGGGTATGAGACGCAATTCAAGTATAAATGCTTTGGCCCGTGTGTGACTCTCGTATACACATGACGGAATCAAAGTCAAAGTCAATTGTTTTATTTCAATTAGACCAATATCTATTACGGGTACTTTTGAATTGTCAAAACTAGGTGCCCGGTTCCAAATAGTGGGTCTAATGGAGAAGAACCGGCAAGAAACTCAATAGATACTTCTTTAAATAAAAATTATAACTTTGTGATTTTTTTTTATTATGAGCACAGTAAAGCTGTTTTGCGCCGCTCTCACAAGTGTGTTAGCTACCCAGGTGGATCCCTAGATCCTAACATCGAGCATGCGGTTTACTTTTACTCATTCAATAATTTCCTTCATCGATCACTGACAATAACGGGATTCATATTAGGACATTTCAACAGTGGGGAAGTAAATTAGATAAGTAATTGTATTATTGAGTCAGCTCCGAACTCGTTCGTTTTGGCCCTAATCAGACGGAGCTATTGGCGCCAATATGATATAAAACACTTTTCCTCATTCTATCATTTGATATCCTACAGTTATCATTAAAAAAAACCAGTTCAATGACAATATTGTAACTCGATACAAATGATTGGGCGTCCCCTTTTACGATAAAAATTGTTTGTAATGGATCGATTGCCCATCGGCATCGTCATCACTCGAGTTGATTGGGTCAGCTATTTGATTTCTGAGTAGCCATGAACTCATATTGGCTATCAGTAGGCTATTAAATTGCCTAGGCCGTTGACTGTATTGCCCTCGCACAATGTACTGTAGCCTGAATCCCCAATGGGTTGATGAGATGTGATCTATAACCACAGTTCGCAGATCAAGCTCCTATGACATCTGAAATCTGCTAACGTGCTCTCCGAGGCACGATGATAATAATGGTCACCCATCTATACACTGATCAATAAGTACATACATGAAACGTGGAATGCGCTTCCAGAGTGGGTCTTCCCTGATAGATATAATCTGAGTGTTTTTAAATCAGGAATAAATCAGTTTCTTCTAGGCGAGCACGCTCCATCGTAAATCGCAGTACCGCTTAACATCAGGCGAACTCGCGGTAAAGCGAATAAAAAAAAAATATTCTATCACTAACAAGCAGCTAGCTCATACATTATGAACGTCAAAGGTTTTTCTACATCACAATTAAGTCGGCGGCCCGCTATGGTGAATGTCACTTGTTTTCACACATACGATTAATTACGTCTAAATCTAAGGTCTTTGAGTTGTTCTAATTAGATCTCACTTTTAGAACCTTGGGATTGGTATTGTTTCTGGGTTATGAAGCTCTTAATAATGAGACACGGTCTTGGCTCTGAATCGTTCGTTGTAGTGGTAAGTACTAAAGTTCATTAAAAAGGGAAATCTATAATTTAATATTGATACTCTGTGACAACAGTTTACATACTGATACTTTTTAAACGCGATTCCTTTAAACTATACATGTATAATATATGTATTTTTTATTTCCCTTGTAGTATTTTCATCATTACTTTTTTATCTCTAACGAAAACAAACATACTTAATTTAGTATATTATTTCTATACCATCTTAATAACACAAACTTCAATTTATTACTCCATTCAAAGAGAACAAATCTGAATAAACCAATCCTTATTTATAACAAATGTATATTTGATTCTTATATCTATTAACTTAAGAGTCAAAATTGTTAAAAAGGACGAAATAATTAGTATTACCTGCATAGCCGTTCGCACGTCGCTACATGATGCGGCGGAGTCGATTTTTTATCACATTAACATGAACTTTTGGTTTGTAACTAATACTTATTTACTTTGTCCTACTGTTTTATGGTGGATTAAAGTGAATTTATTATCTTGTTGATAGGAATTGCAGATGCAGGCACAGAGTTTACTGTTAGTCTTCAAATTACCCCTTTTTGTTTATTAATTCTTGCCGACTAAAACCATACAGTTTTCTACCTTGTAGATATTGGCGCCCAGTCAGGGCCATGAGTGATCAGTGATCACTGCATACTGTTTCTGTGTCATACATAGCGTTTAGAAATTATGAGATGAAAAACGAGAAATCTTTTCCGATGAGTCAAAATTGTTTATCACAAAACTTATGGAAGAACTTCAGTGTCTATTTGTTATGTATCTCACCTTAACTTAAGCGCTTAGCTCTTGTCAGTGAAGGAAGCAGGAGTCACTCCTCTATCAACTCTTGTCGGTCAAGGAATGAGGAGCTACTTCTAAATCCTCTGCCATCTGTCATTTATCGCTTGAAACTACTGTTACCAGAAGAGATCACTATGTCTATTGGTGGCTACTCCAGCATCTAGTGTGAATGTAAAAAGACAAATGACGCTATTCTTTCCGCCTATTTCTCTCTTGCAAGAGAACAATGATAGTTGGTGTACTTTATAGCACAGTATCAAAGAATAAATAGATGGAACCGCTAAAAAAGCAACCCTGCGCCCTTTATTTGTGAAACAAACGTTTACTACCCAGACTGACCGGTGTTTACCCTCTGTAAATAAGAGGGTTTAATTGAGCGCTTAAATCTATTTATTTTAGACGGACTTACTTAATGATTTTTTTATCTCACTACTGTGGATAGTTGTGTTTTTGTAGTGTGTTTGGAGGTTATTAGAAAAATATATCAATGATTCATTTAGGTATCATGATTATCTAAACCCATGCATACATAATGAGTGTATTTAATGATTTAAGTGTTACTTTAAACTCCATAGTCTGCCTAAGAGAGCAACAATTGAATAGAAAACTATCAGACGTGATTTTTCCTGTAGTTTAGACTTTCTATGCGTCCAGCGACATTTTTATATCGTTGCATTATTAGGTTTTATGCGGTTTTGCCATTCTACATGCAACCATCTCGTGTCAAGATAAATAATCTCTAAGCTAGATCCAAATAAGGCACAGTCAGGCGCCGTGGGGTTTGGCGAGTGTTAAATTTTTTGATTTTATGACTTGTCGGTTTCCTGATATGATATGATACTTCGTGGTCCAATGGCGATGAACAATGAGCTCATAAGTTATTGAAATGCAAATAGCTAATGAAATTATAACCTCCAAACATTTTCTTATCAAGTGTACTGCTATATAATCCAAACATAGTTTTTTTGAGTGGGTACAGTGAAGTAGGAAAGCGTTAAATTTTAGCGATTAATCATATTATACGCGGGAGGGTACATCTAGCTCGTACAGTCAGCGGTATTCATAGTCTGGGTGACATTTTGTTTTTTTCACTTTTTAGTATTCTTAATTTGTAATTGACGTCATCAAATAAAGGATAATTGGTCGGTACCCTAACAATATAATAAGCTTTATACTAACATAATGCAAAATATGGAATTAAAGTTTACCAGTAGGTAAGTACTGAATTCAGTTAAGATTTGTTTTACCTTTAAAGGCAATACAGAATTACTCATTATTCCGAATTTACTGCATATTCGTGTTGATTATATAACAGTTTTTGACTTCAGATGAGACATTGTTTATTACAATCATGAGAAAACCAAGTTGTAGCCCCACTTTACAAAATTGTACTTAATTACACTTTCATTTTCTAACTTCGACGCTATTTCTTTCACAGTATATTCAGTGACATTCCGTGACCAGGAAAGGCAAGATAATGTAAACAAAAGCATTTTTGTTTGAGTTGCTAGACTAGACTAGTTTTTAGGGCCGTCATAAACTATCTGCCCTATGAATATGGCACCGCGCACCCCTTGCAATTGTCGCACCGTTCACGGTCGACAATATTTGTAACATTAACGACAAAAACACGCCATCTCTATTCCACGGGGGAACTACGACTTTTTAGTATAGCTTCTGTCAATATACGAATAGATATCAGAAGTTTAAGGTTTTACATAAAATACCATATATAGACATTTCGTTTATATATATAGGGCCGATTTTTCCATCGCCAGATAACTATCGGAGGAATAAATTCGAATATTCGTCAGTTTTCTATACAAAATCTAGCAAATGTCAATTTTATTCCTCAGTTAAAAATTTATCTGGCGTTGGAAAAATCGGCCCTTAGAACATTAACCTCCATTGTCCTCGTGCATCTTATTCTCTCAGTGTTGTACCAGTTAAGACTGCAATGCGTTTTATTTTAAAAGAACGTCCACGCAGTGTTTTCCCAGGGGAAGCTTTTTGAAGAAATTGTAGATTGTATGGAGAATAAACATATTTATAGTAAGTAATTACTAATTGCAGTTTCTTACTGCCAGTACTATTTTGTTCTTTTTTTTAAATCTTTATTTATTAAAGAGGATTTGGTCAGGATTGACCATGTCATCCTCATCAACTGTTTTTTTTTTCTTTCCCTAGAACAAGTCACATAGTTGTCACGATAATTAAGTATATCATCATTGTTACGAAATAAAACTTCTGACTTATTTTTTTTATCGTATAATGCCTGTCACGCGTGACGTATTTTCAGTTTAGCTCACTTGAAGCGTACACGCGCACGTTGATTTGCGTGCCATGATTAGTAAGTACTTGTGTGAAAATTATTTATTTTGTTTAAGAATATCTTTTTGTATTTTTTTTTTGCATTTTCCATGGTAAAATTATAAAGTTATTTTATTAAAGGAAAAATTCAACTGCGAAAAATTTGCCAGGCAATTATCGATCTGGCAGGTGGGTGGTATCTAACCAAAAGATGCAGGTTCGAGGCTTGCCCGCAGTTGTAGTTATATTATCTAAGTACACATTTAATACAATAATATACGATGCCCTAGACGTTGACCTTATTGGTGACGTCTTTCAGATAGGTCAAATGTAGTACTCGCAAACAGCGTGTATGTATGACAAGATCTATGTATGAATGAGAAAAAAGTAAATACATAATTTATTGGAGATGCGTTCTATTAAACGAAGCAGTTTGTTACATTTTTTTTTATTATAATTGATAAGTTACTGACATAACACCGTCTCTAGTCTACGTGGGACCTATAAAGACATACCGGAAAACAGTATAAATTAGTAAACCTCTGCCTCTCCCTTCGGGGTACACAGCTCTGTTGGTGTCTGTTTTTCAAAAACTAGGTCACATAATGTACTTTTCCTTCAGCTAATGTAAAACATAAACTACCCTCTTTTCCCGTCGCGTAATAAATAATAGGGTGGCTCATAATAAACCAGATTGTTTCCTGACCAATCCACCGTGAAACTATCGGGATGATGTATGGAGAGTACAGATTCATATCTGTCCGAGGGGATGAATTAGGGTTGAACGTGAGGGTGAAAATCGTCATGTTATGGAGTGCTTCTTTTTTAATTGCCGTGATATTTGTGATGGCATTGTTTTTGGTGATCGTCTTGGTGTATTTCCAGTGTACTGTGGAACTTTGTGGCCTCTGAATGTTCTGTTTTGTGTTTATTGAACTAAAACTCAATTGGCGCCCAACATGGTACACCAACGGTGTCCGATCCGTTCTTACTTAAAACGTAGATTACTTTTAATCTAGTCTTTTACGGTTCATCCTTAATTAACAGTGGTAAATGGTAATCAACAATGCTCATCTGACTCTTTTTAATGATATTAGATTAGTGTGTTCTAATACTAACTGACGCTTGCAGGAATTTGAACCCACGACCTACTACCAAAGGCCACTAACACTAGGCCACCTCTATTTAAAAGACGCGTAGTCTTGGTACAATTTTCATATCAACTAAATCTAATTGCTTTGTATCAAAGACAATGTAATTGAATTAATTATTTTACTTTGATATTAAATGAAACAGTCTGGCTTCAAAGTACAATAGCTTTAGCTTATACGTGAATTGTTCATTTCATTGGTTTGAAACACTATTTTAAAATACATGTATAGAGCTAACAGTGACAATTGACTTCAGAAAAATATAACTAATTTAAAGGTGGTGTATCTTAGGAGTCGATAGTTGAACTGTCACAAAATGGACCATTGCGTGACCGCTTTTATGATTTCTATAAAAAGATTCTTTGAAATCGGTTCATAAAGTCCAAAGTTCAATCTGCATACCTAAAAATATTCCGCGAGGTTTCTGCGTGCAAATTTTAAGTAACTTATACAGAATATACTGTTTTTGCTGTGGAGGCTTTTGGTGATAAATAAATAACTATAAAAATGTCGATACTAAAACTCGGTCGAGATTTTGCGAATTAGCTCAAGCTCTGATTTTTTTTCTGATACAACATTATGAAGAAATAAATAGAGTAATTTATTGTGTTCAACTTAAATGTAACGTAGTACATCCAATCCATGCGAGCGAGATGGAGGGCGAACGCTAGTTAAACGTGACACATGGACAATTAAGTGCGCTGACAAATAGACCACAGCCACGTGGCGGTCGCGCGCCATTCCAAGTGTACGTATGTCATTGTAATTTGCTGAGTACCCTCTAATTTTTGGTGTGCGCACTTGTTTTTTTTATGGGTGTGAATTCAATCAAAATCACTAAGATTCAACTAACGTATTGACAAATATTCAGTTTCTACCGCTAATCCGCTATAACTAACATTTTTTTGTGTTTGGTTGAAGGGATATAGTTCGGTAAGGTCCAGAAGAAGGTTTTCGTGAGGAGATCCACACAAAAAAATAATTAACCATTCCTACCATTCAACCCTTTAGCCTGACAAAGACTTTCCTGCTTTAAAATTTAATACTTTGTCTACCTATTCATAATCGTTTAAATTACTAGGTTATATCATTGCCAATGGCTTTGTCATCAAATTCTTTAACTGAACCAGTGCCATTATTATTACAACGTGAAAGAGCAATTTGCTATCGATTTCTTGTAGTGTGGTATAAGGTGGAAGAAGCGTTGTTGCATCCTTTGTTATATCTGTGAAACAGTGGTGGGACTGTTAAACCTTTCAAAATATCTATCTGCCGTTGCTTTTAAGAAAGTGTCAAGCATGCCAATTTTGGACACAATAAAATAGCAGATTTGGAGCCCTAAAAAGACGATAGTGCCCATCGGTCTGCAATGAATGGGACAGTAACAGCTGAATAATTTATCATGGAGACATCGAAATTTTTTGCTGGAGCGTAAAACGTTTTAAAACGTTGAGTTTTTTTGTTATCCGCTCTTGCTCTTTAGCAAGCCACTGCCTTCTCGTGACTTATACCACACTGCAAATGTTCCTATTATGAGCAGCATATAATTTGTATTGAGCTTTCAATTTGCGATGCCGCCAGTAGTGGAAACTATCGATGAAATAATGATTTACTTACTTGAAGTGCTGGTCATTTGCATAATATCATGCCATAGTTGCTGTACTCAGAATTTTCTAACGGTAAAATGTTATTTTTCTTTGTGTCTCAATGGCTTAACATTTTTAATAATTGTAGTTTTATTGCGCATTTATGTACCTATGCTAATCAAACGTTCTTAAAAAGAAATTTTTTACCATATTTCGTCAAAGCGGGCTGACGTTACCAATTCACCATAACACGGATATTGAGAAAAAGAAATTTGATATCACGGGTAGAGGCCTCCGAAGCTTAATTAGCTGAGGCGTCTAAGCCAGGACATTGAGCTTCTTCTATTGCCACCGAAGGGCAATTTTTTTTTTCACGTTATTTCGTAATAATTGATGAGTAAATTGCTAGTTGGATACCTAATAAAGGTTATGCTAAACGGTCCCTCATGAGTACAACAGAAATGCAGTACGTGAGGAATTGTGGCGGATTATCAGGCGTGCCTCTACATATTCCTTGAGTGACGACCACAACCACTGAATGAAAATGAAGTTGGATAGCCTTGTTTGAACTTATATGAACCAGGAACCCGTAATAATACATTTTCTATTGGGTAAAATTAAACAAAGGGACTTTTAAATTAACCGTTGTGTGTTTTTTTTTGTCTGGTTTTAAGTCCAGAAAAGTACATTAAGGCCTTTATACCCTTCCAAATGAAACGAAATAAACATTATGAATTTGTTCGAGTTTCCAATCACCCTGTACGTAAAATAATTAGCGTGTCGACAATAAAGTCACCCTGCCCTCACTTTAGTGCGGTACCGTGTAATTTGTGACGCTGACGGAACCCCTCACCCCTCCAGATTAGTGAATAAAGCGAAAAGTTAGCGTCAGTGTAGTGTGTCCGAAATTATTTAAGTTGTTCACGACTGCGTACAGCTAAGGTGGGGTAATGTATTTCGCGTTCGAATATCTGATTCGTCATTTTTTTTTACACGTTGCTCCACACTCATTTTCTCCTGTATCATGGATGCGTTTACAAGCATAAACGCCCAGATCCGGAACAACTACCAGTAGATTATAACAATATTTGCTGCGTGTGGGGATCGAACCAACAACACGTGGCGCAGAAGCCCAGCCGCTCAGCCGCTACGTCAAACGTTTTGTCAATTTAGTATCTTCTACGGAAAAGCAAGTGGCCGTCTGTTGTTTGTGCTTACCCCTGTAGGTAAGCCTAAATAAAATATATACGCTGTAAATATATGTTTGTAAGCATTAAGCATATGCCTAAAAAAGAATACCTCTTACCGACTGTTGAATTGAGACACAGCCATTTTTTCTAAAACTTATAAATCTGTAATGTATAAAGACATACACCGACCTTATCGGTGAGATCCTTCAAAAGGTTAGGTTTTTTTTATATCACTAAAGTGGCACCGCCTGATGGCAAGCGGTTACCGCAGCCCATAGACGCTTGCAACACCAAGGGTATCACTCGCGCGTTGCCGACCCTGTAAATTAAGGAGGAATAGTTGGGCTGGCAGCATAGGAGACATGCTGCCGTGCATGACAGCGGTGGTAACAAAACACCACCGGTCCCCCCCACTACCAACGCAAGGCTTCCTCGCGGAGCTCTGGCGACCTTCCTCACCGTTAGGAACACAACATAGCACGGACCTATGTTATTTGGCTAAGATTTTCTGCAAATGTGGTGAGTAGTACTCGCAACCAGCGCGTGTGTATGACAAGATGTATGAATGTGGATGAAGCAAAAGAAGTATGCAGAGGTGTATGTATGTTGTAAATCTGTTTTAAAGTTAGTTGACAAACACTATATTTTTTTGTGGTCCATACTAAAATTGCAAGACAGGCATTCTACTGATTACTGAATGTGTTTTTTTAAATTAATAATTGGTTTAAGGTTTGCCAGCGAGCAATGGGACGAAGTATTTTGGGTGTAAAGACGACAGACCACGTCCGAAATACAACCCTTCGTTCCAAAATGCGCAAATGTGGGCGTTCAAACTGCGAGTTTGAAGTGGCGATGGGCCGGCCACATCAGCCGCATGCATTCAGAGAGGTGGGCGAGACCAGCTACCAAGTGGATACCTCACAATGTTATTCGCGGACGAGGTCGGCCTAGGATACGTTGGCGAGATGATTTTGACCGCTTTTTGTCGACGTGGTATGAGAAAGCCCAGGATAGAAAATCCTGGACTGACTTAGCCCAGCAGTGGGACACAAAATAGGCTGTTAAAAAAATGGTTTTTAGTCTTAAATATTATCTCCAGAACGATCGATATTCTGGACAAATAAACAAAGAGAAGAAATAATAAATAACAATAAATAAGTAACAATCAGGGTACTCGTACCGCTACACACCCCTGCTAGCTTACTGTATAATTTGGATTAAGCATTCGCTTTGTTACGGAGGGTAGTATTGTGTAGGAGAAATTACGTCATCCGTTTGACGGTAGGTGACAGCTATTCAAAATGATAGTGTTATAAAAATATGGGGGTTGTGTAATTGAAAAAAAAAAACAATTTAAAAAACATTGAAGTCTGTAATATTCCGAAATTATGCTATATTTTGTTTGTTGAATTTCCTTTGACATACATTATTTTTTGATATAATATATTGGTTTTATTTAACTTGGATGGACGGACGACCTGGCTGACACTGGGAGTCGTTGGATGCAGGCGGCATGTTACCGTTCCTTGTGGAATTCTTTGAGGAGGCTTTCCACAATCTTCTTTTCTTGTAATTTTGATTACAGTCATTTATGCACTCCTTTGAAAGATTCTTTTAATGCAAAATAAATAATGATCAAGAGATGAGACACTCATTTGACAAAATTTACCCAAAAATAAGTTAAAATTACCCTCACATTTCTCCGTAGAGTCGGCACAGCGAACATCTCATTAGTCCCAAAGGTTTTACTCCAGCAAACAAAGGATGATGATCGCCATAACTGAAATTAATGAGTTTTGTTTAATAAATATCTACCCTCACTGAAAGCGTTAACGGTCCACAATTATAGAATTAATTTGAATAATTCTGAGCAACGCCTTTGCTTAATTTTGCGGGTAGATGGAAACAGACGAGCTTGAGGTTGATTTGAGTTTTTTTTATCGTTGATGTACCTACCTATAGTATAATTTGAGTGCGTAAACATAGAATGTAAATAAAATATGTAAAAAGTGTATCATGTCTTGTGAAAAGATTTTACTTAAAATAACATAGTTTTTACTGATTTATGATGTTGAAAATTTTGTGATGCTTGTGTTCAGACCACAATAAAATTAGTTTAGATATCACAAATAATAACCCCACATCGTAATATTTGATTTAGTAACACCAACGGGTAAAGCTTAACCCTTTTTTAACCAACCGACAATATGAACTCAGAACCCTATTTAACTAACTCAACAATAGGTTTTTTAATGGGTCTTATCAAAATGGTGCCATTTTTAATTCCCATTTTATTATGTTAGGATTAGGGAAGAGTTTTTATTATTATAATGTTTTGTTATATTGCTGGTGTAATACGATTATACTGTTACGTTTTAAATTGGTTTCCGAACTATTAATTCTCAATACGTTCTGAATTTTATTTAATTTTTGTGGTCCCATATTGGGCGCCAATTCTTTTTTCAAGTGTCATGATTTATGCGAATATTTTTTTCTTTTCATTACAAATATATTTAGGCAACGATCGTTATCATGATAAGTATACGATCGACATTTCAAGAGGTAAGTAGATATGTAAAAACATAGAATAAATTTATACGGGTGTAAGGTCTTTTACTTCTCAAATTTTGTTCCGTTTAGTCATTGATATAAGGAAAAAATCTAGTAGATTAAACGCTAGTACAAAAACCGGAAAATTTACTGAAAATGGCATAACACGCAAATATGAACGGTGAACACTTCACAGTTTGTTCGAGGGACGCTTGATGATCAAGGAGCGTATATGACGAAGCTATGTGTTTAATCATAAACAAAGAATGTAATCAACAATATCTCTTACAGTCACAGAAAAGGCGGGATACCAATCACCTTATGGGGGCATGGACAATGGAATGGTGAGTTTTTTTTTTAATTTTTATGACTTCGATATTAATAGCCAAGAACTTGTGTTCATTCTGAAATCTCATAGCAATGTCACACAAAATAATAAGGTCTGTTTTCACTTGCAAGTTTTATGTAGTCTTAGAGTTTCGGTTTTTTTTTTCGGAGTTTTCTTTTTCGGTTTCCTTCAGTGATTTTTTTAAAGGTTTACTACACCTTAAAAGAGATTTTCATAGCCTCGTAATAATTGTAAGACAATAAAAAGTTTACTTCAGACGCTTTGATTTTTTATCAAAACAATTCATCCTATGGTAAGATGATTATTTTGCTGTATGATTATAAGTTTTTTTTTTCATAAACTGTACTTCTGAAGGTTGTATTGATAAGGTTTCCTTCATCGCATTATGTAATTGTCACCTTATCTATGTAAACGAAAGACTCAATAATTTCCCAAACAGATAAACCTAAGTAGCAGGTATGTTAATGTCTTCTTAACTATAATACCGACTTCGAAATCTACAGACACATAAATCAAAAGTTACAATGAAATAGACAATCCCAAAAAACCAACCAAAAATATAACTTCACATACGTCAGCAATAAAAAGGATACAAATGCAAATCCAAGATATGGAGGTTACGCTACATGTTTTGCTGACCGTATAGCAAAAAGGGCGCTGCGCGGGAATCGAATAAATCAGAATCGTGAACGATTGAGGGGTATATTTATATTTTGGGATTGCAGAAAATTCTGCGGAGAGGGTAGTTTTGGAAATAAATACGTTAATTTTTATTTTGCTACCGTCAAATTTGGCAAATATTTATGCAATGCTCTTTTTATGTTCTGTTTCCTTTTGAAGTGTTTTTTACTTTCAGACTATGTTGTGTAATGGTTATCCTTGCTTTTTCATTAAAAAACGAGTCGTTTAAATGAAGAAATAACTCAGATGAAGTTTTTGACGTGCTGGGATATGAGTTTATGTGCAAATTGTGGTGTGCAAATTAAGGGTCCGGCGGAGCTCGATTTGCTGATAAAAACTTAATACCGAAATAAATCGTAAACCAGACAATATTCTATCAAATTATGCTATTATTCGGATTTGGGTATCGTTAATCTAGGTTCCTACGGTACTATTTCGTCTACTACTACTTCACTGGAAATAAAAGACCGGAAAATCGTTCCAAACTTGGTAAATTTTGAACATTTATTTTCAGTGAAGTATTTTGGTCGAAATGGAAGTGTAGGAACCTAGATTAACGGTATCGGAATCCGAATAATAACAAAATTTGATAAAATTGTGTTTGAATGCAAAAAGAAAGTATCCAAATGGCTTCTGACGATAGGATTTCGTCTGATTTCGTGCTGAAACTGAAGACCTTTTAAAATTATCAATGCTATAATTCGCTCGTACTTTGCTTTATTAAATGCTCTTTCCCTTCCCTCTTCTTCATACATATATGCTCGCGCTCTACACACACACACACACACACACACACACACACACACACACACACACACACACACACACACACACACACACACACACACACACCACACACACACACTCGCGCACACACACGCACACGCGCGCGCGCGCGCATACGTCTGTCTGTCACCATAAATTAAGTAAAGATTGTAATTTTATAATATCTATAGTTAATTCATAGTATACCAGAATAGAAGTCATTGTATGGAGACTCACACAAACTGCACCTAGCATTGTTTAACCATTTAATTACGAGGGCTCTGGTACCCAAAACTCAAGTTCAATCTTACCTTGGGTACCAGTGTTTAATTATTTGTACCTACATCAACACCTGTATTAGTGCATAGAGTTTTTGTCTCTGTAATGTATTTTATATGGAATAAATTTTATTTATTATTTATTTAAAATTACGATTTATTTCGGTATTACGTTTGTAAGAGAAATGCGGTCCGCCGGACTCTTAAGATTAAATACATACATATTATATGTATTTGTAACAATACCAGTATCCAAACACATTAAAGACTCGATCACTATCAAGAAGGGTTACATACTAACATTAGATAGGTACTGTCCCTATCTGTCAGTAACTTCGTCACAAGTTAACATGATAACAAACAATAATGTAATACAAATGAATTCTAATACGACACTCATCTTTATTTAACCGTCGTAAACATATCACTACTAAGTTATTTTATTCATTTTAAAATGTTTATTTACAAGATAATAATTTAGCTATTTATTATCTTGCTGTTGCCTCATTAGACAAGTGGTTCTGAGGTGGAAGCTTCCTGTGTTCGATTGCCAGGTCGAGCATGTTATGTATTGGGTTTCTCTATAAAATTCTCTGTAGCAGCTGCCAGTTTGGGATATGTGCCCGGTTAATGGCAATAGGCTCGCCTTGTATTACATGGGACCTAACAATACCGTCAAACTGTAGATTAGTACCTTCACCTCTGCCAACTCTTTGGGGAATACGTGCGTGATGATTATGTTATGATATCCTGCTGTTGGGAACGAGTCCTAGGAATAAGAAGAATCAAGCTACAGTCTTAATTCCTAGGGTTGGCAATCTTTTATAATGTCTCCAGTCTTGCTTGGAAAGTATGAAAATAATTATCCTAAGATGGAGTACAGATTTTAAGTAAATAATATCTTTCAGACTCTGGCTCTCACACATACATAGGGTTGTCAGATACAGGCTTATAATTTCCAGGACAATTCTATGGTACTATTCCACGGACATAAAAAAATATATAAAAATATAAGTACCTAACTTATATAATATATAATTTCAATTATAATAGCTAGTGAATGGCGATAACAGTGGGAGACGGATTGCGGTGTACTTGGCAGTCGTAGCGTAGGTACTGGCAACTCTAGTTGTGCTCGGAACTGAAAAGGTGTTTAGAATCCGGGACAGTAAAGTCTAATTACTGGTCACGGGACACGACGCAATATTCCGAGATTTCCCGCCCATCTGGCAAGCCTACATTTACGGTGTACGATGTTTTCGTACACCGTAAATGTAGCTAGCTCACCGGATCATTAGATCCAACGGTGGTAGAATCAAATGATCCGTCCAGCTAGCTACAATTTGTTGACTTTTACAACGCGCTACATTCCAGGGAGAGGAGATCAAGTTTTGTATGAGTATCAATTTAAATGTGTTCTACCGAAAGCTATAGATGTCATGATGTAATAATTGTCCCATCCGTATGCCATTAATATTCGACAGGTGGTTCGATCATGCTCTTACTTACCTACTGTGACGCATTTATTGAGAAACGAGTTTTTAATCCCACGAAAATAAACGCTGGACATCCCTAGCTTAGCAGTTAAGTTTGATAGACAGAGCGTATCGATAGGTGGCGTTGTTTCGGCAAATTCTTGGCCTCATTTCGGGTTTTTTGTCCCTAAATTAAAGAATTTTTAACGAATAGCAGAATTGGGCCCGGGGAGAGGGTGAATCATCAGTTTATCTGTATGTTTAAGTCCAAGTTAAAGCAAACCTATTGCCATTAGGCACAAATCCCAACTTCGAGCTTTTTTTTATGGGATAGTGGGCAAACGAGCAGTCGGATCGCCTGATGGTAAGCGATTATCGCCGCCCATGGACACCCGCAACACCAGAGGAGTCACAAGTGCGTTTGCGGCCTTTACATACACAAATTCTCACATACACAAACGCTCAGACCCGGAATAACTACTTGTAGATCATACAAATATTTGCTCCGTGTGGGGATCGAACCCACAACACATGACGCAGAAGTTGATCGCTCAACCGCTAAGCCAAACGTGTCGTCAAATATAATCGTGTCGCAATATATTGACTTCGAAAAGTAAGACGTGCGTGGCTTGGATTCGAACTCGGGACCTTTGGCTCGGCACGGCAGTCGAATGGCTATCACTCCACCATTGTGAACATCGCCTTTACAAAATAAGTTTAATTATAAAATGACATCAGTTTGTCGTACTTTTTAATGTATTTCACCTTGATATCCACCCCCCGTGGCTTAATAGCGTGAACATACGCCTCATTAACATATCGCTGTATTAATTAACGAAAAGAAAAATAACTCGATGACCGCTAATGTCCAATCAATATATTTTATTGATCTCTTCGTGAACTTTTTTTATATAATTGGTGGCTGCCTCATTAGTCCAGTGGTCCCAAGCGCGACTGCTACGCTAGAGTTCCTGGGTTCGATCCCCAAACGAACAAAGAGTTATTGGGTTTTTCTATGAAATTCTCAGTAGCAGCTCGGAGTCTGGATTTGTGACCGGTTAATGGCAATAGGCTCGCCCCCTATTACATGGTAGGTCCCGAAACATATCGCCTAATGTCCACCCATAGGGTGTACATTCCTATCCATTGTCATACATCACGCCTGTATTCCCCGAAGGGATAGGCAAAGGCGTGGTGGTATATTATAATTGGTGGCTCATTGCATCATAATCTTGTAGTTGCTAGCACGGCTGCTGAGTAAGACGCCCTGGGATCCATTCTCGGTTGGATCAGATCGCACGTAGATCGCAATGTCACTTAACATCAGGCGAACTGGCTATCAAGCGTAAGCCTATCATGAATTAAAAAAACAGTGTTGTTTAGGGTTTTAGCAGGTCGTCCTGATTTGATTGTCGTATCAGCAGTTTTTAAAATGGTTTTTGGGTAGTGAAGCATTTGTTTATCACAAGCGCATTTGAGTAGGATGCTGACTTAGGGAGTCCGCCACCTGACTAGCATAACATACTATCACCCCTATACTACCTGTGGGGTTAGGCAGAGGTGTAAGTATCTACTTAATTACACCCACAGTTCGCCGGTAGTTTGATGTGATAGGGGGCAAACTTGTCAATAACCGGGCACAAATCAAAACTCCGAGCTGCTACTGAGAATTTCATAGAAAAATCCAACTTCAACGTAGCACTCTAGCGTAGCAGGCGCGCTCGGGACCACTATATCGACGGTAGTAGCGAGTAGCCCTCTGCAGTTTCTGCCTACGTGATTCCACAAGGACCGGTTACATGCCGCCTGCATCCAACGACCCAGCGACCTTCACCAGGTCGTCCGGCCTTCTCATCGGAGGTCGTCCCACTATTTTCCATGGTATACGTACACATCACCGGATGTATGTAGGTATGTTTTTCTCAAAACAGGTGTTACAAAGGTACGTGGCCTCTTCGCTCGAGTTGATGACGTCGTTATTAATATGAGCTAGCCACAACCAGTTCATGGAATGCCGCGCCAGCAGATGTTCCGTGGACAAACTAAACCTGTGTTTACATGGAACACGCTTTGTGTCCGGCCTTACTGTTATAAAAACATAACATACCATCACGCCTGTATCCCCCGAAGGGTTAGGCAGAGGTGTACTAATGTGCACCCACAGTTCGTCGGTATGTTTCGGTCTCATGTAATAGAGGTTATTGCCATTAATCGGCTCGTAGTAGTGAGTATGAGCTGTCTCAGTGACAGCTTAGCTTGACAGCCAGGATTAAATGGAAACTCCCAATATCACTTTGCTTGACCTGGGAATCGAATCCAGGATGTCTAGCGTAACAGTTGCGCTTAGGAGCATTAAGCTAATAATTTAAACTCGTCATATTGGCATCAAAACGACCAACACGTGCCACAGGTGTCTGTAAAGCAACGGCACGAAAAAAAAAATCAATTTAACCCGTCAAGGAACAAATTACAGACAATGCATATTGCTTAAGCAATTTAGTGAAATACCGCCGTAAAAAAAATAGATTTCTTTCTAAACAGCAAGTATTTCTCAATTTTTTTAAAGTAACTGTTTTTCACACTAGGATTTACTCTCACTAGTGCATGTTAGTGAACTTCAGATCATTGTCCAGCAGATCAGAAATAAATGAGAGTTCTTTTCACATGCAGAAGAGTTCTATAGTTAGTTTTAGAAATAGTTCTGTCGTATTTCCGAAAACAAAAACAGTTAAAAAATAATTTGCCAAGATTCCGTAGCAGATCAAAAAATAATGCAAGTTTCTTTCTATCCTGGACTATACAAATATTTGTTCCATTTGGGGATCCAACCTGTGATCCCATAGTGCAGAACCTAATCTTATCAACCACTGATGGTTCATGGTTCTTGTTATACTTTTTTTAAACTAATTTATCAACTAACGCCACCGTTTGAAAAAAACGAAAAAAAAATATTAAAAATTTAAGAAGAAGAAAATTCTTTCGTTCGTTCGTTTCTGCCTACCCCTATAGGAAATTCCTTATAATAACGTATTTAAGTACCAAAAGGGTATTATGGGAAATTAGAAATTCGTGAAGATACATCCTCAACTGTTCCAGTACACAGATATATTAGGTACCTATTTATAGCGACGGTGAAAGGCAATAAAAGGGGATGGCTTTAGGGGAGTGGGGGGATAAATACGGTGGGGGGTAAGTTGCTTTTAATTCGCCGCATTGTCTTTGTTGCCTCTTAGTTGTGAGATGTACAGTCATCTACAAAAGTGCTATCAATTTATTTACTTTTAATTTATCATTATAACGCAAAAATACCGTAAGTTTTATTTCAAATATTTATGATTGAAACTTATATGAAACATTATATTTTTCATTTAAAAAAATAATAGTAATAAATAACTTTATTGTTAGGGACACTAAAGATATTTTTTGTGTATTTAAGTATTAATTTAAATTAAATTCCTTGACATGTTTAAAAATTGGCAAAATTGACAGTTTTTATATTGCTTATTAAATATTTGCACACCATTCAAATAGTAAGACATAGCTGATCCATGCATGTATTACACCATGTAGTTAAAACCTATATACATAAAAAAAATATACATCGATAGTTTAAGCCAAGTAAGCTATATTGATTTCAGCTTTAGACCTGGCCTTACTTTGAAAAGCCTTGGAAACCGAATTGCTAAAGTATAGTCCTTGAAATAAATAATCTAATGTTGATACAGCACTGTTGTGCCCGACTGTACTAGTACACAGTCGACCGGCTATAAAAGTGAAGCGGCAAGTCGGACGAGAGGCTAGCGCTACTACGTACATATAGGAGAGTACAATATACTAAAGTATATATCAGAGGATTTACTTAGAAACAAGCTTTTGATACATCATTTTTCTTTTAATTCAACTCGTATCGATATTATCATAAACTTGTCAGAGTTGTGTGAAGTCTGTCAACAGTGTCAACCTAAACTAGGCCAGCTTCATCATTTCTGTCTGAAAGAAGGTCGGTGCCAGTACAGCAGTAGAACAGCTATCGGCTGAATTATAAATTCATTTACACCTGGACTTTCTTACAACATTAACTTGAAACACATACTTTAAAAAACAATAAGTATATAACCTACAGCTTAAAAGATCAGGGACAGTTATTCAGAGACTAACTTAAAACAGAAGACAATCTTACTAAATAACAGTAAAGTTTACACATTCCATTCTATAGGTTCGTAACTTAAGGTCCATCCACATACATCACGCTACGATCGGGCCACGCCACAGTTCTGTCTCGTGGAGTGACGGTACTGCGGCGCGGCCCGCGCACTAAAGGTACTTGCTTCTGGACACTTAGAACAAAGTAACTGTACGTGTCTGAAGTTGTCCGCAAGTGGTTGCGCAGTGGTAAATTTTAATATAATAAAAACTTCGTCCATGAAATATAAAAATATCAAAGGTATTATTATATTCATTGGTAGTGGAGATAAGCAACACCACCAGTTACTATCCGCGGTAAGTTTGTTTGCTCGATTTGCTATAAAAAATATCTATTTATCTAGCCTGTATTGTCCCTACAAAAAAAGATACGCAACGATATATTTTGAGCACCTCAGATGTTCCTACGGGACTAAGGGGCGGGCTGAAAACCAGCGTTGATCAATGTGGTAGCTGCAAAATGATATGAGCCATTTTGCTGAGCCAGCTTCTTTTGCAATACTTACTACTCATCTCTGTTTTTGTTTTAAATGTGTTTTTTTTACATCGATGAAGCGGCACTGATCGGTGTGCATAGTCCTTTATAGGGCATTTAAAGTAAATGAAGGTAAAAGGGTCCCGAACCTCTCGGTACACAATTACATAGGTTTACGACCCCCTTCGTAACATTTGATGGAACCGGACGGAACTTCCGTAGTCTCTTGAAGGTTATGAAACGAGGGATATACTTAGGTACAGTCGACACAAAACTTAAGTATACAGTCAGCTAACGACATCTGTGTTTTGACAAAGATTATGTTATAATAAGTGTCAAAAGTGTTGCTAGAGGCCTACATGCTAAAACCTTTGGTGGGTAATTATTTATATCAATATCTATAGGACGATTGAAAAAACTGCGCTTTTTAAGATACTTGTTATCGAAATCAGTAAGGACAATATGCATGAATGCGAATCATTTATGACCCCAATTGGCTTTACACTGAGGTTTTATATTAAAATTTACCACTTGCGGACAACTTCAGGCTTTGCACTGTTATGTTCAGACGCGCACTGTTAAGATGCCGTCCTCTTCCTGTTTACATATCTATTTTGCCAACTGTACATACAGTGAGTGGCGTGGGTTCAATTCCGGTAAGAGGGAAGCCGGCGGAAATGGTACCTTGACTTCCTATTTGGCAATAGTAGACACGAATAATAACCATTTTATAGGGTCAGTTAAACCATTATTGATATTTTTTCATTTTGTGTTTTTATCTGATTGCATAATTCTGTGTATAATTAACGCCCTAATTTAACCTCCTTTCATTTAATGTTGTGTAAGCACTAAGCACAACTGTTAAAATTTCTAATACCAGCAATTTTTATATTTCACGTTTCACACAAAGTGAATAATTTTAACATCACAATCATTCATATATTTTTAACGTAAACAATTTGTGTACCACCCCACCATAACGCACAGTCACCCCCTATTTCTGCACCAGTACGGTGTGGCGGCCACGTCGTGCGCGGCGTCGAACGGCCACCATCAGCCTGACCGCCGCCACCATCACCATCACCAGCATCACCAACACGCGGACGTGCCACCACAATGGGTGAGATAGGAGAGCCTATGTGTTGTGTTTTAGCACGTGTGTTTCTGGCTTTTTTGTTGTCCTGTGTTTATCTCACTATTTTTTTACATAATGATTATTTATTTGAAAACTATACGTAGAATTGTGTTGTCTTTTAGCACGTGTTGGCTTTTGTGTTGATAAATGTTTTAGATTTAATTATGTTTTAATTTGTCCTTACCGCTCACATCCTATGACGTATTGTAGAATGTTGTGTCGTTTTTTAGCACATGCTTTTGACACTTTTTGTGCGGAGCATACTTATATTGCCAAACTACTTGTTTAGTTGTGTTCTTCATGATATCAACATTCAAATGTTGCTGCAATTAGAAAGAACATGGTTTCCGTACTGTAATTACACATTGGGACGTCAATAAACTTCATGCATAGTTTGAGGTCATCCGCAGGCCTTCTTAACGGAAGCTATCAAAATGTCAAATATTGTGTATCATTGGGAACTATGTGTTGTGTTTTAGCACGTGTTTTTGGGTTGTTTGCTGTTGTCATTTGGTTTAATTATAAAACTATTTGTTATTTATTGAACAAACCGTTTTTTATATATGTTGGAGTTAGTAGGCAAACTACGTGTTGGTTTTTAGCACGTGTATTGATGGCTTTTTTGTTGTCCTGTGTTTAGAATTTAAGATGTGTATTTTTGTTGTTCCTGACATTTTCTTTATTTCTTTGTAGGATTTTCAATTCAGATTTTTTTTTACCACATCTAGTAGAATTATACCTAGATATCTGTTATTTAAATACGCCACGCATGTTTCTATAAATAATCGTATCGTGCGCTATTGCAGAGAATGAATAGAATTTTTTTTTGTCTTTAATGTAGGTAGTAGAATTATTTGTCTTACATTTGATTTTTGCCACTCACAAGTGTTTTTATTTATCGTTCTATTCATTGATTTGTAAAAAATAATAATTACGGTAAGTATATCTTCTTATAGTTTATTAAAATTAAAGCCGATTTTTTTAATCGCTAGATAACTTTATCGGCGGAATAAATTCGAATTTTTGACAGTTTATCTATACAAAATCTGTCAAACGTCAATTTGTTCCTCTGTTAAAAGATATCTAACGGTTGAAAAATCAGCCCTTATTGTAAAAATCAGGCATTATAGTGTACACTAATTTAATTTTTATGAACGCCAGACCAATTAGCTGTCGCTTTTCCTTTCCTCTTTAGTCATCGAAATACAGTCAATAACGTAGGTCCTCCTCGGTTGCTGTAGCTCCGGCAGTCTGCAGTCCATATGGGTTCTTAAGGCTCGACAACTCATCAGCAACTCTTTAGTGCTGCAGCTCTCCAGGGACGTCGATGACTACTTACCATAAGGTGGCTCATCGACTTGTTTGCCCACCTAACCAATAAAAATAGCTTTTTACGATAAGACCATCCAGTGTATCATTCTGTGACTTATTTATTCTACTTAAGATACATCTCTCATGTACAATGAAGAATATTATATCTATTAAAAAAATCTGGAATGACACGTCAGACAAAAACCTACTAAACCGATTTACTCTTCTAAACAAAACACGTGTAAAAAGATTAATCATCGTGAAATACAAAGTGTATTAATTAAAATAATACGAGCACTTTTGCCGATGATTGTACGTGCTCTATCTACATTAAGTAATATGTTTATAACTATTGCGAAATCTTCTACATTTCCGCTATGTTCCGGGTTGTTAATGAATGAGTAGAAAATGACACCATCACGCCGGTCATGGCCTAAGGGTTAGACAGAGTTGTAGAGGTGTACTACCCACAGTAAGTAGGTATGTCGTATGTTTTTAGGTCCCATTTATTGGTCCCTATTGTCATTAACTGAGACTATTGAATTAACTGACAATTTTATAGAAAAATTCTTTGCCCAACCTGATAATTTTTGGGTAAAATAAAAATAAATAAATATAGATGGGTTTAGGTCCCGGACATAAACCCATCTCTATTTATTTATTTACTTAATGGTACCTTTTTCGGTTTCTCAAGCACATTGGGGAGAATGGACACTGAGAACGGAGCAGTCCGTTATGGAGTATTACACAAAAGTACATGTGATGCGTTCCTGATCCAGTGATTCCATTATTTTTTTGTAGAATAGAATCGAAGAATTGTAAATTATCTGAAAAAATAAATTGAAAATTGTTCTTAAACCTCGTCAAATCCGATTAATTACACAAAAAACGTGACACACAACCTTAAAAATGGTAAACAAAAACGTGTAACTACCGTCAATCGCAATAATTTTCCTAATGATTACCGCTTAGTGAATCATTTCGCAATGTCTGTCACTGTGTCAGAAACGTGTGGTCTACATGTAATGAAACACGTGACTGCCCTCATGATTATCAGGTCATGTCCAATGTTGAATAAGGATTTCCTACATCGATAGTTCAAAGGACTAGCAAGCTTAAGTGGCAGTGGGCGGGGCACATTGCTCGTAGAACTAACGACTTCTCGAGTGGGTCTCCACTCATCGGAAAGCGCAGTGTGGGACGACCTCCAACAAGATGGACTGACGACCTGGTGAAGGTCGCTGGGAGTCGTTGGATGCAGGCGGCATGTGACCGGTCCCTGTGGAAGTCTTTGGAGGCTTTTGTTCAGCAGTGAACTTCTATTGGATGATATGATGATGATAATGATGACATCGATACCTCCTTAATGGGAGGTAGGTAGGACTGTTACGCTATAGGTCTTGAGTTCGATTCCCAGTACCGCAACGTGACTACAGCTCAAGGAAAGGGAAGTCGAACGAAACGCTTTGAGTCCACTTTTATCATGCGTACCGCCAAAATGTGGAATATGTTTCCCGAGTGCGTCTTCCCCGATGGATATAATCTGGGTGTCTTTAGATCAAGAGTGAATCGGTTTCTTCTAGGCAAGCGCGCTCCATCTTAGATCGCAGTGTCGCTTAACATCAGGCGAACTGGCGTAAGCCTATCACGAATACTGTTTTTAATCGGTAGGAGTCGATATAATTGATATTATCCTGCCTGCCGCCTGAGGAGGCGGTCCAAAGGACTAAAAATATCATCAAGGTTTTCTATGAAATTCTGAATAGCAGTTTAGATTTTGGTTTTGTTAGATTAATAGTCCTAGTTTCGCCCCTTATTAAGTACATAAATGGGAATATATTTTCGGACGAAAGATGAAAGTGTCCAGTTATATCTCTGCGAAACCTTTCAGAGAATACTGGCGTGATGGTGTGTTTATGTTGAAGTTAAAACGTTACATTGAATAATGAAACGCGAAATTAGACGACACGATTGGCGTAGTGGTTGAGCGATCGGCTTCTGCACCACGTGTTGTGGGTTCGATCCCCACACGGAGCAAATATTTGTCTGATCTACAGGTAGTTGTTCCGGGTCTGGGCGTTTGTGTATGTGAGAATTTGTGTTGGTAAACGCACCCACGATACAGGAGAAAATCCTTGGGAATCCCGTTTAAAAAAAAATAGAATGTCAGTTTTTTTTACATTGAAGCAACTGCCATCAGATCTCCGCAACTTCAGTACATCCTAAGGACCTATGGAAGTCAACACACATGGTTGACCTGCTTTTTTGTCTTCTGAATACCAATATCGATTGACATCCGTATTCATATGACAATCGGGATCTACGGCTTTATGTGCTCTCCTAGGCACGGAGGGTACCCGTTTTGTTTTAGAACGGTTATCCATCCATACACTGACGGTTGCAAGCGAAGCTTAATCTTGCAGATCAATCGTCAAAGTAAAATAATTAGCGGAATTAAATAAATAACTGTAAAATTTGCAAAGCCCATGCTATAAGCACTTCTACCTATACCATTACCGATAAATAGCGTGAACTCAACATTTCTATAGAAATACAGATTAGAATCTATATCCACCTATTTTTGTCATTTATACCTGTGAATATGGGCACGTACCATTTTTTTTTCCTGTATTAGTGATGGGATATTGTCGATAAATAGATGTATCGATAGAACAACGTATGGACGTAATTTTTTTAAACATAAAATTTCATAACATACTAAATAAGTATACATAAATTTGAAGATTATTTTTAGTCTAAAATTAGTTATCAAAAACGACTTTATTTTAGTAAAGGAAAAATTCAATCGCGGGCAGGATTCGAACCTGCGTCTTCTGGTTTGATACACCAGGAGAAACAAGGTAACTTGCTTCTCAATAGATGTCGCCAACGTCACCTTATGACGTAAACTCAGAATGTGAAGGCAAATTTCAATCAGGCGGGCGTGGGTTTCGCGGTGGCTTAGCGGTCAGAGCGTCTGGTGTATCAAACCAGAAGACGCAGGTTCGAATCCTGCCCGCGATTGAATGTTTCCTTTACTAAACTAATTTTATAATCTTAGTATGGAAAATGCAAAAAATCACAAAAAAACGACTTTTTAAAACTTTCACGGATTCACGGATCGTACCTCGGTTAATTGTCGCCAATTTGTACTAGGAAATCAGAGCCATTGCACAGGTTTACACTATTAATTAATTATAGTTTTTCTCCCACACATCAAAAATAAATCAAATCATATCTTGGTTTGCCACATTATGTAGGTTGCGGTTATTATTTAGAGATGATAAAAAAGCAAGCTTTACAAAAAAAAAATATGAATCCTAAAATCTTTCCTTTTTAGTCTGCATATTTGATGCTAGTTTTACAGGTATATATGTTAAATTTTTTTAGTAGTTCAAATACCTATTAAAATAAAAATTAATATATCAAAAACATTTTGACCGATATTATTATTGTACCGACTTGTAAAAAGTACTGAATGATTCTATCGATTATGAAGGCTACGCTACCCCATCCTTAAGTCCCATAAAATCCCATTTCCCCTACCGCGGGGGTGCGGTGGAGATCGGGGTGTAAGGACCCGGCCGACCGACTCCCGCGCACCTGGCGCGTGCGACGCCAATCGCGTGCGCCGGCGCACCCCGGGTTCACAACCACGTATCTATGTGTGCATAAATACGTGGATTCTCATAGTACAATTGCGTGTGTGTGAGTCAATCGTTTTGTTTGGTTTTCTATGTTAAAGTTATTGATGATTTATTGATAGAGATGACCATGTTGATTTTAAGATATTCTGAAATGACGATAATAAATTAAATTTTTACTTGTACCTATCTTTGGGAAATGCAATTTCACATATTTTCTGTTTCACAGGTATTTATTTCGAGTGTGAGTAAATGATAAATGATATTTATTTCTGTTCATAATCTTTTGAAGACACTTTTACTTGTCAATTTATTGAATATTAGATTGAGCCGGCATTTCTTAGGTGACGATCTCTGAGAAGAAACACTGACACAAACAGAAAATCATGGTCACTTATTAACTCCAGTCAGTAGTAGTATTATCAGATATGTGATGTATACATGTTAAGTAGGGCAAAATCTCAACTGTTCTTTTAAAGAGCCAAAGCGACTTTTTGTTGACCTGTTCTGACGGCACGCATACATCAGTCTTCGTGTAGCTTAACCATTATTTAGGGAGCTCAGCAATCCGTCGTACTTGTATGTTTGTGAAGTCTAGTGTGGGACCTGTGTTTTTTAAAAGAAAGACATAATTAATATTAACGTTAATATTATTTAAATCAAGTTGTTCTGTGGTCGAGTCTCACCACCAGATGTGACACCCATCTGACCTTCAAGTCAAGTACGGTAATCCATACTAATTAATGATCCGAAGGATTATTAATTTAAAAAATAAATTGTTTAATTATTTATTGGTGTACAAACTTGCAAAATTAATTATGAACCAATTAGTTGATCGTTTTTTTATAATAAAGCTATCTTGTCACCTGTCGGTTGCTATACGAGTTTTGAATACAATGACAATTCTTTTTGCTTTGTCTTAAGACAGGTTCCTAACTAGCGCACTGGAATCATTACATTGTATACTAGCGACCCGCCCGCGGTTTCACCCGCGTTACCCCATTCCTAAAAGTCTTAGCATAATGTTAAATAGCTTAAAACCTTCCTCTTGAATCACTCGATCTATTAAAAAAAAACCGCTTCAAAATCCGTTGCGTAGTTTTAAAGATTTAAGCATACATAAGGACGGACAGACAGCGACAGCGACTTTGTTTTATACGTTGTAGTGATAAGCTACTTTTGTGGTTTAATGGTAACGTGGTTAGCGGACTACAAAACAATTTTGATTCCTAGATCCGATACTTTCATAGTTTCTCGTGCCAGGAGTTGTTTGAGCATTTATGTTGGGTTCAGCATCCAGTCTTATTATATGCGGCCGAATATCAATACTTAACACGAAGCGACTGCCATCGACTGTCAGTGGACGGGTAACATCGATCTTAAAAGTGATAGCTGTTAAAAAAATTTCCAGAGGAGACCACGCACCGGATAACGTAGCATTCGAGTGCTTTCCAACTAGATAGATAGTCCCGACCGGCATCCTAAGAATAAAGTGATCGTCAAGCTTTCGCATTTTTTTTGACAGCATTTTCAATTTGGGATTAATTTTCGGTATGAATCGGGAACAAACCTTTATAATATTAGTTACTATGGACTGAATACTTATCTATGTCTGGACTTAGAGATCATGATTCTACTTCCAAGTAAGTTCCCGATAAGTGAACTTATCGGAAACAGTCAGGAACTTATTGACAGTTAATTTCATACAAATTCTGTTCAATTTTTAAATGTATTCGCTCAGTAGTGGTTTATCAGATATGACGAAATAGGATCAACATTTATATCGTCAGTAAATGTAGCGAGTACGAAAACATTTTGAAGTTCTTGTGTCTTAAAAAGATCTATTTACAGAAATAATTAACATTTATCAGTCTTGAGCATGAGCTTATGGATCTATGAGAGCTTTTAGCGCCCCCCATGCTAACAAGTCAGTAAGGTCATTACAATACACCATAAAAAGGCACCATACTCCACCCCATAGCTACGGTGCATTACCCTGCAGTGCGACGCAAAGGGTCGCTTGCGCACCCTTGCTTACATATCTATATCTATCTCGTTCACTCGTTTAGCAAAGTGCGCGTGAGATGGTCTCACTTACTCTTAGACTAGTTGCAATGATAGTGTAGGTGATTTTCTTGGCATTCTTTTTTTTTAAATGCTTACTGAGATTGTGGATCGTACATTACTAATATTCTTGTAAACCCCTCGTGCTAAGGTGAATGCTTGTATTACGAGTGGGTTCACGTCGGTAGTGCAATGGGTGGGTTTCGAACTGCCAACCGCACGATTGCAAGTCCGATGCCCTAGCCATTAGGCTGCCGCCGCTTCCATGTTGTTTTTGGCATAAGCAGAGTCCCATAGTCAGCAGTAGGTAGATTCGGGCTGGACTGTCTTATTAGTATAGTGGTCGAAAACGACTGCTACGCTGGAGGTGAAGGTTTCAATTCCCAGGCAGTGTTATTGGATTTTTCTTTACAGTTTTCAGTAGTTGCTCGGAGTTGGACTTTTGTCCGGTTAATGGCAAAAGCTCGCCACCCATTACATGGCTCCTAAACATACCAGCGAACTGGAATGGAGTGACCATTATTCGTGTACAAACAATAATTATGTTATAACACAAACTTAATAAAATTTGCGTTTGGCGGGATACCCTTTGCCTCAACCTTATTTACGTAGGTTCTAGTAACCCAATGATCTTTAGTTCTGAACATGACTCGCGAAACTCAGGTTAACTACCTGCCTACACGAAAGAGACGAATTTACCCCGTAACGATACGTGGGAGAGGGATGCAACGCGCCCCCCATGCTGACAGATGTTCGGAAAGTATTCGCTTTGTATGCGGGAGAGTTTCTTTGGAGCGGGGGCGGAGTGTGAGCGAGTAGCGGGTGGAAACGCTTATGAAAAGATTTTACATTAGAAACCTTTTTTCCGGTGGTAGAAAGTTGAAGAAAATATTACGGGCACTAGTTGACAGAGATAGACTCGTTCTTAATGCATTTTTCTAGTCCTGGGGTCTTGAATTATGTTTTTTTTTTCTGAAATGCCACTATAATTCACTAATTAATTAATAAAGCCTACAAACTTAAAAGCATGTGGGTTGGTAGACATCAGATGAGAGGAATGGGCTTTGGAAAAATAAGATTGATGCGAGTAGCACCGCGAAGCAAAGCTAGTCTTTAATTCTTTATATATATTTATATCGTCCTGTCTTATGTTTCGTATTTGAGATAGAAAGTAACAACAAAAGTAGTGTTTATTTACAATTTTCTGTTGTTTATTTGTAAAAAATTTAACTTTATCTCCGACAGTTGTCCATTGATCGAATATGTCCGTATAACAATGCCAATGTGAGCCACAGCAAAATATTGGTTAATTAACATGGGATAAGGAGGCTGGCTTCCCTTGGTTCGGAAGAGTTTGTTGATACGCAGCCCAACGTATACATTGAGCATCCGCGTTCCCTTCTACATATTGTTTTGAATTGAACAATGACATCAATATAAAAATATCTAGAATACTTTTAAAAAACAAGCAAATACATCCTTGTTACAGTCGGTACATAGTACGTAGAAGTGATACCAGCCGCTCCTGGGATCCAAATCTGTTATTTTAATAAGCTATTTTTATGGTCGCTTATAAAAGAGTGTAAATAGAGCCACATAACAAAAACAAAATAAAGTCTGGTGTGTCAAAAATAAAGACTGTGCGCCCGCCATACAAATCCTATACTGACTATTCATTTTGCGGGAAAGAGACAGAGCATCTCTTAATCCTTACCAAAGATTTTAAACGCTTATATCTTACAATTATATTTAATAACATTTTCAATTCCTTTTTTACGTAAGAGCAACTCGATCCGCTGTCAGTGGCACCTCGCCCACCCCCTACTCATCACTTCCTGTGTTCGTGAGAACTGTCTCCTTTCTATGACTCCGTGACATTGTACCTCATAAAACTCTAACATTAACTGACTGAATGACAGACAACGCACAGCTTAAACCAGTGCCTCTAGAAGCATAGAACATTGCGCAGGAGTTCCCACAACGTAGGTGAGCTCTCAGATAGGATATTGGGAAATGCCCATGGGTTTGGGAAAAAAATAATCGTCTTGGGTGTGTCACTATATTTCACCATTTTATTTTATTTGCATCAGAACAACCAATAAAAAAATGCCATTTACACTGATAACATACAGTTTTCAATTTGAACAAAACGTAATTAAACATAGAAGCCTTTCACTCAGTCTTCTCGCAATACTTCAAACATTCCAACACTATCACCTTCTTGTCATCACCAAACAGATCCAGTTCATTATTGGATTCCAGGAGCGCATTGAGCGCCTTTAACGTACGCGGTATAGGCGACATTGAGCGTGAAACCATGCGACTCCGCGGTACTGCAAACAAATTATGCCGTCTTGCCCGGCTTATTAGTTACGAAGAATTGACACAGCTCCTCATCCTCCTCCGCAAGCTAGGTGCATCAATAGCTCCGCTTAAAACTTTGTGCACAGTAACAAGTTGGTCATGTGCACGTCTAACGTGAATCGAATTAAAACCTAAACAACCCAGCAAAAACTTTGTTCGGTATAGATATGGGTAATACCCATAATTTATTTGAGAGTTTAGTTGCATTTTTGGAAATTAATAAAAATGGTCATTTCATAATCTTTACGCCTGTAGCGTCATCTACCGCGCTACATATAAACTGGAGAAGTCCTGAATCGCGCAAGTGAAGTTTGCAACGCAACCTGCATATATACAACTGCCCGACATCAACCGTCGGGCCGTGGCCCGCCAGGCAAAACACCCGCCTGGTCGGAGTATCCTGCCTTTGGTGTGAGGGGCAACACTCCTCGCCTCTCCACACGCCTATTACCTCAGTTACGCGTGATCATAGATACTGGAAGATCCGAAACGCCAAAGTGTAAAAATGTATAACTCCATAATAATATTGTAAAATGTCTAAGTAAGTTATTTATCTATTACCTTTTCAAGTCCAAACCACTAGAGATTTCGATAAAATTTGGCTAGGAGATAGATTGCATCCCGGGGAGGGACATTGGCGATTTTTTTCTCTAAAACTGCACTAGGGTGCGAGTGCAATATTAAAACGCGATACAATGCGTGATAAAATTATAAAAGCTTATTATCCCTCCGCTGTCAGTTGCACCTCGTCCTACGCTCTCCTCATCACTTCCTGTGCCCGTGAGAACTATCTCCTCCATATTATAACTTCGTGACGTCACACTGTATTTTTACCAAAATATATAAATATATTTTATGGGCTATCACGATACTTATGATCTTCCGAGGTATAGAGAATATGGAAATATGTAAAAAACTCGATACATGTGAACTGTGGGTCTACATTAGCACACCTTCGCCTAATCATTCGAGGATACAAGGACCTAACTGCTATTTCAATCGCGTCAGAATGGTGCTCCAATGAAACATACTTTAGCATATTTGTCAGACAAAACTCACAAGAATTAACAGATTCGTGATAGGCTAACGCTTGACCGCCAGTTCTGAAGTCATTTGGTTTTAATGACTTGTGACAATACATACCATCACGCCTGTTTTCCCCGAAAGGTTAGGTTAGGCAGAGGAGTACTAATGTACACCCACATTTCACCGGTATGTTTAGGTCCCATGTAATAGGGGGCGAGCCGATTGTTAATAACCGGGCACAAATCTAGACTGAGCTGCTGATTTTTAATTATCTGAAATAAATTATTCTATTCTATTCTAAAGCAGTTTCGGAAGTCGGTGCCTTTGATTCGATCGGATCTTTTGATTTCGCCACCGACTTCCAAAACTGTGGAAGGTGGTTTTACTTTTTCTTAAAAGTTATTTTATTTCATCATTTTCAGTAGCGAGTAGAACCAATTTTACGCATACCTAGATGACGTTATCATTTACTCTGTCGTTACGCGTTATTGTAATTTGATCTAAATTTCATGATCAGATCTTGACCAAATTTATGGGACTACCTCTGAAGTATGACCTACCGATCAAAAAAAAGAATCATCAAAATCGATTCATAATTGACGGAATAACGCGTAACAAATACGCAGTCGAATTGAGAACATCCTTTTTGAAGTCCGTTAGAAATGCAAAATTTCGTCATATTATTCCTGGGAACCTTGTCCTGTTGTACACTGTATTGTTTATTAGTGTTTAGCTCGTTACAACAATAGTAACAGATGTTTTGCCAAATAACTTTACTGGTGGCTATTATCATTTATGACTTTATGACTGCACCTAGGTGTTGACAAAAAAGTGTTTGATTTGCCAGAAATAGTAAAGTCGTGGTAATTTTTGTTGTATAATTGTTTATCTAACGTTCCATCACGCATCATGTCCCCTGGAGAGTTAGGCAGAAGTGTATTAATGTATACCCACAGTTCGCCGGTATGTTTAGGGACATGTAATTAGGCGTGCTTTTGCCGTCTGCGAAACTCCGAGGTGGCAACTAAGAAGTTCATAGCAACTTCAATAATATTACTTAACCTCTCGCGATTAACGAACAGCTAGACTAATCAGGCAGTTTATATGACCAAATTCATAATCATCACCCATGTAATGTTATAAAAATACTAGGCACCCGCTCGTGATTTCACCCGCGCTGCTGCGTTCCTAAGAAGCGTAGAGTGATTTTCTTCGATAAATGAACCATCCAACACAAAAATAATTTTCAAAATCGGTTCAGTAGATATATCTACAATCTCAAAACCTTACAAACTTGACCTCTTTATAATATATTAGTATAAGATGTACAGAATATCTCTATGTAGCTTTCACCCACAGAGATTAGTACTAAGGTGCCTCATTACACCAGTTTTTTTTTTATGGGAATAGGAGGGCAATCCATCGGACGGATCGCCTTATGGTAAGCGATTACCGCCGCCCATGGACACCCGCAACACCATAGGAGTCACAAGTTTTAAAAGGGGATTGGGCCTCCGGTAACCTCACTCACTCGGCGAAACACAACGTAAGCGTTGTTTAACGGCGGTTTTCTGTGAGGCCGTGGTATCACTCCGGTCGAGCCGGCCCATTCGTGCCGAAGCATGGCTCTCCCACGTAAAAATGATAATCGAAATATTAATAATAATATATTAACTCGAAAATCAAATAACAAGCGATATAGTCGGATAAAAAAAAAGCAGAATTCGCCTATCAATTCATACCTGTTCCAAGACCATATGCTCAAATCTCAAGCGCGCCCCCATTGTTCCCTAAGACCGTAAAGCGAAAAAAAGAATCTTCCAAACATCTGGCGTTCAACACCCTCTATACCCACCCTCGACGTGAGACAGATATATACGGAACATGAAAGAGTGAAAGAGAGAAGTCAACTGACAAAGCGCCCTAGGATTGAGAAAAAAATCAAATGCGCCCGCGCCGTTCTCGTTCCGTTTCCGAATTCAAATTTTAGATTTTCGAAGAACGGGCTTATTATTTTGGGTAATGTGAAAGTGAGTATAATATCTGGTTGGGATGTAACATTTTGTGCTAAATCTGAACTTTACTTTGAAATCCAAATGCATATGTCACAATAAGTAATACATATAACAATATAAAAGGAGCTTCAGCTGTACTCCACCAAAAAGAATTGACAAATATTCATTTAAATAAGATAGCACCTGAACCGAATGAACTATGTTGGGCTCGGCTTCCAGTCTAACCAGATGCGGCTGAATATCAATATTTTACACGAAGCGACTGCCATCAGACCTACGAAACACAATTTCTGGGCAATACCGATATCCGGTTGTCAGGCGTTGTTGGGCTTCTGACTACCACTAAGGCTACGTGCTCTCCGAAGCACGGCGGGGTCTCGATATGTTGAGAGTGGTCCCACCCATCACAGACTGACCGCAGCGAGCGGTTTAACCTTGCTCAGTAGATCAGCTTAGTTATTACGTAGCCACGATACCCTCCTTTACTCTAAATAAAGATAAAGAAGGGTATTTCTCCTAATATAAATTATTCTAGAAAGTTCTCATCTCTGTATACCATCAAAACAGGTTCACAAAAGAAATTCAATCGGATTCAATAGCAATTTTGGGCAATTAGGTTTTAAATCTTCAAGTTTATACACGCAATGTCTAAGAGAGTTCTAATGGAGGTCACCCATTATATTGTAACGCTATAGAAGTGAACTTCTCACAAAATAAATGCCGAACGAACACCATAGCGATGATTATTTTGTAAAGAAATACGACATTTAGTTCTAAAAACTTGCATATAAAGGACTCAACAACTGAGGTCTGATGATGACATCCCGCTAGTCATTCTACTGGTGTTTTAAGCGTTTACAAACGTTGCGGCTTACTATCAGCTTGCTTGCTTGTCATCTTATTCCTCCTCCTAGCCCTTTCCCTATTATACTGAGATCGGCTTCCAATATAGCACATCCTGTTACCACGAATTGTCTTGGAGATTAAATTGGAAATCGATTCAAGAAATTTGACTGAATATCAATAGTTTACACACTAGCAACTGCCATCAGAATCCGCAATCCGCAAATGTATATAAGATTTGTCAGGTTTTTCGGTCGGATGTCAATCGGACATTTAGCTCGAGTCAGCGGAACATGTTCTCCAAGTCTTATATCGACTCTCTCCGGCAAACGCAGCTTAACTTTACAAAAGGAATGTTCAGCCTTATTTTAAAGCGGTGTAGTGGTCTTACACCTTAAATCTGAAGTTTAACACGCAAATCTTCAAGCTATTAACATTCTCAACAAAATGCTAAATCAAAAAAGGTCGGTGTTCAAACTTATACAAAGAACTAATATTTGAGTGACGTAGGTACCTATTTGTCTGAATGTACAGACAACAATTGCCTTGACTATAGAATCAGGGTGGTAGTGTGCGGTGTTAAAATGACAGGAGTCTAACATATGAAACCTAAGAACCTAAGTAAATGCATTTGTTTGAGTGACTGTGTCTAGGAGTTTATTCAGGTCGGTATTTTTATCCTATAACTTCTTGTAGTACAAATTTTTGGATGGATTCTATTAAATGAGAATTGAGATTTGAATTTAAATCTTTTTTTTTTACTTAAGTGATATCACACGGAATGCCTGCTGCTGAGATATACAATTTACTAATGCATTTTATTATCATTTCAGGTAAGTCTTCTTCTACATACTCAACTCCAAGGTTTGGTATCATTAAGCTGTAATCATAAGGATGTAAGCAGACGTTCTAAGTTTACTTCTGTTGGCAAATCCGGTGAGTTATAAGTCATAGGCTGAAGCGGTATTTTGACTACCAAAAGAGAAAGTTTGAAGGAGGTTATGATGTGCATTTCTATTTTCTTGTTTTTTAATGTCTGTAGGTACTGTGTTATTAACAGTTCATATCCACTTGAACTGTGTTGAAATGTGAATTAACCGTACCGCTTTAACATTAGGCTTTCGAACAACCAAGCAGTGACAGTCGCATAAAATAATGTTTTTGTACAAAATATCGAAAGTTGATTTGTTAAATACTTAAAACATTTATGACACCGACTGTCATCTGCACTGAGCGAGTGAGACAAATGAATTTACGGAACATAAGGAATCGAGTGAGATAGCACGAGATGATATAGCTATCCTCACTGACCACGCATGCGCCGCACCGTTTTCTCTGTAGAATTGACATCTACTTGCGTACAAGAGGGTATTGTACGCCATTATAGTCTTTACTTAGTCCGTTCGTGTTGGTAAATCGCGTGACCCGAAGTAAAGAAGCCAATAGCTTGAGATCGATATCTCATCTCATCTCGTTAAGCTCAATAAAGCATTTTGTGCAATTAAAAACCTATACCCGTTTAATAAATGCTACAGACAATGTTACAATTATCACTGTAAGAAAAGGACAGCGCTATCCACTTTGTATAGCACCGTCTCTTTCCTTCACAGACATAAAGTTTAAATACAGTACAGTGAAAATAACTTGAAACTCCATAAAACAAGCTATGCACATTGCTTGTTGTCTCAAGTCTCAATCTAGTCAGTGACAATGTTTATTGGTGATTGCCAATAGACTCGAACAGATGTCCTGAGAGTTAAATAGTGGGTATGCTTAACATATCCGGTGGAACAGAGCAAGGGATAAGCGGGAGCGGTACTAGATGAAAATGACAGAGCAGAAAAAAAATGCATAGAAACTGTCCTGTCCATGGCTTTTGCCCCCGATTTTAGTCTTATTCTAATATTTTTTTTGAGACAAAAGAGAGCCTATGTCCTTTTTCAAGCTGCAATCTGTCTGTATACCAAAATACATCAAAATTGGTTTTGCAGTTTAAGTGGGAAAACGTCACAAAACGAACAGTTACAATATTTGTTAATGTTTCTTGACGAATTAACCAATTTCTTTATAAGCATCTCTTCCCGCTTTCCGCTTATGCCTTAAATCTTATTCCGATACAGTTGTGCTGGGGGCGATAAAACGTCGTTTCGATCCCCGAGCCGGAAATAGCTCCGGTCAAGAACCTGCGCGAAAAATTCGCGCGCACCGCATCGTATGCGTGTGCGCATTGTGTGAATGTGTGCGTGCGCTTTGTTGTTGCGCTGTAGTCGGCTAAGTGGTCCGATAAAATTGGTCGTATGATTAGTTGATTGTATTGTATTATATCGGAGGGTATTTTGAATAATTTTCATATTATAATTGTTTTCTGGGCCAGTTTTGTTACCAATTATCCTAAAGAGATTAAGTAACACCGATAAGGATTAGGGTTTCAAGCGTTGTACTGCTGTTCTGTATATACTGGGTTCGATTTTTAGGGGTCAAGTTATTGACGAAAGATATTTTCCATTACAAGCACCTATGTATTAGCACACGTTCGGTCGTGAAACAGAAGGCAAGTTGGGTGTTAAGTCGGTATGAATACAACATAACCTACCAGACCTGCCACCTCCCCATGTGACAGACAATACATGAAGATTTTCCGAACACAAAAAAAAAAGGATCTCTATCATACAAAATTTACGCGAGTTTATAAGAGGTGTTTTTTTCCTGAAATTGTAGAACAAAAGTTGGTAATAAACACTTCTTTAAGTATCATCTTTATTATGTAACACCATGTATAAAAAGTATCATAGCAAAGACTCTAACAATAACCCTTTTCTTTTACTACAAACTTGACTCGCGGTATATGAAACAAATTGCATCGCATTATGCGTGTGTTCGTGAGTGCTCACACGCAACGTCCATGAATGCACACATACAAAGCCTGCGCACGCGATCCGAATGAATGGCGATTCGAGATCTCTTTGTTTTTTAACGTTGCGTCTGAGTTGTGGTTAGTAATATAGATCTTTAATATGAGCTTCCGCTTTTATAAAGAAGTGATAAATCATTTAGGTTTGATAAGTTTGGAATGTTCACCAATCGATTTACAAACCGCGGGAAGCACAGCTTTAAAAAAATATAGGTAATATATGTAGGTAGTACAGATCTAAATGCATAATAGTTATTCCCGGTTTAAGGCTGTTAAAGTAAACCAGAAGTTTACAAACAACATTTTTTACCGAAGAAGACTGCTTCATTAGTCTAGTGGTCCCAAGCGCGACTGCCACACTAGATGTCCTGGGTTTGATCCCCAGGTCGAGCAAAGTGTTATTGGGTTTTTCTATGATATTCTCAGGGGCAATAGGCTCGCCCCCTATTACATGAGCCTTAAACATACCGGCGAACTGTGGGTGTCCATTTAGTACGCCTCTGCCTAACCCTTCGGGGAATACGGGCGTGATGGTATGGTATATTAAAAAAAGATTAGTTGTCAATTTGGCCTGCATGTATATAATGTTGATGGAATTGCACAATATTCGTATATAATAAATATTGCATGTGTATTTAAAATAAATAAATAAAATAATACTAGCTTCTGCGCGCAGAATTGGGTCCGACCTGGATAAAAAGTGCCTATCCCAGACTATAATCTATATCTGTGCCCAATTTCATCCAGATCCGTTCAGCCGTTCTGGCGTGGAAGAGTAACAAACATCCATACAAACTTTCACGTTTATAATATTAGTAAGGATGTTAATCTCTGTGAGCTTCTAAACAGATGTACCAAATTATTATGTTTTTTATGAATATTAACCAAAATTTCCCAAAACCATCTTCTCCACGTAAAGTTTGATCAATCAACTCGTGCGCATCAGTAGCCTAATCGTGCGCAAATAATACGTTCAAATATTAACTGTGAGTCACTTGGCACGTGGTTGATAAGATAAGTATTGGTTGAGCAAGCGTTACCTGAAGCAAAACGTTGTTGACTTGTTAATACATATTGTGAAATTACATATATACCATCATGCCAAGTAGTCATCGAAGGGTTAAGCAGAGATGTCTTAATAAACACTCACAGTTCACCGGTATGCTTAGGTCCCATGTATTAGGGGTAAATATTGTCATTATACATCACACATCTAAACTCTGAGCTGCTATTAAGAATTAAAAGAACTCAGTAATACTCGCTCGATGACAACAATAAATTTGTTTAACAACCAAATCTTTTTTTATGGATTAAGTTGGCAAACGAGCTGACGAGCCACCTGGTGGTAAGTAGTCATCGTCACCCATGGACACCTACAACACCAGAGGAGCGGATCTTTTAAGGTCCTCTACGGATAGCAGACTGCTAGAGCTGCAGTAACCAAGGAAAACTGGTTCTCACCTACAGAACACGAAACACAACCAAGGTGCTTTACAACAGACTCCGACGTAAGGGTGGTCGCCAACCACTTAAACCCCAAGAGGTCCGCTACCGCTGACCAAATCATATATTTTCTCGCTTACGAGATGTCTATCTGAATGCCAGTGAAGAACATCCCCACAAGAGGAAAAGTGTTGTCCCTTTCCTATGAAACTGTTGTCACAGGAAAAAGTATTAAAATAAATATGACGCCTTGAACTTCAAATTCGAATCGAAGCAAGATGTATAATATTACATAATGATATCACGGTGCGTATGTTACTCGATAGCTTTAGGTAGATGCTGGCGATAGAATATAAATGTGCACATTATAATATTTTAGTGAATATTGGTTGACAATCGTCTTCATTCGATACTAATGGTTCTCGATATTTTTTCTTAATGGTAAATTCTCGATCATTTCTTGTAAAGACTACGTAAAGTAAGAAAGTCATCTATAGTCAAAAATCCTTTTTTTAAAACTAATGCCGTACGTCGTTCATCTAGTACGACTGTTACACTTGAGATCTTTGGTTAGATTTCTAGGTAGAACAGTGTTATTGGGATTTTTCTATAAAATTATCTGTAGATTTATGAACTGTATTTAGGAACAGATACCTAAATATAAATATACGGTCGTACTTTAGGTGTACCTCTTCCTAACCCTTCAAGAAATAGAGAACAGTGCTTTATAGTGGCAGCGTTAGGCAGCTTGCCAACTGATGCGGCAAAATATGATCCAATAGAATTGCATAAAAATTACGTGAACGCTTAATTGTGACCGTAGATTCGTTAATGTCTCTCCGCTTCTTCGCTTCAGTGGACACACAGTATTAGTGACCTTATTTGTCCAAAAGATTGTTTATTTATAAGAATCAAATTCTTGCCGTCGTCGTGTCGTAGAAACTCGAAATCTAGAGGGTGTATTTAGTAGAATTGTACTGAGAAAAGATATTTTGAAATTCAACTCCTTACGGGGTAGTAACTTCGGGGTAGCAAGTCGTTTGTTTGATGGATTATTTTATACTTAAGATTCAACTGTTTAGATAGTTCTTAACTATAGTTGGCAGTTTGTCTACATCATTTGGTAAGTGAGTGAAACGGCGGGCAACAGCTAGTCTTAGTTTTAATAGGTATCAGTAATAAAACTCCCAAATTTCGAGCTTCCATCTCACATTTTTCCCACATCATCTATCAAACATTTAGTACCTCACTAAGACCATAAAATTGACCACACAACGGTATCGATATGCTAATATTTCGGCCAGGTGTGTCGCGGCAGGCGACCGGTATCATTACCAGTCACGTGGACCATCTTCACTACTGGTAGACATCTTAGTAGACGGAAAACACACTGAGACATTTCCGTCATTGTAACATAAGGTCACTGTAAGCGATAGGAGAAAGCCATTATAAGTCTCATTAAGACTCCATAGTTAATCGGACGTACGCATAATAATGATATCTTTATAGTAATGTAACATCCGGACAGGTGGATCAGGCTAGCTAAGGAGTGGGTACCACGTAACGCTACTCGTTGACGAGGTCGGTTGAAGAGACGCTGGCGAGATGATTTCGACCAGCCGAGAAGCCCACGATACGATTACGAATATACGATTTTGTACGTGGGAGAGCTCTGCTTCGGCACGAATGGTCCGGCTCGACTGGAGTGATACCACGGCCTCACAGAAAACGTTAAACAGCGTTAAACAACGCTTACGTTAAACAATGCTTACGTTGTGTTTCGCCGAGTGAGTGAGGTTACCGGAGGCCCAATCCCCTTTTAAAAGGTCGGCAACGCACTTGTGACTCCTATGGTGTTGCGGGTGTCCATGGGCGGCGGTAATCGCTTACCATCAGGCGATCCGTGTGCTCGTTTGCCGTCCTATCCCATAAAAAAAAAAGATAGAACTGGACTGAGTCAAGGGGTGTATAAAAAAATTTTTTGAGATATACATCAGATTTCACGACCTAAAAACCTGGCTAGGGCACACGGCTATATATGATACTACAGGGCAGGACATCACCGCGGCGCAGTGCGGCCCAACACCACTGTAATGTGCGCGAACCTTAACAATTTTGACGTGCAAATTTTTCTTGTTATTGAATAGAAAATGATGCATCCAGATGCGCAGCGGATGACAAAAAACATGTATAATGTAAGTTTTTTGGTCACCTATCATTTAAATTTCTATTCAGACTACTTATTAGCATTTTGGCATCATTTGTCTCTTGGCATCTTACGTGATTCGGAATTCGACCTCTGTGGGGAAATATCGAGAATAGTAGCTTTAATTTTTTTATTTTAGCGTCTTTATTGAATTACAAATACATATCGTTTATTGCCAGAAAAGTAACAAACGGAGAACATGAATTATGGTGAGCCGCAAACTAAGCTTAGCTTGTATCTTGGGGCTCAGGAGTGCGAGTATACAGATATCAGTTGTGACTGCCTCATTGGTCCAGTGATCCTGAGCGCGACTGCTACGTTGGATGTCCAGGGTTCTATTTTTAAACCTTACAAGCAATTTGTGTCGTTACTAGTATTCATGTTAAGCTAAATCTTTGTGTTACGAGTGGATTCACGTTGGTAGTGCAATGGATGGGTTTTGAACCGGCAACCACATGATTGCAAGTCCGACGCCCTGACCATTAGGCTACCGCCGCTTTATGTTATGTGTAGTTAATTCTACCGTTTCTTTCCTAAACATTGACATGTAAAAACCGCGCGCGTCTTAATCCACTCCCGCGCAGCCCGCGCGCACATAAAACAGGATTCCGTTAGCGCACCTGCCGCCCCCACCAATCATGTTATGCGCCTTTTATTTAGTTTCACTTTACCAGTAACTTTGCGCTGGTATCGAGAGGGTAAGCAGGATCCTAGGGTATCTATTATTTACATAACATAGGTACTATAAAATAACTGTGTCTGAAGTTCCGTTCCGTTTTAAACTCCCGCGCAGGTTAAATCACGTGAATAAATATTTGTGCAATAATATCGAAATTAGTAAGGACGGATTAGAATGGAGATCCTCACAGCCTTTCAGATAGGTATCTTTTTTTATGGGATAGGAGGGCAAACGACCAGACGGATCGCCTGATGGTAAGCGATTACCGCCGCCCATGGACACCCGCAACACCATAGGAGTCACAAGTGCGATGCCGACCTTTTAAAAAGGATTGGGCCTCTGGTAACCTCACTCATTCAGCGAAACACAACGTAAGCGTTGTGTTTCGCTGATTGAGTTCTCTGGTGTTGCGGGTGTCCATGGGCGGTGGTAATCGCTTACCATCAGGCGATCCGTCTGCTAAACGAGCACGAGCACGAGGTACGGTGGAGTAGAGGGAGACCAAAGAAAAGATGGAGGGATTTTATTTTAAAAAAAAAAACGTTGCCCCACACTAGGATTTTCTCCTTTGTCGTGGGTGCGTTTACAATATTCTCACATACTCAAACACCCAGACCCGGAACAACTACCTGTAGATCATACAAATATTTGCTCCGTGTGGGGATCGAACCCACAACACGTGGCGCAGAAGCCGATCGCTCAGCTGCTACGCCAAACGTGTCTTCATTATTATGATTATGTTAGTGCCTTTTATGAGGGATTATATTATGGGAATGAGACTGAATGATGAGGTGCTGGCTGACAGGGATGAATGGATGAAAAGGACATGCTGCGTCGACTACACATAAATTGAGCCAAGGGCAGTAAAATCATACACCATTATAGACCCACAGTTCGCTGGTATATTTAGGTCCCATGTAATAGGGGGCGAGCCTATTGCCATTAACCGAGCACAAATCCCAAACTCCGGCCTGCTACTGCTACTGCTACTGGGAATTTCATAGAAAAACCCAATAACACAGCTCGACTTAAGCATCGTACCCGGGACCTCTAACGTAGCAGTCGCGCTTGGGACCACTAGACTAATGAGCTATATCTACTTACCCCTTTCAAACTAGACAGTACATACTTAACTACAGACACCACACAATACTTCAGTACATCGCATTCAAAATGAAACGAACAAAAGAAATTACAATATACGTAATACTGATCTTTATGTCTTGTACTTACAGTGCATATTGTATTAACTTGGATTTTTAATTTATAAGCTTCAGCTACCCTTTATTAAAAGATTTTTATGTTGACTGGTTCCGTATCATCGAATTCGAATTTAATTCCTATAAAGTTATCTGGCGATGGAAAAATCGGCCCATAATAATTTATTACTATCATTGATAGAAACGGTTACTTTCGCATTAATAATCGCGGTTTCTCGTATCCCGAAAGACTTTCGAGACAAAAAGTTGCATCCCAAAAGACTTTCGAGACAAAAAGTTGCCTATATCCTTTTATAAGGTCCAGTCTGTCTCTATACCAAAATTAAAAAAAATCATTAAAATTGCTTCTGCAGTTTAGGCGTGAAAAGGTAATAGACAGCGAGACACAAAGTTATATTTAAGTTCAAAGTTAGACGCAATTATAATGAGTATATGGATTACAGTTAATATAGACTATGGAGAATGAATTATAATATTAGTATGGATGTCAGAGCTTGTAAGAGGCCGTGAATTCGAAATCAAGACTTAGCATACAACCCTATCACTAGATTATCACTCAGTTCCATTTTTCCTGTTGTGGGCACAATGAGTATAAGCTCTAAGCCCAGGTTTGTATAGGCAAAAAAGAACATTATAGAGTCAAAAAAGACAGACGAAATATGTGTTTTGAAAAAGATCGCGTATTAATGTACTAGCGACCCGCTCGCGGTTTCACCCGCGCTGCTCCATTCCTAAGAGGCGTAGCGTGATGTTATATAGCCTATGTTACTCAGTGATAATGTAGCTTTCTAACGGCAAAAGAATTTTTGAAATCGGTCCAGTACTTTTTGAGCCAATTCGTTACAAACATACTTACATACAAATCTTTCCTATTTATAATATTAGTTTAGATCACGTGATATGTGTCAAGTCAAGAAAAGTCAAACCCTTTGTCAGATTCATACAGATTTTTAAAAATCCTCATCGGTCACCCATCGGTCCTCAGTTCTCCTACTGGTCCCTAAACCCGTAATTTTAATTTTAATCCCATCAAAGAGCCGGTTGAATGACCGTGACACAAAAAGACGCGAGGGGTCCGCTTGTATAGCGAATAGTATAGAGTACCCCTCGTATGCGCCCGCGCCGGGCACCGCACTCCTTACCAGAGCTTTAGAAGGGAGATTATTTGGTTTGATGTATATAGAAAAGTAGCTACAGACATAACATACCATCCCGCCTGTATTCCCCGAAGAGTTAGGCAGAGGTGTACTAATATACACCTACAGTTCGCCGGTATGTTTAGGTCTCATTTAAGGGGCGACTCTATAGTCAGGTTTTTTATGTGACAAAGCACCATACTTACGTATGCTTACCTTCATCTAGTACTACCGTTCTCTAACAAGCTTGTATTCCCCAAAGGGTTAGGTAGAGGTGTACTAATGTACACCCAAAGTTCGCCTGTATGTTTACATAACATATATAACATAACATAATCAACCCATTATACTGTCCCACTGCTGGGCACGGGTATCCTCTCAGAATGAGAGGGATTAGGCTATAGTCCACCACGCTGGCCTAGTGCGGGTTGGCAGACTACACACGCCGACGAGAAAATCTTTCAGGCATGCAGGTGTCCTCACAATGTTTTCCTTCACCGTTTAAGCGCGTGATAATTAACTATTTAATACGCACATGACTTCGAAAGGTCAGAGGTGCCTGCCTTGGGATCGAACTCGAGACCTTTGACTTGGCAGTTCAACGGTCATACCACTAGGCTATCACTGCTCACTACTTGTATGTTTGGGTTCCCTGATTGCCAGTAAACGGGCAAAAATCCAAACTCCGAGCTCCGAAAAACCTAACTCTCTCTCTGCTCGTCCTTGGAATCAATGTCAGGACCTCCAGCGTAGCGGTCGCGCTTAAAACCACTAAACTTTATGTAAATAAAAGCATCTATTGTTAGCGGTAAGTACTTGATGGAGGCAAGCCTGTCTGGTATTTTATCGCAATGGCTCTTTCTTCTAAAGGCCATTTCAGACATGGTCTTACATTGGAACTCACATATTTGCTACTAAAGTATTATGTCTGGACTTTAAAAGAGACCATGATTCTGAGTTTGTTTCGGCGTTTCTTCTCATAGATCGTAAGTTAGGAAATGCCGGTGACATCTAGTTAAAAAAAAACTTGTAAAAGTGTCCTTAAAAGATCTATTTAAGTACAGAAATAAATATCATTTCATCATTTATCACAAACCAAACAAAAACTGAAAAAGTTGTACTTTATGGGGCTCAGAATCGGTCACTTCGTATATGCTAAGGGTTGTAGTGCGTGTGTGGGTTTGTTGATAATAATTCTGCATTTCCAATTATGCTTATATCGGTTTAAAAAGGTGTGATATCTTGTGTCATATAAATTAATAGAATTCCTATAGAGCGCCATGTCACGCTCTAAGCCGAGGTTCGAGTCCCGTTAGGGGAAGCCCTTAGCTGCTGTTGCTTAGTTATAAGTTGCTCCTGGCTGGAGGCATTCGGTGCCTCGCCACCAAGTCCGGTTAAGCTGTAAAGATTTCCTGAATCAACAGCTATTACCATTCATTAAAAAAAACCAGAGCGCCATGTGCTTCAGGCCGACCCATACATACTCTGGGCCCTGGGACCCTTACATTACATTTATTCCTGGGTACATGGAGTCCTTTTACTTATTTTCCAGTCACAAATATTTAAAAAGTTATTTCAACATAAATACTACCACAATCGCAATTAATCTGTCAAGTACAAAGTAAAAGAACTTGCCCCACTTAAAACCTCAACTTTCCAACAAAAACACCCTTTAATCGTAAACCCGACGGCGCCCGAAGCCCTCCGAATACGGCCGAAAGCGAACATCTGTCGGCGGCGCGTGCGTCGCTCCGAACCTGTATGTCCGAAGATTTGTACAGGTGGTGCGTGGGGTGGGATAGTGGGGGGATTCATATGCTGGAATTTATATATATTTGTTTGTGTCGATGACCTTAACTCAGGACATTCAATTGATAAGATTTATTTTTTATTTTTGAGGTATCAGTAGATATGTTGTTTGGATATCATGTCTTGTACTTGTAAGCGATAAATATCTAACAGGGGTTGGCAATGGGTTAACAACCTATGTGTATTACCTTGGTGTCGATCAGTGTACTTTGTGTTGAATTAAAAGTAGGTCCCTATACTTCATCAATACCTATTTAGTATAAAGTTCCCGCCACTGAGTTTGTGTTTTTTCGCGCTTATCTCAAAAACTATTGAACGGATTTTCATACGGTTTTCAATAATAGAAAGAAAGGTTTTGATCACGTACGTGGATATATATAAGGGTGAGGTAAACCAAAGAAAAGATGGACGGACTCTGAGAGAGATGATACAAAGGAAGCGAATGATGAGTTGATTGCTGATAGAAATATATGGAAGAAAAAGAGATACTGCGACCCCAAGTAACTTGGGATAAGGGCAGGAGGATGATGATTTCAATATTAGAAAGAGAGATTATCTAGGAAGGTTGTAGGCTATAATTTGTGAACATAACCGAAGCCAGGGCTGGTCGCTAGTATCCCATAATTATTCCCTTGCAAGACAAAAGCTTCTCACATAGAAAACGATGGAGCACTGCGCCTGCGCATTGCATGCTAAACCCATGTGAGTTAGGGCATAGTGAAATCGAATAATTCCACTCACAATTGGAGCTGCCCGACTAGGGAAGTGTCCCACCTTGCAGAAAATCGTAGTCAAATAACATAGCACCGTACTATGTTGTGTTCCTAACGGTGAGCCAGGTCGCCAGAGCTCCACGAGGAAGCGTTGTTGGCAGTGGGGAAAACCGGTGGTGTTTTGTTACCGCCGCTGTCATGTATGGCAGCATGTCTCCTATGCTGCCCGCCCAACTATTCCTCCTTAATTTACAGAGTCGGCAACGCGCGAGTGATACCCCTGGTGTTGCGTCCATAGGCTACGGTAACCGCTTACCATCAAGCGGGCCGAATGCTTGTTTGCCACCTTAGTGGTATAAAAAAATGTAACGTGATCACGCCTATATTCCCGAAGGGTTATGCAGAGGTGTGTACACCCATAGTTCGCCGGTATGGGGGCCAGATTAATGCCGTTAGCCGGAAACATTCCAAACTCCAAGCTGATATAGATAATTTCCTAATGGAATTGAAAAACTTAATTATACTTTGAAATAAACCCGCTTTATGGATTCTATTGCGTTATATATGTTCAAATCCCGACCTTCCGGAGCGGAAGTTACAGCGTCCACGGTCGCGGGTGAAGTCTGCTCGTGACCAGATACCCACGTAAAGTGATTTTATTTCAATACTAGCTGTTGGCCGCAGTTTCACTCACGTCCCAAAAAGATTAACATACTATAAGTCCGATTCTAGGTGGTGTATCAAGATGAGACATACACCAGATTTTCATTTAGACCTCTAGCTATATCGGTGAGAACTGTATTCATTTTCATGCAGTAGTTTTTGCGTGATGCGCGTACAAATATACAGACAGACAAACAGACAAAAATTCTAAAAATTGATTATTTGGCTTCTGTTGCTCTAATAAAGACCACGCATATTAGTTTTTCTCTAATATCTATAGAAATATACAGACATCGGCCTGTTACAGTTTTATTATACAGTTTTATTATGTTACAGTTAGAAATCCTTATGTCACTTTTTCTGACACTTTTTCTGGGATTGATTCCCACATGAGAAAAAGTAAAACTCACGATCTCATGTTCAGCATTCGCCCTTGCGGTCGCTAGACCAACGCGGTATAGAATAAAACTAGTCTGTAGATTATTTTCTTCAGCTTTACTCTTTCAGGTTTGGTGGTCAGTTTCAATAGAAGCATACTTATGTATATTAACATAATAAAACATACCATCACGCCAGTATTCCCCAAAAGGGTTAGGCAGAGGTTTACTAATATACATCCACAGTTCGCAGATATGTTTGAAGTCCCACGTTATAGGGGGTGAGCCTATTGCCATTATATATTTATTTATTTATTCCTAGCCTATTTCGCCCCACTGCTGGGCAAAGGCCTCCCTTCAATTCAAACTCCGAGCTACTAGAAAAACCATAGAAAATAACACCTTGCCCGATCTGGGAATCGAACCCAGGACCTATAGCGTAGCAGTCGCGCTTAGGACCACTAGGCTAAGGTAATAAGTACATATGTATATGTATACTTAAAGAAATAAATACCATAGCATTTCTACATTGTTCTGTAGCGACAATTTACCACATTTTCCAAGCAATCATTCAAACCGCTTTCAACCCCTTGTGGCACGGAATAAAAGGCATAAAAATTAAATCCCAGATAGGCATAAAACTTAGTTATACGCGTACGTTTCCGCGTATTGCCTTTGAAACTGTGTGATTACAGAGTACGCGCTATTTCTAGGCTATACCTACATACGATTTAATGCTATGAAGTTCAAAAGGTATCTAAATATTTATAATATAAAACTCAAAGGTGACTGACTGACTGACTGACATAGTGATCTATCAACGCATAGCCCAGACCACTGGAGGGATCGGGCTGAAATTTGGCATGCAGGTAGAAGTTATGACGTAGGCATCCCCTAAGAAAGGATGATGATAAATTCCCTAAGGGGATTTTATCCCTAAGGGGATTTTATCCCTAAGGGGATAAAATAGGGGATGAAAGTTTGTGTAAATCTTCTTAGATTTTCGACTGATTGAACTGAAATTAAAGATTGGAGCTACTATGATGAAGACGTCCGCTTAAATAGGATTTTGATAAATTCAACCCCCATGGGGATAAAATAAGGGACGATGGAGGATGTAAATGTATTAGTTTGAACTATCAGTACCTAATGGAACGAATAAATTAAGACGAACAAAATATTAATAATAATACTTCTAAACGCGAGCGAAGCCGCGGGCAAAATAATTGATAAATTTCGACCTATGTAGGGGTGAAATAGGGGATGAAAGTTCATATGGAACAAGTAACTATTCCACGCGGACGAAGTCGCGGGCAAAAAGCTAGTTACCTAATATTTTCCATTTGTCTGTTTTGATAAATTATATTTGTTTCTGTAACTGCCTCATTAGTCTCCTTATTAACTTATTCCTAGTTCGGCCAAAGTGTTATTAGGCACGGCGGGGTCTCGATGTGTTAAGAATGGCCCCCATCCACAGACTGACCGCAGCAGCGGGGCTTAACCTTGCAGAACAGCTGATCAGCTTAGTTTTACTTAGCCACGAGCCCCTACTGTTGAACAAAAATTAAGTGTAGAAAATACAGATTTCAGCATCAAAAATGTCTAACACTAAGCACACACTTCCTAAGTCAGTGTTCATAAACATACCATCACGCCTGTATTCCCCGAAGGTTTAGGCAGAGGCGTACTAATGTGCACCCACAGTTCGCTGGTATGTTTAAGTCCCATGTAATAGCGGGCACAAATCCAGACTCCGAGTTGCTACTGAGAATTTCATATAAAATCCCAATAACACTGCTCGACCTGGGGATCGAACCCAGGACCTCTAGCGTAGCAGTCGCGCTTAGGACCACTAGACTGTTGAGGTAGTCAGAGGATGAGGTTTCTTGTAAAGTTGGCAACCGTATGACATGTTTGAATGTGGAAGAAGCAAAAGAAGTATGCAGGAATCGTAGCAAGTGGCGTTCTGTAGTTTCTGCCTACCCCTGTGGCGTAAGTGTATCTCTACTTATCTTTTATATAATACATATTAATGAAGTTTATTTAAGGTCGTCATGAATTTTTAAATGTTATAAAACCATCATAGGCCTTAGTATGTTTGACACCGCAGGACATCAACGAGTTGCTAGTTGTACAAAATAATTTGTTACCACTTTCGTACTGGTCATAGATTAAGGAAAAATAGATCAAATTATGCACCAAGAACCATAAACTTCTATAGTTTCCTTAATCTGTGGCTGTGGTAGATAGCCATGCCTGTTGTGTTGCCAGCTCCCATTTTTCGTTTTTCTTTTTTTGCGCAACCTTTTGCTACTTTTAAGTTATCTATGATTGTACAGTTGCATTTTGATTTGTTGTGTGTCATTAGGGCGAAAATAGAAACTTTTTCTTTCTTTCTTCTTTCTTTCAGGACGAGATCGCTGGTATGTTTTATAGATAATGTTTTTTTCCGGTTTTTGTATAATTCCATTCATTTGTATAATTCCATAGCCGCACTTGCAACTAGGATCCAAAGACACACAACATAACCAATACACCTCTTCATCTAGTCTAACTGAATCAAGCTTCGCACCAATAAATCTAGCAAGATATTACGCGTGTAGACAACGTGGGGAGGGGTGAGATGTGGGGGGGAGACCGACCCCATTGTGCGCCGCCGTGATGTACGAAGCTATTTAGATAATATAATGACGGGGATGAAGTCAAAACGAGGATAGACAGTATAGAATGTATCTAGAGAGCGAGGGTGCAATTTCATCCCCAAAATATAATTACTGACCCCCCAAGTAATTATATGATTTGGGGATGAAAGTGCAGTTTCTTATACAATGTGTTAAGAAGATCCTGTCCGACACGTGAAAGTATCGTAAGAAAAAAAAACGAAAAAGACATAATTTTTTTTTATGGGATAGCGGAAGAAACGAGCGGACGGATCGCCTGACGGTAAGCGATTATCGCCGCCCATAGACACCCGCAACACCAGAGGAGTCACAAGTGCGTTATCCGCCTTTTAAAAAGCGATAGGGCCTCCGGTAGCCTCACTCAGTCGGCGAAACACAAGCGTTGTTTGACGGCGGTTTTCTGTGAGGTCGTTGTATCACTCCGGTGGAGCCGGCTCATTCGTGCCGAAGCATGGCTCTCGCACGTTAAAGTTGTATGGCATTCATCCTGCGTGGATCAAATCTCAATATATCTAAGGTTTCCAGTCAGCGCGGGTTCGGTGTGAATTGGTGAACTTCCAATATTTCATCGGGAAAACAGCGAAATGGGCATTCGTCTACCTCGATTTGGGTGTTTGTAGCCCTGGATAGAAGAGAAAAACCTAATGAGATCTGTTTTGAAAAAAAAAAAAATCCTGTCTAGCCATACAAAGACGAATGTATTTTCTTTGTAGTAGCACTCACTAATCGAATTCCAATAGCGGAGCCACCAATCAAAGAACTAAATATCACGGTGCATCGTTAATTTTGTGGCTGGTTCACACTGACTTAGCTACTGGCGCTGACGCTAAAGAAAATACGAGTACTAGGTACTCGCGTAACATCCATTCATTCTAAGTTCTATTTGTATTTTTTTATCTGTGCTATATGATCTCCACGATCTTATTCCCCCTAGCCCTTTCTACTATCGGACGGCCAGAAGCGCAAAAAAGCGACATCGATTCATGGTGGACATTCCGAAAACCCGAACGAAACGCTTTAAGTCCACTTTTATCATGCGTACCGCCGAAATGTGGAATGCGCTTCCCGAGTGGGTCTTTCCCGATAGATATAAGGTGTCTTTAAATCACGGTGAATCGGTTTCTTCTAGGCAAGCGCGCTCGCAGTGTCGCTTAACATCAGGTGAACTGGCGGTCAAGCGTAACCCTATCAAGAATAATAATAATAAAAAAATACTGCGACAAATCTTATTGCATCGTCCCTCGTCAAGGGAAGGTATGTCGCACTTGCCTTCATGGTTTGGGCAATGAAACTCATGATTACATTCACCATAATCCCGCTGTGGTCTAGTTCAATAGCTGAACTCTTTCAAGGAGTAAGACGTAGCGTCGCATCCTCGAAGGCCCACTCGCAAACAGGCGTATTCCTACTGATGTCATATCATGACTCTTACCGACTTAAATACAGACATTGTGACCCACTGATCAACCTTCCTAGGAATAATATCTTTGTAAAATTATGCCTGTATTGCAAGAAGGGTTAGGCAGAGACTGTACGCTCACAAGCCAACATTCAATCACCAGTGTATATGTGTGTCTAAATAATAAGTTTCCCAGATCTTCTCCAATCTTATTTTCAACTGGGCACTAATCTAAATTCCTGACTGATACTAAGAATTTTCTTACAGAAAAACTACTTAAACACTTTGTCCGATCCGAAAAATGAAAGCCAAGTTACACCTACCTTACTCTTATCAGACTTGACTGTTTTACCAATAGGAAAGCTTTTTAAAAACTTATTTGTGACAAGATATATAAATGTGGAAGACCCAAAAGAAGTATGTAAGTGACGGTCTGTAGTTTCTGCATACCCTGTGGGGAAAAAGCTTTTCTTACGTGGGAGAGCCATGCTTCGGCACAAATGGGCTGGCTCGACCGGAGTGATGCCACGGCCTCACAGAAAACCGGCGTTAAACAACGTTTACGTTGTATTTCGCCGAGTGAGTGAGGTTACTGGAGGCCCAATCCCCTTTTAAAAGGTCGCAACGCACTCGTGACTCTGGTGCTGCGGGTGTCCATGGGCGACGGTAATCGCTTACCATCAGGCGATCCGTCTGCTCGTATAAAAAAAAGCGTGATTATATGTATGACAGAAATGACTGCTGTCGTCTGAACTCCCCTTAGTGTACATATCGTGGAATAGTTAATATAATGGGAAGAGCGGCGTAATTGTTACGTGAATGTTTAATACCGACCTGACGAGGCTGAACCAGCGAGCTGCCCAGTAGCTAGACCGTTGGCCTCTCTTTGTCCTGTCGAACTATACCTACCAACTGATTTTTTTAGTCTATAACTAAGGCAGTGGTTGTAGCCACGAAATCAAATTCAAATTCTGTATTGCGTTCACAGGTTATTACAAAAGTAGTATCAATATGCAGGGTTTTATATTGTAGGTCCTTAACCTTTGTTCCTTTGTTCTCCTCAGCCTGTATACTTAAGGGAGTGCTGCAATTTATTGGATCATGTTTTATTTCAAAAGAGTATCTATGTAGGTTCTTGCCGGCTCTTCTCCATAAGACAAACTTATACTATACTAGCTACCCGACCGCGGTTTCACCCGCGTTGCGCCATTCCTAAGAGTCGTAGCATAATATTAAATAGCTTATAACCTTCCTCTTGAATCACTCTATCAATTAAAAAAAACCGCTTCAAAATCCGTTGCGTAGTTTTAAAGATTTAAGCATACATACGGACGGACAGACAGTGACAGCGACTTTGTTTTATAATATGTAGTGATGGACCAACTTGTTTCAAGTAAGAATTCCTTCCGATTGCTTTTGTTGTTCCACAAATTGTCGAATTCCAAATATTGTGTGCCATTCAGTATTGCCTTATTCAAAACCTGAGATATGTCAGAACAGTGAATGAAAGCCAGTAAAAGTCGTAGCACGGCGCTGAAACAGTTTCAAACTAAGTTTCACCACTTAGCGAGTTCAATCGATGTTTCCAAGTTAAGTTTCTGTATATCTATTGTTGTATTACATATTGTGAAGGAGATAGAAATTACCTCATTAGTCTAGTGGTCGTTAGCGCGACTGCCAGATTACCAGGTAGAGCAAAGTGTTATTACGTTTTTCTATGACATTCTCAGTAGCAGCTCAGAATTTGTACCTGGACATTGGCAATGTGCTCGTCCCCCCTATTACTTGGGACCTAAACATACTGGCGAACAGTGGGTGTACGCCTCTGCCTAACCCTTCGGGGAATACAGGCGTGCTGGTATGTTACCTAAAGATAAAGAACATTCCACAAATAGCTCAGACTTGCACAGATCTCACCGTGGAAGGGCCATGGTTCGGCACGAATGGGCCGGCTCAACCGGAGTGATAACACGGCCTCACAGAAAACCGGCGTCAAACAACGCTTACTTGTGTTTCACCGAGTGAGTGAGGATACCGGAGGCCCAATCCCCGTTTAAAAGGCCGGTAACGCACTTGTAACTCCTCTGGTATTGCGGGTGTCCATGGGCGGTGCTAATCGCTTACCATCAGGCGAACCGTCAGTTCGTTTGCCTCCTTTCCCATAAAAAAAAATAAAGTTTTTGTACCAATAGCGATTATGTACTTTCCATTCCTTCACGTAATGCTGTCCTCGAGGGTAGCTCCCAGCTCCGCATGTAACAAACTTGAACGAGAAAGTTTAGAAGTCGCGAGGTCCAGCCTATGCAACATGTTAGCTCCTGCAATTTTTATTATACAGCTTTATAATTCTTTAAAAAAAAATTTGCCACAGACTAGGATCATCAGACTAGAATCACTTTTCACATACGGTAAACGCTCAAAAGTCCATAAGCATGCCAAGGATTGCATTGCTATGAACAGTACGAGCGAGCTCGATACAGCCAGTGCGTGTCACTTGTTAACGACAATTAATAGAAGGTCGTAAGTCAAACTAAACGTCAAGCTATTGCGTTGTGAGATTGCCTATGGACTTTTGGTCGCCACTGTACATGAACTGTATCAACTCAACTACCTGTAGGTTATAATATTGGTACGTGCGAGGATCGAACCCCGTGATGCAGAAGCCAATTGCTCAACCAACGCTAAACTTAGAGTCAAATAAATTCATACCATACCATCACTCCCGTATTCTCCGAAAGTTTAGGAAGACTAAATAAATTATCTCTAAACTAATATTCATCAAAATTGGTTCAGCGGTTCAGGCGTGGAAAGGTACACACAATTAGACAGAGTTACTTTCGAATTTATGATTTGAAGTTATGGCTGCTACTGTTAAAAGAACTTTCTTTTAACTTTACCACTCCTATTGTTAGATGTAAGTATACTCATTTTGATATATACATATATCTACGTAATATACATACGTACAGATAAAACATAATATATATGCGCGAAACAGTTACTCTGAAAGACATTAGCAACAAAATAATCCGACAAAAAAAACTTTTTCTTACATTATCCTGTAATCGTAAAGCTCCCTTACTCCTTACACTATCTCTTTCTAATATCGCCGTCTCTGTCTCCAAAGCGGGGGGAGCGGTTTGGCAACGTCGCGCCGTGACTCAAGCGTGTAATAACCGATTAAGTACAGACGTCACTCAGGCGTACTGAGCGGTGCACGTATGGGAGACTCTGTAATTTAATCGGGTTATCTTTTATATAGACAAAAGACTCGTAATGGCCAATAATCCACTTAGAACAATTTTTATATTGTAAACATTATTGTTGGAGATTCTTTGTTGTGTTGTACAAATTACTGAGATGCTGCTCACGATATTGGGGCGTGGGCGTGATGATATTAATGTGAAAACATGTCTTATAAGAAGGTAGGTAGGTACATCGCAAGATTAATCGCCTAATATCTATTTCAATAGATTTCTAAGAGACAAAATTAAAAAACAAAACGATTATGTCACATCGAGATGTCAAAGGGAAAAAAGACGAACGGGTTGTGGCGGGAATTTTGGAAAAGGAAGTGTTTTAAGCGCAAATCCACATTAAGTATTTAAAAAAAAACTCGCTAATATGTGGATCCCAACACAGTTCATACCATCGCCTGTATTCCCCGAAGGTTTAGGCAGAGGCGTAATAATTAATTCGCCGGTATGTTTAGGTCCCAAAACGGTACAGACTGCAGTAAATTAGATAGAACGCTTATCACATATTTTTGCGTATCCATGTCATGCGCAAACGCTTAGGAACCACGGGGCGGTAACGTTATCTATACCTATAATAAAATTGTAACAGGCTGATGTCTGTACATTATAGATATTAAAGAAAAAAATTATTAGAGCGAGTCTTTATTAGAGCAACAGAAGCCAAAATAACAATTTTTAGAATTTTTGTCTGTCTGTTTGTTTGTACGCGTATCACGCAAAAACTACTGCATGGAATTGAATGAAGTTTTCACCGATGTATTGCTAGAAGTCTAACTTAAAATCTGGTGTGTGGTGTTTCATCTTGACACGACGCCTAAAATCGGACGTTATTAGCCCATTATTGTATTAGCCCGTGATGTCCCACTGCTAGGCAAAGGTCTCCCTCCGTTACTTCCAACGGTCGCGATTGTACGTTACTTACTTCTTTCCAATTCTCATTCAATTCATTCAGTTCGTCTCGGCATCTCCTTCGTGGTCTGAATCGGACTTATAGTATGGTGAAACTGCGGGCAATTTTTTTTTAATGGCATATGAGGGCAAACTAGCAGACGGATCACCTGATGGTAAGCGATTACCGCCGCCCATGGATACCCGCAACACCAGAGGAGTCACAAGTGCGTTGCCGACCTTTTAAAAGAGGATTGGGCCTCCGGTAACCTCACTCACTCGGCGAAATACAACGTAAGCGTTGTTTAACGCCGGTTTTCTGCCGGCCCATTCGTGCCGAAGCATGGCTCTCTCACGTTTTGTAATAGCAATAGCAGCTAATCAGTAAATATAATTCCTAGATCATGCCTCTTGCACAACACAATATTACTGAATCTATGTATGTATATCATTAATTGATAAGTTATCGGCTAATACAAGTAAATACTTGTAATTATAAAATATATCTCAGCGAGATAATTATAATGACATCATCATTATAATCTGGTGTGATAACCGCATATTCTTTGTAGAAATAGGAACTAACATATCATCATGCCTGTATTCCCGGACGGTTTAGGCAGAGCCGTACTAATGTACATACATTTCGGAGAGCGTGCATCAGATCTCCACAATCTTATTCCCCCTTGCCCTTTTTACTATAGGACGACCAGAAGCAAAAAAAAGCGTCAATGATTCATGCTGGCCATTCCGAAAACCCGAACGAAACGCTTTAATTCCACTTTTATCATGCGTACCGCCGAAATGTGGAATGTGATTCCCGAGTGCGTCTTCCCCGATAGATATATTCAGGGTGTCTTTCAATCACGAGTGAATCTGTTTCTACTAGGCAAGCGCGCTCTGTCGTAAGTCGCAGCGGTCAAGCGTAAGCCTATCAAGTATAAAAACTACCTACTGCCATTAACAGGGTACGAATCCAAATTTCGAGCTGTTACTGAGAATTTCATAGGAAAAACCAATAACACTTTGATCGACCTGCTTATCGAATTCAGGACTATTAGCGTAGCAGAAACAGGAATATCTTATTCAAAATTCGATAACTAATTAATAGTGTTTCTAGACTATCTCATTAGCCTAGTGGTCTTGAATGCGACTGCCACGTTAGAGATCCTGGGTTCGATTCCCAGAACGTGCAAATTGATATTGGCTTTTCTATGAAATTCTCATCACAACAGCTTTAACAGCTTGAAATTTTAGATTCGTGTCCGGTTAATGGCACCGCCCCGTCCCCCTATTACATGGGATCTAAACATAGTGGCGAACTGTGTGTGTACATTAGTACGCCTCTGCCTAATCCTTCGGGGAATACAGGCGTGTTTGTATGTTATGTTTATGTCTTTCAACAAATCTGACAGTCACAGACAGATATTAGTTTTTCACCTTCATTAGGTTTTCATTGGAAATTTCCATACACATCAAAATAATAAAACAAAACAGTTCCCATTACCCTCCCCTATGATTTGCTAGTGACAGATATAGGTGCCCTTCGTCAGGACATGTCTGTTCAGGATACGTATCACGTAATGCCAATGACGTCACAGTTTACAGAAAACTTGCGAAACGATTGCATGAAACTGGTTTAGCGGGTCAACTATTGAGTACGGGTTCTCACATAACATAGTGGTATTATTTCGCGAAAGGTCAGGTAGAAGTGTTCTGGCTTACAGTTCAATCCTTATTTTCAGATATTTTTTTTTTTTACTCTTGACCGCCTGATGTTAAGGCGCTGTGACTAGTCAAAATAGGCATCTTAAAACAATTTTTTAGCAAAAAGTATACATTTTAACACAGCAATAAAAATATATGTTAATCTTGAACATATTTACGAGGGAACCTTTGTTTTCAAAACACGTTTTCGTTAAATTTTCTCGATAAAAAAAAATCATAAAATAACCATTAAAATTAAATTTCTAGCAGTTGTAACTGTATTATTTATTAACAAATCTTGATCAAATTTATAACAGTGACGTAATATATAAAAATAAAGGGAACTGTTGTTTTTATTTTTTGATTGAAATACTATATGTTTAATAATTAATAAATATCATGATAAATAACTCGCACGAGTCGAACGAAACATCGCGGCATCGTGGCGTCTTTTTTCTTCTCTTTCATTTCTACGGTAAGCGACAGTGAGCGCTGAGGCGCGCTGCCTGATGGACCTATGTCACTTTGTTCCGCCCGCCGCTCAGAAATAATTTTATGTCTGGTCGTTTTGAAAGCTATTTATTTTATTACAATAATAATAATAATATTCATTTTTATTCGATGAAACAAAAACTCATGATAGAAATTGTAAAGTAAGTACATACAAATAGATTATCTATAGATTCGTAAATTCGATGGGTGAGTCTATAACTCGATTGGTCTAGCGGTATCGTGTATTGAACAGATATGCACTGGTCTTGAGTTCAAACCCCGCAATAATTTTTCACTTTTTGTTGATTTTCTTATTTGTAGCATATAATTGCTTTTTTTTATTATTATTTACTTTTGTTATCTTCTTGTTTGAAATAAATTTTCAATAATTATTATTTAACTTCCTATTAATTCTCTTTTTTTATAAGCTTTTACTAAGTTTTTTTTAAATTTTCCTGAATCGTTTTTTTTGCATTCTATAGTAAAAAGAATCGTCTGGTGATCTATCCGTCAGTAGATGAACCATCGGAGAAAACTTTTCACGAGTATGCTTATATATGGTGTTACAAAATATTGTAGGTAATGTGAGTAATGCGAAAGGAGATCATTGTGAGTTGAATGAGGAATATCAACAATGTGCATCAGAATGTACATTGTTGATATTACTCAATTTCTAAATGGCAATTATGACAAATGAAAATTTGTCACTGTCATATTTATATTAGAAAATTTGTCATTTTTACAATTTACCATTTTGATACTCGTATGCCAATTAAATTAATTAAATTTATATTACGGCCATTTTGAGAACTCGTCATATTGCACCGAAACCCAGTGCTAAGTGATACATACATACCTACTAAAGTTTATAATATTCAAATTATTTGCAGTCTTACAAAAGAGTGCAGAAATACGAAAAGGGGTCATTACAGTCATCACTCATCATTATGAACAACTTTTACTGTGGTGCCAATCAACAAACTATGGTCATTTAGTCTTTTTTTCTTTAAAAAAAAAGAGGTCATTTAGTCGCGGGTGAATGAGCTTTTTCGGCAGATTATTTTTCGCGATTTTAGGGTTGGAGTTATAGTGAAAGTTGTTTATAATGACATTATTATGAACAACTTCGACGACGAAATGACCATAGTTTAGACTATAGCACAATGACGAATTTGTAAAGTGGCCGCAATATAAATCGATAAAGTGGCAAATTTTCTAAATGCTAAATGCATAATATTATATGCATTGTGGATATTCATCATTTTCTCAAAAAATCACATGATTTATTTATTTATTATTTATTTATTTAACTAGAACGGTCATAGACCAATTACACTAATTAAATAGAATTGTAATTTCTTGATTAACTAAACAAATTTCAGAACTACTACATTATGAGCTTAATTTGGCTTTTCATTCATAGAACGATGGTGTAATATACTAAATAATTCCAATAATCTAAAACATATCACAGATTCGCACCAAATTCAAGTCGATCATAGATCCCTCTCGCACAACTTCAAGGATACCGTCAATAGCCTCACCCATCCATCCTCAAACAAATCAATATCTGGGCACGAGTTCAGGAGATCGTTGAGTGCAGAGAGTGTTCGCGGTATTGGGGACTTTGCTCGGGTTAGAGTACGGCAAGTTGGCACTGCAAGCAGTTTATGTTTCCTGCCTCTTAGATAGTTATTAGGGGTAAAGAGTTGACACAGTCCATTAAACAAATCAGATGAATCAATTTTTCCACGTAGGATTTTGCACACCGTGACAATTTGGTCACGGTTCCTTCTGGTTTCTAGAGAATTGTAATTGAGACAACCCAGGAGAAACTTGGTGGGGTAAAGATATGGGTATCCATAGACCCTTTTGTAAAGATATCTAAGGTATGCCTTCTGTACTTTTTCGAGTACTGAAATTTTTCTTTTCTCAAGGGGACTCCAGATAGACCCACTGGTTTCCAACTTACTACGTACCAGCGCATTATAAATGATTCGAATGACACTGGTATTTTGGAAGTCACGTGCGTTTCTGAGGACAAAACCTAGTCTAATATAGGACTCCTTGGCAACCGCGACCATGTGATCATGGAATGTTAACCCCCGGACGAATGTAACACCCAAGTCCTTCATGGTCGACGATTTAGGTATAGTTTCGTTCTTTAACTTATAATCGAAAACAACTGGGTGCCGCGCTCGGCTAAAGGTCATAGCATTACACTTAGTGGGGTTGAATTCAAGTTATCAACGCTCCATTTATACACCGCCTCGATGTCGCGCTGGAGTGCCAAGCAGTCCTCCTCGTTTTTAATTGCTGCGTACAGCTTTAGGTCATCTGTATATAGTAAGCATCGTGCGTGGCTGACTACTGTAGGAATGTCATTGAACATAATAATGAATAGTAGAGGCCCAAGAATGGAACCCTGACTTACCCCGGAACGCGTGTGATAGGGTCTAGATTTAAAGATACCCAATTTGACAAATTGCTGACGGTCTCGTAGATAGTCCGTGATCAGATTGAGAAGTCAAAACCTATAGCACAGAGTTTCGCCAGCAAAATGTCATTATTGACCCTATCAAACGCCTTCCGGAAATCGAAGTAGAGGACGTCAACTTGGAGTCTGTGATCTAGCTGGGTGGAAATGAAGTCAACAAGAGTTATGAGGTTAGTGTTCACAGATCTCTTGGACCTAAAGCCGTGCTGCTCGTTACATAAGTAGGCGCTAATTTGATCGTTGATATGCTTATGCAAAATGCTCTCGAAGACCTTCGCAGGAGATGAGAGAATCGCGATGGGTCGGTATTCTTCGATATCAGTTTTTTTCGAGGATTTAGGTATAGGCGTGACTCTTGAAAGTTTCCATTGTGAGGGGTAATTGCCAGTGCTTATAGCTAGATTAAGAATATGACAGAGAGGTTCCGAAATATACTCTTTTGACATTTTGAGGAGACCAGGGGGGATGTAGTCTGGACCTATAGAGCTATTTGCTTTTAACTTTTTTTGATATAAACAATCATGTAAGTATGTCAAAATTTAAAAACTTATTTGCTTCAATTTTACATTCTAAACACGAAAGCCCTGGGAAAATCACTTTCAACCTTTGTAATCAAATTATGTGTAGCAAGTATCGATAGATGGGCGAAGGTCGTCAGTCAATCATGGGAGCTGACGATTCCGAAGAGTTATCCTCCAAAGAGATCGCGTGACAACCACCTATCTGTCTGTCCACCCAGTCATATATCCATTGTATTTGTACACATCGCGTAATTACTGTGATTTAGAATTACTTTGTTGTTTTTTGTTTATAACAAAACAAAAAATGAAGAAATTTTTATTTCAGAGAAATCAATAACGATGTGCTATTCGTTGAACCGTCAACAGAATTTCAAGACAATAATACATACTCACCAGTTCATAGTCGAGGAGTCGTTGACATAATGCATTTTATCAGCAGTTGCAAACTATATGTAGCCATAGTTCTTTATTCGATTGTAACTTCTCACAGCTGTTACTCATAGCAGAATAAAGGATTGGCTTGATCTCCGGATTCAATTTTAGATGCAATATGTGCAAAGACGATTTTATTGTGACAAGCAAAGATTTAGCAAGTACACACAATGTCAACGCTAACGTGGCTGCTGTTACAGGAATTACTTCTGCTGGTATTGGTTATTTATTTATTTATTTATGCTTCATGTACAGAAGTGTACAAAGGCGGTCTTAATGCCTTAGGCATTTTCTACCAGACGACCTTAGGGTGGTGCAGAGACGATCATGGTAGATGCACTAAAAGAGTAGAAGTGAAATGTGTGACTTGAAGACTTACCAAAATTATAAACTTACACAATTACTATATACATTACATAAATATTTATTTTATATATATTTATATATATACAATATAAAATAACATAAAATACAATACATATATACTATACATATATACAATACATAATAGATATAAAAAGAAAAGTCAGTGTCGAGATGAATCTAACAGCGTTTTATCCAGCAAGTATTTGCGCACACAAGTTTTAAACGATTGCCGGCTGTTTATCATTCTGATTTCAAGGGGGAGAGCATTCCATAACAGTATTGATTGGACGAAGAAGGTAGAATGTATAAAGTCAGTTAGTTAGTAGTTAGTTGAACGAAGATGTTTATTGTGGAAGGAAGTAATATACTGAAAATGAGATGATAAGTACGATGGAGAATTGGGAGAAAAAAGTATAGAATAAAGAGTAGTCAGCGCACTCAAATTTCTTCGTTGGCGAATGGGCAACCATTTCAATTTTATTCGATATTCTGAGACATGGTCATATTTACGGAGATTAAAAACGAATCGAATGCAATTATTGAGAAGGCGGTCCAATTTATTGAGCAGATCTGCATTCAGGTCAAAGTAGCAAACATCACCATAGTCGATTATGGGGAAAATTAAGGTTTCGACAAGCATTGCTTTAATGTGCGCTGGAAGAAAATTTTTGAGGCGGTAGAGAGATCGCAGGGTACCTGTAACTTTTTGACATACACTTGAGACTTGGGATCGCCAACTCAATGTAGGATCAAAACTCAAGCCGAGATCTTTGACGCTGGAAGTCACAGGTATGGCTATGTCATTGAAGACTATTGGTAAAATATTTATATTGCTCAACTTGCAGATATTGCGATGGCTGCCCAAAATGATAGCCTGGCATTTATTGGGATTTACTGCCATACCAAATCTATCAGCCCAGTCCCTGATTGAGTCAAGATCGTGGTTCACTGCTTCGATCGCCACGGATAAATCTTCTATTCTAGATTGAGAGTAAATCTGTAGGTCATCGGCATATAGATGATACGCACACTGAAGCTTTTGGGTAATAAAATTTATGAAAATTGAAAAAAGCAGTGGAGATAATATTCCGCCTTGGGGAACGCCAGTTTCCAGCTTGCACCAAGTTGAGAAAGACTCCTCAATGTGGACTGACTGCTGGCGATCTCGAAGGTATGATGAGAACCATTCCAGCACTTCAGGAGAGATCATGAAATGGGAAAGGATGGACAAAAGGATATCGTGACTGACGGTATTAAAAGCATTGGAAAAGTCAACCAGTACCAATACAGTAACCTTAGTGTCTTCCATGCCTGCCCGAATATCGCCAGTCACCTTAAGGAGTGCAGACACAGTACTGTGACCTGGTCTAAACCCAGATTGATAGGGACTTAGGAGTGTATTTGCATAAATGAAGCGAGAGAATTGTTTGTGGACACAGGCCTCCAGAACCTTGGACAGGAAAGGAAGAATAGAAATTGGCCGAAAATGACTGGGGAGAGAAGGGTTAGGAATCTTAGGTAGAGGCAAAACATGTGCTTTGCACCACGCAGACGGAAAAGAACTCGATTCAAGTGAAGCATTTACAATGTGAGAAATTGCAGGGAGTAGGTGGTCCAAAACTGTGGTGATCATATTCCGACTGATGTTGTCACAACCCACAGCATTTGATTTAATGGATAGGATTATTTTTTTAATCTCACCCGAGTCCACTGGAGAATTATTCGCAATTCGAAGAAATTACAGCATGTATGGACGTACCCAAATTCATCATCAGCAAAAAATCCATGACAACAGCAGCTATGCGTTCTTAAAACCTGCTACTGCTGCCACAGGATTCGTCAGATGTTGATTCCCATTTTTCATAAATGATGTCTTGATCAAATCAAATCAAATCGTTTATCTGGGATCTTGAGCATATGTGGTTTTCGTAAATATGGGTATGTCGATACATGCTGTAATTTCTTAAAATTGCGAATAACCAATACCGGCAGAAGTAATTCTTGTAACGGCGGCCACGTTAGCGTCGTCATTGTGTGTACTTGCTAAATCTTCGCTTGTCACAATAAATATTATCGTCATAATTGTTGTCTTTGCACATACCTATTTTATTTTATATTAATTTGTAAATTATAAACTTTAGTAGGTATAGGTATCTATGTATAACATACCACTGTGCTTAGGCACAAAATGACGAATTCTCAAAATGATCACAATATAAATTGAATAAATTGAAATTTGCATTCGAATCTCAAAATGGTCAATTCAAAAAATACAACTTACTATACAGTAATTTTGAGTAATTCCTCATTCAACTCGCAATGATCTCGTTTCTTTACTAGTTACTAGTTCATCGTATGGTTTAGACGCAGAATGCCAAATTCTCAAAAAGGCATAGTTTTTTTTGGCATGTATGGTTTTGCGAAAAGGTTAGACGAGAAAAAATATTTTTTAGCGATTTTAGGGCAGGCGCCATTGTAAAGATGTTCATAGTGGTGAGTACAATGACCTCCTTTGGTATAACTACAGTCTTTTGTAACATCCTGTATCTGTATTATTTTTCTTCAGAATAAACCATCAAGTTTGGTGACTGTTTTTTATACTACTCTGAAGAAAAATATATACGGGAATAAAAATGTCTGTTTATATTAATTTTTCGCAATTTTGACAATTGCCGTTTTGAGAATAGGCCATTTCTAGAATTGACCATTCTACGCCCAAGCCATTTTATTTATGAATTATTTATTATTCGTCTGATGAATCTGTTAAGTTTCTCTATATTCTTTTTTTTTTAAATAACAATTATTAATTAATTATTTAAAAAAATAAGAAAACAAGTGTGTACATTTTTAAAAATAAAAAAAAACTCATAGTATCTATTGAGATTCGAACTCGTGGAAGCGCGATTTCAAGCGGGACAGCGGCGCGCTAAGCCAAACGTGCACTTAACCAATGTTGCGAAATTATGTTTCTGTATTTAAAGAACGTCGCGCATGGTTGACGTTCGCCCGGTGCGCCGCGCAGTAGGCGGGACTACGCGTGCCCCACTTCATCTGCTTCACCCCCTCAAATACCTAAATGTTGACTATGCACAGCGCCTTAAGCGACACGGCGATCTACGATGGAGCGCGCTCGCCTAGAAGAAACTGATTCACTCGTGATTCCACCTAGATTGTATCTATCTATCGGGGAAGACCCACTCGGGAAGCGCATTCCACATTTTAGCGGTACGCATGATAAAAGTGGACTTAAAGCGTTTCGTTCGGGTTTTCGGAATGTCCAATGAATCGATGACGCTTTTTTTGTGGGGGTAGAGGTGCCCATTGTCCGGCTTTTTACAGTCGTGTCCGGCCCAGTATACCTACACAAGTCCAGCCAGTCCGACTTTTTTAAGCTATTGCATAGCTTCTATCGCGGGCCTTGAGCGTGGGGACCGAATCCAGAAATTCCGTAACGAAAAAAACCTAACACGCTTGTCTCTTTAGTTCAGCAACCCGCCTTTAGGTGGCATTGGTTGTATTACATAAGTTGATAAAAACCAATGCCACATAAAGGCGGGTTGCTGAACTAAAGAGAAACACACTTGTCTCTTTAGTTCAGCAACCCGCCTTTAGGTGGCATTGGTTGTATTACATAAGTTGATAAAAAACGCTATGCTAAAGCTATTGAGCTTTACCGCGGCAGTCCCCGAGTGCCACACGTCTTTTTTTTAAGGGTTTCAGGACAAAATGTCCGGCTAAATATAAATGTGTGTCCGGCTTTTCTATTTCTAGTCCTAGCAACCCTACAAGTATCAAAATTTGCCATACAAATTGTGTCAAAATAAGAAAAAGTAAAACCGCCTTCAGAAACATAAAAAATAATGTTATGTGCGAAACAGTTTCGGAAGTCAGTGCCTTTGATTTGATCGGATCTTTTGATTTCCCCACCGACTTCCGAAAAGTTATTTTATTTCAACATATTTTTTTTTAAATAAATAATAAAAAAATAAATAATTTTGAGTAGCGAGTAGAATTTTACGTGTACTTAGACGACGTTATTTATTTCAATCAACTTTGGATCACACAATTAAAATAAAATTATTACAAAATTTCAAAAAAATCAAAATAAAATAAAAATACATTGAAATCTAAATTGAAATTGAAAATTATACATTAATAATAATTATTATCATTTCCTCAGTCGTTACGTGTTATTGTCAGTTTGTTCTAAATTTTGTGATCAGATCTTGACCAAATTTATGGGACCACCTCTGAAGTATGACAATCGATTCATAATTGACGGAATAATCGCGTAACAAACATACAAAAAAGACACAGTGCAATTGAGACCCTCCACCTTTTTGAAGTCGGTTAAAAACCCTGTCCGATCCGAAAGGGCGGTTGTTAAATCTTGATACTTTTTTAAAGCTAGAAGCGGGTTTTTCATGCTATTTTATCGTATAATAATTGCTCAGATCCAGTGGGCGGTTACCTCATCTTCACCCACCGCCTCTACCAGTTTTATGGGCAATTTATACGTAACTCTCAACTGGTAAACATATTTTTTTTATGTTTTAGGTTAATAGCTTTATAATTTAGCGAACTAAGGAGTTCTAAAATCTAAATTTGGACTACGTAATGAGAACTGTTGTGTGGAAAATAATGTAACATAGTGACGTCAGTTTGACTTGTAACAAGTATATACAACATACCATCACTCCTATAGCAACGAAGGGTTAGGCAGAAGTGTACTAAAGTACAGTTCGCCGGTATTTTTAGGTTCCATGCAATACGCGAAGCTCCACCACCATTAACTGAGCATAAATCCAAAGTCCGAGCTGCTATTGAAAATTTCATAGAAAAATATAATAACACTGGGCATCGATCCTAGGACTTATAGAACAGCAGTCGCGTTTGGGACCACTAAACTGATAGGTTTATGAAATTCTTAGTAGCAGCTTGGAGTTCGGATTTGCGCTCGGTTAATGGCAATAGGCTTGGTCCCTATTACATGGGACCTAAACATACCCGGCGAACTGTAGGTGTAGGAACCTCTGCCGAACCCTTTGGGGAATACGGGCATGATGATATGAGATATTATCGAAACAGTAATCGAGAGACAAATTGGGTTTGTTTATCGTCTGGATACCAGAGAACAGATTAAACGAGTATCTAATTCTATCGGTTTTATTGTCTGTGGAACGACTATAAACTCCGCTTCGTTTGATGACCTAGTGATGCGCCACTTGAATTGAAGAGATATTAAGAAAAACATAACATTGGGTGACTATCGAAAATTATAAAAGCGGGGACGCCCTGAAATTTGACCGTAGCGCCATAATGAAATCTATACATATAAAATGCTTTATCCTGAAGCTGACTGACGGATCAACACACAGCCTAAACCGCTAATCGTAGATACCTAAAACTAGGAGGGTGTGTGTGGAAATTCAACTCCTAAGGTGGTGAAAAGGGGGAGAAAGTCCGTCAATTTTTAGCGGGTGAAACCGCGGGGTTCAGCTTGTAGTCTATATAATTTCATTTCATATAATTATATTTTTACGTTTCATTATAGCCTTATCGCTATCCGTCAACAAATCTTTTTACAACACAGATCTTCAAGGATGGAGTGCTTATTCCCAAAAAAAAAAGCAATTACCTATTATATAGCGGCCGATTAATACAATGTGTTAAAAAAACTTTTTCGTCACAGTTTTTAAAGAATTGAATTGAATGCTTATTCCGGAAAAAGTAATACATAACATACCATCGTAGCGTGCAAATTGCTGTTCGGAAAACATAGTCCTTCTGTCCTTTACTATCATTATTATTATATTACATATCTTGATAGACTAATTAGTGTAATTATCAAGTCTAACTTTCAAGGAGAGTCTATCTCTGATCTGAAACACACAGACAATCTAAGAAATATTATACATTACTTAATTATTCATCATCATACCATGACGCCTGTATTCTCCGAAAGGTTAGGCAGAGGCATACTTATGTACATCCACGGTTCGCCGATATGATTAGGTCCCATGTAATAGGGGGCGAGCCTATTGCCATTAACCGGGCACAAATCCACACTCCGAGCTGCTACTGAGAATTTCATAGAAAATCCCAATAACACTTTGCTCGACCTAGGGATCAAACCTAGGACCTCTAGCGTAGCAGTCGCGCTTGGGACCACTAGACTAATGAGGCAGTCAATAATAGTCGGATAAATATTTAATGATTCTTATTTTATTTAGTGACGTGATTGGGTTACCTATATCCTCCTTCGGATCGGACAGGGCTTTTTTATTAACATAGTTTTTTTTATGGATTAAGTCGAGCCACCATAAACTAATCATCGCCCATGGACACCTGCAACACCAAAGGAGTTGATGATGCGGTGCCGACTTTTAAAAGCCCCTACGGACTGCAGACTGATAGAGCCGCAGCAACCCAGTGGGAACTGGCTCATACGCACAAAAGTCAAAACACACACAAAGGTGCTATACGACAGACTCCAATGTAAGGGCAGTCAGATCCCAAGAGGTCCTACCACCGAGCAAGTCAGATATTTTCACGCCTCTTACGGGATGCCTATCTGAATGGCAGTGAGGATCAGTATTCTAACCCGTACTGTAGAGAATATAACAGCTGTTTTGATATACTGTTAGGTGATTTCAGACAAATTAAAAGCAGTGTTGCTAAGCGACGGATATGTATAATAAGTATATAGGTATTATTTTCTATCATTAAGTCGTTGATAACTCCAAGTTAAGTAGCTGATATGATAAAATTGCGCCGACAAATCTGATATCATTTTATCTTACAATAGGTTTGCCGCGATTTCACTTGCGTCCCAAAAGCATTTACTGACGAGTGTACCAAGATGAAATATGCACCAGATTGTACCTAACAATACAACGCTTAAATCCGCATCTAATTCTGTGCTGTAGTTTTTGGTTGATCCGCGTACAAACACACAGATAAACTAACATTCTAAAGATCGATTGTTTAGGCTTGTATTGCTCTTAAAAAGTCCCCTCATATTAATTTTTCATATATACAGACATCGGCCTTACAGATTTATTATGTCGGTAAGATAAGAGCTATATGTCTAATCTATAATCAGTATTATAATTAATGCTTATCTGAACCTAGCAATTGTTATCTATTAAAATATATTTTGAAATGTCTGTAATGTCTTTACAATTTGTGTATTACGGTGAGCAAGTTCGCCAGAGCTCCGCGAGGAAGCGTTGTGTTGGCAGATAGGATAAGCATCACACTATTGTCTCCTAAGCTGCCAGCCCAAGTATTCATCCTTAATTTACAGGGTCGGCAACGCGCACAGATATACCCCTAGTGTTGCAAGCGTCCATAGGCTACGGTAACCGCTTGCCATCAGGCGGGACGTATGCTTGTGTGCCACTTTAATGGTATAAAATAATACGCAAGAGAAAATGTCTTTTAGTTTATATTCGTTGATAGTTACTAGTTGGTGGTTGGGTGTCGATATATTCACCTGCAGCCGTTAAAGGGATGTTTCTCGAGTCGTAATCAACAACTTGAAATCCATACCCTATTCGTGAAAAATAAAAACATCTTCCTATATAAAAGTAAACAGACCACATTTTGGCATCTATTTTATATTCATATATTTGATCCTATTTGTTTTATACCTTAAGGCCCCATTTCACCAAGTAAATTTCCATTAAATTACTCGGCAGTTTGCTTCATACAAATCCCGTTCAATTTTTAAATTGTTTTAAATATTAGTTTACCAAACACCTAGCTGTAACCGTCATTTGTGATAAAAGGGATACAAAAGGAGAATCTGACTGACTGACGTATCAACGCACAGCCGAAACTACAGGAGCTAGATCCTTGAAAGTTTACATGCTGGTTACTTTTGCACTGTAGACGAAAGAAAGGATTTTTGGAAATTCAACCCCTAAGGTGGTGAAAGTTTGTATGAAAGCCCGCACACACTACCATGCGTTTGACATACACACATATACATATTAATATACGCTACAGCTAATTAGTACAGCTGTCATTCGCTGTTGACATTTTGACAATTGTTTTCTTCCTTAAAAATTAGACAACACATTTTATGATGTGAAACCTCCATACAGGTACAGTGGGCACAGTATATTTTAGAAACGAAAATTATCTAGTAGGTACGAAGGCGAAGCTGCGTCGAAGAGTTCCTGTAACTCTAGTTTGTAATAAGAGGGATTATATATTTAGCCTCCTCCATAACGTATTGCCTTGCATAGTCCAAGTCTGAGCTTTTTAGATTTAGATATTGTCATTGACGCTCGTAAATATCTGACCCTGAACGTACGTCTCCCTCCGACTGCAACAAACGACTGCTATTATCCATGGTCGCCTCCGTATATAGAAAGCTATGGGGTGGCAATATTAGAACGGAGTCGGAGAGGCCACGCGGTGATTTGGACTATGATCTATCAAATGTATAAAGTATAAAACATTGTTCTATTTAGAATGAAAGTCCTCGAAAGTCTTGTTCAACAAAATGCTTCGTAATATTCACTTATTAAATAACTTCAAAACTTTTGCCATAAAATCTAACGCTATTCAAAGTTTTACGCTACCAAACTATGAAAAACTCCTCCAAACTCAAAACAAAACTAATTTTTAATGAACAAAACAGTTTTTCAAGTTCGAAATTCGAAAAAAGTACTCGGTAAAGTTGTGTTCGGAAACTTTAACCTCATTTATTGTTACGTTCGCTTCGCCCCGCGCCCCGCTGGAGAATTGGCAACGTCGCTTTATGTGGCGAGTTGCCACACCGTTGGGAGCTTTCGTTACTATAATTTGGGGAGATTTTAGTCTTAGAGAAGACTGACGAACTTGTTGAAAGTGCTAAAAAATCAGGTATTTAAGAGCTAAAATGTGTTTTAAATGTTATATCTTTGTATAGGTAGCTGTTTAGTTTCTAACCGTTTTAATTTATGTAGCAAACTAGCAACTGAATGAACCACTAAAATTTTGCCCTTAGTTTTTTAATGAGAAGCTACTTTGAAAATTTTGCACTAATTTCCATAATTGAGGAGCAAGCTTTGTTTCGTTTCCTCGTAGTAAAACTTCTGTTAATCAATTTTCTCATCACTGTTTCTATTTTTACGTATTTTCTTGTCGTAATGCTACGCTGATGATATTTTGTGCTATCTTAAGCTGCAAATCAATGGTGTTTTAGTCCATTTATTAAAGCAAACATGTTCAATCCTTAATATTTATCAAAGAAAGTCGATCAAACTGCCTGACGTTAAATAAATGGACACTTTAATCGGGGGACTGTATTTCCTAACTATAGCAACACCAGGCACTAAGTGAGCGGCGGGCGGCCATGGCAGCTCAGTAGTAGCAACGGTGCGTCGCCGCGCGGACCTGCGCGCCCCCGCGACAAATAACTCGTACAAAGTTTGTGATGTAACAAAGTGCCTGTACAGTTTTATCTAGTGTTGACGTTACTGCGAGCATTGTCTCGTGTGTTTACGTTCACGAAGGATTGTTCCGCGCTCGGTAAGAGTGCGCGATAGTGCGATTTTTTTTTCACGATTTCCTCCCTATGTTTTGTCGTGGCGTGCGGATCTAAGCTTTTTTTTGGTGATGCAGAATTTGAAAATTTGATTCTGTGATTATAATTCGTTCCATTTTTCAATCGGTGGTGTTGGGTGTTGCGAATTTTGGAATTGACCGTTTTGTGACAAAGGATTTTTTGTTCAAAATTTGAAAGTCGGATAAAGGAACGGAGTTTTTTTGCTTTTTCTCCTCTGTGATGTTTTCAAAGCCGAAAATGTTGAAAGTTTGTTTGGATTTTGCGAGTTTGAAAAGACGAATGACAAAAGGACCAGTTTGACGTTGGTATTTATTTCCCTAACATTACGTTCTTTTATGTTGATTGATGACATGATTATCAATTCTTGAGTTCCTGAAAGAACTTTCGTTGTATATTTATTTTTACACTAGCGACCTGCTCACGGTTTCACCCGCGCTGCTGTTATAGGTAAAGCCTATAGACTCCCTCGACAATTGGACTATCCAGCATACCTAAAAAGAATTCAAAATCAGTTCAGTAGATCCAGAGATTATCCCTTATAACCTCACAAACTTTACCTCTTTATAATAGTATAGATTGTTACATTGTACAATGATTAGTCAAGGACGGGTAGATAAAATTAAATAATTTATTTGATAAGATAGTAAAATTATTATTATTACCTATTTAAAGTAAGCTACATACAATAATGATAAGTATTACGGGTAGATTTTACACATATTTTTTCGTTTTACGATAGCTGAATACCGTCGTTATTCTGTAATCCTTTAGGTATAAATCCAGAATACCAATGTGCAATTCAAGGATAGCATAAAATTATTTTTGCCTTTTCCTTGTTTGTGTAGTTCAGTTGAGCTAAGTACTAGTCGTGAGGCCTATGGTTCGGTAAAAAGAAAAGTCAAAGAAAATGTTATTGGATTTTTCTTTGGTACCTACCTATTTAGATTTTTGTCTGGTTAATAACAATTTGCTTACCCTATATGTTTCGGATCTACATCTTTAGTACCTCTGCCTAATCCTATGG